>CM040422.1:119884946-120607196 GCA_022702705.1 Papilionanthe hookeriana x Papilionanthe teres
TTTCAAAATAATGATGGCGTATGTCACGAGCCAAACTACCCTCCAATGATACTATTTATCTGATCACTATCAGCGATGGTATCTACCAGCCTGTTTGCCCACTGGAAGAGTCACACTTGTCCATGATTCTCTGCGCACACCGGTAGAACCGTCTCTCATAGCTATGTACCTGGTGTGATGTGAGCGGGGAACTCTGTAGTCTTAAGTGGCATAGCACTCAGTGGGAGGTCCCTAAAATTCTTGAACTCATCTTTCTTGAATCCTTCAAAAGATAATTCATTAGTCATAACATAAGTATAAATTGCTAAAATAAGTAATTAATTTTAATTTTGTGATTGCATGAGGTCTCATATAACTCAGTATACCAACAAACAAATTTATTATTACAGAAAGACAACATACCTTATAAAATAATGATTTTTGATTACTTTTAACTCACGTGATACGAAGCTCGTGTGTCTCACATATACATATCATCAAAAAAGGTCATCCAGAAGAACCTCATAAACAGTATCACCGAAAATGAAGAGAGAAAATTGGTTCTCTTCATAGGATTTCACATTTGACATCAACCGATACCAACAATCGGTCATCCAGAAGAACTCATAAGTTCTAACGTTCATCATGGACTTCCCAATGAAAAAAAAAAAAAGAAACAAGAAAAAAGAACTTACAAACGTCATAAAAAACCCAAACATTCATAATTAAAAATACAAGGAATAAAAATAAAACATGAATTGTATAAAATAAACAAATAAAAAATGATAAAAGTGATTAACTACAGTTTTGTGTAGGTATTAGGTCTCGGAGAACTCAATATATCAACCAATGAATCTGTCACTACAAAAGACAACAAACCTTGTCAAGAAATGGGTTCTTAGTTGTCTTTAACCAACGTAATACCAAACTTGTGTGGGTCACACATGCATATCACCAAAAAAAGTCACTAAGAAACTCCTTGGAAACCGTATCACCAGAAAAAAGGAGGAACTTTGTTACCTTCAATAGGATTTCACATGTAACACCTACCAATACTGACGTCATCTGAAAAACCCATAAAGTCTAATGTCTCATCATGGACCTTGGAAACCAAATAAAAAAAACAACAGAAAAGAGACAAGAAAAAAACACTTAAAAATATCAAAAAAGACCCAAACAATCATAATTAAATATACAAGCATCGTCTAATCATAATCCGCTCTCTCAATTCAACGTTTTTTGCGGCACCTTCGCCATTATGGGCGTAATCTTCCTGAGATTCTACTTCTTGTTGTGGTATAGATTGTCTTATGTCATATTCAAATGCATTTGGTATGACCTGTAAATGATAATTTTCAGTCATGATGTAGTTGTGGAGAGTTTTTATAGCAATTATAATCTGCACCTGCTTCTGAAATGTATATATTAGTATATCACACATTATGATCAATTCTTTCTTTCACACTCTAAGTGTTCTTTCAATTACGCCGCATAAGGAGGTGTGTCATTTGTTAAACATTTCCTTCTTGCCCCAACCTTGAATCTTTCAGAATTGAGAATTCGAGATTTTGTATTCGAAAATGGCTTCGATATCCCATTTGTATGGGATATCCAGCGCTGACCAACAAATAATTATCTGGCTTGTATACAATAATTAGTAATAAACTAAAAAAAAAATATGGATGTGATTAATAGCTGAATAAAGCTGAAGGTGGGTGAGGGAAGTTATGCTTTCAATTTCTTGTCGTAAAAACAAAAATATGACCGTCATAGGTGCTGCCTTTCCAACCGGTCATTACAAGAGTTAAGTGCATGTTGAAATCACATATGACCAGCATATTTTGTGTGGGTGACCCACACCGTCCAGTGTATGCGACATTTTCTTTATTGGATACAGGTGTTTTTGCGTGGTTCTATCGATCGCTCCAATACAATTTTGAAAATTTAAATAAAGTTTTGATAACCACGCTACTCATTTTGACTTATGAATATAATGAGTAAAAAAGATTTACCTTCAATAATGACATATACCGCTTGTCATTAAGAATCTTTATTGGAGTCATCTCAAATGTTGGATCATTTGGCTTAATAATATGCGTCGACAAGCTAACACGAGCCCTCAACCCCACTGAGAAATATCTATTGATCGTCTTTGATGAATGCTGAAATCTCATAATCGTTCTTCTCATAGATTATTTCTGCGATAAAATAGAGGGTTATTGCTAAAACCTCTCTAATTTTCATCCTTAAGGAGCCATGAAGTCCACGGTTCCTATGTAATTCATCAAGTAGATCCATAAATACAAGTTGTCATACGAAAGATGTTGTTGAATCTTGAGAATGTCCTTGTAGTAGCTTACTAACCCATATATCACCAATCTAAGTAGATGTCATGTAGGGAATTCAATCAACGTATGAGTTGTAGTATTCGTACAACATACAAACTATTGTCACAATTTTACTTAAACGCCTATCTCTTTGTGAATCCATGCTAATGAAGTGTTTTGTTCGGTTATTACATGCCAATCAAATAATATTAAGATACATCATAAAATCAAATCGCAAAATGTACAACAAGAAGAGATAAAAAATAAAATAACATAGAGATTATTCTCACGAAAAAGAAAAAAAAACATCCAAATTAGAAATTCGATAAAACTACAGGAAAATAAATTCAAGCAGTACAATAATAACTGCATACAATCAAGTGTCCTTGCTGTAAAAAAATGCAAAAAATTGACCCTGCGACCAAGAGCTTCTTCATGAAAATCAGTCCATAGGTAGAGTTCTCCAACAACTTCAAGGAGTTCAAATATAATGACACTTCTTCATAAATTACGAGAGTTATCTCCAGAACTCAGATAAAGTCATTTGCGTAGGTCGCATGTGAATGCCCAAGCTCATTCGTGCATGAAGCCACCAGTTTTGATATTTAACTTATGATAAAAGCAGCTCATTCTTTTTTCTTCTTCTACACCCTCGGACGTTTTGACCTCCATGTGGACTCCAATTCGTTTGGGTCTAGGCTTGGGCCTTCATTGGAGCCAGTTACCCACTTGACATCCAAGTGTGCAACCCCATGCTCGCTTAGGGTCCAAACATGAGACCCCGTTACCATGACCACACCAAACATACAATCTATTTTTTCTTTTATATCAGGGTCAATTCCACTGAATTTAAATTTCTTAGCAGCTGACACTACCTGCAACATATGGGCAAATTTATTACTTCAAATAGATTAGGAGGATAAAGTACTCAAGTCTTTCATGGATAAGTTGTTATCTCTAATTTCTCACTTTGTTATTCCTCTGAATCATCAATAGTCCAATTGATTGGATCTCAACCCATGCCCGTGGATCCACATTTTAAATTTTTCCATAATTTCCAGTCATTCTTCAACTGATCTCACATATTCTTAAGTTGCAACATATCATACTCCCTTCTTGTCATTTATGTAAACTTATTCATAATATTTTTGTTATCCTTTCTGTTTAAAATATGTGGTGGACCTATTTCTCAACTCAACCTCATTAAGACGCGGGTCATAAAATATGAGTTTAGCTTCCCTATTCCACATGATTGATGAACCGACTACTTTAGTCTTAACCATTGTGTTACTAGCACAAAAAAATTAAACATTAATATTTGAGAGTAACCACGACACACACGTTAACCACCACAACCAGACAACCATAACCCATAACCACAACCACAACCACAACCACTACAGTTCAAGACGCACATCTCCACACACATCTCACAGTAACAACACCACAACACACAACACTACCAGAGCAACCACAACAACCACAACCCACAACACAACAAGACTCATAGCCACCCAAACCACAACTACCCAACCACACCACCACACACATCCCACAACCACCACACCACGTGACATAACTCTCTAACCGCCCAAACCTTAACACAATTACCACAACACACAACATAACCACCTAGCCCAAGGCCACCACACCAAAACCACCCAACCACGCCACCACGCACACCCCACAACCACACCACAAGACACAACACCACAAACACCCAACCCACAACCACCAAATCAACACCATCCAACCACACCTCCACATACATCCCACAACCACCACATCACAGTGGCACAACATCACAACAACCTAACCCACAACACAAACACCACGACCCACAACACAATCGTTGGTTCTAAGTCCCTGTATGTAATTTAAAGAAAACATTATCATCTACAAATCAAATATCTTATTTCACCCATTTTCAAATTCTCACTCAAACATAAAATTAATGTTTCAAGCGCTATCATAAATCATGCAAAGTTTATAATAATCATTTATCACTATTATAACCAACTCCATTTTTTTTAATTATTAACACTTTTCAGGAATATATACTCTCAATAAAAGATACATTAATAGTTTAAAATTTGGGGTAATTGCATGAGTTTCTACCCCATGACATACTCGACATGCATACAAATAATGTTTCAACTTAAAAGAGACCTAACATCGATCTATGAAATGAAACAACAACCATGTATATATGAAATCCCAAATGTCCAAACAGATCAACCATTCCAAGTAAGAAATCATATTTTTTACCATTTGATGACTGAAGTTTCAAAATCTGATAAAACTCCATCCCATATTTTTCATTTTAGACACTTACATACATGTCACACGAAACACTACTATTTACAAATGAAGCACTGTTTTTCATCCATATTTTAGATTCTAGCTCAAAAATAAAAAAAATAATAATAATAATAATAAACAATATATAATTTTGAATCGAGGCAATTACAAATAAGCCACCCAAAAACAATGCTAATCAAGCACCCTATTTCATCCTTTTTTCAAATTCTAACTCATACATTAAAGGGAGTGATAAAACACTATCTCATATTTTTTCATTTGAAGCAATTGCGTACAGGGCACCCGAAACATTGCTATCTATAAATGAAACACCCATTTTCATCAATTTTTCAGATTCTAGCTCAAATAAAAAAATAAAATAAAAAGTGTATGCAATTTTGAATTGAGACAATTACAAACGAGGCACCCAAAACAATGCTACGAATAAAACAAACACCATTTTTCATCCATTTTTCAAATTCTCACTCAAACATCTAAGGAAGTGATAAGAACCCATACCATATTTTTCATTTGAGGCAATTACATATAGGGCACCTGAAATGTTGCTATCTACAAATGAAACATCATCTTTCATCCATTTTTCGGATTCTAGCTCAAAAATAAATAAATAATTGTATGTAATTTTTGAATTGAGGCGATTACAAACATGATACCCAAAATAATGCTATGTACAAATCAAACACTCTATTTCATTTATTTTTCAAATTCTCACTCAACTACAAAAGAAATGATAAAACTACATCCCATAAATTTCATTGGGGACAATTACAAAAAGGGCACCTGAAACATTGCTTTCTACACACACTCTTTCATCCATTCTCCAAATTCCCTATTTAATAAATCAATGGAGATAAACACTCCACATTTATCATTTTTTTTTCCAGATTAAAATCGAAAATAAGCAAATCGCAAATGACAAATTAGAAATTCATAAATCGCAAATATCAAAAACTTCTCACAACAAACTGCAAATTAAAAAAAAAAGTAAAGAATCCTATAAATAAAGACATTCTATCGAAAATTACCACGAGAATTACTTACTGAACACAGTAACCAAAGATCCGAGGCAGGAGGAAGAGGAGAAAAACGACGGTAAGCGAGAGAGAGAGAGATGCGTGAGAGGGAGAGATGTGTGAGAGAGAGGTACCCAGGGTTCGCGAGAGCGATCGAGAGAGGTAGACACCTAGAGCAGATGAGACACGAGAGAGGCACGGGGGTCGAGAGGGGTGGCGGGGTAATAGATACGCGAAGGAACGACAGCTGGGCGGTCGAACCTGCGGTCGCGTTTAGTATGAATTTTTATCGGATTATTACAATAATCTGCAACGTTGCAGTAAACAAACGCATATGCCTGCGTTTGCAAAACGCACCGCACCAAATAAGCTACCCCAAACATGTCCTTACTTGATCTAAGCTTGATTTAACTTGGATTTAACCAATTTTGGTATCAATGAGTCTGTCTCATCAAGCCGGTAAGTTTGAGTATAAGTTTTCGAAATCGATGCTCTAGATAACTTCTGATCAAAATTTGATTTTTTTTTTAACTCAAAAGATTGCTTTGAAATCCGTGCTATACAATGAGATTCACGCACTAAGATCTTTGTATCCCATGAACTTCTTTAAGTCATATTTTCACTATTATTAGAAACTATTTAAATCTTATCCAACATTTATGGTTAGAAATCTTCCAAAATATCACAAAGACACAAGGCCTTAAAAAATACACAATTCTATTTTTTCTTGTTGCTCTTTGGAGTTGTTTTAAAGTCCTTTTCAACATTTGCACTCCCAATTTTGACCAAAAATTAAGACTAAGCCTACGATGGTATGAGATTTCCATCCGTAAATTGATGCAATCTGTCGTAAAATTTTCGGTACCCTTAACGGTTCGATTTCCATCATCTGGTTTTTTACTTGAAACCCAACAGCTTGGTCTGACCTGCCGGAATATTCGATTGTGACGGAAATCTCTGGGATTTTCCCGTAACCTATAAATACTTTCTCCCTGACTCCTCACTGCCCTAAAGCCTTCATTTTTGCTTTTGCCCTTCTGCTCCTCTTCGACCTTTCCTCTACTCTATCGCCGCCAGGATCTTCGTTTTTTGTTTTGGATCTCGAAGATCCATGAGTTTTATGGAAGAATTTCTGTGGATTAGTTGGAAATGATGAGGTTTTGGCGATTTGGTTGGACCCCTTTTTGTGGATGGACGCCGCGGAACTGCGCTTGCCGGTAAATGTGACGGTTGATAAACGTATGGAATCAGATGATTTGGATAGGGCCGGGGAGATCGAGGCCAGGAGTTCGGCGGAGAAGGAGGCCTCTGCTTCTCATAAGGGTTCTGGCACCGGTTCTTGTCGTACAGGTATGAGATTTGTTTTTGGGAGCGAAAGGATCCTGATTTTGAGGACACTTTTGAGATGTCCGCTGTTTTCGTTGTCCACTGTGTGGTATTTTTTATACTTCGTGTATTTTTTTAGCAAGCATATTTTTCTACTTTATTTTTGCGGTTGTTTGAAGTTAGGGTTTTGAGCTGTGAGTATTTCTGTTTATTTGTTTGATGTGCTAAATGCTTGAACTTTCATAGATAGTCTCCTTCTCAGTTTTCTGAGTGGTCAGTGAATTAGCAATCTGTTTCATTGCTACCTTCTGGCTTTTTGGGAGTTTTCAATTGATCAACTTCATATTTGATGTTATTATGTTTTGTAGCGTTATCCTTACTTGTTTCAACCATTTGGAGAAATTTTTATGTCAAGGTAGGATTCTGGACCATGAGGTCTACACTAGTTAGCGTTTAAAATCGTATTTGTTATTATTATTATTATTGTTTTCTATATTAGTTGACTGAAAATTTCATTTTTCTGTTTATCTCCTGCATACTTATTACTTGGTTAGCTGAATTTGCTTTTGATTGGTATTTTTGATACTTTTTCCACTCATTTGCATATTTGAGAGTTTTCATTTAAGATTAGCATTGCTCAATGAGGAGCCTCGTTGCTGTTTTAGTCGTTTAGCTTAATGCTTCAAACACTAATAATAAATGCCACATATTTTCAGAGAGTTCCAGAAATAAGAAGGATGAAGACTCTTGTGTTCATGGCGATCTACCTTCCCATCCCTTACGTGGAGAGAACAGTAAGGGGCATGATACTGAGAAGGTTGATGGGCATGCCTCATTATCACCGAACCAAGAAGGAAAACTTCTCGGACGAAAATATTCTAAAAGACCGGTCAGTATTCCGTCTAAACGGCCAAGAATTGATGATGCGGAAAGTTGCTTGAAGGAGTTTGGAACTGGCAGCCATCGTAGTTTCTCCAGTAAGGCAGGATTGGACCCCATAAGGTGCACATTAGCCGGTAATTATCGACTCCTTTCGAAAATCTATTTCAAATTTTTATGTCGGAAAAGTGCAATATCAAGAATTTTCTATTTTATGTTTGCACGGCTGTTTTAAATACATTTAGATCTATTAAATATGTTTTGCTCAAAAGTCCATAATAAAATTTTGTTGCTTGTCAGTTCATTATGGTAATGCATTCACATTCATCATCTAGCACTCCTAACAGATCGTATGTTCTAATTATTGTCGTTTTTATAAAACCGACTCATAAACTGGTGCATGCTTAATATTTTTCTTGTGAGCATTTTATACTGCCTTTATGTATTTCTCATGTAAACTCAATTTAATCTGGGAAATTTTATAAAATAGTTTGCTCTCTTAAGAACGAATTGTAATTAGTGCTGTGTTGTTCAGTGCTTTTAGATTTCTGATCTATGTGTTAGTCAATAGAAGTAAGTTGATTCATACAATGTCTCAAATTTTATAACCTACTTTGTATATAATTTTTTAAATTATAATGCATAGCTTGTTGATGTATATGAATGTAATGGTTATCAATAACCACTTCATGGTTATCAGTACCCACTGCTTTATATTAGGGAAGAAAGAAGGATGTTACATTGCAGTTTTCACGTTACTTTTTAATATTCACATAGTAGCATTTTAGAAGTGTGTTCATACATTGAATCATCAAATGAGCATAAACTTGCATTCTAGAAGCCTGATGATCCATAGGCCCCTTTACAACTTTTATATCTAGTATCTTGTTCTTCTTCTAATTAATCTGAGGAAGGGATGGGGGAAAAATATTACAGAATTTGCCGTGTTTTGCAAATTAAGAATTTTATGGAAGTGCACCAATACTTAGAATTTAGAAGAAGCAAATTTCTTATTTTTGATTTCACATCTCCAAAGAAAAAGCTCCACACACAAGTGCTCACTTGGTTGCATTCTGAATGGTTGCATTCTGAATGGGGAGTGCTGCTGCAAGAAGATAGTGTGTCGGAAATATAAAGATTTTAACTTGCAATACGATCTGTTGGCATTGATATTGGCTTATCTCCCTTATAGGACATCAATGTCATTGAGCACTACTAACCTTTTGCATATAATTACTCTCCTCTTGTCATGTATTGTGAAGAACTTAATCAGCATTTGTTTTTATGTAGGGGCATTTACATACATACCACCTAATTCTTATTTATTTACTTATGTAACACTTAAAATTTGCCTTTTTACATTTTTACGACCCAAATTATTCCTATCACATAAAAAATATCACCACTTTAACTTTTAAAACGTGAAATACACCTTTTCATGCATAGGTAAGATGTCATATATGTAAAATTTGAAGGTTAGGTCTTAAATTTGTAAATGCATACGAATTGAGTGTTATGTGCGTAAATCTTCTTTTTATGTTTTATGGACATCTGACTGCCTTTTAATTTTCTATTGTAATTGATTATGTTATTGTGATTTTAACTCCAAGTTCTGCTAGTACTCTGATGAAAGATATGCCATTTATAAGCTGTCTTCTATGATTTGGGTGAATGACATGACATTGCGAAGCTGCACTTTTGGGTTTAAAACAGCTTGTGTTATATTTTGATTGTCAAGCCATGCGAATGGATGGAGTCAAACTGTAGTCTCAATTATGTGGCGTCCTTAAATTTCTGTTTTAATTATCATGAATTTGGCTAATTGCTCTTTAGGAGCTCTCATTTCTGTCTGATGTAATCAAACTGTCCTGTCTTTCTGATTAAGTGTTAGATGAGCTACGTTTTTGTACATAGGATAATTTGTCGAATCAATGATACAAAGTTGTTTCTTTGCTAAAACTTTGTTTCTATTAAATTTTGCAGATAAATCTCAGATTGTCAAACTTAAGCGTGTTCATGATGGTAGAAAGACTGATAAGAAGGTTTTTAGAGCAAGTGTGAAGAACAAATATGAATCTCTTACATCAAAAGTCAATTTAGCCTGCAGTGATACTTTTTCTGGTGGAAGCAATATACTTGGTAAGTGATCCATATAACTTAGCATCTGGCCCTTTATTTTTAATTTAGGGCATTTACTTACATACTACCCAATTCTTCTGTATTTAGATATATAGCTTCTAAACTTCGATTTTTACATTTATACTACCCAAAATTTTCATATCACATAAAAAACAACACAATTTTAACTTAAAAAAATGTGAAGTACACCTTTTCATGCATAGTTAAGGTGACATATATGTATTAGTTAATGTTTAGGTGCTAAATATGTAAATACATAGAATGTAAGGGCTATGTATGTAAATCTTCCTTAAATTTTAGTTTTCTCTGATATAGACCAAATACCAAAATTCTCTATTTATTGCGTTCTTAATATCATGCAGCTCTATTATATGGGTGCAGTACTACATTTGGGTATGTCATGATTAAGACAAGGCACATAATGCCAACGGAGGAATATTAGAATGGTTAGGTTATCAAGTGGCAAATGCTAATTCTACGTAAAACTTTACCTCTTCACAATTTATAGTATATCAATCTATGCTTTTGTTTCATTAAAGCATCATTTAACAATGATTGCATAAATTGATTTTTTAAAGAGCTAACTTGATGACAGTTTGTATGGAAGCTAGCAATGTAGTGAATTTGCAACTTAGTCGTGTGTCAAGTATTAGCTTATACTGGATCACTATATTCTTTATGCTTATATAAATGTTTTAGTTTCACTCATAACTAGATATCTCTAGGTTGAAATAAAGCTAGCCCTCCGAAAAAAATAGGGAAGATGGAAAAGATGTAAAAGTTTAAGATAAGTAAACATCACAACTGAGGGAAAATAGAACTTCTTGAAGGAGGTTAGGTCTTCCACTTGATCAAGTATCAAATATTGGAATAGATAGCGATGATGAATAATGAGAACCTTCACATGTAGAGTTTTATTCATGCCATGCTTTTAGCTTACATGACTAAGATTTTTCATTTTTGTAGATAAAAGAAATAATTAACCCTCAACTAGTTGCTTACCTTCAAGCTTCTTAGAAATTAATAAATTGCTAACTAACAAGTTAGTATAAGCTGCTAACAAGCTACTAACAAATTTGATGTAGTGATTAGAAAAATTCCAATGGAATGATAAATTCTATTGCACATCAAATAAATCTAATTTTCATGATGCAATTTAGAATTTATTTCTTCTTCAATCCCCCTAACTGCTAAACATCTAATTTGGAGAGTTAAAATGATATACTCGGAGAAAATATCACGCTCCATTACTCATAGACCATCAAATGATCAATGATGCTTTCAATTGAATAGAGGATGGTATGATTTATTGATAAAAGAACACCATCGAGCTCAACCAGAAGTAATTATGTAAGAATCGTAGAATGTACTACTCTTGGGCAATCTGAAAGAATTTTTGATCTCATATGTACTCCATCACTATAATCAACAGGCAACTCATATATATGATCAGTAAATGGTGCAATAGAATACTGTGCTTATGGAGGAGATGGAATGAATCTTAACAATTAATTGCTTGACTAGGAGTAGTTTCTAAATGAGGTCAACAAGTTTTTAAAGTGTTGAAAATAGCATAAATAAACTCATTTGCGAACAGATCTGATATCCAGTTTCCTAATCTATTCTTACTGAAAGGTCCTAAAAGGACGTCCAAAATATTTATTGATTAGTAAGTTTCATAAATAATAATTATATCCAACTTTTAATTGTAGAATAAGTGCATTGCAATTCAACAAACTCTTTCAAATTTATTTTGGTACTCAAACAGATGAGGAAAATGAATATCTCCAACTAAAATAATGGTTACTAATTAAAAATTTTTTCTGGACATAAGATGACTTATTAGACTCAATGCCAGTCTCAGCTATATATATAAAGTTTCAAACCAATTGCATTCCCAAGCATAGATAAATTGATTGATAGAATGTTATTTGTGATATGATAATTTTCTTTCATGCCTTGCTCAACATTAGGAGTCAAAGAGATGTCATAGATTATAATTTATTTAGTAGGCTTGGGCTTGACTTTATGCGATACTGCTGTTAGTGCATTTTTTAGAAGTTATGAATAATAACTAAAATTTATTATTGTCATTAAGAAATTTATCTATAGAAATAGCAAGAGAATAGTCAAGATATCGTTCAAGCTTAGTGATTCTAGAGTAAACGCCATTTATTGTATTTTATTAATTAAAACTTATTTCTTGATTAAATATGCATCGATGGAAATAGTAATGTTTTCCCTAAGAGCATTAATGGATCTTGATGCAGTAATCTATCATTTTTCCAATAGATTTGCTACAGTATTATGACGTCAAAAAATTTTGTTTATGTTAATATTTCATTTCAACCCGTGCAACCATAGGATTATGATTATTTTGAACTATTTTCCAAAACATCTAGAGTAAACGCCATTTATTGTATTTTATTAATTAAAACTTATTTCTTGATTAAATATGTATCGATGGAAATAGTAATGTTTCCCTAAGAGCATTAATGAATCTAGATGCAGTAATCTATCATTTTTCCAATAGATTTGCTACAATATTATGACGTCATAAAATTTTGTTTATGATAATATTTCATTTCAACCCGTGCAACCATAGGATTATGATTAATTTGAACTATTTTCCAAAACATTTTGACAAAGTTTGTAGATTTAGCATATGCACAACTAATAAATCGAACAAGGTGCTAGGGCGCGTTTGGTTCTTTTAGTTTTTATTTAGTTTTTTTTTTTTTATGATTGAAAGTAGAAATATTTATGAATATATATTTGTTCCCTGCTTTCATAATATATATATTCTGAGAATAAGTGAAATTACCAGTTTTAATGTTCCCAAATTTGTAGTCATTTGTTTTTAAAAGAACAAAAAAAACAAACATATTTTCTAGAAGAAGTGGCTATTTTTGTACACAAAAACAAACATATCCTTAAAATGTTGTTAACAATTAAAAATGGAGACATAGGCCATTTCGATAATGCAGGCATCATCATAATATGAATCATGACAGCTTATATATTTGTCTTCATCTAAAAAGGCTTAATTAAACTTTCAACATCTTTCAATATTTCAAGGAAAATCAGAATTAAGGTTGTTAAACCTTTTATTAAATGTTGCTAGTCATAATGTTATTATGATTTCGATTATATGCTATGAAAATGATATGTTGATATTACAAGTTGAGATAACTATTAGGATATGCAACCTATATGAAGTGTTATGTCTAGTTATTTTACTGATAATAGATTGTCTTTACATATACTACCTAAGATTATCAAGTTTTAGTTTTATACATATGAGCGTAAAGTTACATTGGAGTCAATTATATCCTAGATATATTGCATGGTTAGTACTTAGTAGCATATTTAACTCTCAAAAAATAATCTTATTTTTTTTGGCAATAATTGGTAGGTAAAAGACATGCAGTAAACTTTAAATTATTTTAGTGGAGCTTGCATAACTTAGACCAATGCATGACACAAGATTTGTCAATTAAAGAAAATTAATTTCAAATTTTCAATTGAGATCTTCTGTATGAATCATATTACACTGTTGAACTTTTACTTTTTAATGCATTTAAATAAGTTCTTTAAATTCGTTGGATAGAGAAAATTGAATGCCTTGTATGGAACCTAGATCGTCTTCCTAGAGTTTTACAATTGCTATATTGAATGTTGTCGAAGTTACTTCTTTTTCCTTTCTTTATTTACCTTTTTTCATCTTTGAATTTTTTTTTTTTTTTATTTCCCTTTGATTTGAATTCCTTTTTTTCTTTTTTTTTTTTTAAATTTCTTTAATGCTCCAATATTCACTATTCACATGAACAATAATGTGTCATTCATGACAAAAATTTCACTGATCATGCATAATAATACCCTAGGATGTGCTTATGGAAGAAACTAGTAGTTTGATGAGCGAGGAGAAAATTTTATGGTGGTTTTATTGTTCATGTTGAAGAATGAGTGAATTGTTCATGGAAAACACTTAATGAAACTTTATTTGAAACCGATCTTGCATATATGACAATGCAATTGTATCTTTAGTTCCAATTCAATGTAGGACAATCTTGAAAAAAAGTAAGATAATATCACCTTATGCTTGAACAAAAAAAGAACCTCGTCTGAGAGGTTCTTGGTCTCACCACTGTTTGATTAGAGATCAGAATAAATGAAGAAGAAATTTCTTTTTTTTATATCCAAAGTAGAATTCGTTCTGACCATAAAACTATCATACATGACTCCACATTCTCAAATTTATAAATAGAAAAAAATAAGAAACTATTGACAGACTATTAAATTACTATTAAACAACAAATAAATTCTAATTAGTTTCTAATAAATTTTATGACATTTATTAGAATAATTCTAATAAACTAATAAAATCTAGATCAGATAAAATAACTATTTTATCTATGATAATAATTTTTTAGAATTCATGGCCATATCATTGCCTACATGGAAGGGTGAGTTCTTGATATAAATAAGCATGAACCAAGATTTCACTATCTGATATTGAAGGCCTCATGTTGTTACCTGTTTTATTGTTTTGAATTTATATGATATTATTCAAAAGAAACTGTAATATATATATATATATATATATATATATATATATATGCCACATTACTCTGATTCTTTGTAATAATAACTCAGGCTATGTTGGACATGTTTAAATGTTCATTTCCTTGATACCCATTCAATAAATGTTAGGCACACCATCTGCATGTTTATTTAAAAAAATTAATAACTAATAGATACGTGTGTCAGACAAGTGTTCTGAATAACAAATTTTGACAGTAAAAGTATATTAGATAAGTAACTAAAGTTAAGCCATCTATTATATTTTATTTTAAAGATATTACTTAAATTGCTTAATGGCTACTTAACACAATTATTTTTTTTATTTTGCTCTATTTTCTTATGCTTTTTTTCATTATGTATTTTTTATTTTTAGAAAATAATCAAATTTCTCAACTTAAAGCCAACAACATATAACATCACGCGACTGTTTTCTTCTTCAATTGTGTTGAAGGCAGTTAGTTACTTTAAATATTTTTTTATTTTATCAGAAACTTAATTAAATATGTTATTATATGAATTTATTTCATATTATTTTATTTGTGTAATTATTTTTTAAATTTTTTTTGCATTTTAGATGTAAAATTGTAATATTGCGATCAATACAAGTCCGTGTCTTATCTTTTTAGGAAAAAACTTATCTCATGTCTGTCCATCTCCTTATATCTGTAATGGTGCAGCATAAATTTGCTTTATCTACTTATTGTTATTGCCATAAAATTAACAGTTCTAATGTTTTTCAAGATTGGGCATGCTAACCATGCAGTGTTATGCATATTCATTAATGCACCTTGTTAGGAATTATAATAGGAAATAATTTATTCGTGCAATAAATTATTTTCTCATATCAAGAAGATATTTTATATTATATTCCTTAGATTAGGAATTACTTATTTTCCCGTTTTGTATTATCTCTTATATCTCATAATAATTAAAATTAATTAATTATTGGAGATATTGTGAGATATATTTTTCCTTTCATATCATTTCATTTTATTATTTTTCCTATTATAGGATTATTGTAAAGGTTATTTATACCCCCGTTCATATTAATGAAATCATCAAGTATTCCGCATTATTCTAAATCTCAACATGGTATCAGAGCCAAATTTTAACCATAACGACAGATAATCTTTGGAGAGGACCTCAAGACTCCCTTCACACCAGCCTTCTTGCGGGAAGGGAGGAATCCCACCTTCGTCTTCGTCTGCTCGTCGGGAGCTTTCCTCTGTTCTCTTATTTGAGCTATGCAACATCTTCGCCCGCCTTCGTCTTCTTCGTAAGCGACATCTTCGACTCCAGCGCCTTCAGATCGCTTCATTGCGCCGCTCTTCTTCGCGCCCGAAGCTCGTCGGCCCTTCGATCCTCGCCGGCCCTTCAGTCCTCGCCGGCAATTCGATCCTCTCCGACCCTTCGATCCTCGCCGGCCCTTCGGTCCTCGCCGGCCCTTCGATCCTCGCCGGCCCTTCGATCATCGCCTCGCCGGCCCTTCGGTCCTCGCCGATCATTCGGTCCTCGCCAAGCCCGAATTTAAGAACTCGAGATTCGACGCAGCTCGAATCTAACAAAACTCAAGATTTAGCCAAACCTTAATCTACTTTTTTTCTATGCCAAAATATATGGTAGATAAACTCAAAATTCAATCAAGCTCGATTTTAAGCAAATCTCGAATTCAATAAGCTCGAATCTAATAAAACTCGAATATTCAGCATGCCTCGAATCTACTTTCTCTCTACGCTAAAACACATGACAGATAAAACTCAAAATTCAAATTAGCTCGAATTTAACGATAACTCAAGATTTATCCAAGCTGAATCTAACAAAACTCAAGATTCAGCAAGTCTGAATCTATTTTCTCTCTATGCTCAAAATACATGACGTAGAAAACTCAAAATTCAGCAATGCTCGAATTTAACATAAACTCTTCTTAATTCTCGATACTACTTAATAAGTTAGGAATTATTAACATACATTCCAAACTTGAGGAGAGTGTTAGGAATTATAATAGGAAATAATTTATTCCTGCAATAAATTATTTCCTCATATCGAGAAGATATTTTATATTTAATTCCTTAGATTAGGAATTACTTATTTTTCCATTTTGTATTATCTCCTATATCTCCTAATAATTAAAATTAATTGATTATTGAAGATATTGAGAAATATATATTTCCTTTCATATCATTTCCTTTTATTATTTTTCATATTATAGGATTCTTGTAAGAGTTATTTATACTCCCGTTCATATTAATGAAATCATCAAATATTCCGTATTATTCTAAATCTCAACACACCTAAACACCTCGTTGCAGGTACACATGGTTCTAAGTCAGATCTCCAGGATATTGCAAAGAATTTGGATGAAATATCCCTTCGTGAACTTTTAGATGGCAGCTACAAGTTTCCTAAGTTACCATTGGATAAGGGAAAAAAGTGTTCAAATTCAAACGATAGCATTCTTCTTTCAGTTAGAAAGGCATGTTCCATTCTCTGTCCTCGACCTCAAGTTATAGCAGAAAATGGCAGCAGTGTAAAGGCATCTCAAAGCTCCCAGGATCCCAGTTTTTCGACTGGAAGTAGTTCCGATTGTGAAACAAAAGAAAAACAATTAGAAGAATTGCTTACAAAGAGCAAGGTTAGTTTTGCTAGTTTTTCCTCACTAGCACAGTGTCACTACATGAGGTGTTTTCAGTTGTTTAGTTTTATATCTAATACTGCTTGCAGGATCAGGATTCTCTTCAAGCAAACTGGAGTGAGTCCACTGTGCTTCAGCCTAAGAACATTCTGGAACAATTGGGACTGCCTGCAGCTCATGAACTGGAGGCTTATTTGTTTAATCCTAACTCGTCTTCAGTTCCTCCACAGCTTCCTCCAACAGATAAAAATTGTAATTACATTGGCCTGCCACCTTTCCCTTGGTCAGTTTCTCATGGTGGAAATGGAAAGCCAAGTGTTGAATTTTGTAAAGCAAATTCAACTAGAAACTCATGTCAGTATAAATGGGTTAGAATAGGGGGCAGCTCCACCTCAACTTATGGACATAATTTGGATTCTTTGAACCAGCAGAAAATTGATGATTTTCTTGAAGTCATAAGAAGTTTTACTCCATGTCTCCCGCCTCCTTCCGATGGGCCATCCAGTAAATCTGCTGTCTTGGGAACTCAACCTGAGGTCGAAGTTGTAGAGATACTGAACTCAGTTCTTGAATCTGGTTCATTAAACTTAAAAGCATGCCAACCAGTTGAGGTTACCCACTCCTTCAATGGTACTTACCTGGGTAGTGACTCTAAAGACAATGGATCTGCAGTAGTTTCAAGGTGTGAGATGAGGCTAGATTATTCTAAGTTTAATTTATTATTGAAGGATAAAGATAAAGCAGTTCTGGTGGAATCTAGGACAGTAACTATTGATGATAGTTCTGTAAGTAATGTGAATACTGGATCTAATTGTAGTTCCTGGCGGTCACTTAACTGGGAGAAGTACAGGCAAGGTAATATTCTGTATCTATCATGTGCGTATCATTTGAAACATGCCAATTTCGGAAAATAATGCTTTATTTTCTATGGAAATCTTTCCTTATTTGGCGGACTAGCTTTTAAAAATTGAATACTCAGCTGATTGTAATGCTGATGAACGTGCTTAAGCTAACCTTCTGCTCTTTTGATTTCATATATCACCTTTTCTAATGGTTCTCGGTGTATCTCTTACTGTATCTTGCTTTAGTTGGAGCGTCTAACAATGCATAGGTTATTTGTGGTATTTGCACGATCAATGTTCGCCTTGACGGTCTTTGGAATGGGTCGGTCTTTAAAATAAATGCTACTTTTGTTTTATTCTTTGTAACAATTAGTTTCAAAAGTTCATGATATAATTCTATTGAAGAGAACTGGTTCTTGTTCCTGAAAGGCAGCACTAAAAATCTTCTGGCTCCTTTACCAAGTAGTTATAGGCGGCAATATGGTGGCTTTGATGGCACATATGGTGATTATTTTAGCATATGGACCGTTGTATCTTTGATGGCACATAGGGTGCGTATTTTAGCATATGAACCGTTGTATCTTTGATTAGGTGTCTTTTTTTTTAATGTCAATTTTTTTCATAGTTGTTTTTAAGTTGGTTATTAGTGGTATTTTGTTATTATTGTTACATTTATTCTTATTTGCTCAAGGTTAATTTGTCATTTTGACTGAGGCATATTGACAGGGACATAACATTTGGTTGGTGAAGAATGAATTGTTAAAGGTTCTATTTCTTGAATTTTCAGCTCCTTACGGCGGCTTGAGGATTTACGTCTCATTTGTGCATTGAAGATTCAATGGCTTATGTTCAGCTTTTATTATTTTATTTTTTTATTTGTGTGTGTGCGTATGTGTGGATGAGTGCTCGATCGCATCCCACGGGATTCAAATTTTTTTCCCGGCCAATGTGCCACACGATCAAGTGCAAGATATGATTTGAGGGTTCAATGAAATGCTAATACGAGGTGTGTAGCCAACGAGGTGTGTAGCCAACTTAGCCTTATGGTTAGGTGCTTTGTCTCCAACCACATAGTCTTGAGTTCATGGCACATACAGGTGTGTGCGTGAGTAAAATGAAAAGAAAAAGGTTTTATGAGGAGTCAACATGAACAATTGAAGGATTCACTGTTTCGTTTCATTCCTTTTTCTCTGTTTTCTATCTAAATCACTATGTTTCCACGTTTCCACTTCCTATCCCACTTCAGGTTTGCTTCAAGCCAGAAGCGGCCTCGCTTCTTTCTCTTGCTAGAGGGTGTATTGGCGGTGCCAAGAATCTATCACTGTTTGCATGGGAACTAATATCTTTCTTTTGGACTTGGTGAACATGAATGATATATCAACATCATGATCTGATTTGGGCATTTGGGTATTGGCTGTTATTTTTTGTACCACAAAACGTGATCTTTAATCATTTTCTTATATATACAGATAGCCCTTAAATAAAGTGAGTTTTGATTGAGATCGTGCTTCAAGAACTGATTTTGCATCACTTGCATAATTTCATGCATAACATAAGAACTAATTGCTTAACTGAAGTTCCATCAACTAAGAATCATAGCTGAATTGATGCAATTTGCATATTTGATTCTACTAAATACAGTGGAAATTCAGAACTATGCAGTTGGTTTGACTGAAGTTCAAAATTTATGAAACTCATCTCAATGATTTCTATGGCTAATAAATCACCAAATTTGGCTTTTTACTTCGAACTGCTGGACCATTAATTTCTGAAAGTGCTGTAATTGTGGAACTTTTTATTGCTTGCTTGCAGTATGGCATTTCAAGGAACAAATTTGGGCGGAAAATAGGCTAACAATCAGCAAAAATGAAACCTATTGTTTGCTTCTGGAAATCTGCTGCAGCTGAACTTAGATGAAGGAAATATGGTCACCCTTCATAATTAACTACATCCCAACTATATGTGGCTTGATTTATGTATTCTTATTCTCTGTTCTTTCCTACTAAAGCTACTTATTTCCATTTTATTCTGTGCAAGTCTTTTTGTGAACTTAAATCCATGTTATTGTTGGTCTACTTGTCCTTTCTATTCCATTTGTTATATGTGCTCAAACATTCTAAGTATATTTTCAAATACATGTGACCTTTGTAATTTCCATTGTATTGATTTAATTAATAATTAAGATTGTATTGATTCATGCAATAGTTTATCTGAAATTCTTGAATTTACAATAGGGATTACATCGCAGTATTTATCTATGCTATTATCATGGACGTTTATTTATTCATCATAGAACTCTTGAATATGAACCAGAATTGGGGTGCGGGCTTAACCATGCTGCCCAATGTCTCTGTTTTACCCTTTTTATGTTGTATTGTGCAAGTTCAAGACGGTAGAAATTGTAGATTCACACTCTCTTCTTTAAACACTCATCATGTAAAGTTTCACCTCCTAGGTTTTGCTGATTTGTTTATTCTCGTCTTCTTTTCTGAAGAAACAGTTTACTCCTCCGAGTTGCTCTCTGCTGCTGAAACGCTATTAGAAATGGCTTCCAGCTCTGAATCCATGATAGCTACAAAGCATTCCAATGGAAGACTTAGATGGCCCAAGACACCTTCAATGAAGACAATGAAAGCTCGCAAGTCTTCAACCTCATTGGATAAACCAGACAGATCCTTCCGCTCTGCAGTGCACAATGATTCGATCAAACAACCAAACGCACCATCCACTAAACATCAGCCGACAAGCGAGAGAAAAACAAATTTTATTCGTCCTTGTAGTAGCGGCCGGGAAGCTGTAAGATGGTCCTCAATTCCTATGTCAGCTTCTTCATCTCCTCAGAAATTAGGCAAGGATCTCAATCTAAGATCACCACATGGAAATAGCACATTCAGGCCTTTATTGGCACCATTTTCAGCTAGAACAGATAAAACGTATGACAGTCAGATCAGGAAAGCACCTGCAAAGCCTTCTTCTGTTGCCTTCGAGGGTTCCTCTATCAGAGATTGGATTAGGGGCAGGAACAAGAGGATCTAAGTGATATGTACATTGCCCTAGCTCTTCAGTGGATGCAGCAGCAACTGTCTGCTGCAAATGATTATGAAGAACGCCAGAACTTGATCGGATATTGAATTAACTTCCTCTAACATGATTTTGTATAGCCTGACATGGCTGATCATGAGTTCAGGTATCAATTTCTGGCTTCCCCATGTGTCTTGGGAAAGCTTTACTTTGTAATTGGGCTGTGATTTCCTTTCATATGCTTAAATGTTCCATAAATGTGTTATTCCCATTGTTCTTAATCTCATTCACATCGAAGCCATAATTTGCTTAACCAGATCGATTACTAGTTTTCTACACAGGTTCTCATGTCTTCCTTGTTTGCCTTGTTTTGCTGTGAGAATTGACTGGATGGAAAATGCACATCTCCAGGTCTGGGCATTTTAGACGCTTCTCTTTGCATATTTTAGCAAGGTTTTGTTGTTAATTTAGAGGATCAATCTGGTTTTACTATAATGAAAATTGAACGAGATCTAGGGTTTTGAAGCTATTTCAGCAGGGTTAGCTGACCTCGACTCAAATTCAAACATTTGCTTTAGTTTAACTCAAGCTTAAACCAAATTGACTGCTTGATTTTGAGCTGAGCAGCTTTTTAGTCAACTTGGAAGTTACATCTATTAGTTTTATGAAAATATCTTATAAATTAAAGTGTGTATATTATTGTAAAAAATAAATTGATTATTGTTAATAATTAGATTCCTGTGGGTTAGAAATTATGTTGTATGATAAGTTCGAGTCATTCACATAACTGACTTCATCACCTATTTTATTGTGGTCTGTAAAGCCTCAGACTGAGTGTTAATGATGGATTTGCTAAATTGAATCTCATCCGCCGCACTATTTCGTCTTTCATTCGACCAGAAGCAACTGTTATGGGATGTGATAGAAGAAGAAATATAATGTGCGGACAGCGTAGGTGCAGATTTGGTGGGTATACTCCCCACAAGACCATCAATCGGCATATACATTCTCTGTATGTAATCTCTCCTCATGATAGAGTTGCATGTCATAAATGAAGCACTTTCGTATATGACATGAGTTGTGGAAAATGACTTGCCTTGGTGGTAGATTTGAGCCTTTGAGGATTTGAAGTTGCCATTAATAGATGTTTGATGGTCTCTTAGATTTTCCAAGTGAGATTGACGATCAGGAAGACGAGCATCAACCTTAATGGAGATAATCAACATCATTGATGGCCACAACGACAATTGATGAGTGTGATATTGATGGTGGTTGTCATTGTTGATATCCATAGTTAACAATAATAACTCATGAAACAATGTTTAGATGTATAATTTTAATATAAAATATTATGAAATCTATTCATAGGTATTTATATCTGAGAGAGAGAGAGAGAGAGAGAGAGAGAGAGAGAGGTGGCTACATATCCCATTTGAAAATTGAGCTTGAAGTTTTCAGAAGCTGTTGAGGGACAAGGTGGTTGTCATATCTGCCACAATAATTGTAGCGATATGTAAATACTGAATATTGTCTACTATGACGCTTCAGTCATGGATTTGGATGGTGGCTAAAGGCTTAAAATTCGTGATTTTTGTCATTGGCACATCTGACAAACGGCCCTCATAATTTGTCAGAGGCGAATCGATGGCATACAGAGGGGCTGTTATTCCATAAATCATTGCAAACTGTAATGATCGTATGCATCATTATTATGGAGGGTAAGAAGTGTTATCAAGTTCGGGGCATTAAAATACATACCACCTAATTCCAATGTATTATTTAACAAGTAAACTTTATTTTCTTACATTTATACCACAAATCTTTTATTTCATGTATAAATTACCACCATTTTAACTTTAAATTTACAGTTTCATTCATGCACATGCAAGGTTTAGGTTTTAGATATGCAAATACATAGAAACATTTACTTGTCTAACACAGTTTACTTTTTATTTTTAGTTTTGACTTAAGCTCAAAATGGGTTGAACTTAAGTTTGGGTTAACTTGGGCTTAAATTAGGTTGAACCTAAGTTAGAAGTTTTGACTTAAGTTCAATATGGGTTGAAAAATTTTGACCTAAGTTCAATATGGGTTGAACTTAAGTTTATGTTAACTTGGGTTCAAGTTAGGTTGAACCTAAGTTAGAAGTTTCGACTTGAGTTTAATATGGTTGAACTTAAGTTGGGTTAACTCGGGTTCAAGTAGTTGAACCTTAGTTAAGTTTGACTTAAGCTCATATGGTTGAACTTAAGTTTTGGTTAACTTGGGCTCAAGTTAGGTTGAACCTGTTAGAAGTTTTGACTTAAGTTCAATATGGGTTAAACTTAAGTTTGGGTTAACTTGAGTTCAAGTTAGGTTGAACCTAAGTTAGAATTTTTTGACATATCATATAAAAAATATCATAATTTTAACTTTTAAAAAGGGAAATAAATATTTTTATGCATAGATAATGTTTCATATAAGTAAAAATTAAAGTTTAGGTCTTAAGAATGTAAATACATAGGAATTGAGTGGTATGTATGCAAATCTTCCTATATGTCATGAAGCCAAAATTTACTTATTTATTTATTTTTTCACATTGAAATTTTACATTATGATCAACCTTTATTATAATTATTTGATTGAGCTCTTAAACTACAAAGATTTGAGCAATGGAAGTAAAATAAAATAAAATAAAAATAGATATATATGATGGAGACTTAGATATTAAGAATATCTTCATTTATGAGCAAGGCTTCATCAAATTTTGCAGTGAAAAAAGTTATTATCCATCGATGAATTGGAGTAAAAACTATTTGAGAATCAATTGTCAAAGAGATATTCAATTTGCATTATAAGTTAACAATAATGCTTGGCTATGTTATAGTATCTAGTTTATACTTTCAAAATGGTTTAACAAGAAATGCATTTGCATTTGAGATCAATACTATTTAAATTTTAAAATGCTTAGTTGGTTTCAATTTGTTCTCTTTCAGGCTAGATTATAAGAGCAATGGCTTTGATTTGCCATCCTTTTGCGAGATCTTAAGTAGTCAGTTCCTATGAAATTATTCATTTTCTTAGATTTTGGTTCAAGGTTTTATTCGAATGATAATCTCTACTTCATATTTAGTTTTCACACTAATTTCTTGAATTGTGATGTTGTATGCCCTCTTCTGGGATATTTTTTGTATTATATCTTAATGGAACATTATTGTGTACTACAAAATTCTTAACGACAGAGAAATTTTATGGCTAAGCTTAGTATAATTTTCTAGCACATACATAAATGGAGGTATATTACAAAAAATACTATAAACAAAAAAATAATGAGGCCTAACATAGTCATAGTAATCAACAACAACAATAAAAATACACGTCCATTATTCTCTTATATTATGTAAGATGAGATTACAAAAACTGCCAAACACAATTTTATAATAATAGTTTTGACTACGTTAATTATAATTGGGCTATAGGCTGTAACAACCGTAGTTAGCTATAAAGTTGTACTTGGTGGTTATAATAGTTGTAATTGGTTGCAGAAGTTATAGTTGGCTGCAATAATTGCTATTAGTGGTCAACGATGACTTTTGGTGGTGAGTGGTGAACAATTGTGTTTAATGGTGACCATTGGTGATGACCGACAACCAGCGGGACTTCAAGAGTTAAGTTTTAGTAGTCAACTCTCTTTCTTCTATTCTCCTCCCCCCTTCAAGTGAATAATTGAGGTTTATTTTTACTTTTTGTGAGAGATGTTTTCATGAAATTAGTTAGGATCTCAAAATATTCTAAGACAATCCACATTGATTCCCTTGATCATTTAAGTAATTTTTTAACATTTATGTGACTTAACGATCCCAAAATGAGATGATATTGGGCATGTCATATTCCTCTTTTCAACCTGCTTGATTTGAATACAAGCATACTAAATTTTGAGACATTTAGCATTCTAATTAATACACCAAAACTTATCACTAGACCAAATGTGTAATCTATGCTTATATAAACTCAAATTGTATCACTTTCGACATCATTGAGTTTATCTTGTCGAGATGCTAAGCTTTATTAGAAAGTTGTTAAATTCAAGGTTCAACATCAAATAAATATTTCTTAAAGACACATCAAATATAAATCCCAAAACTAATAAATAGGCCAAAATTCAAAAAAAAAAATCTCATATAAATATTAAGTCCTAATAAGAAAGTAATTTTAAGCAGATTGGGTATCTTAGATATTGAGTGTTCTTTCTTTTCATCTTTTGCTTCGAAGCAAAACTTTCCTCAAAGTTGAGTTAATCCAACTTGTAATTTCAAAATCTAAATATTGGTCATCATTTTAATAACGAGTTTTTGGAATTGACATCTTTTAAGTAGTAATTAGACATAAGAGTTTGCCCATATGTGCAATATATATCTTAGAATTAAAATAAATCCTATTTAATTCTATTATATGGGATAGAGGAAGAACAACTACTAAAATTTCAAAATTTAAAAGTATTTATGCCTTTGAATTTAATAGAAATTTATTTTTTCTTCTCAAGATAGCATATTATGAAAATCTATTTAAACTTTGTGTTATAATGTTTTCTCTATTTTTTGAGGTTATGTATGACTTTGTTTACACAAACTTCATTTGAGAAAGATTCCTCACAAAGCCTAAAATAGGATAACCAATGAGTTATAACTTATACTAATCTAAGGTCACGTAGGGTAAGTCTTAGTCAGTTAGTGTATGATCAACAAGAACAAACATGAGCATTTTGGGTTTATTAGGATAGACTAGAGTTAAGAACTAGAAAGGCCTACTAGATTTCATGATGTTGACTAACTAAAGTAATGTAGGGTAAATTACGAAGCTACCTTGGGTTGGCTCAGAATAAATTAAGGGATTGGTCAAACCCTAAAAATATGTTAGAATTATATATCAAAAAGTTTATAAATGACATATTCAGTTTTACATAAATTAAGAAAATTCATAACTTATTCACTCGAGATATAATCATTCTTAGATGCTAATTTGGTTTTAGACAAACTTGAATTTAATTAATTTTTTTTAGCAGTATACTCAGATTTTATGATTTTTTTTCCTTTAAAATTCATAATTAACATTTTAGTTATATATATATATATATATATATATATATATATATATATATATATATATATATATATATATATATATATATATATGGAAACATGCATACACATGGAAGGCATCATTTGGCTAATGTGGGAATTACATCATTCATTATTTCATGAGAATTAATAACTTCCATCCGATCAAAGTTTGGAATCCAAATAATAACGTGAATACCAGTTGTTAGGCTTATTTATTGAAAATTTTAATCACAAGCCGTTAGCTTAATGATAGGTCATCAATGGAGATTTCATCTCTTACCTTTAGCCATAAGTTTCTTTATTTGCTCTCTCCTTAATTTCCGGCAATTCTAATTGGAATTATAGAAGAAATAATGAATTTTATATTGATCCACCAACTTGAATTTTACTCAAAGTTGAATTAAAATCGACTCGAATTTAGCTTGACCTACATGGTTGTCATATCTTATGCTAACAAGGTAAATATGTCGGGTTTGGGTTAGTGAGTTGAAGATGGGTGGAGTTCGGGTTGAATTTTCTGACTTGTTTATTATTTGAGTCGGCTTTGATCAAACAGTTTTAGATCTGATCAATTTTTAAGCATCCAGTTCTGTTAGTACTTAGTAGCCATCCAAAACTAGCAATTGATTAGTGGCATGTGAAATTTGACCATGAGACTTGTACAAAATGATGATTGGGAGGAAACTGGGAGAAAGAAGAATAAAGTTGGTGTTATGGCTTGGAAGCCATAGAGTTTAAATTTTATTCATAAAACATGGGTTCAGCTTGGAACTATGAGATCTTCTCTTATTAGTTAGGCTCATCTCTTTGATTATCAAATGACATTTGGCAGGTGGAATCCAAAGCAACAATTTCTCTGACTTCGTGTTTCCTCGCAACACTTCCTCCCAATTCCAGCCAACCACCTACTCGCCTAAGTTATACCTGACGAGAATGGGAAATTTATTATGAATTTTTATGCATGTATTTAAAGACATATACGAGTTTTTATTGATGCGGTGGAAGAAAATCTCTGCTGCAATGTCACTAAAGAGAGCAAATATAATGTAGGATGACTGTAGGTCCGAATAAAGGTCTGGATCGACCGCTTCCGAATTGAAAAAGACATCTAATTATAGTTAAAGTAGCTAAAAGGATTGAAAGAGACAGGTCTAATGACTCAGTAAAATCTTGAAGCCTAGCAAACACGAATGGTTCAAGCTCACTATAAGCAAGTTTGTCCTAGATCATTCATGTATGGGAATTGGTTTTGTTTCTTAAAATATCAATTCCAGCTTATCAAAAGATAGTAAATTTGAACCAACATGGGAATATTTATTTGCAATAGAAAATGTATATCGTAGAAGTTCTTATCAATTAATAGTTTGTAAGCGTGAACATCCAATATTTCCCTTTAATGGAAGTTACATAAAGAAATACTATGCATAGTACTATGTAGGGGTTTTACAATGAAATAAATTCACTTTTGGGACCCTATTGGGAGTATATTGAACACTGAATCTCTGTATTATTTTAAAAAAAATAAATTACCAATATTTTGAGTTTAAGATCTAATTTAAGTGAAATTATACTCACTCAAACTTTATTAAACTCACTCAAACCTCATTAAAAACTCTCAAAATTCATTGAACTCTCCCGAATCTTAAAATTTTAGAGCCAACAATTTTTTGACACAACTCAGAATACCCAAACTCTGATTCATGAAATCTATCCTTAAAAACTTAAACATATCTTGAGTTGTTCATTGGATGGAGCACACGCCTCATAACAATAGAATCCAAGTACCATCATAGAGCTAAACGAGTTGATCTATTTGTAGTTTTGTATTATCAAGTTTGACTAAGACGTGAAAGATATGATATGCATGGCTTGGGCATAAGAAAATTAGGGCTTGGTGTTGGCTTTAGGGTTTTGAATCCTATGATCAAATTGGCATCATACCACATATCTTTAAAATAAGAGACCTTGCATATAGTCAATTCCTTTTGCAAGGCCTTGCCCACAATTTGATTGGAAGTCCATGACACCTAAGAACCCCCATTGAATGCATTCAATTATAGCCTTCCCTATGTTGTGAATTTATTGTTTGGGATGTTGACTGCTTGATTCAAATTCAGGACTTTATTTTAATAGAAATCTCATTTTATTTAATTTTAAAATATTAAAATGAAAAAATAAGAAGAAATTGCTTTAATTCAATTAAATTAAATACCATTTTTGATAGAATATTAAAAGCATATCAAAAGTTTTAAAGCATTTTCTTAAAATATGAAAATTCATATTTTTACAGAATATAATTAGTTTTTCGCATTTCATTTATACATTTTAAATAAGAAATAAATTTAAATAATTTCTTAAGAACATAGAATACTTTTTAATTCATTTCCATTTTATTTAGCTTTAAAATCTATGATGTAAACCGATATTTATTGAATAAAATAAATTATTATAAATGAATTACATTAAAATTGTTTTTAGATATTCTATTAATTTTTTAAAATTATTTATATATGTGACTTGTGATGTGAATTTAGCTCGAAGATCTTTAATCACTTGAAAATTGATTTGAATTTTAGCTATCATCCTAATAAACGAGCCGAGCTATGAGTCAAAATTTTAGATCGAACTTTTCCTAGTCGATTTCGAGCCATACACTGATCGACTCGAACTGGCTCAATATCGGCTCAAAATAGTTTATATATATATATATATATATATATATATATATATATATATATATATATATATAATGCTAAATAATATCAAATATAACGAGCTACGAGTCGATTTCGAGCTGGAATGGATCAAAATAAATCAATTTGAGTCATCTTGTATCGATTTCGCGCTAGATCGAGCCGATTTCAAGTTGGAATAGATCCAAATAACTCAAATTTGAGCCAGCTAGTTTCGATATGGATCCAGATTCAATTTCAAGCTGAGTTGGCTAGAAATCAAACATAACGAGCCATGAGCCGGTTTCAATCTAAACTCAATCCATTCGAAATCAGCACTTTAACAGTCCTATATGTATTAAATCCACTTTTAGTATTAAATCTATGCATCCCTAAGTTTGTGATGCTCTATGATTGATATTATTGCATTGCCATTTGCTTTATTCTCTGGATGGTGAATTTTATTATATGGAAACCATTCATAGTTTGACCACAATGTGAAAATGAGGAACTTTTTGCTATGTAATGTTTACTATTCAATGCAAAGACTTATCACTTTCATATCAACTTTTTGGTAACATTATGCTAAATTTTCTTAGTAAAGATTGAATTTATTTGATTTTAAGTTTTTATAATTATTATGTGCCGGTATATTCAAAGCATTGGAGTGATATATTAAAATCTTGGTGTTGTAGGAATATTTGACACACAAATAGCTAAAAGACAAGCTATCAAAGAGGACATTAAGCTGAGTTTTCTACGTGGAAAACCAAAAGGCAAAAACGATGGGGCCATATTTTATTGAAATGATTCAACTATGCTGATATAAGTTACAAGACTTTGTTGGCTCGTAAATGAGAGAAAGTATTGATATTACACAATTTAGAGTTATCAACCTGACTTTCACTAGAATAGTGATAGAAAATATTGGAAAACTAGCAGTGACTCGTCTGCTGCGATAGAAGGCGGAGGAAAGGGGCATTGTGATAGATATGTTGCGAGTGTCACCGGAGGTAGCGATGATTGGCAACAAAGGTCAAATGACAGTTAGGCGATAGTGGTTTGACGATGACAGTGACAATCCAACAATGACAAACTAAATACTAACAATACAAATCAAGTAATGGTGGTATGATAGTTGTGGTGGTGGTTCAATGGCGGCGACCGAGTTATAGTGATACGACATCAACGACAGTGGACTATTGATGATGGAGCATGGACAATGGTAATCCGATGATTGTTGCGATCGACAATGATGGTGGCTTGACAACGGTGGTTTGATAACGACCCAACAACGATGGTATGGCTCAATAATTCTCATGAGCTTGAAGCTCACTTCAATCTTCTCATATAGGTTCAGGTCACCTTCATGAAGAAAGTGAGAGTTTATTTACATATTTTGAGAATGAAATCCTCCTTAAATAATTCTTGGATCTAAAATATTCAACCAGACGACCTGAAATGATTTCTATGATCAAATTATTTTCTTATGATTGTTTGAATTAAGCAATCTTAGCTTTGTTAGATTCATTTCGTTGAGACGCTCAATTTAATTATAAGCTTGTCTGATTTGGAGATCATTTTGTCCCCAAAGGATGTTTCAAACTTTATTATTATGTTTAGGTGTATGATCTGGGTTTACTAGGACTCTTATTAGATCATTTTTGTATCATTTAATTTGTCTCAGTGAGACACTTCATTCAAATTTGAGTATAGGTTATTCTTAATTTAATGTTTGGAGCTTCTGGTCCCAATATGAGTTGAGTTTCATGTCAATCAAGAGAATGTTTGGAAATTATCATATTACTAAAATAATTAAAATAATAATAATAATAATCAGTTATATTGTAGCAAACTAAATACTAAGAATACAGATCAATCAATTATTCTAGATAGTAATATTTTAAGTATAATATTACTTGTCAAAATAATTTATAGTTTTATGAAGAAAACAATGTATCAATGAATTGTGTTGTTGAAGACTTATTTGCGCTTATTCAATTAATGAGCTATGGTTTCCTGCGACGAAATGGTATGACCTTAGCAACCAAGTCACTTAGGTCAATACCGAGAAAAAAACTCCCATCAATTTCTTTTTTTTTTAATTTTTAATTTTTTTTGGCCATGGAACCTTAGAGACTAAGTTTCTTAAACGGTAGGGTCGTGCGTGCTGGTCAACAAATGTGCAGATATTTAAGAACAATCTCCCTCATAAAATCAACCCCCCCCCCCCCCCCCCCCACACACACACACACACACACACACATATATATATGAGTGGCTAAAGACTATGATACGAGTCCCCAACCAATCTTATGTGTCTAATCATTCGATCCAGCACTGCAAAGGCAGAAGCACTTAGATGGGCCCGAACCCGTGACATCAGGGGACACACAACAGACAACATAGCTGTCAACCAAAGAGTCATGACGCACTGCGCGCGCGCCCACACACACACACACACACACAAGTATATATATCAATTTAATTCATTCTTAAGCTACCAACAAACATTAAATCTAAATGGGGGCATACATTAAACACATATCATTAGTGCGTCATTGGGTGACAAGTAGGTAGGCAACTGTGTTGTTTGTCGTAAGACACCTCTGACCCGGGTTCGTTCCCTGTGGGGACAGATAGGACATATGAGGAGCATTATACTCAAATAACACCCTTAAAGAAAAAGCTACCATTAAACTAGCCTTATATTCTTCATTTAGTTAGAATAAAATATAGCTAAAACGTCGTTTGGCGCCGCGGCCCCAACAAACACTTTTTTTTTTGTTGTTAGAAAAACACAGCACGGGGCATTTTTAAAAAATTCATAAAAAAGGCGGGCTGCTGGTTCGACCCCATAGCCTACATTTCAATTAATTTCTCACCTGTCTTTTAATACCCTAACCTACCCCACCCCCCCTCTCTCTCGCGACCGAGCTTCTCTCTCGTCACCTTAGAGGTAAGATCCTCGCTTTCCTCCTCCTGTCTGATCCGTGGGTTGTGCTTTGTCTCTGCTCGGCTTCTTTGCTCTCCCTATACCCTTTGTTCTTCGTCTCTGCTTGGTTTCTTTGTGTCCCTCGGCACATGGTATTCTCTATCACTATTCTCCAGCATTATGATTTTACGATGGTTTTCTGAGCTCTATTTGGTCATTGATTTTCGTCTGGTTGTTCATAGCTGTTGGATTTTGAAATTTATGTGATTTTATTTTTTGCAATTCATGCGATTTTGCATTAGCATTGGATTTCTTTTATTACTGATGGGGTGATGGCTTTTACTGTGAATTGGGTGGTGTTGTGGTGACTGTGGTTGTCTTATGAGGAGGAGCACTTGTACTGTGATTGTGTTGTGGTTGTGTTGTGGTCAGGACTGCTTGTATTGTGGGTTGTGGTGTGGTGGCTGTAGGTAGGGCGGTTGTGGTGTCATGTATTGTGGTGTGTTGCCTATGGGTTGGATGTGGAGGTGTGTTTTGATGGTTGTGGTGTGGTGGATGTGAGTTATGGTGGTCGTGTTGTGGGTTGTTGTGGCTATGCTGTGAGTTAGGTGATTGAAGTGTTGTGTCTTATGGGTTGGGTGGTTGTGGTGTTGTGCCTTGTGGTGTGGTAGTTGTGGGATGTGTGTGGAGGTGTGGCTAGGTGTTTGTGGTGTGGTGGTTATGGGTTGGGTAGTTGTGGGGTGTGTCTTGTGGTGTGATGGCTGTAGGTTGCTTGTAGATGTGTGGTTAGGTGGTTGTGTTATGGTGGTTGTGCTGCGGGCTGTGGTAGCTGTGCCGTGGGTTGGATAGTTTTGTTGTTGTGTCATGTGGTGTGGTGGTTGTGGGATGTGTGAGGTGTGGCTCGGTGTTTGTGGTGTGATGGTTGTGGGTTGGATTGTTATCAGGCTATGTCTTGTGGTGTTCTGGTTATGGGTTGTGTGTAGATGTGTAGTTGGGTAGTTGTGGTGTGGTGTCTATAGGTTGGTTGGCTGTTGATTCACGATTTTAAATATACTTATAGATCTAAGAATTTGACACCACTATTAAAAGATATAAATCATCAGCAACAATGTCAAAAACTTGATCAACGTAATTTTAATTTTAGTAACAATTAAATATTATAAACTTTTGATCGTAGAGTTACCTTTAAACGCAAATATACGTATCGCTCAAGTAATACAAGGCTCTAGTGGAGTCCTGGTTATCGATCCCACAGGGAAAAATATTAAAGCCTACGGACTAGGATTATATAAACCAAGTTAAAATTATAACTAGTCGAATTTGCCTATCTGTCACTAATATGCAATCGATAATAATGTTCTTATATCTAAACTAGTTCTACTAACATATTACTAATACTACTAATGTTAAGTTTAAATATATAATATCAAGAATCTTTCTTCTTTGTTAGGATATTTAAGTGAAGTGATAATTAGAATTAGTTTTATATTTGTTGTGCAAATAAAGTATACCTATTGCTTACCCTTTCGTCCGGCATGTAAAACATCGACTAATCCTATGCTTTGTTACCGAATCCGCGGCTAGACTGGGAGGATACGCTCTCACTTTGGAGCTCCCACGTTCCCCTCGCCTAAGGGCTAACAATCTACACCTCAACACTCAAACGATAGGACCGAATTGAGGATTTTAGCATGTCATTCTAAAATGTCCAATTCTACGCTCGATTAATATTATTTCCCTATTTATTTGTACTTTTGCTTTCAAGGATTTGCCAGTCTACCTTTCAAAGAGAAATGTGATACATACTAGTTAAGAATTCTTAGCCCATGGTCAGATTTTAAGAATTATTCACAGATTTTAACAATACAAATGACCAATTCGTATAGTAAAGTAAGTTTAGGTATACTATCATCACAACTTCTTATAATTTGTTTAATAGACTAATTCAAATAATCATTTCACAAAAACATCAAAACAAGGAGAAAGACAGAACAACTACTCAGAGTTCATGGAAAGGATGCAATAAAACTTGAATTTCATATAATAAAGTAAAGTTCTACAAACTATAGTAAATAAACACAATTTATCTCAAATTCCCCAAGCAAACTCTTCAAGCTTCCTCCTGATTTCTTCCTTTCTTACAGCACATGGAATTCTCCTTCGAAACGACAATGCAGAAGAGATCTATCACTTCCCTTCCACTCTTACAATCCCTCAAAGAATTCCTCACAAAATCTCTATTTTGAACTCACTACTCTCTAAATAACAACACTAATGACTCACTAATAGACTCTTTAGAACACTTTGGACTCACTAGTAATTAAGGGCGTAAACGAACCGAAAATGAACAAACAGAGCTAGTGTTCATGTTCGAAATGTTCGAACACATCACTGTTCATGTTTGGTTCGTTTGACAAACCAAAAGAAAAAAAAAATTGTTCGTGTTTGTCTCGTTTGCTTATTGAACGAATCGAACACGAACTTCCTGACAAACCAAACACAAACTGTTCGCGAACAACGAGCTTTTTTGACAGCCCTAACTTTGATAGCATACTTCCTTAAAATGAAGCAAATTGATTAGGTATTCCGTACACATCAGGTAATCCATACTTCCTCAAAATGAGGCAAACCAAATAAAGCGTTTAGGATTTTATTTAGGATTTTATTTTAATATATTGTATAGTATATTAATTATAATATTATAATATTTATATTAATATAATTGATACTGTAATATTATTATTATTATTATTATTAATTTATCATATATTATAATTTATAGAAGTTTAATTATTTAAAATATGATAAATTTTTATAATATATAATTATTTTTAAAATATCATAAATTATATATATATATAATTATTTTAAATTATTTTATATTTCGAACAATAACGAACCGAACACGAACGAACACATCACTATTTATGTTTGGTTCTTTGAACAAACCGAACAAAAAAAAAAATTGTTCGGATTCGTCTCGTTTGCTTATCAAACGAATTGAACACAAACTTCTTGGCAAACCGAACATGAACTGTTCGCGAATAACTAGTTTTTTTGGCAGCCCTACTAGTAATCACGTAGGAGACACTTTTTTCGGCCTAATTTTATTCTTTTTAAAGTTGTAGAAGAGTCTCTAAGGGTTTTCCAGGCACTCATTTGAAAATCGTCCACATTCGACGCATTTCTGGAAAGAATCGTCGATCTCGCCGACAACGAGCTCTGTCGGCGGACTCGAGCTCGCCGTCGGCGGACTTCTAGAAACAGTACTTTTAAACAGGCCCCGCAGTCGGCGGCCTCGATCTCCGCCGTCGGCAGCATTCCTTGGAATTAACTCTAAACTCTCGGGAAAATCACGCCGTCGGTGCCCTATGTCACTTTTGCATAATTTGGTACTTTTTGCTCCAAATTCACTTCTTTTTGCTTCAAATTCACTTCTTTTTGCATATTTTCATTAATTTGTCCTTAAATCTTCATATCTGCAGAAAAACACCAAAAATGTCATTCTTTAAAGTGCAATATTATCAAAATTAGTATAAAATAAGCATGAAAATCTTAACAATTTTTCCTTGGGTCAGCTGTGCTGTGGGTTGTGGTGGCTGTGCTATGGGTTGGGTGTAAATTGCTCAAAGTTGATTTGTTTCTTTCCATAAAATTTATACTTGAAAAGGGTTGGGTGGTGTGGTACGTAAATGGGGCGAAGTCTTAATGTGTAGGCTCCAAAGGAATGAGAAAATGTATTTATAAAATATTTACAATTGATTGTGGTAAGAGATGGTAGTGGTGCCCGTGATTATGTGTGGAGGTTGTGGTTATATTATGGAGGTGTGGTTGTGGTTTTATTGTGGCGGCTGTGGTTGTGTGTGGAGGTGGTTATGGTTGTTGTGGTTGTGTGTGAAGGTTATGGTTGTGTGTGGTGGTATGGCTGAGGTTGTGTGTGGTGGCTGTGATTGTGGGTTGTGGTTATCTGGCTGTTTTGGCTCATGTGTGGGTTGTGATTGTTGTCAAATATTAATATTTTGTTTTTTCTTTGTTAGTAACGCAATGATAAAAACTAAAAAATTTGGTTCATCAACTATGTGGGATAAGGAAGCCAAATTCATATTTTGCGAACTTAAGGAGGTTGAACTGGAAAATAAGTCCATCACTTATTTTAACAATGAAGGGTGACAAAATATTATGAAGAAGTACAAGGAAATGATGGGAAGGGAGCACAATAGACTATAACTTAAGAAAAAGTGGAATCAATTTAAAAATGACTGAAAATTATGGAAGGAATTAAAACAGAGATCCGTGAGCTTGGGTTGGGATCTAATCAAAAGGATTATTGATGTTTCAGAGGAATGTTGAGCTGAGAAATTGAAAGTAACAACTTATCTATGAGAGACTTTATTTTCATTACTTTCTCTTCCTAAATTGAATGAAGTAATCAACTTGGTTGTATATTGTAGGCAGTGTCAGCTGCCAAGAAATTCAAACTCAGTGAAATTGACCCTGATATGGAAGAAAAGTTGAACCATATGTTTGGTGGGGTTATGACAATGGGGGCTCATGCCCGAAACCCCAGTTAGGAAGAGTTTTCAAGCATGTCCAAGGACTTGGATACCGTGCATGTACTCTGATGAAGGCCCAAGCTTAAACCAAAATGAATTGGAGTCCACATAAGAGTTAAAGCATCCTAGGGTGGAGAAAAAGAAAAAAGAATGAGCTGCTTTAATTAGAAGCCAAATTTCAAAACTGATGGCTTCATTCACGAGTGAGCCTTAGAATTTACAGTCGACCTCCATATACGAGGTTATTCGACTTCTAAAGGCAACTCCCAAAGTTTATAAGGACATGTCATTATATTTGAACTCCTTGAAGTTGTTGGAGGACCATACCCATAAATGATCTTCATGAAGATGGCCCCTGACCGTAGGGTCAATCATTTACTTTTTTTAAAACAAATACTATTGATTTTGTGTTGTTATCGTTGAACTATTTGTATTTATTTTCCTGTAGTTTTTTCAAAATTTGGATTTAGATATTTTTCCTTTCTCATAGGAACAATTTATATTTATTTTTAACTTCTTATTGTACACTTAGTGATTTGTTTTCAATGTTTATTAACGTTGTTTGATTCATATGTTCTGCATAACAGAGCACTTGATTAGTATGGATTCGCACAGAGAGAGACGTAAAATAAAAATTGTGATAGCAGTTTGTCTGTTGTACGAATACTGGAACTCATTCGTTGATTGAACTCTCTACATGACAACATTTTATATTGATCATAAATGGGTTTGGGAGCTACTAGAAGGACACTCTATAAAATTCTGCAACATGTTTCATATGACATTACCTATGTTTATGGATATGCTTCATGAACTACATAAGAATCATAAACTTCATGTCTCTTAAAAAATGAAAACTAGAGAGGTGTTAGCAACAACCCTCTAAATTTTATCACAAAATGAATCAGTGAGCAGAGTGATGGAGTGATTTCAACATTCATCATAGACAATCAGTAGATAATTTTCTGTGGGGTTAAAGGTTCTTATTAGTTTGTTATCACATATTATCAAGCCAAAGGATCCCACATTTGAGAGGACTCCAACAGAGATTGCAAATGACTGTGGTATATGTCATTTATTAAGGTAAATACTTTTACTCATTATATTCAGAAGTCAAAATGAGTGGTGTACTTAACATAACTTTATTTAATTTGTTAGAATTGTAATGGAGCGATCGACATAACCCACGTGGATGCATGTATATCCAATAATGAAAATGTTACACTCATTGGGCAGTTTAGATCTCCAACACAAAATGTGATGACCGTATATGACTTCAAAATGTGCTTAACATTTGTTATGACTACTTGGGAAGATAGTTCACACGACAGTTGTAAATTTGCTTTTGCGACAAGAAATCAAAAGCACAATTTCCCTCACCCCACTGCCATGTTTGCTCATTTATTAATCATATCCATACTTTTTTAAAGTTCATTACTATTCATTGTAACTGGGACAGATAAGTATTATTTGGTCGATGTTGGATATCCCTTAAAAGGGGGTATCTTAATCCATTTATGGATACGAAATATCACATTCCTGATTGAAAGATCCATCAATGTTGCTCGGGAAAGAAAATAAAATTTTAAGAAGAAACACTCCTCCTTACACAGCTTAATTGAAAGAAATTTTGGAGTGTGGAAGAAAAAATGGGTCATACCGTGTGATATGCCGACGTATCCATTTCCTAAGCAGGTGTAGATTAAGTGGTTACAATGGCTCTCCACAACTACATTCCACAACATCATTCTCGAATGTAAACCTCTCATCACCGGACAAAATTTAGGGTTCGCTGGAGTTTCTCCTTCTCCAAAAAAGTGAAGAAGCTCTCCTCGTCGGAGAGGGTGGATGATGAGATCATCAGACTTCTTGTCTAAAGCTAGGAAGAAGCTCTACTAAGCTTAACCCACTGGGAGCTTCTAGAGAGGAGAAAGAAAATCCTAGAAATGATGGAAAAGATGATGAACAAGAAGGAAAATGGCTTCACTTTGCTACTCCTTGAGGAAGACGAAGAATACCTCAAGAATGTCCTTGAAAGCTCCTTCTCAAGCTCTTCCTTGCTCCTGCTCAGATCTTCTCCAACAGTGGCAGTATATACATCGAAATGTCCCCTTTCTCCTGTTGTTCGGAGAGTGTCCAACGATCCCAAGTTGCTTTACTAATTTTAAATGGGCCTAAATTACTCCCTATGCCATATTTGTGTGAAGAACTAGACAATAAGGCTTTATTTATGAGTCATTATCGCTTTATTTGTGGAAATCGGGGACCGGAGGGCCAATTCGCGAATTCACTCAAACTAGAATTGTCACGCCGTGTTCGGGAGTAATCATACCACTGTAGCAATTATCACGAATGACGAGTTGGCGTGGTCATGCTTGTGACCCGACGTAATTACGCCGGGTGCTCTTCCTGGCTGGCATGTTCACGCCATCCTCGGGTGTAGTCAAGTTGGTTGAGAGACTTAGAGCACTTCTGGAATACTTTGACATGGTCACACCAGATTTGGGTGTGGTTACACCATTGGTTAGGCATGGTCATGCCAGACCCCATAAAACTTAGGCTTCCGAAAAAGTTCGTCGAAGGGGTTTTGAACCACTTGGGAACCCTGGAAGGCTAGATATGAGCAGGATGTGATCCTCGGACCTCCATAGGTGTCGTAAGTGCATCTTAAAAGTTCCAGGAGATGCTTCATATGTGTATGACCGAGTAAGAACAGTTCCAACGCGAAATCTATCTATCAAGACCTTAGGCTTAAGGCATGAACACGGTGTGGGGTAATTCCGTCGACGATCTGTGTCATGAGAATGTCTGTATCGGCAAGATACATTCTTGTATCATAAGAACAAGTGTTAATGTGAAAAATACCAAAAGTGACGCCGATTTTACAATGATCTACTCAGAGCGCGGTTATGACTGTGCAAACCTCAATTATAGTGCTCTAAGCATTAGCTTAAAGGTCCTAAGGACTCCATGAGTCATGTTGGGTCACGTACGACTCCCAATACGATTCTGTGTCACTTAGAATGTGTGCTCCGCAATCGTTGCATTAAAAATGGATGCCAATAAAAAACATAAGTATGAGTAGCAAGTACTTATAAGCAAAATCCATCCATTTTAATTACTTTTAGTATTTGCCCAACTAAACATGATCACTTGTAGAAAATAAACAATATAACCATTGAATATTGTCATATAACATCCAATCTAATGAGTAAATATCATAAAATTCATCACATCACATAATAAAATGTAATAATCAACCACAATTATCTTAACGAAGATCTAAATGCAGTGCCCTAATCAAACAACATTTGCATATGCTAGGCTATGTGCTGAGTCAGTGTTAGTCTTTAAAGTTTGAATTTCAACTCAGTTTTGGAGTTTAAATTTTACCAATGAGTGGTTTAATTTTATATATTTAATATTTTAAAGTTTTATTTCAATTTTAAAATCTATTAATTTAATTTAATTTTGAGTTTTTATGGTGTGCTCTAAAATATACAAATTAATAAGGGAAAACCTATAATTTAGGAGATCATAGACAATCTAATTTTCATATTCTCCCAAGGAGGTGAAATAACATTTCATAACACCTCAGGACACACATAAGTGTTCCATATGAATCATTAACTTACTTTGATTTGTTTTTTATTTTAATTTAATTAAAATATTTTTTATTGAGGAGTTGGTTAAATTATATACTTTGTGACATCTTTTATTTTGTGTTGAATTCAACTAACCTCAAAGTTCTAAAATTATTTCTTAAAGTCAAAGAGGACTATAAGAATATTTCATAAATTAATAAAAAATATTGAGATATTTATTAATTTATTAATTTTATTAAGAGAAAGTTTAAATTCAGAATTAAAATATATTCTATTCACCAGAGAAACATTCCAAAGACTTTAGGTTAAATTTAAAAAAAAAATTATTTTTAAAATTTTATAAATTATATTATTCAAATAATTATTAGAAATTCAAATAACTTTTAAACTTATTGAAAATTTATTAGAATTTAGAACATTTTTCTAAATTCACCACAAAATTAAAATTATTTTGACATTAAATAATTTTTTTATGAATTATTAAATTTATTTGAATGTATATTTAAAAAATATTTTATTAATTAAAACGACTTGAATTTAGATTTCTAAAATTATTTTATATTAAGATACTATGGCTTAGTTAATTTTGGGACTTTTTCATTAAATTGAATCTAAAAATAAATTATAAAGTTTTATGTTTAATTAAATATTAATTAATTAGTTTATTTGTAATATGAACAGTTTTAATTTTAGATTTTCTTAAGGTTTTTTTATAAGATGATTACAAAGACTAATAGTATTTTCAAGGTCCAATTAGAAACGATTAATTTATTATTTATTAATAGTTTAAATTTGTTAATTAATTTACTTATGAATTTATTATATGAAATTTGAATTTCATTGATTGATTAAAATTATTTTCAAGAAAATTTTTAAAGACTAATCATGACGTAAATACTAACTAGAAAGTTTTGATGAAAATAAGAGACGAATTATTCAATTAATTAAACATAAATTAGATTTCAGAGTTTATTTAATTAATAAAAATTCCTTAAGAATTATGTTTTGATATTATTTTCAAATGATGGGGGATAATTTTTTTGAATTTAATGTATTTTTATTTATTTATCTATAATAATCTTATTTAATGTTTCTCTTATTGTTGTAATTTAAAATTTTTATTTTTTTATTATACTTTCCATTTGGTGAATGTTTAATATGAAGAAATCAAAATGCAAAACCTAAGGCTTGCGTGGAAAGTAGTAAAAATATTTTATCTTACTAAATCACAATAATTTATTATCTATTAATAAAATAGTCTTGTTAATATTTGAACAAATATGCTGCTTGTCTTATTCCTTTGACTTCATTCTAAAAAATAATAGTCCATACAATCTAATTTAAGCATCCTAATAATACATAATAATTTATAATAATACATATTCCAAATCGAACCATTGAGCTATAAGGAAATAATATATACAATTAATATAGAGAATTAATACAACAATTTAAATAAGCAAACTCTTAATTCTACCCTATTTCGGTTAATCTTGATTGATAAGTCCAATGTGGCCATCTCCTCATCCCCCAATCACCAAGACAAAGCCATTCAACAGGAATGGCTTGATCACATAGATCTCATGAAGGATATTCAAATATTTTCCATTAGCCAATATCTGAAGGCCAAGAAACTACAATCCATTGCCCAAATCAACTTGAGACTATACTTTGTCTCAAAGAGTGTTACAACAACTATATGAACACTTGACGTGGGGGCACTTTCTAGCGATTAGAAGGTTTTTCGTGTTTGTTCGAGCATGAAGAACAATTTTTAACTTGTTTTTCAGAGCTCTAGTTCTTTAGTTATTTTGTACTTGTTGAACTCTGATAAAGAGCTCATTGGAATTGAAGGTTCCTAGGTTTGGAATGGGAGATTAGTGGAGGTAAGGTTTTGAAATGGTTTTTGAAATCCTTGTGCCCAATTCTTCTAGACTAGGAGCTAAAATAGTTAAGAATTTAATGTTATGGATTCCTAAAATATAAAATCCAACTTCCTCTATAATTTTGCCAATTTTTGTTTGAATTCAATTTAAAATTTTGAAATGTCTAATCCAATCTCAAGCAGTTTTTGGCAGCGTTACAGATTTATGTTAAATAGGATTTATCAAACCCACAAAATCCTAAAGCTCGCGGAGAAGATGGATCGTGCGACCAACGGAGTAAATCCGTTTAATCTGTCTCACAGTTGGATTTGATAAAATTCTAAAGAGAAAGAGATGTAAAGTGAGAGAATTGGACTTAACGGAGAGTTGGATTTCATTTTTTTTATTTTGGTTAAAATGTGCTTTCAAATGGAGAAAATAATAAATTCGGACTCTGGATGCAATTTGCGCCCGAAGTCCAATGGTGAGACGTTACGTGTAAAGTGAGCCTCACCGCAATACACTGCTATTTGACAGTGTTAAAAATGATAAGACTCACTTGACACGTTATGACCAACCATTAGACTCTAGAGGCATCCAAGACTCCGGATAATATTTTTCTTTCAAACGCCCCCGGCTAAAATTAAAACCAGACCCAACCATTTCGCTACTTACATTTTGTTAATCTTTCGCGGCCCTGAAAAAATGGAGGGTCGTATTCGAACATTCGAACCCGACCGATTACGGACCGGGTGAGTAAACGCCGTGCGTTAAATGGCACGTAGACGGCGCCTTCTATAGGTTAACGCCGTCACGTCTGCTTTTATATACTTTCAGTCTTTCATAATACAACATTCAAATCGAAAGCTCAGTTAGAGAGAAGTGGAGGTGAGGCTCATCGGAGATTTGTTAGGGTTAGGGTTCCGGCGATGGCGGAGCGGTCGGAGGAAACTCTGTTGGATAAGATAACTGAGAAGATCCACGCAGTTCATGACTCCTCGTCGTCTGATTCCGACGATGACAAGCGCAAGCCTTCGGATTCGTCGCTTAAGCCTAAGATCTACCGTCTCTTTGGCAGGGAGAAGCCGGTCCACCAGGTTCTTGGTGGTGGAAAGTGTACGAAGTTCGATCTCCTGTTATTATTTTTTTTAACTTGTTGCTTTTTAATGGTTTAAGGTTTTAAGGCTTTTGGCTTTGATGAAGTATAAATCAGTAGATCGGATACGATGGGTGGGATTTGGGTGTGTCTCCAATTTGGTATTTTTAGGGCTCATGTGAACTGAGATCCGTGGATGCTTTGGTTGTGGCTAGTTTCTTCGTCTAACTGTTATTTGATTGCTTCAATATTGTAAAATAGTAGTTTTTTAGAGCTTAGGGTTTTTATTGCTCCTTGAAATATGCAAATAGGTTAACATCAGTAAAAAGGGTTGTTTTTGTGGTTTGCACCCTATGATCTGTGGATTATTATATTTGCTTGCTTGGGGATAATGCTCTGACTTTTTCTTGCGCGAAAATCTAATGTAAGTAAAAGTGGAACGCTTCATCATATTCGCTGCCTTGATCGACCATCCAAACAGTGTGAATTGAAGGTTTTATAAGCGGATTTATGTTTATTTTTCTGTAAAGATTTTCTCTGGTTAATATCACCAATAAAAGATGTTAGCTTTTCCCTTCTTTTGTGATCAGCTGTCAATGGGCCGGAATTATGTGACCTATGGTGTACCTGATATTTTGATTCTGAAATATTTGAGTTTATCTGTGTTCTTTGGCTATGCATAGTCTCATGAATGGGTCTCATTGTTGTTTTCACATTATAGATTAGCGATGATACTCGTATAAATGTGATTCATTTATTGTAAATTTTCATCAGCTGCGGATTTGTTTGCACTTCATCTCACAAGAAATTTCTGTTTGCAAATTTTCATCAGCTGCGGACTTGTTTCTCTGGAGGAATAAGAAGGCATCAGCTGCAGTTTTAGGTGGGGCTACTGCCATCTGGGTTCTTTTTGAATTGATGGAATACCATCTTCTCACGTTGGTCAGCCATATTCTCATACTTTCATTGGCGATCCTGTTTCTCTGGTCTAATGCAGCCACGTTTATCAACAAGTAATTTGTGCCTTGCCTAATGTTTTGTTCATTCCTATGAATTTACTTCTAACACCTAAAATTTTGCTTTACCCGAATATTTCATATCACATATAAAATACCATCATTTTAAATTTTAAAAAAGTGCAACACATCTTTTCATTCATATCAAATGGTATGTATGTCAAAACTAAAGTTTAGGTGTCAGATATGCAAATAATTTCGGAATGGAGTCGTATGTATGTAAATCTTCCTAATTTATTTTATGAGCCGAGCACAATGCAAACTATTTATTGCCGTTTTTCTTTCAGATCTCCTCCAAACATTCCTCAGGTGAGCATTCCCGAAGATCTGGCTGTGAACATTGCGCTTTCTCTAAGGTTTGAGATCAACCGTTCTATTGCTGTTTTGAGGGAGATTGCTTCAGGGAGAGATTTGAAGAAGTTTCTTACTGTACGTTCATTATCTCTATGAATTCTGCGTGGTTTTTCGCCTTGTACCTGTTACTAAACGCTGCACCTTGTATCTTATAGGTGATTGCTGGCCTTTGGGTTATCTCTATTCTTGGAAGCTGCTTAAACTTCATCTCCTTGTTTTACCTTGGTGAGCTTTCGCTGTACATTAATGTGTTCATCAAAACTAATTTTAGCAATTTGTTGCTATAATATTGTTATATTTTGAAAAAATGCAGTGTTTGTTCTTCTGCATACGGTGCCTATTGTGTATGAGAAATATGAGGACAAAATAGACTCCTTTGGTGAGAAGGCAGTGGCAGAAATTAAGAAGCAGTATGCTGTATTTGATGCCAAGGTTTTAAGTAAAGTGTCGAAGGGCCTATCGAAGGATAAGAAGCATTAGAAAGGTGAGGAATGATTTTGTTGTTGGACTGTATCTGTGAGTTAGATGACTTTTCCTTGTTCTATATGGTTTTAAGACTGCATTAATTGGTGTTTATTTATAGTATTTGCCATTTTTTTTCTTGCTTTATTTTATTTTCTTTTGGTTATAAATGCTTGTTATGATGATTTTTTCTTTTTGAAGATCATCTCTACTAGCTATATTGTTACTTATTCTATTGTTAGAACATACTACTGAATTATGTGCAGTGATGATTTTCTGGTAGGCTTATTGCGTTCTCTCCTTTTGGGGAAGCAAACTTTGGGAAGGTGTCAAAGATCTCATAATGTGATTATGTTTAAATTTATTATGTGGACCCCCAATCATTGGTAGCCATTGCAAATTAAAGATGAAAATTATAAAAGTTTTTCTTAGATGAATACATTTAATATAGGTGGGTGAGATATTTTGATAAAATTTTTAAAGAAGTTATTAAAAATACGATTGATTTTAGTAATCACAGGATCATTAATAATGGTAAAATTTTTAAATTTTATCGCCGTATAATAGTAAAAGAGAAGTTGAGTAGTTTTTAAAGAAAATTAAAGATAGAAAAATTAGTAAGGACTTGATGGTATTCTCGTAGAAGTGTGAAAATATTTAAGAGATTTGAGAATTTTTTAACTTACTATTTCTTAAATATTTTTTTGAAAACCAAAGAGATTTCAGAGGAGGGTAGGAAGAGTATTTTGCTTTCTATTTTTATGAATAAAAGGGTTGAACATGAATGTAAATTATAGAGGAATTTTTTTAACGTGTCATATTTTAAAATCACGGGAGAGTAATTTAACTTTGGTTAAGATGTGATATAAAGATTTCTCTTAATCAATTTGGATGTATGTCGGACAACTCTACTATAGATGTTATGCATTTATTGAGAAGTTTGATAGAAAAGTATAAAGAAAATAAGATGGATTTATGTATGATTTTTATTTTTTTAAGAAAAATTTGTGATAAAGTCTCAAGATAAGTTCTTTGGAGAATTTTAGAAAAGAAAAATGTTGATAGGGATTGTATTTAATTTTCTGAAGATATCTTAAGTTGGTACTTGTGTTTGAGCAAGAGGATTGACTAGCATTTTTCTATTTCAGTTGGATTGCATAGGGATTGGCTTTAAGCTCGTATTCTTTTGCTTTAGCTATAGATGCTCTTACTGAACATATATAGGAAGATATACTACTTTGGTGTATGTCTTTCACTGATGATATCCTTCTTGTGGATAAGACGAGAGATTTCATGATAATTTTGAAATATAGAGGTCTACTTTAGAGTCTAAAGGCTTTTGTTTAAGTAGATCTAAAATTGGATATTTTGAATGTAATTCTGTTAGTAGTAGATTTAGTGGCAGAGCTGTAACAATTGATGATCAAATCATTAAAATGAGTAAATGTTTTAGATATCTCGGGTCTATGTTTCAAATTGATGGTGATATAGATGGGGACATTATTAGTAGAATTTTAGTTCGATGGTTGAAGTGGAGGAATGCATCTGGCCTTATTGTGTAGGGAAGTACTGCGTAGAGTATAAGATGGAGGTGAGACCTACAATGTTTTATGGCTTAGAATGGTTGGCCTATAAAAGAGAAGCATAAAACTATGTAAAGGGTTGTTGTGATGAGAATGTTTAGGTGGATGTGTGATTTTACACTTAGAGACAAAATGTGAAATGAATATATTTGTGAACGGGTTGCTGTAACTCTAATGGCAAATAACATTAGAGGGAGTCGTCTTATATGGTTTGGTTACATCTAACGTCAACCATCTGATGGTTCAATTGCATAAAACGTCTTTTGATGGTTTGGTCACATTAAACGTCGACCATTTGATGATTTGGTTGGAAGAGCAGATGTTTTGGCGATTTATGTTAAGAAAGGTGGAGGTAGACCTAAACATAATTGGGCATGTTTTATAAAAAATGATCTTAATTTATTAGAATTAAATGAAAATAAGCCTCTTAATATGATATAATGGAGAAAAAAGATTCATTTAGCCGACTCTACTTAGTATGTATAGATACGATGATATATATAATTTAAATTTAGGTGTTAAATATGTAAATACATAGAAATTGAGTGTGGTGAGCAAAAAAGGCATTACGTTTGTGAATTGTGATCCAAAATGATGATTTTAGAGATGCAATCATCTTCTTTAATTAATGATTATCATGGAATCAATAATATTTATAAGGGGAAAAAGAAATCTAATTATTTTTCAATTTTACATAATCAAAATTAAAAAAAGAAGAGATAATTACATAAAGAGTGTAATAAGCATTGTTATTTACAAATCAAGCACTAGGTGATTTTTTGAACCATCAAACTGATGCATTTACGTTTTGCCATCATCGAACCATCGTGAATTTGATACAGAATGAAAAATGTGGATTGAGATTTTATCGCGACCTTTGACATTTGAGTGAGAAATTGAAAAATGTATGAAAGAGAGTGCTTGATTTGTAAATAGCAACATTTTGGGTGCCCTTACATATAAAGCATTTGAAATATTGGTATTTACAAATCAAGCACCCAGATAATTCTTTTGAACTACCAAACAGATGCATTTACGTGTGCCATGATCTAACTTTTGGGAATTTGATAAAAATAAAAAATACATATAAATTGGGGTTTTATGATGAATTTTGATATTTGAGTGAGAATTTGAAAAATAGATGCAAGCTGGTGCTAGATTTGTAAATAATAATATTTCAGGTTTTTTTGTAATATTTAAATATTTATGAAATGTTAATATATATATATATATATATATATATATATATATATATATATATATATGCAAAGGTGAGTGCAATATGAATATTTCTTACAAATAATACAAACAACCACATGTCTTAAAGGACTTCTTGGTAAGAACTATTATTACAACAATGGGTGTAGAAGTAAAGCTAAATGTATTAAGTCTAAATGATCTTATAGAACTTTCCTGATGTAGAACATAATCATAAGATAATATTCAATTTTAAGATATAATCATAATTATGATATGTTAAATTGTACTTATGATTACAAATATTGAAAAAAGTGAGACAAAAAAGTTTGTAAACATTGTAATGTTATTATTAGTCAAAAATCATATCCATAAAGATATCATATGCATGATGATGATCATACATAATGAGCAATCAAACTTATAAATTATTATATGATCTAACAATACTTATGATCAAAGATCTTAATACGTGTTGGGTAATGAGGCTACCTACCGCTCACCTACCACATCCCATCTACCGCTCACCTACCTCCCACCTACCACTCTCCTTGATTCTATAAATAGCCTCTTGGATTAGGGACAAGCCAAGTGAAGAGCTAAGCTAAGCAAAACAAGGGTCAAGCCAAGTTCTCCAAGAGAGAGAGAAGAAGAGAGAAAAGAGAGGAAGGGAGAGAAGAAAATAGAAATTTTCTTGTAAACGTCGAGGTGCTCGACGGTGTAATTCCTCGAAGAAATAAAATCCTCTGCATCTCCGTGGACGCAAGCAAATATGTCGAACCACGTAAATACGTATGTCGTTTCTGGTGTTTATTTTCTACGTGCATTTTTCGTTCCATTTTACTTTATTGTCATTATTTTTTCACAATAAATATGAAATGAGGACCTTCAATAATCTAGAAAAGTAAATTTTTTTCGTGTAGAATATTAATTTTGTAATCATTAAAATATATTTGTGTAACGTAAATTTCTATAAATTATTTTGGTTAAGGTTTACCCAATTAGTTATTGAATCATAAAATCTAGTAATGAAATTACAACAAAATAACTCTTAGAGACTCTAAAAGATTATCAAGCACTTCTCTTGTTTGCCTGATAGTGCTTCGAAATTTATGCCAAAATTTAATCTTTAAATATTAGTGTCTATGATCCATCGACTTTATATGATACCGTTGACTTCATTCTTGGTCAACGCTATTTTCCTTAGCCTCTAGCTAATTCTATTTTGGTTTAGGATCCATGTCTTAATACCCTTTGGTGGCTGGGCCGGCCTTGACTTGGTCTAGTTAACCTAAGTCAGGTATAGTTGACCCTGGCTTAGCCTAGTGGTCCTAGGTTTGGCTATGTTGGTCTCTAGGTTGGCTTGGGTGAGCTTTGGCTTGACTTAAGGCTTGGCTTTGGATGAAAATAAGTTGAAATCTAATTAAAATTGATAATTACTTCAACCAATTTTTAACTAATTTAAAATATATTTCAATTAATTTGAATTTAAAATCGAACTATAACTAAATCATATATTTAATAAAACTCATCATTAATTAAAATTAAACCCATCTGTATACCTATACATATGTATGAATATATGTATGTATTTATGCGTGCGTGCGTGCGTGTGTGTGTATATGTGCGAAAGCCTTGACTCATTGGTTGCGGCCTTTGGGGTAAGTCCCTCGGGTCAAGGGTTCGAATCCCACCCACTACGGGTGGGTTTGAATAGCACACCGGACTGGAAGGGGGTCCGCTCCTCGGTCGATTCTATTCCATGGGGTTGATCGGTGGTCTCCGATCGTCGATCAATCTTTTTAAATATATATATATATATATATATATATATATATATATATATATAAAATTAAGATTGGGCAGAGACTATAATACTAGCACCTCAACCAACCTCATATGCCTATCCACTCGATTTAACCGCACATAGGCGGATTCGAACCCTGGACCTTAGGGGACTTAGAACTGACTTTACAGATGCCAACCTAAGAGTCGAGGAATACAACACACACACACACACCCGCATTCATTGTCCAGTTGGGGGCGAGATCCGCTCTAGTGAGGGTTCGATTCCCGCAGTGGTGCATGGAGGGTCGAATTACGAGCATATGGCGCAGGGTTCTCATCATAGACCCTGAGCGCATGTAAAATTAATATTTGGGCCTCTGCCAAATATCGATTTCCTTATATATATATATATATATATATATATATATATATATATATATATATATATATATATATATATATATATATATATATATATATATATATATATATATATATATGTGTGTGTGTGTGTGCGCGCGCGCGCGCGTATGCACACTTTTACAAGCACCTATGTATATGTCTAATAAAAACTCAAATAACCTAAATAATACCTAATTTAATTCAATCTAAAATCTAACACTTTCAATGGACTTATTCAACTTGAAGTTAAAACTTAAGACAAACTTAACTTTAAACCAAACTTAAAATTCAAATTTGAATTTAAACTAATTCACAATTAAATCCAAGTAAAATACAACCCACTTAACATAAACATGAAGTTAAATAAAATTTACTGAAAAACCTGAACTTAAAATTGAAATCATAATAAATTTACTTGAAACAAAGGTTAACTAAGCTCAATTTTGGCATATAACATGAAGTGAACAAGAACAAATTAAAATCATAACTTAAACTTCAATGAAATTGTAAAATCTAAAATTTAAACCATTATATGAACTATGCCACATAATGTAATTCTAACTTAACAATTTAAAACCTAAACTAAATTATAACTAAGCTATTAAAAACTTAATTAGTTCTAGCTTAAATCACAACATAATCCTAAATAAACTAAATCAAATTAAAACTAATTAAGTAATTAACATAAATTAAAGAACTAAATAACTAATTCCAAAGAAAACGTAACTTGCATCAAACTAAAGCAAGATGAAAATTTCAAGCACTTTGGCTTACACACACACACACACACACACAATCACTCATACACGACTGTATATCTAAATACAGGCTTTCTCACAAGACTATATATATAAATAGAAGCTTTTTATGTGTATTACAACAAATAAAAACGAATACTTTGAACCACACCCACTTGCCAAAATAGCAGAATTTCATCCCTACCATGGAGGTGACCTAGCCCACCTAAGGGGAGACATCTGCTATATATGCTAATCATTAATGGCAAGGGCGCAAGTCCAGCCTTCTTTAAAAGTTTCATTTGACATGCACGTCACGATTTTTTTATCAAGACATCATGGATGAGTATCATAATGTACTAAATGTATTTATTATTATTTTTTTCTTTTTGCATAAAAGAGAAGTCAATATGAGAGAATGAGGATTTTGGATCTTTTTAGATCCACTCTCTTTCTTTAAAGCCCTATAATCCGAGAAAAATCCCATAAGTCATTTTTCTGGCTTACTAGAGGTTCAAGTTCAATACACAATCGCTGAGACATTCTCTCAATCTTTACATTCAACTCTTTCTTCTGCCTCTCTTCCACAAAAAATAAGGTATTTACTTAGTTGTATGAACTCATGGGCGATACGAGACTCTACATCATAAAAGGATTCAAGGTGACAATTGTTTCCGCTTCATTTTTTCTCTCTTTTATTTTTGAAGGAGTTGTCAGCATGTCGATTATCGTATAGTTCCTTTCTCCGAATAAATCTCTCTTCTGGGTCATACGGAGTAGAAATGAACTAGAAAATACGAACATACAAAAAGAAGAAAGAAAAGAGAAAAACAAAACATGGAGAGCCTACGTGCGATAAATATCGCAAGGATATGTCAAGTATGTTCGCCCAAACAAGATCGGGCAGAGACACATTGAACCAACATCTGCAAAAGAATATCTATGTAGGCTACCCATAACCAGAGATTCAAGTGTATGTCTGTTATGGGGTCAAGAACACTTCCAAGGGGATGTGTCCCACTTAGTTAATTACATCTTCAGGGATACCCACGAATACTCTCGATAAAAGATGTTTCGTTCATATTATCATAAACTTGGGAAAGCAAGATATCAAAGGGAGGTTATTCAATGTGGGAATGCACATATGCTTTAAAGCTTTAGCTAAGAAATTGGGCAGAGTGATCTCTCACATCCCAAGTAGGCGGCGGCTTATCAGAATATGATACCCATGGAATAACCAATAATCATCTCGAAGGGGGTACCCCAATAGGTCAAAGCACGACAGGGTCGTAAGAGCAGAGGACGAATCGTCGTATCTCAAACAGGTGACAGCTCACCGATATTGAGCCATCAAGATGATATCAATGAAATCAAAAGGAACGAAAGGATTCAACAGGGGTAGTAAAAAGAGAGGGAGGAGTAATCCCTATAAGGAAGAGGTAGTTGGGTAAGGGTACCACGGATCCGTAATTCCAAGCCACTAAGACCCCAAGTCTATCTTGTCATGAAGGTAGTCGAAACAACACATCCCGAGATCCCGGTCAGCAATATGTGAATTGCATCATCCACGAAGAACCTCGTTAGCTCTAAGGTCAAAGGAAAGAAACTCTATCATATGACTATATGTTAGAGCTCCAATAGGTGGAACTTACACCTGCCGAAACGACAAGGATACCTCAGGAAAGAAAGAGATGTGGAGGGTTCAACTACAAAATAGGAAAATCTCTGAACAAGAGGACTTACACCTCGTTTGGGTCGAGGAGCCTCCTAATGACCTAAGCGCACTAGACAATCTCCTATTTAGAAAAAGGTAGTCCAGTCAGATTGAAAAAGCATGGGGGCTCCTCCTCGGGACATGTAAATAAGAATGTAGTTATCTAGAGTGGTCATTAATTATTGTGAAGGCCCTATTAATATGACTTGGGTTATAGTCATGCATGCAACCCATTTTAAAATAGGCCCGAAGGCCATGCAATAAAGTAAATCTGCAATTTTTAAAATCCTGAATATTTTAACCCTAAATTGTAATCTATCTTGAAAGTTATATTCAGGATTTTTATGTAGAAATTTTATAATTTTAGGATCTTTAATGAGCCTAAATTGTATCTTCAGTGGAATCCCAGATGAACAGAAATAAACAATGAAAAGCAATTCAAGCATGTAGGCATGCAAATGTAGAAAGTAAAACAAACCAAACAAAATAATAAACAGATCGGTGCCTCTGGGTCGGCAATATATCCCAGCAAGGAAAAAAAGAATCCAGACTCAGCAAATACATGTCCGATCATAATTCTATACATCAATATCAAATGCAAAATTAAGATATGGAGCACGACAACCGCTCCTGGTCCCCTCCACGTGGTTCTCACACTGAACGCCTCAAAACTCATGCCTGTATCTTATTTCTGCTACAGAAATCTCCTAGGACTCTAAAAAGTACATATGAAAAGTAAAAAAAGGACCTAGTATGTATGAAAATAAGTGTTAGCGGGGAAAGTCATGCAACACATATAATGAGCCGTGTCTTATAAGTGGGGAGCTAAATAACACCTTCAAGTAAAAGGGTCGGAAATCATTACATGATCCCATATAGTGGTATCTATGTGTGTGCATATAAATTGGCACGACTCCCTGCAGGAGAACGCCCTAACACACTACTATGCACACACATCATGCAGACACACCAAAAAAACGTAAAAAAGGTGACGCGTGGCTAGCATAAAGACAAGAAAACACAGAACAATAGCCAGAGGCGTCGAAAAAGGACTACCTAGCATCCAAAATCTAGCCTAGCACACCATCTAACGAAAAGTATCATAACCAGTATCTAAGTGCACGGGTCAAGTTTCCGGGTAAAGTATGACTTTGACGGGGTCGCCTTGTTGGCCTCACCATAAAGATCCAAGGCGTCTAAAGAGTGTCATCCAAATGGATTTTGAAAGAGGAGTTGGCCTTACATATGATCTAGTTTGTTATATGCTTAATTTTTAAAGTATAATGGATATAATATGTTGAAAAATATATATTCCTAATAAATTTAAAATAAAAGTCATTAAATGTGAACCTGTAACATGAAAGGTGACACGAGTTAGATCCATTGGATCCTTAACACAATCATACTCGGATCAATCTCGATGACTTAACTCACATCTCTCACCGGGATCGATCCGACAAGCAATACTCATTAAGACATCACGACCGACACTAGAGTCACTCTCCTATTGAGCCTGACTAGCTTCCATGCACACATGAAAATGTAGATAGTCACATGACAGAAGTGTTAGGTATGTCGTGCAGGTGATGACCCGATAAATGGGTCTACCATGGAGGCAAGGACCCAATGAGTGGGTGTGTCATGAAGACAATGACCAGAAGGAAGGACATGCCAAGGAGACAAGCGCCCAACTAGTAGGTGTGTCGTGGAGATAGTGACTTAAAGATGGGTGTATCATGGAGGCAGAGGCTTGGCGAATAGGTATGTCGTGGAGGTAGTGACCAGAAGGACGAGCGTGTTAAGAAGGCAGGGGCCCGACGAATGGGTGTGTCGTAAAGTGAGTGATCCGAAGATGGGTGTGTCATGGAGGCAAGGGTCCAGAGATGGGCGTGCCGTGGAGGCAATGACCCAAAAATGAGCGTGTCGTGGAGGGAGGGCTCCGACGAATGGCCGTGCCGTGGAGGCAGGGGCCCTATGAATGGACTTGTCGTGGAGGCAATGGCCCGAGGAATGAGTGTATTGTAGAGGTAGTAACCCGAAGATGGGCATGCCGTGGAGGCAGGGGCCCACTAATGAGCGTGTCATGGATGCAGGGGCCTGAGAATTGGGTGTAGCACAAGCAAATGATGGTGATCATGCTAGCTAACACATATAAGATGCAATACATCATTTAAGTTGACAAACAGACATATGTAAATAAGCATGCAAAATAATGCAAAGAACATACAAGTATGCAAGTGATTGTCAGTCGGACCATGGTGGCTGATCGAATCAAAGTGGTCGGTTGACCGGGCCGAGGCGGTCGGTCGAAACAATGTGCTCGGCTGACAGGGTCAAAGCGGTTAATTGAACCAAAGTGAAATGCCAACCAGGTCGGGGCGGTCGGTCAAGGCGAAGTGATGTGCCGACCTTGCCGGGGCGACCTGTCGAGGTGAAGTGGGATGCTAACCGATCTGAGGTAGCCAGTTGAGGCAAAGTGTAGAAACGACCAAGCCAGGGTAGCTGATCAACCAAATTGAAGTAACGATCTGGGTGGGGTGGTCGGTTGATAGGGCTAGGGCGGCTGATCGAACTAAAGTCAATATAGGACCTAATGTTAATGTTCTTGGATCTGCAACATAACCACCTCCTGGTTTGGCGAGGCATGTGGGGTGTTTCTCCCCAGATTCTGAGGGGGAATCTCTACATGACATTGCGAAATTAGCTAGCTACAAAATTTTTTGCACTTCACAACTCAGGACTTTGCAAAGCGAGCTAGCTACTGAGCTTTTCTCAATTTGCCAAATCCAAACTCCCAAATCATCCAAGAAAATTTGAGGAATCAAAAATAAGGGGAGAAAGGGACTCCAACCCGTAGGGATTTGTGCTAGGGATCGCAATAAGAGGAAACACTCGTCTCTACGAAGGATAGTTAGCCACACATGGAAAACCCTAACTTAAAAGCTTGCTCTTAGAAGGCCAAAGATCCATCACATAGGCACGCGTAGGGATCATTATAATGGAACCAATTGTTCAAAAGCCTAAGAAGATAAATGTTAACATCCCCACCAGCAGAGTAAGGCTAGATAGAAACTGTCATACCAGACACCTCTTGTTCTTTGATCACATTAGGAGGATAACCTTTCACCTCATTCAAATCAAGAGGAATCTTCCCTGGTGTGCGAGACTCAAAGTAAGACGACTTTACCTCATCTATGTCCTCCATGGATGGATCCAATGAACCTAAGACTTGGACAAAAAAAAAAGAAAGAAAAAAACCCTAAATAGGGACCCTCCACTAGAGCATCCTGTCTCTCGAAAAGCTTAGTTCTCTTCCAAGTTTCTTCTTCTGAGCTCAAAATAGCTAACTGTTTCTTGCGATGGAGGATATCATTGAGAGGGGGTAGCAGGGTGTTTTCACGAAACATTCATTTCAATCAACAAGATCTTGCTCATCACGAATATATAATCATCAAAGGAACACCTCAAATTTACTAACTCAAAAGTGCTCTCTTCTCCGGAAACACGGAACTCACAATTCTCTTATAATGCTCCTTCAAACTTAAAGGGAGTATACTCATGAAAATTTAATAACTGCTTTAATCAATGTTATTTACAGCTCATAATTCATTTTGTAATATATATATATATATATATATATATATATTGAAGTTAGAATGGCGTACAATGAAGTACAACTCCATCAATCAAATTAGCCAAGTTGAATCTCTTTAGTCATTTATTTTTGTATTCAATAGAGCTTAATAGGCTAAACCAAAGAATCGAAATAACCTTTTCCCACAGGAGAGCCAAGGCTCCCAAGGAGGAAGCGAATCTCTCACTGGAGTAACTCAAGAAACTACCCCCATGTAGGCGAAGCATGAAGTGGCCCCAGACGAAAATGACTCATGGTTCATTAACGAGTAGGAACGAACTAAATTCTTGTGGGAAAAGCTGAGGCAACTCGCAGTAAAAAACACCTATCCTCAAATCATAATGAGCTCACCTCTCTATTCTGGGTCATTAGGCTCATCGGAAGCCAAGGACCCTTGTAGCTATTAAGAGTGGAAAGATCATCATTCTCTCATTCTTCTTAGAACCTCATCGAAGAGCCAAGAGTATAAAAAAATTAAATGAATACACAAATATGTATATATATATACCAAAATATGGGTTTTCTATGTATATTCTAAGAGACAAACTAATATAATAAACTAAGCCAACCAGTTGAAGTGACTGAACTTAGCCTACATGTCAAAGTGGTTAAACTGAGCTCACCTGCAAAAGCAGTTGAATTTCATCTCTTCAGTGAAGGTGAACTTACCCACCTAGAGAGGAACAACTACTATGGATGGTGATCATTACTAGCAAAGATGCAAGTCCATCTTAAAAAGAGTTGTATGACATCCACATCATGATATTTTCATCAAGACACCAAGTTTGGGTGTCATTCTGTACAAACTATATTTCTTATTGTTTTTGTTTGTATAAAAGGAAAATCAATATGAGAGGAGAATCACGGACCTTTTCTTCTCCTCTCCAAAACACTAAAATCCAGAATACCTCTCCCAATCCATTTTTTCTGCTTACCGGAAGTTCAAGTTTAATAAACAATGCCTAAAACCTTCTCTCAAGCCTCATATCAATATCTGATATACCTCTCTTCCATAAAAACAAGATCCCTACCAAATTATATTTACACATGAGCGATAAAAGGATTCACCAATCTATATATATATATACTTATCCAAATTATTGATATATGAAAATTTTACTGGTATATTTAATAAATATCATTAAATATCCTCCGAATGTCACAAATAGCCATGAATTTAAGTTCACACATTTAAATATAATCTTCAATGTATCATCGAAACCATTTCAGAGACTACACACGCCAAAAAATCTACAATAATGAACAAATCATTAACATAACAGCTTTTTCATCTTTATATTCACTTAGCACAACATATTCAACATAACCAAATTAATACACAAAAAAAATTACAAAATGAACAATGGATTAACAGAACAGTAATAGTACAGCATAACCAAATGAATCGTGTCTAATATGACTTGGAATTTAAAGTCTGAAACAAACTTATTTACTCGTAAAACACAACTGCTAAAACAAATCACAGCGCTCCCCTATCTTTACATTCAAAGCACCAGCCCCAAACATATTCAAACATAAAATGAAATAAATTATATCCAGCCCGCGTAGGGAAATGCCTAAATTGCTCTCTCTCCTACACCACTGAACATTCCTGCTCTCTATTTCCTAGCCTCTACATCCATTCCCCTAGTTCTCATATATCCAGGATGTAACAAGAATCAACTCGTCATTCATAAAGCTTTACGCTTATTTTTCGTTGGCCAGTCATTTTCCAAAAGGCTTAATTTTACATGTATGAGGCTTCATCATATTTATGTGCATGGTTTTAAAGGAAATACGTGAGCTCTTGCTTTTTCCTGGAGCCTCCTTCCCCATATAAATCATTCCACTGCTTCAGCTCAGCCATTATCGATCCTTCGGCAGCAAAACTGGGAGCAACCTGCATCATCAACATGTTTAGCAATGTCATACAACCTTCTTTCATTAGCTTCTGGGTCTCATCACGATGCGTATCTACTTTTCTCCAAATTTTGAATAATACAGCTAATAATAATAGTAATAATATACTTCGACACAAAAGCAAGCTACAGTTTAAAAAAAGACGTAACGGTCTGCTTTCTGAAATACTTTTGCTTTATGTTAAGGATTTGCTTAATTTTAACATGTCCTTGCACAAGTTGTGAAGACGAATGCAAATGTATTAGTAACCCATTGTTTAGCCCCAAATGCCAAGAATGAAAATGTGATCATATATGTAGGTTCGCCAATGTCATATGCCTTCCCACAAATAAATCAAGTCATCATATTTTCTTCATGATTACGAACAGCATTGCTAACAATAATAAACTTTCTTCATCTGAATCTCTATAGAAAAGACAGCGATTGAATCTCACAAATTATCATTTTCCATATGCACACAATTCCAGAATTAGGAGGACAGCAGTATGGAGTTGAATTAGATTTCTTATGGTTATGGAACACCAAATATGCAGACCTACGGATTGATAAAAAGTTGCATGGTAAAAAAGATCAAACACGTTCAAAAAAGTTAGTTCATACTAACTTGATTCTTTGCCTGCTTCATATCTTCCATGTTTAAAGGTCTCAGGATGATTGGTGTTTCACCATCTTCTTTCACGTTATCAGAAACCTCTGATGAGTTCTCTGCTCCCTCAGCATGTTTCTTTTTTTCCTGAAAATTAAAAAGGTACATTTTGTTAAGAAGCGTTAAATTCATAGATTTCATAAATCAAGTTATAAAAGTAGGTCTGTAAGAAAAGGAACAGTCGCTAATCCCAAAAGAAATAGTTTATGACAAACTTAACTGAAAGAATGATAAATAAAAAAATAACTACAAATAACTTCTGCAAGTAACAATAGAAAATTTGATTTATTAGATATTAAATTTTTCATCCTGATTTTAATTAGTTCGCAGATTAATTTCGAATCAATAAGGCAACTAATAAATGCAGCTATTGAGAAAAGAACATGTTGTTTTGCCAATTTGGTATTCCCTTTCTAGCACTACCAACTCTCAACTTAACAAATGGCACCAGTTAGTGATAACAGTCATTACCAATTCCTTCTGCCTTTCTTGCTTAATTAGCTCCCGAAGGGGGCGATATGCCGCTGCAGTGCATAGATTCTGCTCACAAAATTTTCCTTGGGTTAGTGATAACTATCAGAAAACATATACCATCTAGTAAAACATAAGCCATGTGAAACATACAAACCTTAAGATCACTACCACTATAACCCTCCGTCATTGCTGCAAGCTCCTTATATTCAAGCCCCTCATCAACCTTCTCTTTTGACAGAAGTGATTTCAAAATCAGTTCTCTACTCTCTGCGGATGGCAGGCCGACCATTATTCTGCACATAACACAGAAACATTAATGGTATGTTTGAAAGAGAGATCATGTGCAAATACAACATAAACGAAACAAACCTGCGTTCAAACCTCCTAATTATTGCTTCATCAAGATCAAATGGTCTGTTTGTTGCTCCAAGAACTAGGATTTTCTCCTCCGGTTTTGTCAAGAGCCCATCCCAATGAGTCATGAACTCATTCTTAATCTTCCGCATCGCATCATGCTCACCAACCCTCAATCTTTGCCCGAGCATGCTATCAACCTCATCCACAAAGATAATAGTGGGTGAAACCTTCGCAGCGAGTGTGAACAACGCCCTGACATTTTTCTCATCTTCACCAAACCATTTTGATGTGATAGTAGACATTGATACGTTTATGAAACTTGCTCCAGCTTCATTTGCAATGGCCTTTGCCAGCATAGTTTTCCCAGTGCCAGGTGGTCCGAAGAGCAGTATTCCTCTACAAGGCTTAAGAAGACCTTTGAATAGGTCAGGTCTCCGAAGGGGGAGCATGACTAGCTCCTGAAGGGACTCTTTTATATCATCCAAAGCACCTATATCTTCAAATTTTACTCCAATTTCACTTGCTGGGATCACTTCAGGTCTGATGCGCTTCTCAAATTCATTGTCCGGAGGAACTTCCTATATAAACAAGAAATTCATTTTCTTTCCTTCGAGAATTCCATAACAAAAGCATCTTAAATTCAATATTTTGTGAAATATAGTTCTATTGTTTGTTAAGATATTGTGCTTTTGGCTTCCTAGTTCATAACAAAGAACAAAGCATCAGCTAGATGTATGCTAAAAAATATAACAATTAAACAAGCAGTACTGTTAGAAATGAAAATAAAAAATGCGTCAAAATGCAATGCATATGCCTCTAGAACAGGAGAAAAAATTATGTTGGGCCGACCACAAGTGCGGATGAGACCGCGCACCATCTAGACGAGCAGCCGCTGCACGGAATATTTGCTTCTAGAACATATGACGAGAACGTTCATTATAGTTATGGAAGTGTAAAAGAAGTCCAAAAATACTGAAAATAGAAGGAGAAAAAAAAGACAACAAACCAATTCGGCGATTCTATTAGACGATTTGGTTAGTGAAATGCTTGATTCCTGATTTTTAGATCATGCGAGAGAGGAGACCGGCGAGTTGAACGGCTTGGACTTGTGCAAGACGAAGTGGGAGAGCAGGTTTTGCCTGAGGGAGACGAGCGCGTGGCCGAGCGGGATTTGATCACTTGAGTTAGGAGCGTCGTCTAAGTCCTGTGCGAACAGGAGAGAGAGAAAATTGGGCTTTGGCTGCTGTATGCGAAAAACGAAAGGGGAGCAGCCGAGAATGGTTGGGTTTTTGCGGGCTTCTGGCGCGAGTGAGGTGGAGTGAACAGTGAAGGAGACTGGCATGGCTTTTGCTGGCAAACAGGGAATGATCTAGGTTATTCGACGTGCTAGCTTGGGCTGAGAAGAAGTCTTGTTGAGCGATCCGGCCAAAGGAGAAACAAGAGATGAGGCAGAGTTGCTGCACGATGAATGTGCGTGCATAGCAGGGAGGAGATCGGGTGTGTATTTGCGTCAGCACAGGTGGAGGCGAACGAAGAGAGGTCTGGAATTCGGCTTCTGTGTATGGGAGAGAGGGGTTTCTCGGTTTGTGTGTGGGTTGCGACGAACTGGAGAGGGAAACGGGAACCGAGAGCTGGGCCGACGCGCGCGGCAGTGGAGAGGGGACGAGGGTTTCGATTGGGTTCTTGGGGCGAAAAACTAGAGAGAGAGAGAGGAGAGGACTGCGGTTTCTGCGAACAGGGAGGACCTGAGGGGATAGTTTAGCTGTTTTGCGTGAAACAGTGAGAACTAAGTATAAAATTAATGTGGAGGGGTTGGGAGAAAAAGTGTATGCCAAAGATGTAATTTGTGAAAAAAAAAATTGAAAGTAGTTAGCTCATGCAAGCACTCCAAGGGAATAAGGAAACATATAGCCAACCCAATACACATGGGATAAGGCTAATGATGTTGATACTGCTAAAGACAATGACGATGATGTCAAAGATAACTCACAGGTGCTTTTGGTGATGATCCACCTTCATTCTTAGCAGCAACAACAGGCTTCTCTGATTCATTTTTATTTTCAGAAGTGGAGCCTTCAGTTTTAGTCTCAGGCTTTTTCGTGGCCTCAATTTCGGGATTATCCACCTAATTAATAACATAAAATTAAGTTCATATTTTCCCAAGAATATAAGAAACTCTATCGTGCATCTATATTTCTTAAAATGTGACAAAATAGAGCAAAAACATGCTCACACACCTTTGCCACATCAGTATTGGCCTCAAGTTTTAGGGAATCTTTATCACCAAGCTTGTTCTCCTGGAATATACTTAGTACATGGGACAAACTGTTTTAAGGAAGATATTAGTCAATGGAATAAATAAAATATATATAGATTGAAGTAAATCTGCAAAAACTGACCAACCTCTTTGAAGAAATAACAAGTTTTCCATTTCTGTACTCAGGATCCTTATTCTGCATCAAATGATAAGAGACAGCAGATACTAGAATTTCTTCTATATAATTGCTTATAATTGTTGCATCTGCTGAGCATATTGAACCCAAGTCATTACAATCCAAATCATTAGAGGCAAGCACCTCCATGATGTGGTTTTTGTTATCCTGAGACTGCATCATTTTCATGTCTTCTTCTAATTTTGATTTCCAACTTTCAAGATGACTTTCATCTTGTGGAGGCTTAATCTCTATGTTATACGGAAACAAAATACTTAGTCTCTCATCCACGGCTCCATAATCGCCATCTGATTCAATGATCCTTGAACCAAGTATCAACGCAGATCCAGAAAATCTATTCAACATTTTTTGGAACATAGAATGTGTCCTTTTGGATCTCAAGACTAGGTTCTCAACATCCCTTATGTAGAGGATAATGGGACTATTTTTTGAAACTGAAACGAGAATCTGTATATAACTGCCAAGATCACCATCTTTTCTCAAACGAATAAAGAATAAATGCTTTTCAAAAAAATAAATAGAGGAAAGTCTATAACAAGAGAGAAAAAATGCAAAAGAAATACTTTTGTACCTTGTAAAGTGCTTCTATAAGCAGCTTCTCATCAATACTCCAGTTTCCACTGCGCTTCAAAGGGACGATAGGAGCTAGATTGATAACAATCATGAAAATAAGAGAAAGAAGACAATAATATATATTTATTACCACCAAATAGTCATACTTAATGTAATGCATATAAAATAAGACAAGAAAGATAATATGACTTTACAGTAATATAATAAAGTGAATATACAACATAAGGATTGGGATATTTTGTAGCAACAACAAACAACAAACTGTTAGGCATAGCATACTATTGATGTGAAAAACTGTGATAATTGTTTCATAGTATTGCTTAGGTGAGGCATATTTTCTCATTGTAGTAGGTCTTCAAAGGTTTTTTGAACATGTATGTGTGGGCTGCAAAAATTTGTCGCCATGGTCTCCCTCAAAAATAAAGGATAAGATGATAAAGTTTACCACCATGTTACATGTAAAATTTCCAAAAAGCAGATAAGACACTACAAACCATAAATTATGCCCTCATTGTGAGGACTGGGGTTCAAGGTTTCCCATAAGCACAAGCCCCAATGGTTAATTACCCTCAATAATTCGAGAGCACTTTTAATAAAGCTAATAATTAGGTACTAAATATTCTAATACGATGTAAAATTACATTATTATATTACATGAATTATTGTGTCTTCTTCCATATTAATCATGATTTTATGCTTGCAAAAAGTTCCTTGTGGTATTCTGCAGAAGCTAATACACAAAGCAAGCTAAGGAACTGAACTGGCGTAACCGTGCCAGAATGTGATGTAATTACACCGGGCTTATTGTTGGTCTGGCTTAGTTATGCTAGCTTGCAGAGTGGCCACGCCAGCTATGGTGTGGTTTTGCTAGGTCTACATCGCGGCCTAGCCAAGTTTAATTTGGAAAACTTTTTCATGGTGATTTTGGCAGCAAATATAAAAGGAGATTCTATGAGATGATTAAGGGTCTGTTTGGGGCAGTTGCGAACTTATCCAAACTTATTCGGATAAGTTCAGCTTATTCCGATAATCTGCGATGAGCGAGCGATTCGAATAAGCTGTTTGTCAGTTTGGTTTTAGCGTTTGGAAAACAGCTGATTCATAGTTGTTTGTGGATAAATGACTATTACTCCCCTGAAATGAATAAATTGTTAAACTGTTTGGTTTCTGCGGTTTAAGAACGAACTTATTTGTAATTGTTTGTAGAAAAAAAACTTTTTTCACTCTTCTTTATTGCTAAAGAAATTCAATTTAAATCGGACAATAGCCCACAATATTTGTAGCTATTTGTATATGTAACATGAAACTCGAAGATTTGGAGTTAGCACTGAGCAGATATGATTAGGAAAAACTTTTCTCCTAAATTCTGCATAATAAGCACCACAAGTAGTATTCTTAGAACTCCAAATTTTATTATCGTTGCTAATATATGTTTAGCTATTCTAAATTTTTATGTGTATGTAAATAATCTCTCATGTGAAAATCAACTGCATCAATAACTTTACCTTACATTAAAGATTTTGATATTGGCAAATTTCATGTAAAAAGAACGAATTAATTAGATTGAGCTTATATGGGGGTAATTTGCTATTGAATTTTGCTGAAATTATAATAAAATGTGTCTAGTCTGGGGACCATAAATCACATAAAATAATTTATCATGGCTGACTTGCTCTTCCCAGATAAAGTAACAGCAAAATATTGTGTTTTTCGGTTATTTGGTGAAAAGGGAATTAGCCTTCATCTCATGTATTGGAGCTTGCATCTTGTGATGAAGATATAAAGGAAGTACTAGAAGAAGATACAAACCTCCATCTCACCTTCAGCCTTCAGGGGCTATTAGTTGCAGGATTTATCTTATTAGTTGCAGGATTTAGGTAATGAATCAGGGAACAGAGTTACAAAACTGAAATTTCTGGCTTCACCAGCTCGAGTTATTATTGCATCCTTTACAGGACGTAAGCATTAACATAGCTAAATATGAAGATCCATACATTATTAACCGGTGCATTAACATAAAATCACTGAATTTAAACAAAAAACAAACTCGTATGCATAAAACTAAATAAAATTGCAAAATCCGTGAATCCAGACAAGAATGAGGTAACTACAGACATGGAAAATAATTGAAGCATACAAAGGACTAGTATAAGCCTAATAAAATCCACAATATAACTTGGTAATAGTTAAGATGACAAGGACTCATCCCTTTTGTATTAAACAGAATTGAATTCCAAGATTCTAATCCACCATATATTAAACACAATTAAGCCTTCAATTTCATCACAAAAAAGACAGTAATTATGCGTGCCCTAAATCAAAGGTGGGTAAAAAAATCCCTAAAAGAGACAGTTAAAAGAACTCACGTGATTTAGAAGGGGCATGAATTCAAAATAGATGTTCACATTCTTAATCCCCAACTCAACTGCTGCATTGAGCTCTTCTATCAGACCTTTCGCATCAGACCCTTCGCGATTGGTTCCCTCGGCATGCACTGGCTTCTGGATCTTGAGCAATAAATCACCACTCGGATTGCATACGGCAACACCAATCCCAGCGAAGTTCACAGACGTACCATTCACGCGCTTCGCCCTTGCCAAACCCTTGAAGTAGAGCCAAAAGGGCAGCTCACCTTCGGTGCTAATGAGCTCAATCAGTCGCTCGAAGAATTCTCCATATTCATCCCAATCTTCGTCTGACATATCCTAGATCTCGCGCGCGAATTTCTCTTCATGTACGCGATAGCGGAGCTCTTCAGCCACGCGACACATTTCGTTGTCGCAAAGCTCGGCGTCGCGTCGTTCCACTTGGTAATGGTTGAACATATCATGCTAAAGAGGATGACGGGAGCGAAAAGGAGGAGCGCTTAGGGGGCGAAATGTCTCAGAGATGCGAATGAGAGCCACGGGCTCACCGGACAGGGGTAATTCGCAGAAAAAGCGAAAGTAAAAGCGGACCGCGATCTAGCCGAACGAAGAGGAGATCGGGGATGGTGCTCGACTGGGAGGGGTCGGGTAGAGCGGACGGGAAGAGCAGACGGGGAGGGCGACGGGTAGAGAAGGGCACCCGCGGAAAAAAAACACCTAACGCACGATAAGCAGAGGGGATCCAGCTTCCGACTTCACAGAGGATTGTATTAAGCGCGGTATGTGCGGTCTGAAAAAGCAGCGACCGAACGTTTTATTCAAACAGGACGGTGGCTTTATGAAAACGCCACCGCCCTCAATAAGCCATCCCAAACGCCCCCTAAGAGATCCTTGGACTTTGTGGAGATTGTTTCTCTAATTTCTTGGATCTTGACAATATGCAGTTCAGGGATGTCCAGGGTGGGTGGGGTGGGGAGAGAATCATAGAAGAGAAACACAAATTTTAAAAGGGTAAATGATAATTCGATGATATCAACAACTTTGAAAAATAGGAAAGGTAAAACACAAAATATTCCTTTCTTTCCATGTCTCCAATGAGAACTATCCATAGAATACAAGAATCATTATCTCATTAATAGTAATTTATAACTAATTAATTATATTTATTAACCTAAATATGAAATTAATTCTCTCATGTTCTTAATATTCCATCATTCTTAGCCATTGGAAAGAAAAATCTCTCATGACACCTCTAGGGTTGTTTAAACGGGAAAAACTTTTCGGCTTAATTTTTATTTGCATTGCTATACATGCAGTCCATGTGTATCGGTGCTCCTTTGGATTTGCATTATCCAGATGGTCATCTCAACAAATCTTCCATCAGAATATGTTTAAGGAATTTAATTTTTATGTGGTTTAGTTGCGGAAATTAAAATTTTCAGCATTTTAATTGTGGTTCATTTGTTATCATTATTGTTCTGGGCCATTAAATTAGACCTAGACTGCTGTCAAGCCATCAATTTGGTATAGAGTTTTAAAGTTGCACTAGTTACTTTCTGTGGATTACATGTGGCTTCTTTCATGCCTTATCTATGGGCCAATCACTTTCCTTATCCAAAGGCCACTACTTGTTGCAATCTTTTAACTTCAAATTATCGAGTCCAAATGAACTAGCATAGCAACAGCTCAATTCAAATTTATATTAAATCAGAACACTATAAATAGAGCTCCAGCTCTCTCATGAGAGAGGGCTTAAGGCTGGGGAGGTAGCTCGAAGTCTGAAGAACTTGAAGCTTTGAGGTGTTGAAGTCCAACATCAATCCAGTCACCGTCGATCACTGTTGACCACTGTCGATCACTGTCGACCACCGTCGATCATTGTCTGTCACCATCGATCACGGTCGACCGTCGTTGATCGCCACTGACCATCATCGACCACCACCTATCGGCCTCCACCGATCGCCATCGGCCGCCGCCTATTTCTTACCAAAATTTTATTCGTGCATAACTTCGAAGTGTATTTAACATTGTCCTGCCTGTGGGATGAGGGACTGTACATGTAATATCCAGTTTAAAGTGGATTTCTTCAGCTGGTTTTTTTTTCCTTTACGGGTTTTCCATATAAGAGTTTCTGGTGTCGCTACTAATTATTTTCTCTCTTCTGAATGTGTGCAGATCTTGGTACCACGCAAAGATGATAATTCATTACTCTATCGCCATGAATTTTCTAGCACACATCAGTTTGGCTCCGTCTGTGGGAACTAAAACATTCTATCACTAAAATACTTGTAAGAATTGTTGCATGACTACCACGCACAACACTCGCAACAACAAAGCATTTGGCTCTAACACCCATCATATTCAGAAGAAAGTCACGAAGCTAAGGTCATCAAGCCTCCACATCCTCCAACTCCATAAGGCATTACCTCGCTGACGAAGGGTCTTGAGTCATTCTCTGGAAGATCGAGTGCGTAGGATGGAAGAATCTCAATATGTGATCCTTCATCTCCTGAGGAGAGAAACAACCACAACGCAATGGAACTTACTTTCTACCAGTTCAACATTCAACAGGAAATACCGTAGTCATTGGGTTCACTCCTAATTTTGAAACCATCCCCCTGCCGAGATGAAAAACTGATCTCCTCGACATTATAAATTTCACTCATCCATCTCATGCAGCTTATATGACCCCCCCACCCCCCCCCGCCCCCGCCCCCGCCTATCGTCTCTTCTGTTGATATCATCTAAGATGAGCTACGACACTTGGTTTGAGAAGAGTTCCCTCTAGATAAAAGGGATAGCTTCCCTGCTCACCGCACCTCCAAGAATCCTCTCCTTTGGCTGATGCGGTTCACTGACTCCCTATCCCAGCAGGTTTCAAACTCCCAAATATTGATGAATATGAAGGGGTAACTGACCTATACGAGCACGTCAACCACTATCGAACCATCATGCACATTCATTGTGCTTCTAATGCACTTCTCTATCAAGTCTTCCCATCGACTGTCAAGGGTCAAGCTCGCACATGGTTCTACTCTCTCCCGGGTGCACTATCAGTGCCTTCAATGAGCTTGTCAGATTATTAGTAGAGTATTTCATAGCAAATAGAATGAACATCAAAGATTCATCTCACTTATCGGGAGTTCGCCAGAATGAGAGGGAATCCCTTAAGGAATACTTCCGCTAGTTGACCACTGAAGCACGCCAAATTCCTGGAGTAGATCCGAGTTACTGAGAGGAGTCTTTCTTGGAGGGCTCCGCCCAGAATCTTTCTATTCATCACTTATGTGGGAAATGACGCACTCTTACGCTGATCTCATCCATCACATTGAAGCTCAAATCTCCGTAGGTGAGGTCATCATTGCACACAAAGAACAATTTGAGCGATTTGGGGGCAAGCGCAAGAATAACACCGGGGATACCGATCAAATCTCATAGCAAAAAAGGTTCTGAACACAGGAGGATTGTAAGACACAATCAAAAAAAGAATACACGTCACTCAACACATCACGTGTCAACATTCTAATAGTTATCAAGGATGAAAAGACTGTCAAGTGGCCAAGGCTGTTAAGAAATCCAGATGGTGGAGACCAGTCACAATATTGTCATTTCCACCATGCATAAGGACATTCGACAGAAAGATGTTTTCAGCTAAAAGAAAAAATTGAACGTCCGATACACCAATGTCACTTGTGTCGCTACTTACATGAACATAGTGAGAGGAACCATAAGAGAATTGTCGCGGTTATCAAATGAGAAGTACAACTCCAAATTATCTTATTTGAGTAAAAGAATGACTTATAAACTCCTAATTTTATTTTCATGTTACTTCAAAGTGTCATTTCAGTGAAAGTTTTTTATTTTATCATAAAAGATTTTTTAGAGCAAGCGGTACACATCCATGCCCCTAGAAGTCGAGCCCAAGATGCAAGACTCGATAGAAAGATACGGTACTCCTGAAAATTAAGCCCAAGAGATAAGACTGGATGAGAACCTATCATGCCCCTGGAAGTCGAGCGCAAGAGGCAAGACTCGATACGAAGATACGGTACTCCTAAAAGTTAAGCACAAGAGGTAAGACTAGATGAGAAGCTATTATGCCCCTGAAAGTCGAGCACAAGAGGCGAGACTCGATGGGAAGATACAGTACTCCTGGAAGACAAAGTCTAGAGGCTAGAGTCAATGAAAAGCTACCATGCCCCTAGAAGACGAGCCCATGAGGCAAGTCTCAATGGAAAGCTAGTAGTAGACAAGGTCCTCACTAGAAAGACTCCACGAGTGTGAGTGGTTGACAGGGTCTCCACTTAAAGACCTCAGAAGGCTACAAGTCTCAGAAAGCACAGGTACATCAAAAGCCTCATAAGGCTACAAGCCTCATAAGACACAAGAACATTAAAGACCTCAGAAGGCACAGATACATCAAAGACCTAGAATGCTACAAGCCTCAGAAGGCACAGGTACATCAAGGACCTTAGAAGGCTACAAGCCTCAGAAGACACGGGTATATAAAATACCTCGGAAGGCTACGAGCCTCAGAGGGTACCAGTTCATTTTAAGCTTCTATAAGGCATAAGCTCGGGAGAGTACGACACAACCTCGGAAGGCACGAGCCTCAAAAAGCACGCGATTCTTCATTTTTTTAAGTATTTGTGTTAACTTTAATTGCAAAATTTTGTACAATTGAAAAGCTACAACAACTTAGAAGCAACATCAAAGACATGCAATGAAATATATTATCATCATCTACAAATGTCACATCATATGATTAAAAAGACAATAAAGATAAACAAGAGCTGGTAGAAAGGCTAAAAGAGATATCGTAGCTACAAAAACATGAAATTGTCCTCATCAAAGTGCGGCGGAAAAAACTCTAACATTTCTTCATCTCCACCGAAATACGCATCAACAACAAACAAGAAAATCCGGAATCAACTGTTGGGTAAGGACTGAGATAACTTTCTTCTTATCACCGACATGAAAGAAGATCTCGTTGATTGGCTGCTACGCAGGATAGGGATAACTTTTCTTTTGGCCGCTATACTAAAGAAGATCCTGTTGCTCGCCTGCTAAGTAAGACGGGGACAAATTTCCTCTTCGTCGAAACAAGAAAGAAGATCTTGTTGCTTGCCTATTATACAGGACGGCGACGACTTTCCTTTTCACCACAACACTAACGAAGATCCTATTGCTTGCCTGTTACGCAGTACGGAGATGATTTTCCTCTCACCACAATGTGAAATAAGATCTCATTGCTCGTCTGCTATGTAGGATGGGGACAATTTTTCTCTTGATCGCAACCTAAAAAAAGATCATATTGATCGCCTGCTACGCAGAACGAGGACGTCTTTATTCTTCGGTAAAATCTCGCTAGCAGAAGACTCCACTCTCCACTATTTTCCTTCATTTCTCCTTGTTTTTCTCCTCACTTTTGATTTCTCCCATCATTCATGAACTTTATTTATAGACTTAAGATGAGTCATAATATTAAAATCAATTGATTTTTTTTTTGAAATCTAACTTAATTTATTTGTCATTTGGTCTTCCATTTTCTAGTTTTTGGCCTTCCGACATCCTCATTTCAAATTAAAAAAAAAAAAACTAAAATCTACCTTAATTTTTTTGTCATTTGACATTTAATCTTCTAGCTTATGGCCTTCCGGCTTCCACCTTATGGCCTTCCGACCTCTTCATTTCAAATAAAATAAAGGTTGAAAATTTTCCATATTCCCACATTTTAACTTTTCATATTCCCTCACATAAAATAAAAAATAAAAAATTAATAAAAAAGCAGCTTATTAAAAGAAAAAACAACAGCTTAAAGAAAAATAAAAAAGACAACAGCTCGTTAAAAAAAAATAACTCACTCAAACAAACAAAAATAAAAACGGGTCAAATTTAATCATTCGAGCTCCCAAAATCTACTCAAATTTCTCTTTTATGGCTATATCTGATCAAATTAGATGGTTCGGGTTCTTAAACCCCGTTGCTAAGGCTCTCGTGCCCGTCTCCTCGGCTTCGGGCCCGCGATAAAAGGCATTAATTTATTGTGCAACCCGCCACCCACGACATGAAGGAAAAAACCCTTCCAAACTAAGCTACAATTATTTACTTCAAAATGTAGAGGTTTATATTACTCTTATATAAATTCTCACAATAACATAATATATACTCATATGTATATATATACACGACAAAAAGGTAAAGGTTTTAGATCTTGATATTTTCATTCGACAAAGTGATCTCACTCAAAAATAATGGGTCAACTAATACATCTCCAGCAAATTCTCATCATCTGGCACAATCTCGAGGGATGACATGCATCTCGACTCGGCTTTATGAGCAAGAAATATTTAAATCTCGATAAAATCCCATCTTGAACTCTGATTTCATCGTACTTATAGTCAAAAAAACCGGCTCGACGAGAAGAGCCCAATGATACCAAAATTAGTTCAATCTGAGTCAAATCAAGCTCGAAGAAAGTCATTAAACCGCTCTTGAAAGTTTTCTGGACATATTAGAAGGTTAAGCAAATGTGGAATCTAGCAAGCCTATAGTTGAATCGAGCATCTCAACAAGAAGAATTTAGTGAGCCCAAGATTGCTCAATTCTGATATTTTTAAGTCACTCAAATGTCCACTAAACGTCGTCTAATCGAAGAAAGCTCTCCGGACCATCCGATCAAACTGGTTCATATTCCTGTATTAATTGCATTTAGAACACTATAAATAGAGCTCCACCTTCTCATGAGAGGGGGTTTGAGACTGGGGAGGGAGCTTGAAGCCTGAAGAAGAGTTTGAAGTTTTGACGAGCTGAAGTCCAACATAAATTCAGTCACCTTCGACCACCGTAGACCATCGTCAACCACTATCCACTATCTTCGACCACCATTAACCACCGCTGATCGCCACCAACCACCACCTATTGGCCTCCAACAATCACCATCGGCCGCCACTCACTCCTTACAACAAGCTTATTCGTGCACCGACGCTGCAACTCTGAAGAGTGTTTAACCTTTTCCCGCCTGTGGGACGAGCAACCGCACATGTAATATCCAGTTTATAGTGGATTTCTTCAGTTGGGCTAGGCCCCAAAGCTTTCCCTTTACGGGTTTTCGACGTAAGAACTTCAGTATCACTACTGCTTGTTTTCTCTTTTCTGAGTGTCTTGGTACCATGCAAGGACAATAATTCATTACTCTACTGCTTCGAATTTTCTAGCACGCATCAAGTTAGTTAACTGGTAATTAACTTCTTTTTACAGACATATGATCATAATTAATGACATCAAACTTAAAGCATAACTCAATATGGTGTTTTGGGTAACACCACCAAAATCTGAAGCATGATTTTCCTTCTAGCAAAGAACGATAAAGTCACAAGACAACACAAATGCATTATAGTGTTATTAAGAACCATCGTAGATATAGAAAAAGAAAAAAAAAATGCATAGTCACCTTGATTCATGGAAGTGGCATCCGATGAAAGGCTACTCAAATCAGTTGAGGCAGATGCATTTCTACGAAGCTTTGACATACTCCCATTGATTTCTAGGCCTCTAAAGCCAAAAACAGATACATGAATTAGCTTGCAAAAATATGGTTAATATTGGTATCCTCTCATATTCTTCCATTTAACAAGCCTAACATTTATTATACCTTGATCTCAAATCTACTCCGCTGGTTTGTCTGCGCAAAGATCCTAAACAGAGAAAATGAAGTAAAAGAGAAAAAAAATCAAATTACTTGAGAGAAAAAAGAATATTTAAAACTTGTTAAAATGAATATGATGTTATTTACTAATATCACAAAAACAATATTCTGGGCTAATTTTGTATACATTTATTAATATATGATTGATTGAAATATACCAAAATATCACTAAAAATTACTTTTGCCGTTACAACATTACCACAATACAAAAATTGCAGCAAATGATATATTTTAACTAGTTTGTTTCTTCTCTAATCACATATTATTCGTTGAAACTGCTATAATAGAGAAAAGAATTATACAGAAGCCACATATTCTCCTTTCGGACTCATTGAGTGATCCATCAAATATCCAAGTTGATTCATAGAAACCACAAATTTTCAACCTCTATTCTTTAAATTAGAGGCGAGTATTTAGCAAAAAAGAATGGATCTTTTTGCCTCAAAACTATCACAAAGGTTCAATTTTTTTCACCTTCAAACGTGATTTTATATCAACCATCTATTAAATTGTTACATATATTTGTGGTAGATATCCAAAGTTATGTTCTAGCCCCCTGTAAATCATCACATTTTCTACACATTTATTAACGTGAGCATGAACTTTAAGAAAGAGGCTACCATTTAGTGATATATATATATATATATATATATATATATATATATATATATATATATATATATATATATATATATATATATATATATATCGAACAAGCGAGAAGTGCGGCACTTCCTCCTGTGGGGGAGCAAGCTATCAAGGGGACTGCTTTAGCCATCCGCTCTAACAAATATATCCAGACTTTCAGTAGAAAAAGAAGAAATCCCCAACCAATTGCCGAACCCACCGGTACGATTCCGATGGATCAGACATCGGAAGAGGAAGAAGCAGAAGGAGAAGCAGTAGAGGAAGAAGATGATGGTGAAGATTGGCAGGTTTATCATTCTCGATGGAAGAAGAAGCCTGGGAATACACTTCAGTTGATTGATACGCTCGCGACTCGAGGCAATGGAGTAGCGTTAAAGAGTTTACTTTATGGTTCACCGATGAACGGAGCGAGAGTATCACGCTCTCGCACTTCGACTTTGTTTTTTGAACTTTTCTCGTTACGATCTTTTGGTTTTTTTTGTTAAGCATTGTATCGTAGGGGTAGGGCTCCATAGACCCTCTCCTCTAACTTCTGTAACTGCTTTTATATCAATATAGGCCCCAGGGCTTTTTAATATACACACACACACACACACACACACACACACACACACACACACACACACACACACACACACACACATATATCTATATACATACATACATACATACATACATATACATAGATATAATAAAAATAATAATATATAGAGGTAAGAAGTCCTAATGAGCGGCCATTTATTTGGGAATAAATCCTCTTACCTGATTGTAATATTTGTATATTGAGCGGCCTATTATTATAGACATTGGGAATAAATCCAAAGAAATTGTTCAAACAGTGACCCACATGAAGAAGGTTAGAGAGATTGCCTATTCTTTCGATCAACGAGCCTAAAAGGCTTTATGCGGATGATTTTATGGATAAAACGTCTAAACAACCAACCACTCCTACAAATGATACAGATTCCTAAAAATAGACAAATCGGAATGCTAATGTTTTCCCCATATTAATTGCATAAATAACACATTTACACAGTTTAGCAAGATAGATGAAGAATGAGACAGCTTGACTTGTAGAGTGATGACAAGTTCTCAATATCAAAATATCATAAAAGTAAAGAATATACAAAAGGCAGTATTGGAATTAAATGTGCCTAAATATGCACCTTTTGGTTCCTCATGAGGAAGAATAGAAAATGATCCAAATATGTTCGTTAAACGTTCAAATGTTGACTCAGAAATGGACCTTTTAAAAGCCTGTTATTCAACACAAAAGGCAGTCATGGAATTAAAATTGAAGAGGCAAGAAACAAGTTCTTGACCAGAAAAAAAGAAGACACGTATTTCAGTTTTAATTTTTTTATCATAAGATAATGCATATGAATTAAAAACTATGTTTACAGATGCCTAAGAAGAATATTGCTAAGATATATAGTAAACCATACAACATATAACATGACTTAATTTTGTCTTGTTGATGCAAATAAGGCCTTTAGTTGAGAGTGCATTATATAGGATTGGCAAAAACACTATGTACATGTCACTGAAGACTTACGAAATCTTTGCTTGGAAATCCGTATTTGCTTTGGATCTGATAACAACAATACAAACAAAATTAGCGATATGATCAATATGCAAGAAAAACAATAAACATCCACTTGCCTTCAATGCAAAATCTGATACATCTAGCAATAACAACTTGGACTCAAAATAATGAGCTAATGCTTTTGCAAGCATCTGCTGGTAGAATTCTGCGCAAAAGGTGTTTTCCAAAAAATAGTGTCAAACATTTTAAAAAAATAAACAATACAAAAGAAAATTACTGAAATGTATTTTTCAACATAAATTACCTGTGGGTCCAGAGAGTAAAATGGCTCGACTTGCAGGTGAAAGATTTCGTGTATACTTAGAAAACTCAACTTGCTTCAAGTGAACAAAGGCTACACTTGTCAACAGTACTCGTGTTTGCTCACTGTTATGAAAAAAGAATAGATGAGTTGGAAGATTGAACATAACAACAAAAGAAAAAGGTTTTTAAAAAATTTCAAATCTGAATTTATACCACTTCACATGCTGAAACTTAACTGAATTAAATAAATCTAGAAAATTAAATGTAAATCATACTTGCATCTGTTATATATTTCATATATAAGTCCAATAATCTGGACAAGCCGCTGCAAAGAAATTGCCAACATTATGAGAAGCAAAGAAATAAATTTTTAAGTGTTTGAAAGTGGATGGAGCTTTTCACCTTCTTTAAGAAATATGTTTGGCCTCATCTTGGTAGAAGATGTTCAAGATTTTTTTTTTTTCCTCCCAACTAGATAAAGTGATATTTGTATTCATATTTTTAATTTTATATGAAGCATAATTCTTCATGTATTGCTTTTGAAACTAATAGATTATTTGATTTCTATAGTATTTGTGTCCGCATAATTCTTCATGTATTGCTTTTTATTTATTAATTTATTATTTTTATTTTTTGTGGTTCTCAAACTATTGTATATGTACATTGTGTTTCAGTATACTTGCCCTTGGGTTTATTACAAATTTGAATAATATGTTGAAAAAAGAATGCCAATGTATTGGTAATAGATGTAATTAACAAACAAAAATACAACAAATAAAAATATAGTTAATAATGAGGATTTATTACAATAGTAATGACTATAAATTCCCACCATAAATATTAGATACATGTTCTGATATTTATATGCAATGAATAATTCTAATAATTGTAACAACTTTTGCATATATTCAAAAAAAATTTCAACATTTAAATTACAAATAAAACTTGGAAGCCCAATGGTAGCAATGAAAAAGTCAACATTGAACCACTATTATCTCCTATTAAATAATTAATAGTGAGAATGCCATTTTTTGTTCAAAAAAAAAAAACCAAAAACTAAAAAGTTAAATGAATCATATCTTTTCAGGGTTGCAAAATGTCACCAACAAGAAATTGTAACGAATTATAATTACATAATTGCGCATAAACTAATAATAGGAAGCGAAATATAATTAAATAAATTGCGCATAAACTAATAATAATGGTGACAAAATTTTTCATAATTCAACTGCAGTAAACAAAGTAAAAGCAATATTACATAGAAGTAGCAAAAGGCCTTTCGCAGCAAAAACCTTGGCTTACGTTAGTGTTCTAGTTGTATAGCTCTAAAGAATGTTTTACTTTAATTGGCATTTCAGAAAGAAACCTACCTAAATCTGCAAATTTCACAATGCCATGTAAAAAAAAATTAAGAGGAGATAAATTATTCGAATTTAGGTAGGAAAAACATTCGGAATATATAAAATTATAAGAAAATTTAAAGATGAAACTTTCAAACTATGAATGATTATAAGAAGAATTTTGTCTTACTAGGGGCAGGGCCGCTTATTCTTTCATTGGATTGTGCACTGTAAAAACATGTTAGGAATGAATTAGGATCAATTGGCCCCACTCATGTGGGCTTCAATGGATGTTGTGAGCATGATGAACCTGGGTAGGATTGTATGTGAGTCAAGCGTGCTCGTGAGCAAGCTCGGCTAGGCTCAATAAGTGGCTCGTGAGTTGAGCTCGATGAACTAACAAGCCAAGCTCAGCTCAATTATGGCTCAACTCGTTAGCTTGTGAGCCGATTTGCTAAAAAAATATTAATACAAAATATCCTCAAAATATCTTAAATTTCAAGTCTACCTTTAAATTTTTAAAAATATGAAAAAAAATGATATTTTATATTTTATATTTTATAGCAAATGATTTCTTATTATTTCATTCATAATTACTCATTACATGTCATTTTATTATAACACTAATTGAAATTAATCTTATTTTTTCTATTTCATAATACTAAGTCAACTCGAACTTCTAGGCATAAGCTCGAGCTTGAACTTAATTAATTATCATGCTCAAACTCAAACTCAAACTCAAGTCATGGGGGGCTCGAATTCGACTCGATTTGTTTAAATCCGTAAACATAGGCAAGATGATTCATGCACATGAAGATGTTCTTTTAATTATTTGTATTTTAACTTATCACCAGACAGCTGCACTATGTGACCAACTATCACCAACTATGCACTATGTGACCAACTATGAAAGGAGACCGGAGACCGTAAACTATGAACTATGTGACCAACTATGACTTATGTGGTCCACAGTTCATGCAGCTCTCAACTATGGACTTTGTGCACTACAGAGATTATCACAGTTAATGCAACTCCCAAATTCAACATCTGCGGACTACGAACAGTTCATGCACTCCCCTTTCCAGGATTTTCAACGTAAAAAACTTCTGGTATCTCTACTTGTTACTTTAATTACTTGAGTGTATGCTAAATTTTCGTGCAACACTAAGATATTAAATAATTACCTTACTGCTATGAATCTTTCGGCATGCATCAATTTTAAATGTATGAATCGAATAATATTTTATTTGGATAGTTAACACTGCAGTTTTTCATCAGAAAATCTACAAATTACTCCAATAAAAGAACCATTGATTAGTTTGCATTATTTAAGGAAAATATTTAATTAATTTTAGTTACAAAATAATCCTTAAGCTCATTGAAATAAATAGCCCCATAATTTGAGTCGGATTGGATCAAGTGTCAGGTAAAGATAATTGCTCGGTCTGGGAGAAATAGCTTAAAAATTCTAGGCCATAACTTTTGCTCCCAATAGCTTACAATTAGAAGAATAAATTTAAAACGATGACTGGACGTATTTTTCATTAGGATCCCTTCAAAATTTTTATGAATTTTATCGCTCTATTTCGAGTCTCTATATTTTAAATAATTGAAAAAAGTTGTCTTTAATATGTTCATTTGTTTATATTATATTTCAACATCTAAAATAGATCGGCACAAATATATCGTAGAAAATTTGATATAGATATTTTCAAGGATATTTCATAAAGAGTCTTATGGGCCTAAGATGACCATATCTTGAGATCTAATTATATTTTCGAACTATAACACCTGCTAAAGTGGTTGAACTGAGCTCACCTACTAATGTGGTCGAACTGAGGCAATCTATCAAAATGATTAAACTGAGCCCACCTGCTAATATGGTCAAGTCAACTCGATCACTACGGAAGATCATCATTACACACTATAACATATGAAAATCCTCACTTATGATGCCACCCAACACCTATATCTTAACTTTTCACTAAAACACCTTGGACAGACGATGTAACGTACGAAATGTAATTTTGTATTTTTTCTCTCACAGGAAGAGAGAAGGGCTCATGAGGAGATTCTTTTTCCTCTTTCATGGACCACCAAAGGATCTCTCTCTCTCTCTTTCTCTATCTCTCTCTCTGCGAGGGAGCAGAGATCCTTATATCACCTTTCTTTACACCCTCCTCTAAAATGCAAGATCTTTGCATGGTTGGATGAACTCATGAACAATACGGGACCTGCATCTTAAAAAATTCAACAAATTACAAATATATCTTTTTTCTATACAGTATGAATCAAGTCATCAAGGATTAATAGAATTTTGATTTAAGACTTTTAAATGTTCTTTCTGAGATATTGAATGAATTAAATCGTAATTGTTAGTAGTTAAATACAAATTAAATTGTAACTATTGGAGATTAGTTGTTAATGCGCTCAAATTAACACCACTTCAGTCCAAGTTACGGTCCCAACCACCAAGCCATACTGCCTTGAGCTTTTAAAATTTTCACGTTTTGTTTTAAAAGGAATCTTTCTTGAAATAAATTTCCCTAGGTTATATAGCATAATAAATGAGGTAGGTCCCTTAGCACATGCTCAATTCTAAGTAACGTTACGCAACTCATATACTTTCAAGTCACAATTATAATAATAATAACAGTTACATATATGAATCTTATGTATTTATATATGTCACATATAAATATTCATATTCATACATAACATTTTGATATTTTATAATTTTTTATGTTTTAAATTTATGTATGAAAAAATTTAACTTGAGAAAAATTTTAATAGTACTATTTTTAAAGTGATATTAAAAATTTAAGCGTTATGTGTGTAAATATGAAAATTTAGATATGTGATATGTAAATACAAAAGAACTGTAATGCTAAAAATTATAAAATAGATTAAAGAAATATATCAGTAATGCTAAAAATTGTAAAGAGAAATTTGCATACATATCACACAAATTTTATGTATTTATATATCAAAAACAGAAAGTTTGATATTTACATTTTTAGCACCTTGATGTGTGATAAATATATGGATGAAAAAAAATATGGATTTCACAATTAAAAAAATAAAGATCGATTGTTTTTTATGTTATGACAAACAAATTGAGTGATATATATGCATGTAAAAAATGAGAACTTAGGTCTTAAATATGAAAATGCATAAGAATTGTGTGGTATGTATGTAAAAATGCTCGTGAGAAGTCATAGTCGAGGCAGAAGGGAAAGCAAAAGGGGTCCGCGTAATCAAAAGTATAGAATTTGCAAAAGAACATTCAATTTTTAATATATCATTACAACTTAGATTTATGCACCACCCAATCCGAGTAATAGCCTACAAACAGAATTTTAGGATATGATTCACCGATCAATCTGCCGAAAACCTCACATATTCACCTCCAAATCCAAAGTTATCATATAATCTTGATCTTATAAATCTTAACCCAAATCGATCGATCGGAGCTAATGAGAAGGAATCGATATACCGTAACAAAACCTACTAAATAAATGAAACATTGATCGCCATTCACTTACCTGAGGTAATAAGGGAACTCATTGAAAGTCACTGTGCTTTCTCTTCCATCCACCACGAGCCTCATCAGTTCCTCTCCGATCATCTCCGCCGTCAAGCCACCCACCTGCACCGGCGCCACCCATTTACCGATCGTCGAGCTGCCTGCAAGCCGCAAGCCCACGCCGACCCCAATTCCCAAACCCAAAGCCGACATCACCATATGCTTCGCCTCCATTATTTTCCCCTGCAATACCTCAATGGTGCTGTCCTAATTACCATACAAAAGCATTATAAATCGAAAGAGGAAATCGAAAATAGGAAAAAGGAAAAAATCAGTGAGCGGTCGTAATTTATTGATGATTGGAGAATTACTTGATCTCCTCGTGTTATCCGACGAATCCGCTTTGCCCTATTTCCTTTCTCGCACTAAAATTAGGCGTGGTTCCTGATGTTCTGAACCGCAGAAATCCCGGTGAAAGAGAGGAGGAGGAATTCTTCTAGAAGTTAGCGGTCTGCAGAGAGGGAGAGTGGAGAGCAGCGAGTGAAATTGATTCCCGCGTATTAAACCTCAGGGGGGGGCGGGGCATGGGTGCTTTTAAAACTGCATCTGCTGGACCTGTGGCCGTCTATGTGGCGTTGAGGCTACACGGAGGCTACTTTGGGGTGGGTGGGACCGCTGTCTACATGGATCAGAGAAAAGCACCTTTGCCGTCCAAGTCATCAGGTACGGATGAAGCCGGCCAAGTGGATTCTCAGCATAAGATGAAAGGATTTATTTGACTAGGTGCAGCCCCCCAAAACATGGGCTAAAGGATGAACGGATACTGACCATCCATACCAAAGGCTAAAGCTAACCAAATCAAATAGGGGCAACAACTTATTTCTTGCCACAATTCCATCAAAAGGAAAAGCTCATCATCCTCAACCATCTCATGCGCCTTTCGGAATCCTATATAGAGGTCCACGGATTGATAATGACCATATCCATGAACATCCTGAAGGACTCCCTCGTTGGGTTATGAGCTACTCATCAAATGACGGTGATTCACTATCTGCCCAATGACCTAACTATATCCTATCAACCGAAGCTACTTATTGACAGATCGGAAGTCAACGTTTTGAAACAAGATGGTCGACCAGCCAAGCCATGCTGATTGGTGTCGAAGTAGAACTGCCAACTGACAAAGCCAAGCCAACCGAGTCAAATCTCACCAACTCAAAGCTAGCACAGGCCCGACCGATAAAATCGACCCAACGCAACCGACTAAGCAGTGTTATCAAACCGAGGGTGTATATTTGTAAAATACCTGAAGTATCATTTAATGCCCACATTAAAGCAGAAGCAAACATGTAATTACACACGTACTCTTCTCTCTCATTTATACAATAGGGTAATCATTTTATGAGAAAGAACTCATAAAAAATTCAAATTAATGTTCATTAATGTGCACTTCCTCTTTTGTATCGGTCCCTCTCTCTACTGTTTTACACTATATTCCTTGTGTGTGATTTACGGACAAATCAATATTTAACAATATATATATGTATGTATACACACACACACACACACACACACACACACACACACACACACACACACATAATTGCAACCAAGGAAGAATGTAGGATATGAGAGAGATAGAGAGAGAGAGAGAGCGAGAGAGTGCACATGAAATGAACAGTAAATGTGTAACCCTTTATTAATGGAATGATCTCATAGTTATAGAGAAAGGAGGTACAATATGTGAAATTGCATTTATTACCTCTACTTTAATTAGGTTCTATATACAAGTTATTTTAAATATTATGTGTGTGTGGGTTCGAAGCATGGTTGAATGGACTAACTAGCCTTCTGTAAGTGCTTCTAGTCGGCTAGGCTTGGTAAATGTTGTTGGTCAATTCATCTTTCACTGGCAAGGGGTTGACAAAGATTGATTTGGTCGGCAACATTTTGTTGATCGGTTGGTCAAGCTGTTCTTCAATGGCTTATCCCCGATGAGGAGCTCCTACCATTAAAGCCAAGCTATGCCAGATGATGAATCACCATAATAAAAAAAAATAGCTGTCTTTAGAGGAAGAGATCTCGAGGGATTATGACTAAGACTTTTCAACTTTTATTAAAAGAAAACAATTGTTAAATAAAAACACAAGAAAAAAACAACTACTATAGAAACAAATATAACACAACTAAAAACACCAGAGGACAAAGAAAAGTAAGAATATAATACTAAGACAACGCCAAGACAGAACATTCCCACGAAGAATATAACCCAAGTAGCTAATCTCTGAAACAACTTCAAGCATAATGCACAATGAGACGGAATTCCTTCTAAAGGACAACAAACTCCACCAAAATAGAACATTCCCATAAAATACTAAGCAATCCTCAGACAAAACCAGTCAAAAAAAAAAAAAAGGAGAACAAATTAAAGAAAAAAAATCAGTTGAATAAAAATATTGAGAACAAAAAGTTAAATAAAAATAATTAATGCACGATCTACAAAACCATTGGCCTATGATCTCCGCTGAAGTCCACGCGGCTAAAAACTTTTACCTAAAAGCCAGTCCCCACATTTTCCACGTGTCGCAAACTCCCCTTCAGTTATCCTCTGCCACGTGGACTTCTTTTGACAGCACAGCTTCACATGCCCAATCAGAACCAAACACGACTGTACAACCAAACGGATCAACAAACTGCGTTCCTAAACAGCTGTATCTCACTAATCTAAAAGCAGATTTGGCGGCTGGAATTATCTGACGGCATGCCTTCAAACAAAAGATTTAGCCCGAACCGGGGCCCGGGTCCGGTTCTCCCAACATCTAGCGGACAGCACACGTGGACCGCAGGCAGCCCACTTGATGGACTCCAATATTTTATGTTCAAAAATATAATCATTTCAGCAGGAGAAGGTGCAAAAGGACGGGTGAATCTACATAAGATTCAACGATAGTGACACTTCTGAGCTGACCTTACAAAGTGGGGTGGGCACTAAACTTTATGGTGACTGTCAATTAAATAAAATATAAATTTTTATATATGTTGGTAACAAAAATATGGAGTAATGGCTAGTTGGGGGTGCACACGTGGAAAGTGAGGGAGAGAGATTATAATAATAGGGATTTTAGGTCAAGGTGTTTCTTGGCTTTATTAAAGTAAACATCGAGTAAAAGAAGAGGGGGAGAAGATAAGTTGATTCTTACTTCATGGGAAAGAAATCTGATGATCACGAAAAGAGATTTAAATTCTCAAAAATAAAGAGAAGATAAGGAAGAAAAATAGATATCTTATATCAGTATTTTATGTCATTTAATTTCTAAGGATATATACTTTTGTTATGGACTGAAGTAGACATTCGTGATGGAAGAAAAAAATAATATTAAAATAAGGAATTAAAGTCCATATTATCCCACCAATTAAACTGTTGTCAATGAGACATAAGGAGGTGTTCTTCATGTGAGTCTAATCTCATTACTTTCATAATCGCTTATAATGTTCTAGGTTATACAAACTAAAAAAGGGAAATTGAATTCTTATTAGTAGTTGTAGGGAGTGATTTTTTCCTTCAAATTAAAATTCCCTTATGTGTTCAATCTTAATAGCTGTAGAATCCCATAGGAAATTTTAGACGTAAATATTTAAAGAGAGAATATGAGATTATTAACATTAAAGGTAGTTGTTGTAGTATTTTCAAGAATATATGTAGACCATTTCGTACATTAGTACTTGGTAATTATATGTATGGTTGTCGCTTCACTTTTTAGTTGGTATTGGTGGAGCATGATTTGGCCATATTTTTATTGGGCACAAGGTGTATGAGGCTTGATATTGATGGTTTGTTTAGAGCCATAATTTTATGGATTTGAAATGTTTGTAGGGTGAATTGCTAACTTCGGACCAATGGGTTGAAGATATAAATCTAAGAGGAATTTGACATGAAACATGATACAAATATATATATATATATATATATATATATATATATATATATATATATATATATATATATATATATATATATATATTAGTGAAGAAAATTATCCACGTCTTCACAACCTATTAGCTTTAAAAACGATGGGCGTTAAGGTTAATAACTGGCAACAAAGGAGGGATAGAACACTAGAAAGTCAAAGGTCAAAGACAATCATATGAATTTAGGTGACGATGAAAAACGACTTAGAGGGTGTCAAGCTTTATTGGAGAACTCATGATGGGCAATACTTTAAGGAATTTGTTTGAAGTTAAAAAATTGATTGTTAGGTTATTAGTGATAAATATATATATAGAAGGGATAAACTACTAACTAACTTTATGATTAGCTAGACTAGGAGATTCAAGGGAGAATATAAAATAATTTTAAATATTTTCAAAAAAATTAAAAAAATTAAATATTTCTATAATTTGAAGCATTATAGAATAGCATTGAGTTAATTAAACAAGAGTGCGTTTCTTAGAAATTTTATAAGGGTTCTAAAAAACTTTAGAAAAATTTAGAATTTAATTTAAGTAGATTTTGAGTTTTAAGAAAATGTAGTGCATATACAAAGTTTTCTCCTTCAAAATTATCATATCCATAAGTTCACTCATCGAAGGATATCGAATGCTTAAAGAGTTGTCAGAATTCACAAACCCTTATGCATCTCTATTTTAGGAATAATTGTAATGATGATAGGGAGTTTATTTATTTCTACTTAGCCCGCAGATATGTGTAAATCTTATAGAGAAATTTGTGTTTATGATGGCAGTGAAATTATGAACTTAAGTGGTTGTCTGCACTTATGATGTCCATATAAGAACATAATGAAAAGAAAGAAATGTATCACCTTGGTTTCTTAATAACCGACTATCATAATATTTTAACCAATGATCGAAAATGCTGGTTAGTAAGTAATTAAGAACTAATATTCAAACACTGTCATAAAGCTATTCAAAAGCTTGTTTATATCGAACCGACGTCTTAAATTCCTCATTTTCCTTTCTTACGTGTGCCTTTGCTCCGAAGCCAACTGATGTCGCCTCCATTCCCAATTTCATCTGGATTTACTATTTCTCTAGTTCTTACAATCAAATCGTAGATAAGCTCGATTCCAATATTCTTTAAAGTTTTTATTTACTTTTAACTGAATTTATTGCGTTTTAATAATTAACTAATTTAAAGAAATTTAAAATTTTGATGATATATCTCATTCTTGCATACATATGACTAATCTCTTGGGTCTTTCAATATACAACACCTAAAATTTAGTAGAAAATTTGCATACATAACACTCAATTTTTATCACCTTGTATGCTATGGGCCTGTATTTAATGACCCTTATTTTAAAACTAAAAAAATATATATTTTTTCTATTTATTATATTCACAGAAAATTTTAAATATTGCTTGCAATAAGCTAAGCCATATGTAAAGCCAACCCTTTTTCAAAATTCATTTTGGGTGACACCCTTTGGATCCCTTGGATCTTTAAGACAAGGCCGGTGTGGCGACCACTTCAAAGTCATACGTACCCGTAGAGCTTGCCCTGAACATATAGATGCTGGTTAATACACATTATCATAAGATTGTGTGCTAGGCTAGAATTTATGATGTTATGTAGGCTTTTCGACCACTTTAGCTATTGTTCTTTGTTGATTTGTTTGCGCTAGTCAAAAATTACTTGTGTTTTTTGGCGGGTTTATGTGCTTGAAATGCATGTTAGTATATTAGGGTGTTCTTCTGTAGGGAATTGTGTCTATATGTATGCACACACATGTATCATTAAAGGGGGAGCATGTGATGATTTCTACTAACATTTTGCTTGCTGGTGTCATTTAGCTCCCCCGATAAAAAAACATGACTCATTATATGTTGTGTGTTTGTTGGATTTATCGCTAACGTTGCTTTCATGTAAGTCAGGTCCTTTTTTATTTTTTCAGATGTACTTTTTAGAGCCCATGGAAGAGTTTGTATTTGAAATAAGGTACGGGCATAGGTTCCGAGAAGCCATATGAGCGGAACCATGTGACGGGCATCATGAGCTATTTGTTTGTGTTCCGTTCCTTAATTCTAAATCTTATTGATGTATAAAAGTAGGATCAGACATATACCTATGCGCTCCTCTCATGGGGTATGTAGCCGACCTAGTGACACTGACATTTTATTATTTCATATTTGGCTTGTTTTCTTGCTTTTCTGACAAGTTTAAATGCTTGGATTTTTTTTCTATTTCTTTTTTGTTTATCTGGAATACTATGAAAAATATAATTTAGACTTTCTAGATCCATAAAATTATAAATTTTTCTATAAGAAAAAATCCTAATCATAAAATATTGAGATAAAATAAAATTTAGGATTAAAATTATCAAGATTTTTCAAAACCCACTTTTACTTTCCTGCATGACTTTTCGGCTGGTTTTAATAGGAGTTGCATAACATGGCCTTCACTCAAGTCATATAATAGGGCTTCCACAATATCTGAGAATCGCGCTAGATAACTGCAACAATTGTGTGTCCCGAGGAGAAGCCCTCGTGCTTCTCCAACCTGAATGGCCCATCATAGATTTTTACTTAAGTGGTTGTCTAGTGTGCCTAGGTCATTAGAAGACTCCCTGTGCCAGACGGAAAGTAAGTCCTATTGTTGGGAGCATTTTCAGCTTTGCAGATGAAACCCCCCCACCCCCGTTCTTCTCTTTCCAGTGGCATTGTTGCCATTTCAACGAATATAAGTCTTACCTGTGGGAGCTCCACCTGATACTCATTGGATAGAGTTTCCTTCATTTGACCTTAGAGCTACTGAGGTCCCTAGGGATAACACAATTCACGAATTGCTCAACGGGGGTCTCTGAACGTGTTAGGTCGACTACCTTCATGACTAGGTAGACTTAGGATCCCAGTGGCTTGGAATGATGGGTCTGTGGAACCCCGACCTGGCTACCTCTACCTTCTATGGATTACTCCTCACACAATTAACTACCCAGCCGAGCCATTTCACTCCTTTCTCCTTCTTCAGTATCATCTTGACTGCCAAATTACAGATGAGCTGTCATTCGTTTGGGATACGACGAGTTGACCTCTATCCTTACGGCCCGGATGTGCTTTGACGCATCAGGATTCTGAAAGTTTCATATGTCAATGAGTTTGTTATCCATGTGAGACCGTGAGAGTCTCACTCTTCGTCTTGTGGCTCAATGTGAGATTTAAAAGCATCGGAGCATCCCATGCGAAAATAACTACACTTTGATAGCCCTATGTTAGTCATCACTACTAATGTAAGAAAAACTTTAAGAGTATTCTTAGGTAACCACCAAGTATAATTAATCAAGTGGGATACATTTATTGGGAGCACTATAGACCCCAGAACAGACAAACACACCTGAATCCCTAGTTGTGGGTAGTCTACTTAGGTATTTTTTGGCGGATATTGGTCCAAGATATTTTTGTCGGATCTTGTTTGGGTGGGTATACTTGAATTATTCTTGCGAGGTTTATTATTCTTGCACATATGCTCTCCACGTTCTTTCTTTTATTTATCATTTTTAACATATGTCCATCTTTTCCGGTCCGGTCTTCTTCTAATCGTTCATATGATTCATAAGAGAGATTTATTCGAAAAGAGAAGTGTATGACGATTGATAAACTGACGACTTCTTTAAAAATATAAAGAGAAATGAAAGAAAATAACAACGATTCTTTATTTTCTTCTTAATTACAACAAAATTGAACTCTATATTCAGTAGGATATTATTTATTAGTAGTTTTTACTCTTTTTCATTCAATTACAATTTTGACGAAAGTCATGCTACTGCTATCAAAATGGATACATCAGGCAGCACGAGTTGCACTTTCAAGCTCAAGCTTGTTGGGCATAGGAAAGTTTTTTTTTTTTATAAAGTGATAATAGCGTTAGTTTGATTTAATATAAAACTAACTATATCTTTGTTTTTTCATATTTTATCCTTTTTCATATGCTATTCATGCTATTAGGGATATCATATAGAGCATGTACGACACCACATACTTATCATGGAAAAATATCACCATAGTAGTCTAGGATAAGTGGTATAGATAGTTTGGGTTATATCCTACGCATTATATATACGTGGTTCATTATTAATCAACAGTTCATTCATATTTTTGAACGACTTATGACCATAAAAAATAGATTGAATTCTTGTAGTTTATATTTAAATTAATGTAATAAAGAATATATTTTTTAAATGTAAAAAAAAAAAACAAAAAAATTGAACTATTTTTAGCATTTATTTTATTATGTATTTAAAACATGCGTGTATTTTAAATTCAATATAAATTAAATAGAATATTTTGAATTATTCATAATTATTTGATTGTTTATAAGACAATTCCTCCAAATCATTTTTTTATGTTTAGATGGAAGTAAAACAAATCTATGACATCATAGTTTTAAAATAGATTAGGCCATGAGATGTGGGAAGAAAGTCTTTATGGTCGATTGTGCCTGACAATTTAGCAATGACATATGAATAGAGAGAGAGCTAAAAGAAGTGTGTGTGGGATCAACATCGAGATGGCAAGAACATGAGGCTATGAAATCATGAGGTGAGAAGAGTTGAAAGGATATGAAGCACAGAGATAGTACCATGACTATGGGTACTTGAGCTTGGGGAAGACACAAGTCTAGGAATGCCGGGGCAACAACTGCACAAGCATAGCACACCAAATTAAGTATGTGCAAATACAAGCGGGAATGGAGGTTGCAAGGCAAAATGAATTTAAATTTTCCCAAACTGGGGAATTACCAATATATCAAAAATGACTTGTTAAAATCCCTAAGAGGACACTTCTTATTGATTGTATACTTAATCAAATACTTGGAAATTCAAATATTTCTCATGTTTTAAATCTACACTCAAAATATCTGCAAGCAAACCTCATAATATGATCAAAATTGTACCACTCTTCACCCCTCAACTGCTGGCATAATTATTGTTTTGTGGGTCTTAAATCTAAGTTAAAGATGTGCTTTTGACATAATTAGGAAATCAAGGGATGCCCATGAATAATAATTTGGTAATTATTCCAAAATGTATCATTCAACATAGATAAGACTATATTTAATTCTTATAATCTATTTATTTTTAGTTGAGTTTGAGGGCATTGATTAACCCAAAATGTCATTTGAGTAATAGAGGATCACAATAGATGTTAGAGCTTAAAATTGCTATAAAACTTTTTTTTTCTTTAGATTTTTAGTTAAAATTTAAAAACATATAATAGTAATTTATAGCACCATAATTCCAACTCTGTTTTAACTAAGGTAAAAGTTTTATGAGATTTGCCTTCTTCTATACCAAATTTTGTGTACGTACATAACAATTTTTTACTAAATATTGTCTTATTTTCTAAAAAAAAACTCTTAAATTATATATTATTTAATTATTAAAGTTTATGATTGTTAGGAATAAGTCTTAATTTAGTGAAAATTTTTCAATAGTGAACACTTGATCTTAGATAAGTAATGAAGTCCATATTAAACGCCCATATATTATAATATTTTGGAGAGAATTTTCATCTATATTCTCATGAATTATTTCGAATATGGTTTATTCACATAATACCAAATTGTCTACAGAAAATGATATATTATAGAAGAAATTATAAGAATTGAGCAATGAATGAAAGACATTTCTTATTTCATATGAAGATATTTTAAATGCTTTAAGGTACTTCTCTTACAACGTAGAAAAGAATTGCATGTAATATAGTTACTGTGATAAAAAAAGATTTTTTTTGTAATTCAATAAAATTTCTAATAGAAAAACAACAAATACAGTAGATATCATTTTGTTGCTTTGAGATAGAACTTATATTTTAAAAATAATGAATTTATTGGATTCCTTAATTTGATTGATCATAAGAAGAAATTAATAGGGCATTTAAACTCTAAAACATGTATTTTCATATTAATAAAAATGATGGTACAAAAGAACCAGACTTAAATTATTTTAAAAATATTTTAAATGTCAACAAACCTAATGATAATTTGATTGTAAACTATATGAATTTACAATATTCTGAATTAATTTGATTTAGATCAAACACAAATATAATACAAAAAAAAAGAATCTTAAGGCACTCAAAATTGGCCCAAAATTTTATCAAATTTAATTGAAGGACCTAGTGATTTCAATTTCAACAAGCTTGTTTTGACACTTATAATCTTTATATTTTGACTCACAGTACATTTGAGCCTTAAACCACATAGACCGGATTGAACTAAACTCGAGTATGGTTACTATGAGTGTGGTTGACATAAGGGAAGCCTTAATTCTTCCCACATAGATGTGTTCACATGCCCTTCTTGTGTGGAAACAACTTTTCATCGCCATCAATTTGACCAACTAGAGAGCGAACACACCGATGGTTCCTCTAGACTCCCCTAACCATTAGCAAACTAAATAAACCCTTAAATTATGAAAAAACTATCCTTATTTTTGTGCATTTCATTGTCCATAGTATAAACTTACCAAAAATTTGGACTCCCATAAGAGAATAATTCATGACCTCGTTGCGGTGTTTAATTGATTTTAGAAGACACATACTTTACAAAAAAATGATGGTATTTTTTCTCCAATTTTCTGTTGAATAATTATACTTGATTATTTACTTAAAATTATTACAAGATATATAAACATATTCAATTTGTTAGTGAAATTTCAAAATGTTAATTAATTTTGCAAATATGTCAGTTTTAATAAAAAAAATTACTATGTGTGTGTGTATCACTTTTTGAACTATAAAAACATTTGTGTATATATATTCTTTGTCTACATTATTACATGGAATTAGTTTGTACAAATCCAGTCTAATAATTCAATTAAATTATGACATCAAGGGCATTAAAATAATACCCTTCACTTTGATGATCACTATTGGAGCAACTTTAGGGCACAATCTCCCACCTCCACGCCAGTTTCCTGACAGAGTTAAGGGTGGAACCAACATTATTTTTTAGGTAGAGCAGAATTACCAAATTCCTATTTTTTTAAAAGTACCGGGTAAAAAAGTATATAAGAGAGGGGGGTGAGTAGAGAAATGATAAATTCCAGAGGGGCAATTAACCACGCTAGACAAAACGTGGTATCGCCCTTACTCCTGGACTTACTTCTGATAATAATCATCAACCTTCTTCCTCCACTTATCATCGATCAAAGTAAAGTCACATTAGTATTGAATGTTTGAGGCGCGTCTTTAGCAGTGATCATTGCCTAATCTTTGTATCAAGTCTAAAACTAAAAAAGCATCAATTATAACACTTCAGTAACCTCCTTCTTCTTCTTGCAACATCTGTTCATTCTCAGCAACCAAAAGAACATCAGTACTTTAATCAAAGTTAGAAAAAAGAAGCAACCCCTCAAACATAAACTTTTAAGCACAAACCCAATTGCAATCCATGTTAGATGCTTAAAGTGAGACCACAAAAAAGCCAACATACTCTTTATTTTGAGCCACCTATTTTTACTTCCATGTTCATAGGGGAAGAAAGCAGTGGTTGGATTCTGGACTTTATTTCTTAGTTTCAATACCTTTTGAAAAGATTGGAAACTAATTAAAGTGACAGCTAAGAAAATAAATTAAAGAAGGAAGAATCTGATTCATTCCTGACACTGAAATTCTCTTTACTAAATATTAATTTTATGCATTCTTTAATATATATGATATTGCAAACCTCATGTAGTGTTATCTGAACAATGGCAGAAAATGTAAGGAATGCAAAGTTACTATCACTTAACTAATGCAATTACTTGCCCAAGTGCATAACCTAACCTCATCATGCATATTTAGCTAATTAATATAATATATTGGATGTGTTAATTCAAATAACTTCAGATAAGGTGTGCACTATAATATGGATAGAAGAATATGTACATAAAATAGATTAGTGTAAAGAATTTCAGTGTCAGCAATGAATCAGATGGCCATTGGCCACCATTCTTTAATATCATTATTTAACTGTTGCTTCAGGTTTTCAACCTTTATGAAAAGATGTTAAAAGCGCTAAAATCCAGAATCCAACCACTGCTTTCTTTCCCTACGAACATGGAAGGAAAAAATGAAATAGAAAAGGTGGCCCTAAACAAAGAGAAAGTTAGCTTTTTGTGCCTCACTTTAAGCATCCGACATGGACTGCAATTGAGCTGGTGCTTAAAAGGTTAGGTTTGATGGGATTTCTTCTCTATCGCTTTAATTAAAGTATTGATGCTCTTGATTTCAGATTTGTTGCTTTAAAAGACTTTAATACAGTTTTTTACGAATAACTTGCGTTAAGCTTTGGTAATCCGGTGGATTTTTTTTTTCATTTTTGGTTGATGGTTTCTTCGTTAAAAAAGTTTTAGATTTTAAGATTTATTTTTTTTGTCGGAAACTTTAATTATATTAGTTACTGTCGATGGGCAGCAATTAAAAATGAAAAGTTTAAATTTTTTTGGATTTTTTTGATAGAAAGTTTCATCTGAAAGAGATTGTAAATTGATTTTTAGATCAAACAGTGGTGAAATTAGGATTTAATATAGGGGGAGGTAAAGCAGTACATCATAAATTTAACACTTGCAAGTGCAAGTCCATGCAGAATTATGAGAAAGCCTACCCTTAAATCCTGCCTGGAAATGCAAGAGGAGGGACATTGAAAATAATTAGTATATATGATGATTGGTTGAGGCATCAAATTAGGTTATCCTATAAACAATAAGGGAATGTTAGCTTCAAGCACCAAGCAATACAATGCAAAGTAGGGGTATGAACGAGTTGAGCCTAGCTTGAGTTCGACTCATGAGCTTAAGGATGCTAAAGAAGCATAATGAGGAAGTTGTGATAGAAGTATAATGGAGAAAGTGATATTAACGAGGAAGTATGAGTGGGATCTTGCCAAAGAGGCATTGAGGATTTTCGAGATGAAGAGGAAGTTATGATAGTATTAAGGATATTTTATTCCTTTCAATGTTGCTCTAGATTGAATAATTGTGAGCTCTTGGAATTTAATATAAAATGGGGAGGAAATGAGATTTAAATTATTTTATCTGGCGAGCCTTTTACCAAATATAGCTTATCGTGCCCAAACTCTAGCAATATAATATATGAGTTCTAAATTGAGCACAAGTAAACTCGTGGTTCAGTTAGCTTGAATCACAAGCTCATTAATGAGTTGAATCTGAGATAGCTTCACAAGTTAGCATGTATATTTAAATTAGTTAATCCAAATAGCTAGCTTTCTACCAAATAGAGCCTTGCCAAGCTAAAACTAACAATGTACTATATGAGTTCTAAATTGAGCGAGCAAAGTTGTGATTTAGTTAGCTCATTGTGAGCTTATTAAAGAGTTAAATTTAAGATAGCTTGAGAAGGTGACATATGCCCACCCACCACCACCACCACCACCCACCCCCTACCCCTTAAAAAATTTCGCGATCAAAATAATGTTGACGCCTGAAATATCTAGTATGTAGGTGTATTTGCTTGAAATTCTCAAAATCACACACGATATTTGGATATATGTGGCTCGTATTTGCCTCCCCTTCCAATTTTGTAGCAGGTGTGTTGATAGTCTTATGATTGGTGTCAGATTAGTTTTCACATATTTGTTTACGGTGGATAAGTGAATTTTTTTGCCTAATTGATGCTAAGTTATGAGAGAGAACTTTTCAAGTTCTCTTATATCTTCCAACTTCTTATAATATCGGTTTCTTAATTTGAGTGCTCAATGAATGGACAATGATATTACTGATACACCAACAACAAATTTTTATTATCCGTCACAATCTTGATGCATGACATGAATCTCGAGATAAATTTTTAGCAAGAAAATTTCACAATTTGATTAAAAGGCATCTAGAATTTTGATTTAAACAAACATACAATCACACTGATCGACTCTACTAGAGGGACACAATGGTACCAAACTTAGTCCAATCTGAATCAAATCAAGCTCAAATCAAGTCGTTAACCCACTTTTAAAAGTTTTTGGTGCATAATTTAAATGTCAAATAGATTTCAAATACTAAAGTATGGAGAAGCACCTGAAGCCCAATATCATTTTTGTATTGAAGATCAGGTGAACACTTCTTGCTTCTGCAACAACAGATCATCATCGACCACCGCTCGTCGACCACTATCAAGCACCATTGGCTGCCACCTATTCCTTGTGGATAAATCCTTTGTGAAGAATGAACATGTCATATAGAATCACAGCGTGTGTTGCGGAACAACAAATCGCCTGGTAAAGCAGTGCGTTACCCAGTATGTAGTACAATGACACGTACCAAAGACAATGAATTGGTTCCAGTTATTCTTCCCAACTGTACGCACTCCCAATCAGTGTACAAGAAACGTTGTACCTTAAGAAATTGTGTATTCCTTTCTCGCCTTAGGGAAAGGGACAACATGTGCATGTAATCATTAATTCATACTAGATTGTTTTTTCTGGGCTACACCCCTTTATTCTTTCCCTTTACTTGGTATTCCACGTAAAAGCCTTTTGTTGTCTCTATATGTTCTCTTTTACTTGAATGTAAGATGGATTCTCTTGCGACGCTAAGGCAACAATTCATTACTCCACCACCACATATTCTCTAACATACATCAATTTTGTTTAACATTGGATAATGATGCACAAAAACTTGAGTTATTTCCCTTTTGGGAGACTTAAATAACATTCTCTTAATTTTAAATATTTTTGGTAAAGAAATTATCTTGCTTGGAATCGTACGATGGCGTGATGAAATCTATTAGTTCCAGGTATTACACATATGGCATTTGGTCACAGTTCCTATTTTCATGAATATTCAGATTTCCAATCATTTTCATCTGTCATTTGGTATATTTTCCTAGCTATATGGCACCATGAAAACTGATGTCTTTGTCAAATAAACCTTCCATAAGATCTATAATATCTTTTAGGATTTCCTTCTAGCTTCTGAAACAGCGTCTCTATGATAATATCCTATTGGAAACCCAAAAATAGACATCCATATTTGACTCATAGGCTGAAAGAAAATCCTAAAGAAGACGATAGATCTTTTGCAAATGTATTAGGCAAAAATATCAATTTTCATGATGCCAAAGAGCTAGAAAAGTATACCAAGTAACACATAGAGCTAAAATATTCATCATGCCATCCATCAATTCCAAAGAAGATAACTTCTTTAGCAATAAAAATTGAGATTAAAACGTTATTCTTAATAAGTCCCAAAAGAGAAATAAGTCCGACTATTGTGCATCTTTTTCGCAGGTGAATGACATTAGAGCAGTTGGTAAGAATAACCTGCACACTTAGCTCTAAAGTGAATGGCATTCGAGCAGTTTTGTTAGAACTTAAAAAGAACTTCTATTTATGAACATTTATATAATATGGTTTTATTTTATGAGATCAGATAAGAATCATTTTTATATAAGAAGTTTAACAATTTATTAAAATAATCAAGTTAATTATCATTATAATAATATACTTAAAGCAACTATTTTGTTGAGCTAAAGTTTTATTAAACAAAGCCAAAAATAGTAATAAGATGAGATGTTATAAATTGTAAGTTTTTAATTATTACATTTTTAATTTTTTTTATAGTAATAAATTTTAGCAAAAATTATTTATTCAAGTCCCATGTCAAGATAAAAAAAAGTTGAGAAAACTTTTGAATAAGTTAATTTATAACCCATTTGGTAAAATTTCTGGCTAATCAATAAGGGTGTAAACGAGCCGAACACGAGCTCGTGTTGGGCTCTTTTATATTTCGAGCTCAAAAAAAGTGTTCGTGTTCGGCTCTTTTGCTTAGCGAGCCGAACACGAGCTGAACACGAGTCGTTTATGAGCAAATAATTGTTTTGCCAACCCTAATTACATGTCCATAAGATGTTAACGATGGGGGCAAGATTAAAATTTGTTGTTTATATTAAAACATCTTTTGAATCTAATTTAAAATTTTTTATTCTATTTTCTTAATTAATACTTTTATTTGATTATAAGTCATTGTAGCCTTGTAGTCTTAAATTTTTAAAAAATACTAATCAGAATATATAGCCGAATATGAACGAACAAAATTTTGTTCTTGTTCGGCTCGTTAACTTAGCACGAGCTTTTTAACGAGCCGAACGAGCTGCTTGTGAACAACGAGCCGTTTTGACAGCCCCACTAATTAATATGTCATTAAGACATCTTTCTTTTGATATTTAGCATATAATTTGATTCAATACCAATTAATTTAATTTCTTAAACCTCGAACATCTTTCATTTGGTTCAATGCATTCAATTTTTATGTTGAGTGGTTTTCAAATGGATCTTGTTATAGGATTGCTAAAATCGTCTGAATTCTAAATTAATCGGGCTTTAGTTAAACAAAATCCCATTGTATAAATGAATGATCCCTTGAAAATAAAGTGTTCTATGTTTTCCAACAATGAAGATATGTTGCGTCTTATAGTTATTCCCACTAGTTGTAATTGAATTTTCTAACTTGTAACCGATATTGCGTACCTCATCTAAGGGGAGATGATAAAATGCTAAGTGTCTACTTCCTCTTGTGCTCATTCTTCTTATCTATTCACAATTTTATGTGCAATAATGCTACTATTCCACAAGGATGGAGAGTGACACAAAGTCTTATTAGTTCATAGCATAAAAAGGGATGGGTTGAATACTGCAAATGGCTTAGGTTTCAAATATTAAAATTACTAGAATCCTCTCATAAATTAAAGATTTCAATTTTTTTTCACACTGAATGTTTGTGGTTTATAGATAGATTTTTTTCTATAGTGGGCCTAATGGTATTTAATAATCATAGAATGTATGAGATAGGGATTTATGAAACATTAACATGAGATCGTTGTACCTTATGTAAATTTATGTACATAGTTGGTCGTGTTAAAAAAAGATGGATGATGATCTATACTTAACATTTATGATTGCAAAAATCATACATAAGAAGTAAGAAAAGGATTCAATGACGCTACAATGAAAAATATATGTTCAAGATAGAGTGGCTATTAGAAATGATTTATCTTTGATATGTTAGAGAGAGACGCATAGAAGAGTTGATTCGCTTTTATATTGCTTTATTGTACACACACACACACACACACACACACACACACACACACACACACACACACACACATATATATATATATATATATAGATATATATACATACATACATACATATATATACATACATACATACATATATATACATATATACATACATATATATATATATACATATATATATATATGTCTACAAAGAAGCTTACTATAAAAACAATAGAGCTATATTCTCAAACAAATTTATGCATAAATTTAACTTTTTTTTAAAAAATTCGCATAAACCTCATAAGCATGCAAAGATTATTTTTATATTTTCATAGACGACCTAATCGTTTAACAAGCATCCACATTATCATGAGTGGAGCCATAATGGGGAGAAAATATTCCGTCCGGCCGGACAACCAACCACCGGCCGCCACATCAACATAAATGTCATGGCAGGAGATGTGGCGGCCGGTGGTCGGCCCTCTGGACGTGCGGCCGTCAACTGAATATTTTTCCCACAACGGGATTGTGGCATCCTGTGCCCTCATTGGCCCAACCCAAAAAACATATTAAAACCCTAATTCTCCTAACTCTCGTACTTTCTTCTGAAGCCCCATTTCTCACTTGTAGTCACAGTACCCACGCCTCATCGTCTCCGCCTAATGCCATTTGATTGTCTTGGCATCGCCCCTCCATTTTGCATGTCGTCGGGTCATCTCACCAGTCATCACATCATTCTCACAACTCATCCAACGGTCCCACATCTCACAAAGAAGCAACTACAGATTGTCATACGACTATCCAGTGCGTCCTCTTGCATCTTTTAAATGGAAATACATATTCAAGTTTTTATTTTACATTTTCAAATAACAAGAGTTTTTATAATTTCATAACATTTTTTGTTTATTTAACTATTAATTTAATTAATTCCAATCAAAAAAATAAATTAAGTGTATTAATTTAGAATGACTGGTACAGTTTTCAATTTTTGGGAATTGTGTTGTACATCAAAATTGTATCAGTGTTGATTTTGAGGAGAACTAAAATGATCAAGGAGGAAGAAAATATGACAAAGAAGAACCCATCGACAAAAGAACAAGAGGTCCATTTATCGACCAGATACAACCATTCGAGCCAAAGCTAAAGGCCTACTAGGTGTAGCCGCCCAAGCCAAAGCTGAAAACCGATCGAGCTAGGTGAAAGATAAAAGGATGACCAGTTGATCTGAATCCAAACCAATCAAACAAGACATAAAAGCATTCAATCCAACCACCAAAAAAAGTTGAATGAAGGCAGCAACCTACCTTTCGGTAGACCCGACCAGAGGAAAGACTCAGTTCATCATCATCAATAGTCATCTCATGGATGCCCCCCGAGTCTCCTCATCAAGGATCAATAATTGCAATTCAACATATTCTTATAGTCATCACATAGGTTTTCCATTGAGGAATGAGCTATTTATCGGGTTACAGTGATTCACCCCCTGCTCGAAGCCTAATTATGTTCCATCGATAAGGGCTTGTCATCCTGTAGGGATCAAAAGTTGACAACCAAACTATATCAATCGATCGACAAAGTATAACCAGTTGAATCAGTCATGCCAACCCAAAGGAATTCAAGTTCAGTCAACTGACACTGAAGACTTAACCTAGCCAACCAAAATTGGTCTTATCGAGCTAAAGCTAAATAAGCTCATCTAGTTATGCCAGAAATCAACCTAATGATAGGCTCTTACAAAATTTCTAAAATATCCTATACAATCCTCATTAGTATAGTTAGAAATATAATATCACTATATTATACTTTCTCTTAAAAATTAGAAGATCGTTTTATGAGAAAAGAAATAATGACAAGGCACATTACTATTTATTATTGTTCACACTTCTCTCTCTCCCCCCTTTTTATACTCTATTCGTTGGGATATGCATCATGAAAAAATTAGGATTCAACATTCTAAAAGATGTGGTGAGTGTGAATCATACCACAAAAAAGAAGAGAAGTAGCATGCAGACAAGAAACTCATAGCAGAGACATTGATAATATAGAGTACAAGAGAGAGTTCATGAATGAACATATATAGTAGTTGAAGGTTCAAATGTTGGATGCCATTCAAGAGGCATTGGCTCGAGAAAGAGAGAAGCATCCTAGAGAGGAATGGTTGGCAGCCAACAGTGAAGAGCCCCCTTAGCTTTGTAAAGAGAACAAAAAGCCCAGTACTTCGATAGTGTTGGATCGGCACCGATCGTCAGAAATTGGTTCGAGCATACTAAAGCTCCATGACAACTAGTGAATGTGTTCTCTTGGAAATCTCTGAGGTCAAACTCCCAGAGAGATTCAAGATACCAATATTGGAGTTTTGTAAGGGCAGGTCCGATCCTACCGTTGACATACCCTCATTTGAGTTGATTATGTATCTGCTAAGAATCAACGAAGCACTTAAATAACATTTCCTCTTTACCACGCCGAGGGAGTTGACTCTCAAGTAGTTCAACGAATTGTCGCTTTGAGTGATCACATCATTCACTGACTTCAATCTAATATTTTTGAAGCAGTTTCCTAACGCTCAACACTGCAGGAGAATTTGCAAGCCCTTCTACAAATCAAAAAGAGATAGAACAGAAATCTTCGCTTGTTCATCACCTGCATACATAAGAATATGTTGGAAGTACGAGACTCGATTTTTTAGCAGCTCATGTCGTCCGAGCTCAATAGTTGAAGAAAGGACCATTTTGATATGTGCTAGGCCTGCAACAATCAAAGACAATAACAAAACTATTAGAACTAACCAACATACACATATTGATAGATGAATACAACTCTTCCCCTGCATCTTTCAAAACTAAACAAGCCAACTACCATCCGCCAAAGATAACTAATGTTGAAAAAGTTAAGAGCCAAGACACAATCCTAATCTCAAAGGCTCACGAAGGCAGTCAGATTACATAGTGACTGATAGAGCATACTGTCAAAGAAGTCATAAATGATATCTGACCATCCCTGGGTCGGTAATGAGAATGGATTATCATTTTATTCTTGTACTTTATTATTAAGTAAAAAATGGTTAAGTAATTTTTTTTAATTACACATGTGTTCCTAGGTATGGCTGATACCCGGGGAACTTGGGAAGTTCATTCAAGGAATTATCAAAGTTCTACCATCACTTAGGGAACTCAAAATATCCCACCAATGATGGTTTCACTTGAGCGACAAAATTGACAGTGTTGTAAGATATCTAATCAATAAATAATTTCTACAACTTATAGCAATGCACGATGTTTGATCAGTAATAATTTTTTAAAATTGACAGTGACACAAGATTTAATGTTCTTCAAAACTGACAACAATGAATAAACATCTGATTGATAAAAATCATCTATATTCGACAGACAGTGACGATTAATATTTGATCAATAAAATACAAAAAAATTTCTTGCAATGCTCAAGCATCAATAAAAACCTATGTCTCCTAGCTTGAAATGGATCAATATCTAAAGTGATTCTCTACCCATTAGCGATAATATCCGAGGTGGGTAGCATACAAATAACCCAAACAGTAAATCTTGATGGTTATTTCCACGAAGGCTGGGACAATATATGTTTAATAAGCATGGCATAAGGTGTAGCTTGTCCAATGTGACAACCTAATTGAGCAACCGAGAGATGGGATGTGTAAGACTTCAGTTGGGTGGTAACTCAGAAAAACCAACCAAATTTATTCTTAAGAAAGTTGATCCATAAATCATTACAAGCATTTATCACAAGGAAAATAAAAAATATGATAAGAGGTAAAACAAAAGAAATAAAGGTGAAATCTAAACGAATGTTTTGTTTTATTTCATGATTGAGAACTTACAAAGAATTTTATATAATTCTCTTTACAAGTATTCAAAAAGAAAAACAAAAATTTTTCTCTAATTATTGGCGAAGCCGAATATGAGGCAAATATTGGAAGAACCTTCATCATCTTCATCATTTTCCTCCTCTTTCTCATCCTCCGAGCCTAATAGTAATGTATCAACTTTATACAAATTGGCCCACTCTTTGAGACTACATTCGCCTTTATCATCTGGCTAATAGCTAAAAACACTCGAACTCTAAGTTGTGCAATGAGGGTCTCCACTTGTCGATGGTTGCAAGAAAGCTCAATAAAAAACTCATCAAACATCTTCATTATCGCTGTCTTTTATCTCAAGGGTTGTTCTCTGCTTGTGTGATTCAGAATGATTTTGATAGTCTGAATACTTCGAATTCATCTGCGTTGACTTGCTTTTCCGCCGTCTTCTCCTTATCCTTTTCCTTGACCAACTTCTCCTCAGCCTCCATAAGGAGTGTCAACTAAAAATGTGAAGTCTTATAGGCCATCAATTGACACCAATTGATCATCTGACCTAGATCTAAGACTTTACTAGTGAAGGATCTTCTCAAAAGCTCGAGAACAAATCACATTGGAAATGATGAAAGGTGTCGGCATTATTTTTTAGGTTGTAAGTTTTAATTTATATATATATATATAGTTTGAAAAGTAGCATTTGATTTTTTGAAAATAATCTCAAGTTTGAAAATTTTAAGAAATGAAATCGAGCCGATCTCATATCCCAAATAGTTTACATAAACGAGTACCGCATCACAAACCGTGTATCTATCCCGAGGAATAGACACACTGCTTGATGAAGGAGCTCGATTAAATAAAGTATAAGATTTGTGACATCCATTTGGTTTGCGAACCAATTTTATAAGCCGACAAGTTCCCCTGCTTAATATAAAGGAATTAATAAGAGTTTATATTACCTGAGTTCTTAAAGTTCCCTATAAGGGCAAGTCTCTATAGTTAATTACATCTTAAATGACATGAATCATTTATGAAAACTCTCGATAATGATCAGTGGTTTTGCTCTCAAGAATTTCAAAGTTTGAGGTTTCAAAGGATTGAATTTTGGAAATTTCAATAGGGAATATATCAAATTTAGAACAATTATTTTAGGAATCCAAAGAAAGAGAGTAGGGGGAAATTGAGGATTCAAGAGGAATCTTGGCAACTTCCCGAACTATCCTATTGTTTGGTTCTAATTTGAGAGTTTATTTAGTGTTTCAATCCTGCCAATTTTAATTAATTAGGACTTATGCTTGTATGATATAATCACACAAATAGCCTCGAAGATGTGAGGGTTTATATCGTACCAAACGACTACCTCGGAGTCCTAAGACGAGTTAGGGCTTAATTTGCATAATATGATTATGCAAATGCCTAACGTAAAGGTTGAAGATTTATGTTGCACTAGGCAAACTACCTCGAAATCCTATGGCTTGTTGTTTAATTCTAAGAAATGTTTTACTGAAATAGACACTAGTTTTGTTGTTGAAGATGGTCGTGCTGCCCACCGTGATCCAAGCTCCTTATTGTTGCAGAGGTTTGGTTTTAGAAGATGACAATCAGGAGATGAGAGAAGTGTTTTTGTTTAGAAAAGTTGGAAATTGATATGGCTTAATGTCTTAATTAAAACAAATCTTAAAGTTGATTAAGCAAAACCGATTAAGATCCCATGGTTCCTTCATCCCGGCACCGCTATTTTCATTGGATTCACTTAGTCCAAAATGAAATTGCTAAACTCAACTGAATGAGTTCCACACTTTCATTTAGACTGTGAGAAATCTCGATAGCAACACGTGGGTTACATCATCTGAGGGATTCCCGATCATTCAGCGAGACGTCTTAATTTAGTCGTAGTTGTAGTTTTGTTGTTCTGTTTATGATTAAATTTTGAGTTGTTTTATCTTTTGAATGTTGTGGCGGTGAATTTTATCTTATGTTGATTTTTAATTTTAGTTTTGGGTTTCAGTTTTGTGGCTATCCTAAAAGTTTCAGTTTTCATGCAGGGTGACATTGTTGTTTATCATGCACGTTTTGTCAGAAAGAAAGTGCAACGCAGGTAAATAAATTGCAATAAAATAAAAGCGTACCTGGTGGGTCTTCTCGTCATTCCCGACTGCACTCAAAACACATGTCAGGGCATTTAAATACTTGCAAGAAATACCTAGGTAAAGCTAAGGGAAGGTTTTGGTTGTCTACCAAAATCCTAATCCTATTGCTAGTCAATTCCTATAACGTCTAGGTTCTTGTGTTTTGTAAAGGATGATTTTCTTCATCAAAGAACAACTAAGTCCAATTGTTCTTCTAAAACATCCCATCAGAGTGAGAAAGTGCTTATGACGAGTCCTAAACATATTTTCATTGCTCTTGGGATTATCTCGAGTCCAAATGAATTTCATTGTACAGAAAAACTGATAATCTAAGAATTTAGCTAAGTTTTGTTTCTTGCTCAGTGAACTTGGACATTTGATTATTCGATGAGTGAAGTGACATTTCATTTGATACTTCATTTAAAGGTTATGAAGGTGGAAGCCTTCAGGGGCAAATTATTTTGTTAAAGGATTTAACCATTAAAGTTGAATCGTTGTTTCAAGACAGTTTAGTTTAGTTATAAAATTTCAGATTGATTTTTTAAAAGTTTTAGATTACTTAGGTTGAAGAAGTTTTTTGAATTATTTGAAACATTTTTAATGATTTGAATTTGTTTTAACTTAATTATAACATTTTAGATTGATTTTTAATTTAATTTGATTATCGTATTGTAAATTTTCTGAGATTATTTTTAACACCTCAAATTTGTTTTAGGTTAAGTTTTAAGTGGTTTCAAATTAGCTTTAATATTTTAGGTTTATTTTAGCTTGATTATTAAATCATTCAATATTTTAGAGTTTAATTTAATAAAGGATTGCTCTGTTTTAATCATTAATTTCAATCATCATTTTTAGAATTAATCAAGAGTTGAGTTTGAATTAATCCATTTAGAGACTTTAAATTATAGAATTGATATCCTCTTAAGTCATATCCCTAATTTTAATAATCCAAAATTTTTAATTATTCTTCCAAAATTTAAATGGTTTAATTAATTAAGATTTCATTTCGATGTTATAGTTGATCAATAGGTTTCTACCTCTTTAAGTCCTTTCAATCATCAAAGAGAAAATTTAGGATCAAAAGTTCATCTCTCTCTTTGATTAAGCCTAAAGTATTATTTAGGGTTAAAATCCCTTAATTACATTTATGCCCTCTTAAGTATATTCACTCCATAATTCACTAAATTGAGCTCAAACGAACTTGAAACTTTTATGTCACCTCACTCACATGTCAAATAAGACATTAGAGGAGAAAGTGTGATTTTTAAAATTTTTAATTTAATTTATATAATTAGTTTAATGAAAAATAAGGGTTTTCAATGAAAATTCAACAACATGACCAAGGTAAAGTTTCTATCCTTAGGAAAATTATGGGATGTTCCTACTGACCAGAGGACCACTTGGACCAATTTTGGTGTTTTTTTAATTTTATTTTATTTATTATAATTATTTCAAGTTTTAGGGTATTAATTAATTATGAAATAAAATTGAGATGAAAAATTAGGTTTTGCACTTTTCTTAAATCTCTCTGACCTCAAGGAACTCAGAGAAATAAATTTTATATTTTTCTGATTTTTTCTTTGAATTTTTAGAATTATCTTAGTGCGAAAGGTTGAAAAATCCATTTTTAATATTAAAAATTGCATTAAGCTTTTAAAATTCAATATCTTTACCTAGGGACTTAGGAAAAATTTTTGGTTGGTTCCTAAGTGATTAGGAGACCAAATATGACATTTTTGTGATTTTTATTATTTTTTAATTATTAAAATATTCAAAATTGGGTTTAAAATGAAAATTTTAGAAAAATTCCAATTTTAATTTTCTTAGGCTTCTCTGATCCTAGAGAGGCCTCAAAACAAATTTAGTGAATTTTTTAAATATATTTTGGGTTTTATGAATTTTTAAAGTTTAAAAGTGGTCATTTGATTTAAATAATTCATTTAGTGGGTTAAATCATTTTCAATTGATTTAAAATTTTTATGGGAGACTCCTCTGACCCTAAAGATCAGTGGAGAATTGATTTTGTGTTATTTTAATGAGTGGTTGTTTCAAATTAATTTAATCTTAATTTTAGGGTTTTGGCCAAATTAGGGTTCATTTAAATGAGTTAAGCCAAGTTACAATTTCCCTAGGGTCCTCTGGTCCAGAGATACTTACCCTAATTTTTTTTTAGATTTTATTAATCAACATGCTAATTATTGGAATTAAATTACCAAAATAAGCACATAAACTTGGAAAATAGATAACTTGCCACAGAGAGCCTCTAGCTTTGGAAAATTCAGGAAATGTCCCCAAGATCAGAGGCTACAAAAGCCCTATGGTCTCATGCCATGGCGAATTGTATGTGTGAGTGGAGAATTAAAATACTCAGAACAGTATTAAATTAATTAAAAATCAAATACTTAACAAAATAATTTAATTCTTTTTTCATATTAATCTCCTCTGTTCACTGAGCAAGAGGGTATTTTTAGTTTATTTTTAAGATTTTTATATGCAAAGATATGCATTTTTAAAGGTTCTTATATTTAAATAAATCAAAAATACCCTAATTTCCTACTTAACGACGCGACGCCACCTCAACCTAGGCAGATCCGAAGCTCCACGCGTCGTCTCCCTATTCGGCGTCGCCATCTAAGTTAGCACACTCATTTCATTCCGCAGTTCTGTCCGGCTCGATTTCCGCCGTCCATCCGATACACGTTCGATCCAGCGGTGGCTGGTCATCGTCTCGGTCTGGTTCAACCCAAGAGCCTTCTGATACACCTAAAATATGTAGTATTTTTATGCACATTTTTATACCTATTTTTAATGATATTGCACTTTAATGGAAGGCATTTTGTGTTTTTCTTGCAGGTTTGATGAAAATGGATGGTCATGATGAAAGGAGAAAAATTGGATCAAATTTAGAGCAAAAATAATGAAAATCAAAATTTTGGCACTGGCAGCTAAGCACCGCTGGGCCGGCGCTTAGCTGCCATAGTTAAATATTGAAATCTTCATGTATTTGGTGCCAATTTCAAAGGGGATGGGATGCAACTCTTGGTAGTAACTACCATAACTTCCTTTGGGCGACAAGTTTGAATGAAGGGGTGCGTTCCTTGGTAGATACATCGAATCTGGACACATTTTGAAGAGACACCAATGCATCTTTTGGTTTACTACTTAAAGAGAGTCTTAGGAATGATTAAGTGCTCTTCCACTTGCATTTTGAAGAGAGTTTTTACAGTATTTTAATTTTATTTTGTGAGAGTTTTTATTAAGAGTAGGAGTAGAGAGTAGAAAGGAGAAAATGGTCGGAGTGAAGTCTTCTTCTTCCCACTTCTTTTCTTTCTTTTAGTTTAGTTTTTATTGAAGTCTGAAATCTGTATTCTGAGTCATCAGAGTTGGGAGACTTGCTCTGAGGAGTAGTTTAGCGAAGAGTCAAAGTTTCAAAGGAACTTCCTTAGTCTTGTGGAGAGGATTTTCAGATAAGTGTTTACTTTTAATCTTTTTATTAATACTTGCTTTCGTTTGTTATTTTTCTTATTTTTTTTAATTTCAAATCAATGTGTTTTTGTATTTTTCCAATGCATTCTGAGTAGTTTACTTTATCTTTTTCTTTCTTAAATGGAGAAGTAATTAATTTATAAAGAATTGTTGTGGAAAGTATAAGTGTTTAAAAGTTGGAAGAAGTTGTGAAGATTGATTCTAAAAACTTTGTTTACTTCTTAATTTGGCCTGTTAATTTGTAAAATTTCTTGAGATTATGCAAGATCCAATGCGGTATTGTCTCATAAAAGTTAGTAAGAATCACATGCAATTATATGGGTGAGAATTGTAGTCCATATAATTGAATGTAATATTAGAAGATATTTTTATGGAAGGGAGTACAATTAGAGGATTTTAGAGTGACAGGCTAAAACCCCCTAATTTGGTTTGAAGTTTTGAGTTTTGTTATGAGAAGTTAGCCCCCAGGTGGTGGGAATCGAGGGAACTCTAGAGTGAGAAACTGGTATCTTCCCGGCCTAACCATGTTCAAAAAAATAAAAATTTCAAATTAACAAATGTTCTTTATAGAACCAAGAACACATTTGCTTCTATCTGTCACAACAAATTTAAATACTTCCACAACAATACTTTAAGAATTATTATTACTTCATAAAAGGAAAGAAAAAGATATTCTAGTTAATAGTATTTTACAATGTTTTTTTAGTTATTATAATTTTAATTTCTTGCTTAACATTTTATTAAGGAAATTTCAAAAGACAAATCAACTTTCAAAACCTTTCAAAATCAACACATACTTTCAAAAGCCATAACAAAAGTAAAAAGTTAATTTTTCTGATTTCTTTAAAGATTTTATATTTTCCCTGTGGGTTCGATATCTCGGGGCTTAATCAGAAAGTCCTATATTACTTGATAAACGATACGTATACTTGTGTAGTATCCCATATTATAAAATCATAATTTTCATATCTAAAAACATCAGCGCATTTATCCAGCGGAGTCAAGTTTTGGTGCCGTTGCATTTACTGGACGGTACCAAGTTTTTGGCCACGTTGCATTTATCGGGGATCAAGTTTTTGGCGTCGTTGTCAGGGAAAACAATTGAATTGCATTTTAAAGAGAATTAAGAAATTTTAAATTTTTACTTTTCTTTGTTTTTGTTAGTGTGTTATGTTTTGTTTTGTTTTATTGTTGTATGCATAGTTCAGGTTCTGAAGGAATTGTGCCTTACAATTCTGAATTAGAAAGTTTTTGATCTCATAAGAGGACCAAGCCAATGATATGGGAGATACACAATTGTTGGCATCAAATTTTTATTTTACATGTGGGATGTCCACTTGAATGATATGAAACCATATCCCTTTCATTCATAGATTTTTAATAGCTCAAGAAATCTGTAAAACCATTCAACAGATACTTTGAGCATGAAATCAGAGCCTGAGGTGGTCCAATTGTGCCTGGAAGTGACCACTCTTGCTTGACATTAGTTTTTAATTTATAGCATGGTTAATGGTCATTTTATTGTTTGAGGATCACATCTCATTCTTTGATAGCCTCTCATGGTCAAAGTTTTTGATAAGAATCTCCCACGATCAATTTTAGCAAAAAATAGGGTCTACTGGGCCAGACTGGCACCTAGGCACCTGGCTTAAGTGCCTAAGCGCTTGACCCTGATACATAGGCACCCAAACTAGCACCTCGATACCCAATTTTGTTGATTGCGAACAGAGCGGTACCTAAGCACCCACCGATTGCCAGGTTCCAATTTTTTGACCATGTTTTAACCAAATTAACCCACTAAAAGACAAAATTGATTCTGTAACATGGGGGAATTGTCACTCGTTAAATGTAGGGTTTTGCATGCATTAGATGTGGGAAAAAAAGCTCTTTTCACATTGGTTTCTTGTTTAAAATGGAAAGGGATGGAGGACCAAGGGAGAAATGGGCGAGCACTTTTCCTATTTTGGAAAACCAAATTTTCTTAGGTTGAGAGAGCTGAGATTAAGGAAAGAGAGGAAAAATTTTGGAGTTCATTATTGAAGATCTTAGGGGAGAGTTCGAGGAAATCTTAAGCGGGTTTTCTTAGAGATTTTTTTGAAGGGGGAACTTCTTTTCCTGATTTTTTTCCCTTCTTCACTTCTTTCTTCTTCATATTCCTCTTCTAATCCTTTTTTCATCTAAAAAGAGTATGACAGAGTGATTTTATTAAAGAGTGTTTGAGCTTTTCTTAAGAATATAGGCTTCACCTTCACCCTAGCGTGGAAGGAGGAAAGCAAGCAAATTAGAGAAAGTGTCTCCAACCGTCATGAAGGTGAAACCTCTTCAAAACTCTGATTTTTTTCCTTTCTCTTAACATTCCTTTGTAGGTTTTGTATTAGAGTTATAAGTTTTAAATTGATGTTATAGCAAGCCCTAGGTTAGGAAGCTTTTATTTGTGATATTTTATGATCCTTAAGCATTTTATGCAAAAAAGCCCTAATTCCCTAACACTTTTCAAAGACGAGATTATACCAATCTCGTTGTTTGTCGTGATGGCTTCACTTGAATGGATAAGAGAAGATATAAACCTAAAGAGTGAAGAAAATTCCTCTTCACTCCCAAGGTTTCAAAGATTTCTCATAGCTAGAAATCCTTTGTGTTTAGCCACGCAAACGAAGGTTGGCGTTTTTTGGTTTCACTGAACAAAAAGTTGGTACACCTAACCATATTCAAACCAAGATCCAATAAGAGATTGCTAAGAATGTTTGGTTCATCGTCCGACACAATTAGGTTCATTAGATGCATGTGTTCATCTTCATTTTACATGTGCATTTAACATGTGATAGGTAGCACGAAATGTATCCGTTAAAATTATGCGTGAAAAATATGTGTTTTGATTGTGCATGCAAATTTGATAGTTATGTATGCATGAAATTCTTAATCCGTTTGCATGTGGGTTGATTGAAAGTGCAGGTGAAAATTATATTCCAATGTGTGAATTTTTAAATTTAACATGTATAAGTGCATTTGGTTTAGTGCTTACCTTTTGAATGCAGGAAAACACTTTGTATTGACTTATGTGTGAAATGCATTTGGCTTAGTGTTTATGTTTTCATTTGCATGAAAGTATTTTTTGGCTTAATGTCTGTATTATCAAATTCATTTGTGCATGAAAATAGTGTTTAGCTATGTGTGTGATTTTTAGCATTTAAAATGTCTAAATATCATGTGTAGTACACTCACATTGCATATTATGCATATTATGTGATTTTCATTTGTGTGTGCATATTTGGTTGCTTATCGGGAAAGGTATAATTTCCATTGAGGCGTCCTATATGATGTATCCAAATCACTTGTGTATGATTGAACCGCATAGTGTGTCATTTGCAAGAGTATTTGGGTTGCCTCTCGAGGGAGGTGTAATCTCCTCTATGTTGTCCCATACGTGATGCACCCGATTAAACTGTTTTTCCAATCTTACTAGAGCAGACATACTTGACCTATCCCTGAGAAGTTTATCGCATATAGACTCTTCACATTTTTTCTCTTATTTGTTATATTTTTCTTATGTCCGTATTTTTCGGTCCTCTCTTCTCCTGACCATTCACATGATTAGGAAGAGAGAAATATTCAGAAAAGGTAAGTATACGATGATAGATCAATTAATGACTCCATTAAAAATAAAAAGAGAAAGGAACTAAATAGTCTTGTTCGAAGTGATGGTGATATAGATGGGGATGGTATAAGTAGAATTCATGTTGGTTGGTTGAGGTGGAGGAGTTAGGTCCCACGATCCACTAAGCAAAGTCATTCACTTTACATGTTCATAAGTATTGACTATTTTTTATGTAATAGTTGCATCGATCCGTAAAGCTACATCTATGTTGTAGATGAATATTCATAATTTGAGAGCTTGGATGTATAACAAATTATATCCAGGACGAAAATGGCTCACAAATGAGTTTTTAAATGACGTTGAGGAATTTGTTCAGGTGACATGATAGCTGCCCATCTATCATTATGAAGGTAAGTTTTGGTGTCCTTGTGCTAAGCACAAAAACCAAATGTTTCTGCTACCAAAGAAGTTAAGTTGGATCTTTACTGCAAGGGATTCAAACCTAATTATTTCTACTAAACTGAACATCAGGTTCTTGCTCACAATGTCGTGGTCAACAATTTACCTTCTAGAACAATACATTGCTCTGAATACTGTGCGAGAATGCACTAATGTTCTGACATCTACTCTTTGCTGCAAGTGCTCCCTACTATTGTACAACGAATGCTTCTGCATATAACCATTGCACTTCGGAGAACTATGTAATTATTTTCCGCATGTGGGACAATGGCCTGTACATGTACTCATCAACTTATAGCGGATCATTCTTGCTGGACTATAGCCCGTGATTTTTTTTCCCTTTCCATGTTTTCTACGTAAAAAACTTCTGGTGTCTCTACATGTCACTTTAATTACTTATGTCTGTGCTGGAATTTTGTGCAACACTAAGACGTTAAATAATTACTCTACTGCCACAAATCTTCCGGTGCATAATAACACATGTAACACTCAAATTTTTAATATCACATCAAAATTGGCATTGTTGTCACCTTTTAAAAAATCAAATGCAGAGTTCATGCATAAGTATAAAGCACCAAAGTGCTATATATGTAAATATAAAAGTTTAGTGTGACATGTAAATATATAAGAATTTTATGATAGATATGTAAATTTTAATAATTAATATAACTAATTGTAAAAAATAATGAGTCTCCCCGTATTCGATTGGCTTTTGGACGAACCAAATAGAGAAGGCAAGCTAGACAAAGAGAGCAAGCAAGGGAGACGACTAGGGGGTGACGATCCAAGTATGTCGATGATTGAACTTGGCCGATTATGTTATAAGTTGTGCATGTTTAGTTAGAGCTTGAGCCGAGCTTTCACGTATATGCTCATCCTCGACTTATTTATATTAATTAAATGTGTAGTTCAATGAGTTAAGAATCAAGTTAAATATTCAAATAAGCTCTTAGCTTCTCATATAAAGTTATTAACAAATGATATAGGTAATGTAGATTATATAATTAATAAGAAAATATTATATATTTAGATAATAATATATTAAATACTAAAAAAGTATCGTGGATTGAATATGATGGATAATGATACATCGTTTAATAAATATAATTAATTAATAAATAAATAATAGTAAAATAAATATAAAACTATATAGGTTATAATTAAATAGGTTTTATTTAAATAGTATATTATATATGATATGAGTTATTATCTGACTTAATATTGAGTATTTAATAAATTATTCATTAAAAAGAAATTATGAGTTAATCATGTTTAAATTTGATTCATTTATCTTTGAGATATGAAAAAAACTTTCCCAAATATTTATTTTTTAATAACACATTTACACAGATATCACAATTTTTATATATTTACATGTCTGATATATATATATATATATATATATATAATTTTACCTTTGATAATTATACCATTCAATTTCTTCACATCACATAAAAAATATCAGTATTTTAATTTAAAATAAAATGAATTATAACTTTTAGTATACAAACAAGATGACATATATACTAAGAAATTGAAACTTAAGGCGATGTTTGGAGGCATCAGAAGATTTACGGTAATATGATGTTGCAAGTCCGCATATTTCAGTAAGTTTAGGATGGAGATGGTGCAGGCGTGAAACCGCAGCGTAAATCCGTGTAATACTCCTCCTAGCCGAATTTGATAAATTCAGATTTACGCCGCGGAAGGCACGAAATGAGAAGAAACAGATGGAATGATAGAGATTTGACTTTAATAGAGAGTTAGATTTGGCTTCAAATTTTTTAATGTTTGGTTGGATTTAGATGAAATTCATGATTAGATCTTATTAAAATTGTGCAAAGGGATTTAATTGCAGGAAGGATTTAGAGTTATTAGGATTAGTAAACTCGGATCTAATAAATTTACTTATTAAATCCAGATTTAATATAAATCGAACGTAAAATTCAGGTTCTGTTTGGGGCAGCTGCAGCTTATTGAATAATTTGCTGATAAGCAGATTAAAAATAATCTGCTGATAAGTTAGGTGCGGTAGCTATTACAAATTTTTATTTTTTGGAAAAGCTAGACCATAGACGGAAAGCTCCTACTGCGTCTAGGTAGGTGCAGTTTGAAAATACTATTTTCAACATTTTGATAACACATAAGCTGTCAAAATACGATTTACCCAAACAAATCAGATCAAAACGCTATCGCGCCGAATAAACTGACCCAAACGGACCCTCAGACTTTAACTGAAATTACAGATCCAGATAACTTTTATTTTCTTACATTTTATTGGATTTAATAAGGCGCTGCCAAACAGTATGTAGAAGATCTTCCTCCTTACGAGCGTGCTTAGGATGATAAGAGTGAGCGGGCGAGTGGACAATCCGCGTGCCCAACAGAGGGCCAGCTCTCGTGCGTGATCGGCAAAGGGCTCTATACTGAGGAACCGAGCCGGGCTCATTTTAGGTATGATTTTTGGCAACAATACATTTTGGCTATTCTTTCTTTATGCTAAAAGGTGAAATTTCGCTGAATTTTTTCATTCTGGAAGAGAAAACCCTAACGTCGATTTGAGCTTGAATGCAAATATCTGTTAGGGCTTCTGTGAGGAGGACTAAATCGGAGATAGTGAACATTTTAGATAGGAGAGAGGTATAAGAAGGAACCCTTAAGGTATAATTACACATCAAAACACATTTTAAATTCATTATCTTTTTTTTTTTTCGGGGATATTATGTTCTATAAAGGTGTTAAAATTTGATAATATAATGTTAAGTTTATTTTTTTTAGAAGAATTATACTAAGTTAATTGTATAGGATTAAAAGAGAAAGCAGAGTTAATTTTTGATGTAATAATGAGATTATTGATGTAGGTTAATTTCAGAAGTAATAATCTTTTGATGTAGGGGCTGTTTGTTTGGAAGGATTTGCAGTGTATCCTAATTCTTTTTATAGGGATTTTAGGAAATTATGTGTTTAGTATGAAAAAATATAAATACAATGTAAAAAATGATTGAATTAGAAGTTCACACCTTACTTCATTTTGGCTGAATTTTGAAATTGACCAATTTGGCTGAATTTGAGTTACACTATAAAATGATATCTACAAACTGCTGCCACTCCCTCCCCCTACCGTCGCCGTCTTCAGCTGTTGCGGCAATCTTCAGCAGCTGCTGCCGCGACAACCTTCAGCCGCTGCTGCTCTCTGCCCGCTGCATGATGCCCGTCACAATAGCCACTGTTGCCGCCCGCCGTCGTTGCTACTCGCCTTCCACCGCTTCTAACCGAACGCTCGCAGCTGCCGGCCACCCGCCGCTTGTTATCAGCCGCTCTGTAGCTGCCGGTCGCCTCAAGACAAAAAATATATTTTGAAATAAATCGTTTTCAATTTACTTCTAACAAAATAAAAAAGCTTATTTTACAGTAAACTAAACAGCTTTAAAGGATTTCAAATACATTATAATCAGACTACTCTGCATTTCATTTCGAGCAAACTAAACATCCCCATAGATTAATGTGTAATTTTAAAATGATCATATTGATGAAAGTTAGTTGGTTATTCAGTTATGATAATTGGAATGTAGAATTGAATAATGGTCATAGCATTGTACGCGACTTTCTAATTTCATAATGATTATGGTATATTTAATTGAAGGGGTTAATTACTAATTTCATTATGATAATCATCTATTTCATTGAAGGTATAAAGTTGAGAGTCACTTTAGAAGTTTGTAGGTTAGCGTAATATGATAAGTAAGAATATAAAAGAAAATCTATTTTATTAACTTTTAAACTCATTAGAGGATGGGCATTATTTAAGTAGAGAATATATTTTATTGTAAATTTAATAAGAAAAGAAAATCGACATTAAAGTTGGAATTGAACTAATTAATGCCCAATGAAAATAGATGAAGCGAAATAATATAATTGTACCTTAAATATCAAATTTAAATTGAGGAAGGAGGATGAAGTAATATTAATTAATTAATTTAGAACGACATGAAATATTAATATAAATTTGAAATGAGAAATGCATATTAAATAAAATATTATAACTAAATAATTTATAACCACTAATCTTGTGCATGATTATCTCTTAGGTACTACACCATAGAAAGTGACTAAGAAAAAAAAGAGGTATTTCAGATACCGTATACAACTATATTTCTTTCTTGTATAATGATTTATTTATCGTAAACTTAATACATTAATTGTTACACTCTCTTATATGCGCTGAGTATGGTTCTTGTTTGTACAACATTTATATTAAAAGTTGTTCAAATTGATTTTCTCACTCTTCATTCATGAATGTCTCATATTGACATGAATGATATTTAGTTACTTCACATGTTAACTTTCAATGATTATTTTATGAACAATGCAAAATATTTTATTTAATTAAATATTTGATTAGATAAATGGAAAATAATATGTTATATAGCAAAGCGTGTATGGGCATGTCAAAGGATGTGGTCATTCTTTTTGATACTGGCTAGGGATGTGTATAGACCCACAAAAGGTGACTTACTCTTATGAGTTAGATTTGGAAAACATTATTGAGATGATTGCATTTTAAACGTACAATTAGATAGTGCTTTTGTGATGGGTGTTTTTATAAAGTAATTTAAGTACTTAAAATAATAAGAAAGTAAATATGTGATAATTGTATATTTTTTTTATGAATGGCATGCTCTAATCTATTTCATTTGATTGTACGAATGCGAAAGTTTTAATATTGAGTACAAAGCCTTACATGCATATTGATTTCTAATTATTGAATTGCTATAATTTAAAATATATTTAGCTACTAAGTTATTTAACTCACATAATAGTTGATGAAAATTTTTAGGAAAATTTCCTTCAAGCTAAATAGCTGAAAGGAGAGAATCTTTTTATAGCCTTTGAGGTTGCTTTTTTATGACTTGGAGATTTATATTGGTGAATTTGATAAATGTAAGTTAAAGAGAAATTTAAGTATGACCGTTTTTTTTCACTTTGGTTTTTCATATTCTTAGGCTGGCTTGTGCGAGAGCTTATGCATTTATGTTGGACCAAAAGGTCAAAATTAATGGTTGGATTGCTTTTTTTCTTTTCTGGATCAAGTTGTTTACACATCATGATCAACTCATCTTGAGATCGGATAAGACCAACCGAGTATGCTTAGGCTTGAGATTAAATAAAATGGCTTCGAGCCAAACTTAGGTTGAGTTTAAAATGGCTTGATATCAAATCGTTATAGAACAACTCACGAGTTTTTATCACGGCTTTTGTTGTTAAATCCAATGAATTTTATGGACACCAAATTTATGGAAAACATTTTTCTTTTGATGCGCTAACCATATAAACTTTGTTCTAACTTTTTCCAGAACAGAAGATCTATATAGAGGAACTTTTAGTACATTTGTATGTAAACAGTGAGGCTTTGGGGTAGTGGAGTTTTGCTGTTATGTTCAATGGTCATGTGTGCTGTCGTTGAATCGTATAAACTTACTGAGCACCTGATGTTTCTGGGCAGAAATTTCTTCCCTTGTTGTCCTTCTCCCTGTCTGAAGTTCCTATCTTTCATTAAATTCCTTCTTTCCACCAGGGCCATCATCTTGATGGCTAGCATGTCAGTGTATGGAATTGGTATATGAGTCATGATCCTTCCTTTTTTCATTTTTATGGTTGCAATTTACCTTTGTTAAATAGTTGGCTGATCAGAACTGCTTAATGAAGAAATCATTCCAACTATTCTTACAGAAATGCTGTTTGGTTTAATTCATACTTATAAATCTCCTTCACTAGCTACTTTTTATACTCCTACTTGTATCTTTGTCTTTACTATCTTGTTCTCTTCCAAAAACTTCTTTTGACTACTTTTACTTGACTAGGAAATTGCTAATGAGATGCAACCGAGAGAACTGCTTGATTTAGTTTAATCCTGTCAAAAAAGTCACGCATGGATTTGGCGCCATTTTTTCTGAACTGCACGAAAGAACTTCTGTTGGTTTTCATGTAAAAAAATTCCATTGTGTGATCTGCACCTAAGATTTCATTCTATTGGAGTTCATGGAATACAAGTTGCATTAACACATGCACTTGTTCTCCTCAGTTAATTGTAATAACACTTGTAATATTCTATCCATTTCCATTGTTATATTTTTTATAAAGCAGATATCTCATTTCTCCATTTTTTTTATCGTGGTCCATAATATCTGTGCCTTCTGTTTCTTTTCATTTATGAATTATATTCATTCAAGGTTTGACATTAGGTTTTGCGTTTCCATCTTAATTCTTATCAAGGGCTGCATTTAGTGTTTTTCCTTTTATAAAATTTTTTACTTGCCAACATGCAAAATTTCTGGTATAACCTCCTTTTAAGATGTTGCTGTTTATGCTTCATTTTCTTGAACCTCATATCCTTCTGGGATTTATGTGTTTGTTCATTACCCATATTCTATTGTTGATTTAATAATTACCCATTAAATTGGATGCTGATTTGTTGATTGCACTCCCCGTGCAGTATTTTTTTTGTGACAAATATGGAGATGCTATTTTCAACACAATTAGTTTCTGGAGGGCCTTCTAGCTTGCAAACAGTACAACCCATTCAACCTGCTTCCAATACCTTTTGGCGGGCAGACCAAGTGCACGAACATTTAAGGAACTTGCAGGAAACTATTCATCTATTAAAATCAGTGTATGCATTTATGGTGTCATAGTTGATCACAAAACACAATTTAAATTTATCTCGGGCACATTGGAGATTGGGTCAGCCAGGTCCTTTCTTATAGGCATGATCTAATTTTTTTTAATTTGTGTTCATTGGCAGGCAGAAAGAACTAGAGGGGATTTTTTTAATCAACAGATCCAATTTTACCGGTGAAGCTGGTGGAATTCCTTTTAATCACCTGAAAGGAAAAAACTTACTTTCTTCAACATATGATTCTTTTGGGAATGAAATGTTTTCTGAGATAGCTGAGATAATCAAAGAGAAAAAATTTTGTCCTGAAGTACAAGAATCTCTTGCTTTAGAAGCTGCAAACTCATTAATTGCAACCTTGAAAAGCCAACTTGCCCCATTTAATGCCATCACCAGTGAGACAAGTCAATGGGAGGATAAGTCCAAGGCAATTAGGTTAGCTCAAAAACAGCAGAAGTACAAGAGGAATAAGCATTGGAAAAAGAGAAAAAGAAAACAGGTTGCGGAGCTGCTGCGGAAGGTTGCTTGCATCTGACTTTTAGATTAGGCAATTATTCCTTTCTGAAAGATTGTAAAAAATTCCGTATCCTACCTTTTTAAAAGCATGCTGATAAATTTAGTTTTTTGCATATCCTACCTTTCTAAAAGCATGCTGCTAAATTTGGTTGTTGCGTGCTATGCCTTAAATATTTAAATCTATGATTATGATGGCTGTTTTGATGATTTACTTGTGCCCTATAGGAGTATGATGGATATGATAAGGTTGATGAGGAGGCTGATGAGTGGAGAGCAAGAGAGATTGCCAAGGACATTGCAAAGCGCAAGGTACACCTACCATTATTTGTAGATTTTAGTTTCATATGTGATAAAATATCTGGATATTTGCTTTTGTAAATAGCTACCAGCCATCAATTAATTTGAACTGATTTGTACCTTGATGTGCTCATCCTGAAAAGATTAGCAAACATTCTTCTTTCAAAACATTGTTTATATTCATAGATTGCTATACATTGTTCATGAACTGATTATCATTAAGTCATAGTACTGTTCTACTCTCTTATGAAATTGTTGCTCTTTTATTGTAAGGCCTCTAATATCCACAACTTCAATCAAATGCAAAGCCATGATCTCAGGCATGCGGGTCCTGAAAAATAGCCCCCGACCTCTCTCAAAGTGAATGAGGAAGAGAGATTTACATTATGCTCTAGCCTTCTAGGTTAAATTTTTAGAAGACAAATGAGATAGTAATAGGATACCACTCACATGTTTCATGATCATTAAATGATAACTTTTAAGATAGTGGTTTGAGCTTTCTCATAAGAGCAAGCTCTGATGGTTAAGTACGCATCCCGATAAGGGGAGAATACTTTCTATTATGATTAGTCATTATGATGCTGATTACTCAGTATATAGTATCGGTGAGTTTAGGATTTTAGATTGAAAAATTTATCATTGCGAGCTTAAGAGTAAATGGTAGAGGGAGGGATGATGAACCCGATCAAAATTTTGTGTTTTTGTCGTTGTGGGTTATGGACCTTGATTTGCTTAGTCAGACAAGGAGCCGACTTAACTTGATAGAAGGATCTATTTTAGGAGCATGAGTTTCTTCGTCCCATGAAACTTTGTAGATCTGACGTTGGTGTTTGTCTAAGGGGACTAATTTAAGTCAATCCTAACTAACATAAAGAGGCATAAAATTATTTGGGAACTTATGGGCTATAATCATGTTTGTAATATAGTGGAGCACATCAGTCAATCACCGGGCCAGAGAGCTTTGGTTTTAACCACTTCATATGTGGAGCTATTGGACCAAACCACTTCAATAAGGGACTTGGGTCACACTCTTATCGGTTCAAATTATCTTGAGTGTGAGTGTAATACTATGTTTAATACGATATTAACTCTTTGTGAGTTTAAGTTAATCATAAATTTATCTTCATCTATAAATGATTTTGAAAAGTGAATGAAATTTGCTTTAAATTTTAATTAATGAATATATTTTATGATTTGAAAATTTAAGTTTTTGAATAAATCCCTCAAGTCAAAATGTATGATGAATATGCACATTATCCGGGATTTAGGTAATTTTGAATCTTGTCTATTTTATCTTGCTTATAGAAGATCAAACTTTTAAGTTAAATAACTTGAGTTTATTCAAGTATTTTTTTGAGCTTAATTTTGAAGGTGGACTCATTTGGTTTAGATTCTTAATCAACATAGCCATCATTGGAGAATTGACGAAAGAATATTTTAAATACTTAAATTTGTCATTTTCTTAAAAAATATTACTTAAATCCCTTTAAAAGCATCAATTCTATCAACTCTTGTCCTTGGAAGGAGGAGGATTGAATTAACTGAGGTAGGACTTTTAACTTTGCTCTATAGATAGAGCAGCCCATTCGAGAGCATGTGCAAGTTGATAGTTTTGAATTTATCTTTTTTTTGAGTGAGATTTTCATAAAACTGAGATGGTTTGCACATTTATCAAGATGATTTATATTTAGCTTAAATTTATATTCTTTTTTTGTAGTATTACTAGATCTTATGATCGAGCATTTAGGGGGTGTTTGGTAGGATTTAGCCATGAATTTCACCTAAATCTAGCCGAACACCAAAAAGTGGGAAAACCAAATCCAATTATTCGTTAAATTCAATTTTCTACCGTTTTGTTTATTTCTCCTCGTTCCGTCTCCTCTTATGCATAAATTCGGATTTATCAAATCCGACTATCAGGCGGATTACACGGATTTACGTTGCCGTTTCTCGCATGCTTCCTCTCCGTCTCAAACTGACTGAATTTCGCCAATTTGATAAATCCTATGAACGTAAATGTGCAGCAATAACCAGACACCGTCTTAACATGTTAGTTGGAACATCTCTCTATGCATTTGCACAATGCACTTATATGATTTTTGTTGCATTTATAGAAAAAATAATGCGGTGCAATTGCACATTTTTCAATGTATTTGAATGTTTGTCTCGAGATGTGAGCACACAATCTATATTTTAAAATGTTTTGTCTTCTATCCGCTTGCAAGAATGTTGCACATCCTCTGGCAGGGTGTACAAATTAAAAGTTAAGTTACATTTGTCCTCATACATATCTTGAGCGGTTTAGTAATTGGAGAGTTAATCTTAGTGGGATCAAGTTATTGTTTCTTCTTTATAATTTTAATTGAACATTCAAGGGAAAAATAATAATTTTCTTTAGAATTGTCATCTTTGTGATGTTCTCTCCTTGAAGGTAAATTTGATTATTGAATGAAATTTATTTATTTTTATGGATAATAGCATTTATTTCTTTTTTGAGTGTGTGAATGTCTAGGAATATACTCTTAAGTGTTGCAGGGTTTAATATATCCTATTTGCTATTAATGAATTTTTACTTAAGACAACCAATTACTTTTTGAGGAATTGTTTGAATAAACAACTCTGGGAAAAAAATAATGTGGTAGTTAAGGGGACATTTGAAATCAATCGCTCTAGAAATTGTCATATTAGTCAACTATGTCGAGGTTTGGATGGTCTCTTCACAATATTTTTATGAATCTTATCTTAGAAGAAAAAAAGTCGTGGTAACATCAAGAAGATTTTTATTTGTTTTATGATGTGTTGCCTCAAATGGTGAATAATATATTTTTTGGTGAAGAAAAGGGACAAAATTGGGTTAAAAAAATCTTGTGCATATCGTTCCTAATTTTCTTGAAGTTGAATCAAATTTGATTTTTTTTATAATAGTAATAAAGTTTGGAGAATATGTGATTGACATTGGATTTTTATTTGATAATGCAATTCCATGTCATTTGAGTACATTCGTCTATAAATATTATAGATTCTTTAGCTTCAGAGATATAAAAGTTTTTTAAGTTCCTCAAATAGCAGTTTGGATCAACATGAAAGGAGTAGATATTTAGATTCACTCAAAGGATAGTATACCTAATGATGTTTGCAATCTTGCTAGTTACATATTGAAAATTTTAATATCAACATTTTCAAATAAAGTGGAAAACATATGTGTAGGATTTGAAAAGATTGCTGATTTAATCTATTAAAATGTCACAACTAGTGTCCTTATTAAAAGCAACCATAAGGGAATGGGATGAATGATTGTTTCAACATTGTTGTTATCAAGTAGTTATAGCCCAAAATTTTCTAGCTTGCTGAATATTCTTTCCCGCAGTTACGTACTGAATAACACTATGATCAATAATGAATGTCAGTTTGAAATTTTGACCCTGGGTTCTTTTATTAATAGGTAAAGAGTTTCCAATAAGATGAGGGGCATGTAAAATGTTGTTGAGACCAAATGAAGGAAAAATGAACTATTACCTGCAAAAGTGGTCATGGACCGTCAACTATTTTTATGTTTCTATTTTTTTAGTTTGGGTTAATAAGTTTGAAAGATAAGCATCACTTTATCATGTAGTTAGCGGCACCAAAGTCAATTACCTCGGAAATGTATGAATTATTTTAGGTGTTAAAAGTACAAAAGATTAGAAGTCTTAACATGTTAGGATGGAGAGCTTGACTCATATGGCTTTGCTAGAGATTTGAGAAGATCACTTAGCCTGTTAAATCCTCCAAAGTTGAATCCTCTAATCTTTATAAAATGAGCTTGTCTTTTTTTTATATCTGCCAGTCTTGAGGTCTCCCTTTTAGTTTCAATAACCATTTTTGTATGCTCTTTCCTGTAGTAGCCAGACCACAAATTATTTTTTTGGGTGGAATTTTTGTCCTTCATTTTTGGAGGAATTAGTTGTAATCAATTGCCCACTTTGAGTTTCTAGGGCTATCATAGTTGACTCTTACGGGCTATATGTCTAGTGGAACCCTCTTTTCCAGCCCACACAAGGGATAAACTTCATTAGAAAAGGGTATGATCTTCCTGGTCAAAATTTGGATGCAAACATAATCAAATTCTATATTTAGACCTACAAGAAACTCAAAGACCCTTTTTCTCAATATATATTATTATTATTTATTATTTTTATTTATATACTTTTTTGAAATCATAATATGATCATTATATTTCAACTTGAGATCTCGGTAGTATTCTAATTCAAACTAGAAAATCTTTGGTGAATTAAAATATACAATGAAGAATATATTCCTTTGTTCGGTGGTTGAGAGTTTGTGTTGATCTTATAGATGCGAGTAATATGTTTGACCTTTGAGTTTTTATGTCTCATGATTTCTCAAATTTCATTTGCCTTACGAGTAATGTTCACGTCCCACTGAATTAGGTTGATATGGGTTCCATAGCAATCACATGATCATTGGGTCTCCTTCATTCTAAAGTTTGAACTCTTAACAGCGGGAGGAGGTTCAAGGCAATGAAGCATCCAAGATTTTCGCAATTTAAGGCCATTTAGATAAATTCTTTCATTCAAACAGTAGCTTTTTGATCTGATTAGCTTAGGTTATGTTCCAGTAAAACAAGCAGAACATACCTTAAGTAAATTTAAACATTTATTGGTTTTTCACAAAATTTGCATGGAACACACACACACACAAATACATATATATATAGATAATCACATATTAAATTTGTTGAGTGGTTGATTCAAGTTGGAGTTGTCATTCTTGAATAACAAAGATTAATAATCAAAATATTAGATCTTATATGATTGTCATCAGTGTGTGAGCAAAATTGTAGTGTGTGTGTGTTTATATACTTACAATGACAAAAAGAAGCCTTCATCCTTCTAAGTGGCGCTGACTACATGAGTTCTTTTTCTCCACTATGCTTTATTAACTCATGTTTCTATTCAATTCTAATAAACTAAGAACATGTTTTATGCAACCTGCCTAAGTCTTTTCAGATTTACATATCTTTCTTAACAAAAGCCAAATCTAAAACATTTATTGATACCGGGGTTAACCCAAACCACAGTAGAGAAAATAAATTTTTTTATTGGGAGCAAATGTGTTTGTAATAAAAAACATTAGAAAGGGAAAATACAACACATATGACACAAACTTTTGTTATGGCGAACCCGGGAGATGTTGGTGAGAATTAGCAGCTTGGAGAGATGGCGACAAGGTAAGAAAGGGATTTCCGGGCAGTGGAAGATGGACAAGTGGAACAACAAGATAGTAAGGGATGGCAGTCCAGACATTACCAGTCTGCTATTTGGGGTGGCTATACAATGCTTAGGGGCTAGGGAACTGGTTCAGGAAGGTTAGGACAACAACTGAGATGTAGGGGAAGGGATTCGTGAGGCTAGGATAGCAGGTAGGTGGCATGAGAGGGGTTGTTTGTTGGAAGGCGGCGGTGAGGGATGGTGACAAAGTGGGAGGGAGTTAGGTGGTAGGCGGCTGCAGGAAAACAGCGAGGAGGTCATTTCCTGGTGGCTGCAACAAATATGGCGATCACATCGGCAAAGGGAAGGTTGTGGAGGAGTGAAATGATCGAGGATGAATATCCTTGCAGGATTGAACTACAACCGGAGCATCCCTCAATTCTTTGGGGGCAGTCACCACCTCAGACGAGTTACAACTAGTGCAACTTCTTCTCTTCGGATACAACCTTAGAAGGGGAGAATGACGACAATGACAGAAATTTGAAACCCAAAAAAATGAAAATCTCAAAGCATAAATCACATCCCTATATACTTAGGATTAGATCCCCCTATGAAAGGAGGCATCAAACCATGGTTGGCCTTCCTTGATTTGAACTGGTTCGGTCCAGGCAAGCCAAAATCTTGGGATTGGAAGCGGCTCCTTGTAACGCCGCAACTTCTCGCGGCAAGCCTTCGCGCACGTGTAGGCCTAGTTCCCCGCGCCTCTGCTCCTTGACTTCTCGCGTCCAGACATGTTCACAGGAAAACTTCCCACTCTGCTTTATCTACTTTTCTAATTGGGTCATCAGATGGTCAACTTTTAATATGACCAAATCATCTAAAGCGACTTCTTTAATCTTGTTTACCAGTGGAGCACTCCAAACCATTTGTAGATATTTTGTTTCACATTTTGTCTATAAATGTAAAGTCGCTCATCTACTCATGCATTCTCATATCAACATTTAACTTGCTTTTATGCTTTTCTTTTATAGGCTAATATTCCGCACCATAAAATATTGTAGGTCTCATCATAATCTTATAAAATTTTTCTTTAAGTCTAGCGATACTTTTCTATCACACAATAGGCTTGGTGCAGTCCTCCACTTCAATAATAAAACTTAAATTCTCCTAATAACATCCCATCTATATCACCATCACTTTGAACAATAGGCCCATTTCACTTCTTTTAATAGCTTGATCACTCATTGCTACAACCTGACACTGGATATACTACTATTAAAATTACATTCCATGTATCCTGTTTTAAATCTACTCAAACAAAAGCCTTTAGAATCTAAAGTTGACCTCCATAATTCTTTTTTTTTTAAACTCTCTAGTTTTATCCACGAGAAGGATATTATCAACAAAAAACATACACAAAGGTACATCCTCCTGTAAATATCCAGTAAAAAACATATGGGTTTAAAGCCGATCCCTGTATAATCCAACATAAATGGGGAAATACTTGACCAATTCTCCTTGTGTTCGAACACAAGTAACAGCTCTTGTATACATATATTTAATGACTTGAATATAAGCAATATCAATATCTTTTTTTTTTAAGAATTATCCAAAGTACTTCTCTTGGAACCTTATCCTAAGCTTTTTCTTTATCAACAAAAAATCATGTTAGTTCTCCTTATTCTCTTTTTACTTCTCCATTAAACCTCTCAATAAATATAACACTTCTACAATAGACTTTGACCGACATGAATCTAAAGTGATTTTAAGAAATTTTTTTATCACATTGTAACCTATGTTTAATTACTCTCTCCAATAATTTAATGTATGACAAATTAACATAATTCCTCTATAATTTGTATACTCTTGTTCATCCCTTTTATTCTGAAAAAGAGGAAACATAGTCTCTTTCCCTCCTCATGTGACATCTTTTTTGGTTTTAAAATAATATTATTTATATTTTGTATAACAAGAGATAAACATATATTCGTTTGAAGAAGATAATTTTGGAGTAAGATGTAGATCTATCAATTTGTAATGATGTGTCCTCAAATGTTGAATGACTTTTGGAGGATAAAAATGAACTTTATAAATTATAATTTTTGTAACTAATACTATTTATTCAAGATGAATTGGTTGTTAGAGAGACTTATTACTATTAATTTATAAATTATAATCTTTGTAACTAAGACTATCTATTCATGATGGAGAAGTTAGATCTCTTATTATGTTACCTACTATTTCATATTTTTAATTAATTTAATGGTTCAATTCTCGAGGCTTATGCATCCAAATATCTCGAGGCTTATGCCTTCCTCACTTTTCTATTTAACAATTTCAAATTTTGGGCAGAAGCTTGTTTTGTATGAGTCATTTAAGGGTTGTCTGGAATGCATAAGGAATCTATATTCCTTCCTCACTTTTCTATTTAATAATTTAAAATCTTTATTAATATTATAACTTGCTCAATCTTATTTACATTACATTCATTAATATTTTATTGGCCGAATTGATATCTTCTACTTCTAGTTGATAACATGATACAATCACGGGCTCTGACAAATTGATGCATAAAATTTAAGAGGTTAGGGTGTCTAATAATTTAGGATGATAAAATGGATGTAAATCATGAAAAAGAATAAATGATCCACTGATGAAATTTTACTAATCTTAAATTTTTTTTTTCTGTGTTAGCTCAAAAATACATTATTAATAGTGCAATTGTTAATTAATTCAAAGAAATCTTTCGATAGTTAAAATAAGCGAGAGGTTGAGTTTTTTGTTGTCATTGTAATCCCAATTGTAGCAAATTTGACCAAAATCATAACTTGGGTAACATCAATCACAATATTTAGAAGAAAATAAAATGAGGAAATAACTCACCAACTAGAGTAATATAGGCCTCATTCCAATATAAGATTACTCTCCCTGAAATTTTATTATTGCAGTTAAACCAGATTTGAGGGAATCCAACTCCAACACAGTCAAAATTGAAGGGAAATGTAAAATTTTATTGATCCAAAGATTCCTATTACATGCCTTATCTTTTTTTATGTTTAGTCATCAAAATAGGCGGCTTCTTCATCCTGATTCATTTACTTCAAAGCTCTATATGTGGGGATGGGTGATGAAGAATAAAAAAAGTCTCCAAATAACTCTCACAACTAGGTCAAACAATCTGAGTGAATAAGGAATCCATAAGAATTCTGCAACTTAAAGAATCCATGGGAGAAATAGTACCATAACAATCCCATACCACAACTCCTAAAATCTAAATCTATACCTACAATATGCAGAAGAGCTATATGTACGGTCCCGCATAATGAAGCTTTTAAATACAACCAAAGAAACTTCATTTCTTCAGTTAAGAGTTATATGATAGTAGGAAAAAGACTGAAGTTTTGTGTGCACCAGGGCCAGTTCCTTTGAAGGATAGGGAAGAAAATCGTCTGTTAATGAGAGTTAAATATATCATATGTTTGTATTATATTTCATAATAAACCTTATTATTATGTTTGTACTATTGTTCCTGCAACTTTTGTCACTGTAATTCAATGGCACATTCTTTTCTTTAGTACCGAGATGTAGCAATTACAATTGTCAGTAGTCCTGAGTTTCAAACACATTTTTGATTACTGAAATAAATTGCTCATCCTTCTTCACTACTAGAGTATTGAGGATGTAATTTTTTTTGTTTTCAGTTCTTTTTATAGTTTATATCCAATGCTAGGTTCTAACTTTGATAAGAGTAAAATTTTATTTTTGCATTTTCAGATGGAAAACATGAAGTCGATTGCAAAGCTTAAAGCTATCGAGGAAAGGAAGAGATTAGAATCTGAGGTGAGTCTTCCTACTGTTTCTTGGACGGCGTTTTTAAACCATGACTTTTTAATCCAATTATGGAAGAGATTAGAGCTTGTTGTTCATTGCTAGTTACCATTATAGATTTCTAGTATTTACATGTTCTGCAGTCCATGTGAAACTTTTTGTCATTCTTTATGATAGGAATACAGTCTGATCAGTATGGCTTATTTTATTTTATTTTATTTTACTTTATTTTATTTTATTTTTTGCGCCTGCTCCCTATGTTTATATACTCCATTATCAGTTCATTGCCTGCCTGTTGCTTCTATTATAACCATTCATCTGTGCTTCTGTGGAGAAAACTTGATTTATCTAGAGATTTTTGGTTGAGTTTCAAAATATATTGGCCTATTTATTTTATAGCCTGGTTTGGTTCACATGCCCAACAAAGCATAAACTTACTGATTCCTTTTTGGTGGATTTTAGTCCTAAGATGGTGCTACTAGTTTTATTGATGGAGATGCTAGAAGGAAGTCAAATGAATGCTGTTTAACATTGTATTTTTGTTGCATCCTTTTATTTTCCTTCATTTTATGCTTTACTTTTGTCCATAGCTGTACAAACTGTTGCTATGAATTTATTATTTTTTACGACTTGTTCCTATGCTTGTTTTTTCACGTTTAATTTCCAGAAATTAAGTATTTTTTTCTAAGTCTGAAATTTTATATATTCTTTCCATTTTCATAGTACAGTTTAAAGATGTTTTTGTGGGATTTCACGTGAATCTCTTTGAATCCTTTTTTTTTTTAAATTGCAATGCAGTAATCATTGCTATTTAGTCTTAATGATGATAAGGATTGTCAGTCGGCCTACTGTTCTTATAGAAAGGCAGCATATGCCATATTTCCATTCTGATCAGTACTCTGGCGACATTGTCCATTTATATGAGCCTAATTACTTGACAGCTCTCTTTAGTTGTACTGATTTGTTAGAGAGAATGATATTAAACTTCGTGGCCAAGTTTTTTGGTTTTCATTAGCAGTATTCTATGTATTTCGTCATGATTTATACGTTGATTTAAGTCTATTTTTCTAAGCTTAAATAACTTCCAGCTTGAGCTTGTCTTGGTTGTGGAGAAGTTGCAAGAGCTTCGTTCCATCAGAATTCATAAACTTAAAAAACAAGGTAACATTTTCTGACTTTTTTTTGCTTTGACATATGTACTTTGCGGTAAAACATATAAGAATTATGCTTTTTTTTGTATGGTATGCAGCTTAAGGTATGCTTTATGATATTCAATATTCCCTATAGTATTCATAAAATAGTGCCATGCATAAGAGTTAATTTCTGTCCGTTTCATGAAGTTTTCTTTTTTTACTTTACTATCCTTTCCCTTTTCATTGGCGATTCCATAATGTTCCTATCTAGTTTTCTTGTAAAATAATTCTTGCATAAATACAGATACCTTGATTTCAGGATCATAACTTTTTCTTTCAAATTAGTAGTCTAATCAGTAGTTGGCATAGTCCAATTTGTTTGACTAATAAAGGAGATATTTTTATATTTTTGATCCATATTGTTTTGACCATTATGTTTTTAATGAGTTAATTTTTTATTTTTCTCAGAAACAATGGGATTTTGGTGATAACAAACTCCATTCTTTTTCGGAATTTCATGATCCCATGTATATCTGCAGGGCATTTTCTTCCAGAAGAGGATGATAAGTTTCTTGAGCGAGTAAGGTCCGCTGTGGAGGAAGAAGAGAGACAAGCTGCTGCTGCTGCTGACACCCATGCTGCTAGGGATGCCATATCAACAGCTGAAGAATCAAGAAAAACAATCAGAATTACAAATCCTGATGCAAGCGTTGTCAAACAAAACAGTGTGGGAAGCCCAGTGAAGCAAGTGCAAGTAAGCACTGCAGAAATTGAAAGAAGCTCAACTGTGAATGCAGCCCAGGGATCTGAACAAAAAATGGAAGGGCAAGGATTTAACAATGCCTATGAGTCAGTGACCAATTTGCCAATTGAGTTTTACCAGTATTATCATGGGAGTAATAATGATATGGGGAAACTCATAGAGGTAAGTTTTATCATCAATAAGTCTTCTTTTTTTGGCTACTATTGATGTCTTATTTTTATGGTAGTTTTTTGCCTTGACTCCCATTTTAGTTGGTTTTCAATTAATTCATTGCTTAATGATATTTTCCCAAATACTTTGTTACTGATTTATTTTTGGTCAGACTAAGGGTATCAGTGAGTCAGTACTCTTAACGAATAACTGCATATGCAGCACTATCATTGCTAATTCCTTTAGCTCTATCGTTGCTAATTTATATATTTTTTTAACGTAGATAGGTAAAATAGGCCAAACATGATTCTAACTTTACTGATAAATGAAAAACATAGACATTGTTCTGCATGTTTATATGTTTACAAGTAGCTTATTTAATGACATATTACACAGTTTTTATCAATCAAGAATGACAGAAACCAGACAGCTATTATTAGGAGTTTCCTTATTTAAAGTGCTTCCAAATTTTCTCTCCTGATTTACCTCTCTTGTTAATTGTACATATTCTTTCCTTATAGCTGAATATATTTAGATTAGGAATATGTATTAGGTTACCTAAAATAGATTTACAGATTATTATTTATTGGAATGAAAGCAAAGGAAAAAGGCATTCAAATAATTTTCTCAAAAGTTGTTATGGTATCAAAGCTTCGTCGAGTTGTTCCGGTTTGCATCTTTTATTGTCTTCAATGTTAGCTTTTGGGAATCGTTCGTCTTCATCTTCGACTCGAGCTCATCCCATCTTCGTCGACGTCTTCGACTGCTTCTACGACACATCTTCTGCGGCTCAGGCTCATTCAAACTTCGTCGAAGTCTTTGACTACTTCCTACGAGATCATCGTTTGCGGCTTGGGCTCCTTCTAACTTCATCAAATTCTTTGATTACTTCGTGCGATGTCATCATTTGCTTACTGCGAGCCTTCTTCTGCTTGGAACGATGGCATTTGCATCGACCTAGCCTTCGAATTCATTTGTTTCGAACGACGACATAAGCAAATCATCATCTCCATCCTATTGTCGTTCGTCTACATCTGCTTTGTCCACTCGATCTACATCAAAGAGATTAGGGCATTGACGAAGCAGATGTTTGCTTAGGTTGATTAATTTCGATCAATAACTTTCTTGATTATCAACTTGTAAGTGACAATTCTGTTTAGAAGTTTTCTGAGAAAACACATGAAATCCTAGGTATCAGATTTAAGAGAAAGAATTATGCAGCATGAGAATTTCAGTTCAAGATGTGCTTGAAAGGGAAGGAGCTTTGGGGTCATATTGATGGGTCTTCTCCAGTGCCTAAAGAGTCAAAAGATCTTGGTCAATGTGAGGCAAAGGATGCTCTGATCTTTTCTTGGATTTTGGGATTTATTGAGGTTCATATGGTAAACAATTTATAATTCTTTGACACAGCTAAAGAAAGGTGGGAATACTTTAAGCGTGTCTACAATCAAGATAAAATGCAAGACGCTTTAAATTGGAACTTGATATAAGGAATTATATTCAAGGTAATCTCTCAATTGAACAAAATTATTCTGGCTTTCTTAATTTATGGAGTAAATATTTTGGTATTATCTATTCCAAGGTGTCAAAAAAGAATTTAACTAGTCTTCAGGCTGTTCATGATGCGAGTTGTCGTGTTCAGTTTTTGATAAAGCTCGGATATGAATTTGAAACTGCTCGGGCTGGGTTGCTGAATAGAGATCCAGTTCCTTGTTTGGATGTATATTTTTGTGAATTATTGCTCGAAGAACGAAGATTGGCGACACAAGTCATTATTGGTGCAGCATCTGAAATAGTTAATGTTGCATATGCCGATGAGACCCGAAGGAAGGGAACAATGCAGTATTACAACTGTAAAGAATTTGGTCATATTACTCGCCATTGTAGTAAAAAGTTCTACAGTTATTGCAAGAAAAACGAACATATTATTAAGTGTCCTACACGGCTCGCAGACCACAAGCTCTTCATGCTGTGGTATCCGACTCTTACAATCTTGGTTCAACATCCACAATCGCTGGCAAAAATCAATCTATTCTCACACTAGATACGGTTCAACAGATGATTCCCTCTGCCTTTTGCCAAATGTTTGTGGGAGTTTGAAGATAAGTTAAGAGTAAGTACTGAGGTGAATTTTACTTAAAGATTGTATTCAGGGTATTAGATTTAGGTTTTTATTAAGTAGGAATGTTAGCTGAGATTGCTAATAGGTGATGGTTTAGATGCCTGTGGCAGGAAAACGTCCAGACTTGGAAGAGAGAGGGCAAACCCAGGCATAATCCAATTCTCATTCAATCTCAATATTCTCCAAGTCCTAATCCTAGATATCTTATTTATATCAAAAGAAAAATTAGGGAAATTACAAGTAAGTAAAAATAATGAAAATAAAATAGGAAATAGTTGCTACTACAATTTAAAAAAACAACCAAAACTTTCCTTCTATACAAATCATTAAATAAAATAATAAAAAATATCATGCAATGAACACTAAATTTAAGTTTAAATCGGCCTCTTCTTAGGTAGCTGTTAAGCTAGATAATTTGTTAATGGTACTTTCAACTGTTGCTTCCTAGCGTATAACTTCATTAGCAAAAAGGAGAAATCACAAATTGAGCCTATTTCAAAGAATCATTCATTTAGGGGCCATTTTTGTTGAAAAGGGAATTCAATGTAAAAAAAAATAGTGTAATTGAATTATAGTGTTTTTGAAATAATTTAAAGTTGTTTGGCTTGTTGTAAAATAATTATAGGAGTTTATATTTTTTGCATTTGGTTTGAAGAAAATTTGAATTAATTAAAGCATGACCAATGAAGATAGTAGGCTATGGGGCGTGATTGCGACGGTGCCAACGACAAGCGGGTGTGGTCAAACAGTGGCGGGGCATGTTGATGTTGTTTGATAGCGGGTGAATGTGAGAAGGTGGGGTTAGGCGGTTGTGGGGGGTATGGTGGCGAGCGGTTGAGGAGAGGCAAATAGCGGTTGTGAATGGTGGTGGATGACTAACGGTGATGGCAACAAGACTGCAATTTACGGTGTATTTTAAAATCATCTAAGTGACCAATTTGGAATATACAGTTTTGAAATACACGGTGAATTTCTCATTCAATCTCAATTCTCATTCAATCTCAATATTCTCCAAATCCTAATCCTAGATATCTTATTTATATCAAAAGAAAAATTAGGGAAATAAGTAAAAATAATGAAAATAAAATAGGAAATAGTTGCTACTACAATTTAAAAAAACAACCAAAACTTTCCTTCTATACAAATCATTAAATAAAATAATAAAAAATATCATGCAATGAGCACTAAATTTAAGTTTAAATCGGCCTCTTCTTAGGTAGCTGTTAAGCTAGATAATTTGTTAATGGTACTTTCAACTATTGCTTCCTAGCGTATAACTTCATTAGCAAAAAGGAGAAATCACAAATTGAGCCTATTTCAAAGAACCATTCATTTAGGGGCCATTTTTGTTGAAAAGGGAATTCAATGTAAAAACAATATAGTGTAATTGAATTATAGTGTATGTGAAATAATTTAAAGTTGTTTGGTTTGTTGTAAAATAATTATAGGAGTTTATATTTTTTGTATTTGGTTTGAAGAAAATTTGATTTAATTAAAGCATGACCAATGAAGATAGTAGGCTATGAGGCGTGATTGCGACGGTGCCAACGACAAGCAGGCGGGGTCAAGCAGTGGCGGGGCATGTTGATGTTGTTTGATAGTGGGCGAATGTGAGAGGGTGGGCTTAGGTGGTTGTGGGGGTTGTGGTGGCGAGCGGTTGAGGAGAGGCAAATAGCGGTTGTGAATGGTGGTGGATGACTAATGGTGATTGCAACAAGACTGCAATTTACGCTGTATTTTACAATCATCTAAGTGACCGATTTGGAATATACAGTTTTGAAATACACGGTGAATTTCAAATTCACCAAAATTTTACTTTGCATTCCATTTTCATCTTAACTCTATACTAAAATTTTAAGAACTCCTGAATTCTACTTGCCCAACACTTGTGCAGGCAACCGCAAAACCTCTTAGCATTTACTAGACTCTTTGCGAAAGTTATAAGTCGAATATTTATGGTTGTTTTATCTTAAGATGCAAAAGTGAGGGTGGATCTATTTTGCCTCCATTGTGGTGTGGAGGTTACTCACTCGAGTAAAGGAAACAACTTTATAAATGCATGCATGAGAGTGCTTATATCAACAGTTTCTCAATACTAGCAACGGGTATGAATTTTTAGATTTTGAGATGCAAAACCACCACTTTTAGTTGTCAGGTGGGGGAAAATTTCCAATGTCAAATAAACTTTTTTGAGAAATTTTTCTCTCTTTGCATGATGCACAGAGCACTTGAGATGGCATGGGATTTGAAATGTCATAATTTAACGGGATGCTTAAAAGAGAGGATTAGAATTTTAAATAATTTTTCTCCATTCAAGAATATCTTTGAATGAAGGTTTAAAGGATTCGTTTTCTCACATTTATGGTACTAGTGTTCATATTTAACAACATTTTAATCTATAGGGTACTTTTATGTATTTTTACGAGCATATAAAGATAGTATATACCTTTAAGTTGTTTAATTTTCGTTTTTTTTAAAGAAATTTGATATTTTCTTTTGAAAATAAGGGAAATACCATTAGGCGCATGGCCAATGATTAAGCACAAACCATATCACAAAAATAAAACTTCTAAACTTATTCTACCTTGCTACATGATTTGAATGTTTAGGGCTTGTTTGTGATCACTTTTATTATTTATTTTTATTTTAAAAGCATGTTTGATTAATGTATTTTTATATATTTTTATGTTTTAGTTTAAAACAAATTAGCTTGTTTATAAAAATAGTTCAAACATCTAAAAAATATTTTGAATGTTTTTTAAAACAACTAAATATGTTATAACATATCAAATATATTTTATTTCAAGTAGAAATGTAAAAAAAAAAGTAATAAAAATGAAAATAGAAAACGAAAATCCAAAGTGATCCCAAAAGGCCTTTGAGAAATTTGCTCTTGTATTGACTTCATTTGGTGATTGATTTTGTTTCATAAGGAAATACATGTTGTTTCCAAGCGTTTTAATGTAAGAAGAGAAAATAAACAAAGAGATTAGATAAAATCAAGAAAAAGGGGAAGAATTAGAGAGAGAACTAAAAGGAAAACTAAAGTTGCATTCATCATTTAATGATTAGGATCACATCAAAGGTTTATTTATACAAAGAGTGTAAAAAACTGAATTAATAGATTAATGTTAATAATATTAATAAATAAAATTTAATCAAAGGCTTGTGGGCTAACTGTTGTTATGGTTAGGCTTAAGGGTCGAGAGGGGATTTCAAGCGAGAGTCTATTTTTTTTTTTTTTTAGAAACACTCGAGAGGGAGAATAGAGAAAGCGGGAGAAAAAGAAGAAGAAATCGGAGGAGTAATGACAGTGAAGGAGAGGAAGAAAGAAGAAGAAATAGGAAGAAAGAAGAGAAAACAAAGAAGCGGTGAGTGACTTTTACCTATTTCAACACCAAACTCTAGTCGAAGGGAAGCAACATCGTGAGCTTGCTGTGCGTGGCTGAGCCATGTCGAAGAGGAAAAGGGCAGATGAGTTTCGTGCAGGCAAAGAGTAAGTCGAATCCTACTCGTGGCGGCTTTGACGCCGTGCTTTTGCCACCAAAGAAGGAAGACCGAAGGATAAGCTGAAAGAGGGAAAGGCTCTTACGTACGATGAGTCGAGACTGCATCGTGTGTGAAGGAGCAGCGGCGTCAAAGGCTTCTTGTGCGGACATTGCGAGAGGAAGGATATTGCTGGTGCAAATGAGATGGAGAAGGGAGTTCGCGTCTCTCATGCAAGAAGAAGAATTCCTCTTGGTCGAGCCTAGGCTGGAGGGAGGAAGAAGAATGTGATATTTGGCTTCGTCGAGAGAAGGGGAGCTTTCGTGTATGTTAGGGCAGCCAAACAATATATAAAGTAAAATGGTTTAGATTATAATTCAATAATTATATTTTATATATATATATATATATTGAAGATTATTAATTTAATTTTAATTTTAAATGTGTTTGGATTAGGAAGAAATTGAAGGAAGATTCAATTCCATGATCGAGGGACAAATCATTGTAAAAGATAAGATATATTTTATTTAAAATTAAACTTTATTTTACTTAATTTAGAATTAATATTTAATAAAATATTAATATTTAACAACAATTTAGTTTGAAGAATATTTAGGCCTACATGGTTAGGGCTTAGGGAATCAGTGTGATAAACAAGTTAAGTAGGTGAATACTTATTTTCTTATATGTGTTGAAGTATTATTTGTTTAATAAAAAAAATTATAATGCTTTAAACAGTGATTTTATAATTATATGCATTGTGAGCTTGAAAATTTGAGGAAAGAAAATGGAGAAAAAGATGAATGTTCAATATTTTTAAAAGGAGGTGATTTAAAGAAAAGAAAATATAGAAGTTTAACTTATACAAGATTACCTAAGATGGTACTGATAGAGGATGTGATGTACTCGTGCATGTTCAAATAAATGGTAAATGTGTACCTTTGGGTGCAATGATGGTACCTTCAGGTTCATTTTTGAGATACCTTTGGTTATATTTTTTAGGATACTTTTGGGTATGCTGATGATTCTGTTTTGCCTCTTAAAAATGTTAAAATGGATAAAAAATTTAACTAAAATGGGAAGAGAGGAATTTAAAGTTTTATAAGATAATGAATTACATTTTCTTTTAGTCATTCATACATAACATCAACATAATAATTTAATGCATTTTAAAATTATAATTGCTCACTAAATCAAACTTACTATTGACTTTAATTCTCTTTTTGGAAAAGAAAAGTTATATATTGATATGTTTGATATGAGAGATTTGGTTTACAGAAGACCACTACTGCTAAGTATTTAAGATAGTTTCATCGTACTTTTTTTCTTAGATAGTGATATGCTGTTCAATACTAGTTTAAAATGTGATATTTGATTATGTTATTTCTGGATGTTTTGATTTTATTGCACTCTGTGGATTTTAGTAACTCTTACATATTGAGGATTCTATAAATTTGTGGAGAGTTATTTAAATGTTTTCACTGTCCGACCGCAGTTCTTGACTTAGTTAATTCTAAGCTATCAGGCTTGGTTATGACAAGAGTGGTATCAGAGTCAGGTTAGGTTGGATCATTATTTGAAAGAGCTATTAGGATGATTAAATTAATTCATAAGTGATATTAAAACGAAGGGTTAAAGTGTGTCTAATTATAATCTTTCTTATATTATTTCAAAACTATGGAAGATAAAGAGCAATGAGTTAGAGATGATATGGTAGAAGTTGATATACTTTCACAGATTACTGTGAATACAGATGTATTTACTGAGATGATTATTGTAGTAACATATTTGCATGAGAATTCTCAGACTCAGACTAGTTCTAGCGGGGAGGCTAGATGGATAAATGTTTAAAATTATTTCAAGATATGAGGGTACCTTTCTTTTCTGGAGGAGGTCCGGTGGATGCTGAAAACTGACTGCTAAGAGCGGAAAAAATCTTAGATGGATTGTCTTATCATCCGAAGAGGATGGTTACACTAGCCACATTTGTATTTGCAGGCGAAGTGGAGAGATGGTGGCGATGTCAGTTACAGTAGAAATATAGTCGTAGAGCTAGCTACATGATTCAGTGGGACAAGTTGATGAACTCCTTTAAAGACTGAATCATACCACTGTCTGCCAGGAGATAAATGCAGGATAAATTTATTCGGTTGGTACAAAGTGATCACTCAATTATGCAGTATGAAATATAATTCATTTTGCTATCAAGTTATGCGCCCAATTAATTCTAAATGTGGAGGAAAACTGTCACTGATTTCTATATGGGCTGAAAGATATGATTAAATAATCAGTGATTCCTCTTAGAACGATTGATTTTTCTGTGTTGGTGGAGAGAGCTGAGAGGATTGAGTAGGATCTAAAAGCTATTCAGTGAAGAAATAACATTCAGAAGAGAAGAAATTCAGAGGGATTCATATTTCTTTAGGGCTTTCTGAACAAACAGTCCTTCTAGTCTGATATGCAGGTGCTAAGAAGGCCAAATCCAATAGCGTTGAGACTTAATTTAAAGAGAAGAAATATGACCAGTATGGAAATTCTCACAAGGGCGAACATATGTCTAGATTAAACACTTGCTTTTGGTGTCCTAGCTAGGACATATGGTGAGGAACCATCCTATATTGGGTTAGAGGGCTCCAACAGATTCTAAGGGCAGTGATGCATCACTTTAAAGGAGTTTTGGAAGACTGAAGACCACTGAATCTTTAGGATTAGTGTCAAATCCTGGTCAAACCCAACAGAGAGTCCAACCCAAATTTTACGATCTTTCGTAACAGAAAGTTAAGGACATCCCCCCCCGACGTTATGACATGTATGTTTTACTTTTAAGATTGTTAACCTGGTGCATCTTTAAGCATAATAAAATTCATATCATTTCATTCATAAAATAAATATATTAAAAAGTCGACTTTAATGTTCAATGCAGTAATTTTAATGATAGGTATCATATATCTTCAAAGTAGACCGATAAGTGTATTATTTGATTCAAGAGCATCACACTCTTTTATAACAGAGAAACTAGTTAAAATGATGCGATAAAATATAATTTTTGACATCGAATCCTAGTCAAAGGGAAGCAACATCAAATGCTTCCAACGCATGATTGATCTCGCATCATAAAAGTACCATATGCTATTCTAATCAATAATATCACTTGCATAGAAATGATATTTAATCGCATCACTTTAACCAGTCCACCAACAATAAAAGAGTGTGATGTTCCCAAATCGAATAATACTCTTATTATTTACTTTTGGAGATATATGATACATATCATTAAAATCATTGCATTGAATATTTAGAGTCAACTTTTTAATATATTTAAATTCTTTGTTTTATGAATGACGGGACGTGAATTTTATTATGCTTGAAAGTGCACTAAGTTAACAATCTTAAAAGTAAAACATACCTGCAATAACGTTAGAGGAGTCCTTAGTTTCCTGTTGTGAAGGAGCATATACTCTGAATTGGATACTTTGTTGGATCTGACCAAGATTCAACACTGATCCTAAAGATTCAGTTGCCTTGGTTACAAAAGCTCCTCTGAAGTGGTGCATTACAAACCCTCGAATATGTTGTAGCCCCAATTTAGGATAGTTCATCGCCATATGTCCTGATTAGTGACATCATAAGCAAGTGTTGGGCACAAATAGATACTCACCCTTGTGAGACCTTCCACACTTGCCACATTTTTTCTCTTCAAATTGAGTCCCAACACACCATCTGTATTACTTGACTGGAAGGATTGCCTGCTCTGACAGCTTCGAGGAAACTTGAGTCCCTCTAAATTTCTTCTCTACTGAATCTCACTCCTCTAAATAGCTTCTAGATCCAACTCAATTCTTCTAACTCTCTCTACCACATAGAAGAATCATCGATTCCAAGAGGAATCAATGACTATCTAATCATATATTTCAGCCCTGTTAGAAATCAATGACACTTTTCTTCTGTATTTGGAATCAATTGAAGTGCATACCTTGAAAGCATAGTGAATTCTGTCTCATACTGCGTAATTGAGCAATCACGTTATACCGACCAGATAAATTTATCCTATATTTGTCTCATAGCGGACAATGGTACAAACTAGTCTCCAAAAGTGTTCACGAACTAGTACCACTAAATCATGCGCCCGACTCTACTCCCATATTTCTTTTGTAATTGTCCTCACCACTATTTCTCCACTTCTCTCTTTAATGCAAATGTGACCAGTGTAACTATCATATTCGGAAGACAAGACAATCCATCTAAGAATTTTTTCACTCTTAGCAACCAGTTTTCAACATTCATCGAACCTCCTTCTCCATAAAAGAGAGTTTGACCTCATATACTGAAATCATTATAAGTACTTATCTATCTGGCCTCCCCCACTAGAAATGACTCGAGTCTGAGAATTTTTAACCAACTGTGTTACTGCAGTCATCATCTCAGTAAATGCATCTGTATCCATAGTAATCTGTGTGGGTGTATTAACTTCTTTCATATCATCTCTAGCATTTTCCATTTTATTTTTCATATGTCTGAAACAATATGAGAAAGATTATAACTAAACACAATTTAACTCTTCATTGATATCACTTATGAATTAATTTAATCATCCTAATAACTCTTTCACATCATGATCCAGCTTAAGCTCTCTCTGATACCACTTTTGTCGTGACTCGGGCTGATAGCTTAGAATTAACTGCAGGAACTGCAGTCTGATGGTGAAAATATTTATATAACTATCCACAGATTTATAGAATCATTTAATATATAAAAGAGCTACTAAAATCCACAAAGTTCAATAAAATCAAAATATCTTGAAACTACAACATAATCTAAAAATCACAGCTCAAACCAGCACTGAATATATCATTTTCTAAAAGAAATAGTACAAAGAAATTATCATCATAAATATCTAGCAGCAGTTGTTATCTTCCTGCAAACCAAGTCTCTTTTATCAGACATATCAACCAATAATCTTTTTTTATTTTTTGAACATGAATTAAATTCAACAGTAAGTTTGATATAGTGAGCAATTATAATTTTAATATACATTAAGTTCTTATGCTATGCACGAATGACAAAAATAAAATACAATTCATTACTTTATAAATTTTAAAATTTCCGTTTAAATTTATCCCTTCCTGTTTTAATTTATGTCTGTACTCTTTTTAACATTTTTAAGATTCATAACAAAATTACCATCATACTCAAAAGTAGCTTAAAAAATGTACTAAAAAGTATCTAAAAAATGTACCTAGAGACAACCTCAATTGCATTCGAAGATACATTTTTTCCATTTACTTTAATGTGTATGAGTACATTGCATCTCCTGCCAGTATCATCTTGGGGTAATCCCGACTTAAACTTTTACATTTCATTTTCCTTAAATTTCCCTCTATTTAAAAATATGGGATCATTCATTTTTGCCTTTTCCCATTTCATCTCTTCAAATTTTTAAGCTTACAAAATTTAGATAATTATGGAATGATTGTTTCAAGCATCACATAAATTCCTTATTAAATAAATATTATTTTAATATATATATATATATATATATATATATATATATATATATATATATATATATAAAAATAATTATTCACCTGCTTAACTTGCTTGTAATAATGATTCTTTGACCCTTGACCTTCTAGGCTCAAATATTCTTTAACCTAAATTGCTGTCATATATTAATATTTTATTAAATATTAAATCTAAATTAAGTAAACTAAAATTTAATTTTTAATTAAAACATACCTTATCTTTTACAATGATTCGTCCATCGATCTTGATTGAATCTTCCTTTAATTTTTTCTTGATCTAAGTGTATTTATGATTAATATTAAATGAATAATCTTATATATATATATATAAACTACAATCTAAAACATTTTACCTTATATGTTGTTTGGTTGCCCTAACAAAAACAAACAACTCCCCTTCTCCTCTCGTTGGAGCCGAATATCACCTTTTTCTTCTTCATCTCTTCGGTCTTGGCTCGACCAAGAGAAATTACTCTTCTAGCACGAGAGACTTGACCTCCCTTTTCCTTCTCCTTTGCACCAACAACACTCTTCCTCTTGAAACACATGCACAAGAAGCCTTTGTCGCTGCCGTGCCCTTCACACACGATGCAGTCTTGACTCACTGTACCTATGAGCCATTTTCCTCTTTTGGCTTATTCTTCCGTCTTCCTTCTTCCACTGTAAGTGCACAACGTTGAAGCAGCCACGAGTAGAGCTCGAGTTCCTCTTTGCTTGCACAAAATTCTCCACCCTTTTCCTCTTCAACACGGTTCGATCACGCACTGCAATCCCTCAACATTGCTTCCCTTCGATTTGAGTTCGGCTTCGAAATAAGTGACACTCACTGCTCTCTTGTTTTTTCTTCTTTTCTCTCATTCACTATCGTTACTCTAGCAATTTCTTCTTGTTCTCTCGCTTTTTCTATTCTCCCTCTGGAGTGTTTCTGAAATAAAAGATACTCCCAATTGAACCCCCTCTCGACCCTTAGCAAAATCATAACAGTGGTTAGCCCATAAGCCGATTCGATTAAATTTTATTTATTAATAGTATTATTATTACTTTTTTTTTTAGTTATTACTTTCTTGAGTAGTGTCGATGAGGGAAAGGGTGGAGGACTTTCTGTAGGTGTAGACAAAGCCGTTTCCTACTCATGGCGGCTTTGACATTGTGCTCTTGCAGATGAAGAAGAAAGACCAAAGGAGAACAAGCCAAAAGAGGAAAAGGCTCGTACGTGCGGTGAGTCGAGATTGTGTCGTGTGTGAAGGAGGTGGCAGCGTTAAAGGCTTCTTGTATGGGTGTTGCGAGAGGAAGGATGCTACTGGTGTAAAGAAGGAGAAGGAGAAGGGAGGTCGCGTCTCTCGTGCAAGAAGAGGAATTCCTCTGGGTCGAGCCATACCAATTGGAGGAAGAAGGTGATATTTGGTTTTGTCGAGAGAAGGGGAGCTTTCGTGTGTGTCAGGGCAGCCAAATAGTATGTAAGGTAAAAGTTTTTAGATTATAATTTAATAATTATGATATATATATGATAAGTAATGGCGGCGGGGAGCTCTGCTAGGGTTTCGCCTGATGGCGAAACCCAGCGTTAACCTTCGTACATTGTCTTCGTCATTGTCGTCGACGAAGGCTACTGCTTCGTCGATTTCAGTCACAGGATCGCAAGCCGTCCTTCCTCGATTTGCAGCTGTTCGCACGTCGTCGTCCTGCTTCGTGAAGGTTGCATCCATTGCGTCGATTTCGTCGCACGCCGTCGTCGTTGTCCTTCGTCTTCTTGGGTTCGCATGCTGTCGCTGCCGCCTCGCGTCACCTGCGTCTCCCGCTCCGTCCGGATTCGTTGTGTTTGCGGGTTAGTTCCCGCAATCCCGCAGGTCGACTCCACCGAGCTCCCGCGGCCGTCATCCCGCACAGCCCGCTCGGCAGCTGACAACCACGTCATCGACAGCAGCCTCGCGCACGACATAGCTCTAGCGCACGTCGCCGCCCTCGCCGGCGACACACCCCGCCTCGCCGCCTCTTCACGTTCTAACATGTCCCACAGAGGTTACGTCGACGCATTCGAGCAAGCGTGTCGAAATCGAGTTTCTCAAAAACATCCTGAAATGATTCGCAACCCGCAATCTTTCTCACCGAGGAAGAGATCTCCATCCTACTCGCACCTTGCAGCCGTTTCTGAGGCGGTCAGCCTCTCACATGACAATCCCAAACTCGAACGCATCCGAAGCTGATTTGAAACGAAACGGCCTCAAATGGAAGTTTGTAAGATAGAAGACTGGATTGCTGCGACGTTCATCCAATTAATCTGACGATGCGCATTACGCCCAAGTGTTATTCAGTAAGAATACTTCAGTATAGCACAATCGGGTGATGGCGGTTTTGAAACGGACGATGGAATTGTGACTATCGAACCGAACCCTCCCATCATTCCGTGTGCGCTTATGCTTCCCGTATCTGCGCACATCTTTACGATCAAGAGCTTCTCTTTACTTTCGCAAAGATATACGAACGCTTACTCCACACCGATCCGCTCTACAAGCCGCATCTATTCGAACTTCCGACGCTGAATATCGATCGAACACGATATTACGTTATCTCTTCCCGAAAGAGCTTTGGATCGGATGACACAATATCGCAGATTTTGGCAACCAACGTAACTCGAACAATGACTCCTTCATCGCACCCATCGCCGTATGTTCGACCACTCACCAACAGCCGTTACCACTCGCATCCGAATCTTAAACCTCCTCGTAGCAAACACTACTCGGCCACACATTCTCGAGATGTCGATATACCGCCTTCCTCATCGCCGCTGATACCCACTACTTTTTCGGAATAAGATGAGACTGATCGACCCTCGGAGGAAGACGCAGCTGGCTGACGATGATAGCAGTGACGTGGTCACCTCTCGGCCTTCTTCTATCAGGGGCACTAAACTACCACCTGAGTGACCTATTACCACGAGAGAGTTCGGACTCCACCTCGACAGTGTTCGAAGACAGTGAAGTAAAATAACACTCATACTCCGACGATGGAAAATGTGCCTACTCCTACCGAGAAGAACTTCGGCTACTAGGCATTCGCTTGTTCTACCCGCTCGGGGGCAGGAGAATCCGCGAGTATTAGAACCAATCACCGCAATGTCTCTTCCCACTTCGTGATCGTACCGTTCACTTTTCCGACGAAGAGCGACAAGTCGTATACCTCCCGCCGAAGTAGAGGCTCGATGGGTTTTATCCCCTCGAAAATTTAATGGACGATATTTTGGTCTCCTCGCAGTAATTCGAAAATCACTTCGTAGCTCGATCTCCTGACGCGCTTACATTAACTGGTGGCAGAGCGGCCAGTTCGACGCTCGTCCTCTTTAGTTTATTATTTCTCTTTTATTCTATCTTTCTAGACGCTCGTTCTGAGCCTTTATTTTTATTCTTATGAGTCGTGCTTAATTTATTTAAGCTCTCTCATACTACTGATGTTGTACCACTTTTAATTCAATGAAATAGGCTCCATAGCCTTCTTTACAATATATATATATATATATATATATATATATATATATATATATATATATATATATATAATAGAAAAGCCGGAAGGTGAATATATTAATAAGAAGAAAGGTAAAGATAAGTTGGAAAGAAAGGGCCCAAAAAGGACCCTAACCATTCGACATACACCACAAATATAGGATACATGTATACCCAAAAACTAAAATATAAAAATTAGACATAGAAATTTAACACCAAAAGTCCGCTTAACATTCGCGAACCGCTAACCTACGAAATTTAATTTAAGTTCTCGCTCTACCTCCTGTCTATGATCGTGCACCAACTAACAAATTATTAAGCTACGCTATTTCCTGAATCAACCAACGTATCATCCCTCACAAGCTAGTAATAGCCTCCATTCTTCTTCTTCTTCCTAAACGTATAAACTCCGCATTCATCATCCAAAGATCGACTCATCCGTCTCCGTGATTGGTCCAAAGCCTAACGACAGTGTGTAGGCCGTCAGACATCATGAACTACATGTGTCCGAGACACTATAACTACTTACTCTATCTGATGAAGCGGTAGAAAGTCAGTCGAAGTATTGCCACCCATTATATGAAAGTTAGATTCTAGGGCAGGTTAAGTGTGAAACGTCTCCCCTGCCCCCAAGAGAAGAGGTTCCAAAGTAGGACCTACATCATGAGTTTTATGTGACATATCGCCCGTGATGATCAATAGTGTCAATAACGTGGAGCGGATCAGAAGGAGGGGGAATCACTGCTCTGGCTGAGCACTTGGCTTCTTATCGTAAACGCACTTGTATCAAGAAAAAATTGAAGGAAGATTCAATTTTAAGGTCGAGGGACGAATCATTTTAGAAGATATTGTATGTTTTAATTAAAAATTAAAGTCTAATTTACTTAATTTAGAATTAATATTTAATAGCAATTTAAGTTGAAAGAATTATGCCTAGAAGGTCAGGGTTTAGGGAATCAGTGTGATAATTAAGCTGAGTAGGTTAGTAATTATTTTGTTATATGTATTAAATTACTCTTTATTTAATAAAGAATTTATGTAATGCTTTAAACATTCATTTTATAATTATATTTTATGAGCTTGAAAATTTAAAGAAATGTAATGGGAAAATGGAAAAATGAATGTTCAATGTTTTTCAAAGGAGATAATTTCAAGGAAATGCAATGTAAAAGTTTAAGTAATACAGTGTCACCCTCAAATAGAATTGACAGGGGATGCGATGTATCCATGTACGTTAAAAGAAATTGTAAATGTTTACATTCTGGTGCAATGAACTTTTTTGAGCATATTTTCGGTCATGATGATAATTCTGTTATGACTCTTAAACAGGTTAAAAATGATAAAAATTAAAATTGAAATGAGAATGAATAAATTTAAATTGAAAGTTTAAAGTTTTATAAGGTGATTCTACTCGGTCTTTATTTTTTCTATAAAAATATTTATGACAATCTAACAAGTTACGAAACTCGACAAGATAAATTAATCTGAGAGATCTTAAGTACTAAAGAATTGTAAACAACTTATGTTCTAGTCATGAATAGACATAAGCATAAAGTGTGCATTTGCGATGCATACATTAATATAATAATGAATACATAAAATTTATAATCAAGTATTTGTAACAAGAGGATGCAAGCAAAATTGCGCTAGTAATTTAAATGCATCAAAATTTTCTTATGCTTATTTATTTTGCTATGTCATATATCATTTTAGTTTTCATGTATCATATGATTATTTAGGTTATTGGTCATCATAAACTCAAACTAAAGTCTACATCATCAAATTCAATGGAGCCCATGTCAAACTCAAAATTATCGTTATTGAATTACATTGAAGATCATTTTGCATTTATAAGTAACCCTTTTATCTAATTGGGGACCTTTTTGCCCCACTTGTGAAGGTATCATAAATTTATTATTATCAACCTGTTCCCTGATGACATGACATTTCTTAAGCTCCACAGATTTTCATAATTGAATATTTCAACAAATATGTAATTCCTTTTAAAAGGATTCAATTGTATATGCTAATGAACAATTTCTATGTATCAGATGATTTCTTTTAAAGGTATTATCAACTAACAATATACATTTACTTTGCGGGCTTGTGTCAATCAAATTCTTATGTGATCTTTACTCATGGATTGTGGTCTGTAAATATGTATTAAAAAATTTGAAGATTTTACAATTACAGTTCAAATACCAATCTACTATGCAAATAAATACAGATGCAAAAGATTTGAAAGAATTCATTTTCTGTACTGAATTTTGCGAATCTTACCTAAAAGGCGAAGCGGACACCCCAAAAATTTTTTCTCTTATAAATAATTTCAATAGTATCTCACCTCATACAAGCTTATAAGCCTACCACTCTAAATTGAAATTAATTTGTTAGGAGAATATAAAAATCCAAAATTTAAATAATACTCAGTTTCTTCCTTTTTATTTCATTTTTTGTCGCCGCTTTTTCTTCTCTTCTTTTCTTTTCTTTCTCAGATTTTTCCTCTTTTAGCCTTAACCTACCGGGCTCTATCTTTTGGCTTTTAGGAGTTTCATGGGTCGGGGACATGAGTGAGGATTTAAGTTATATATATATATTTTGGAATCCTAGAGGAAATATTATAGAATCAGAAAGATTACAGCATCCAGGTAATATATGTTAAGCCCAAAACATACACCACACGCCAAAATGAAACCCAAAGATCACCTACAAGTAAACAACAAACCCTCCAAAAGCAAGGAAGTAACGCCAAAGTAGAAGAAGTATATATATATATATATATATATATATATATATATATATATATATATATATATTCAAGTGTATATATCTATTCCCAATCAAATAGTAAAGTTAGCACCTAATGAACGGAAGTGGCAAATTATCTCCGTGAAGAAGGGGTAGCAAAAATTAGGAGGTTTAGAATCGATAATAATTCTGTTGGTGAGAGCTCCTTCTCTAACAAGCTGATCCGCCCGACGATTACCTTCCCGGAAAGTATGAGACCAAACAACCTCAAGACCACTAGCCAAGGTGAGAATTTTGTTGATAATAATAGTAAGGGACCACGGTGTCGCGTTGAGACCCTTAAGTATATATTAATGAGCTAGAGGGTTTGTTGTTTTCAATGGTGATAGAATCTGTAGAAAGCCCGACTGAACTATCAGCTAAAACATCAGTCGGAAGAACAATAACAGTATTGTCTCGGGTAGTGGGAGGGAGATGTGACATCGTGGTAGCCAAGGTTTCGCAGTGGTCGGGAGAGCGTTTCGGAGCTGAAGCTGTGAATGCCGTGAAGTGGGGCGTACCTAGTAAGCATTTGTACGTGGCAGGTTTTGCAGATTCGATGCGACATGTAACACTCGAAGGAGAGTGTCCAAACATACTAGCAATGGTGCAAGTAAAAGTCAGTATTTGTTCGAGTTTTGCTAGTTGCCAAAATCCTTGATGCTGTGTGTCAATCCATATCTCTGTCGGAAAAGGTAACGTAATATCCCATTCTATCAATATTCTAGCCTCAAGAAGTCGAATCGACTTCAATCTAGGCAGTATCTGGTTGAGTAAGTGCCTTATACCTTCACGAAACTAAATAAGAGCTCTTAATCGTAAAGGTGAACCTGCAAATCTGGGAAGCACAGACAAATATGAATGTTGGGAGGTTCATTACGATGGTCAAAATCCATCGTCCATTTTAACACTTCTTTACCCGATTGTCTATTCGAAAGATTCTTTTAGCAAACACTTGGGTGTAGTCTTCATCCGATAATTGGATGAGAATATGCCGACCATCTAATCTACCAATATTCCAACTTCCATTCAGCTTCATTTGCTCAAATTCTTTCGAATCAGCCTCAAGTTTGGGTCACTCGTAGAGTGAACTTACCTACTGTAAATAGCCGACAAGGTGCAGCTAGGGTGGAGATCTCGGTCTTTGTGAGAAATATTTCATGTTTGCCGTCTTTACGGGATGTTTTTTTGAGAAACCCGGTTTCAACACCTTACGTGAATGCATCTTGGTATCTCTGCGGGAACCTATTAGAACGTGAAGAAGTGCGGGCGGGGTTATCGTTGGCGAGGGCGGTAGCGACCTGAGGCCATTGTTGTGGCTTCGTAAACCCACTGAGCGGACTGCAACAGGAAACAAGAGCGTCGAGTCGGCGTGCAGGAGTCGAGAGCTTTGCGTGCAAGAACAGAAAAACTCTCTACGAACGGACGCACAGACCTCACACGCAGACAAAGCAGGCGCAATTTGCGACCGAGGAAGAAAGCTTGGCTACGCGATGGAGCAGACGAAGCCAGCCGCAGTCAGCGACGAAGACGCACTGGCGACCGAGAACGAAGGCTTGGCACGATGCAAACGACGATGCAACTTGCGAACCCAGTAGCGAAGAAGCCGAAGAAACGAAAACACGACGAGGACGATGGAGTGAAGCCGGAGGTTTAACGCTGGGTTTCGCCACCAGGCGAAACCCTAACGGAGCTCGCCGCTATCTTTTCACACACACACGCACACATATATATATATACATAGCTATGTACATACATACATATACATACATATATACGTACATATACATACTTAGATACGTCCATACGCATACATACATACATACATATTTACGTACATAGATACATACATACATACATACATATGTGCCACAAGTTTTTGCTGTCATTGGCGCTGGTTCACCGTAACTTCCTCGGCCGGGCGGTTCGATCTCCCGTGGCACGAAGTTCTCGAATATTAGGCACATGGCGCAGGCTCCATCAGGGGCCCGAGCTTAAAGGGGAAGCTACATTTAGGCGTCCACCAGAGTCAAATGCTGATTCCTTTATTTAAAAAAATACATACATAATATATATATATATATATATATATATATATATATATATATATATATATATATATATATATATATATATATTTAAGCCTTGCCACTAGAATACAAAACAAACAAGGATACAAAAGATAAAGGAAAAAATGCAAATAACAATGTCTAAGAACGGTAACGCTAAGGCAGTACTCGTTCTAGTTCTTGGCTTTCCAGAAAGTAATCTCTTAAGTGCTACTCCATTGCCAGGAGTAACCGATGTATCATCAATTAAGTCTTTAAGTATACCCCCAGGCTTCTTCTTCTGTCGAGAAGGATAAACTTGCCAATTTTCTTCTTTGGTTCTTCTTCTGAGGACTGATCCTTTTGATTTATGGAAGGAAAGATAAGTGCGGCAATGGGTATAACTTAGGGATTTCTTCTCTTTCGACTGAATTTTTGAATATACCGGTTGGACTCAACATCTTTAGTAGCCACAGGAACATCACAAGGAGAAACGGGAGGAGCCTCCTTTTCCGCCTCCGAGGTTCTAGCCACAAGAGTAGTCTCAATTCGATCCACCTCTCCAGCGGGTGAATCAAAAGATAGTGAAGGAGTAACAATAGGAACTATTTCATTAACCTGACTAAGACCAACTTCAGAAAAATCCTGCTCTTCAAGGGGTACAGATGTGGGGGCAGTGTCAGCCAAACCTTTGGCTTTCTGACCCACAGAAGTCCCAACATTTTCTTTAGATCTCTTAATTGGGAGATAAAGCCTATAACACCCATCCCGAACATTCTGCATTGAGGACGGTAATAAGGCTTTTGCTCCATAACCACCTCCTGCCAAATAACGTCCTGATCAGAGCCCACCCAAATTCTATGGACATATAAAAGAGTAATATCCCTCTCAACTGGAGCTTCCACAAAGCATCGTGCTTGGTCTCGTTATAAGTCAGATAGATTCATTCGCAGAGTGTAGCACGCGCTCGCTAATTTGAAACAAAACATTCGATCGAAATATCCGCATGGAGCCTGTAAACCCGAACCAAATAGAACCACATGAGCAGTTCCTGTATGGATCAAAATCGAAGTTCACTTTACAATCTTCATTTCGCTCCCGTAATTGGAATCGTATCGTTGCGCAAACAATCCTAAGATAAGCTCCTCCTCCACCGTTAAATGAATCAATGATATCTTTCATCCAATAAGTCCCATCTTCCAAGTCTCCAATGGCAGTGAGTGAATCAAAGAAATTCATCACCAACTCCATTATAGTGACGTCCCAAGCGCAAACTTACCGATAAGCGGTAAACTTCACCTCCTCATTCAACGCATTTAATTCGCCTCTCGAAAAATAATGGCAGGAGAGCCATCTTTCTCCCTGCAGGTGAATAAAAGGACAAGAACCTCTTCCGCTCGCAACATCACGGAGAGCCCGTGGAAACACTAAATATTTAGTGCCTTTGCGAGTATTCATACCTTTTCCCACCACCCCAAGCAGATGTAGTAGGCGACGCCATCGAAAATCAACAAATCCGAATCAAACATGAGTCGATCAAATCTGCAAGCAAGTTCAAGACGAGTGAAACAACAGCAGAACGGCGCAGCAACGACGCTCAAGATCAAGACGAACGAACAACAGTAGCAGTCAAGAAACGAACGGGATAACTACTGCAGCAGACGACAAAGCATCGCAGACATCGACACAGCTCTGTCCTTCCCAAAGACAGCGACACAGCTCTGTCGAGTTTTGAACGAGCCCGCAACAGCAGAATGCCTCGCACAGCAGTCGACGAGGCCGATCGTCGTCGTCGTGCACGAAGAGGACGAGCTCCCAGGCCGAACTCGAGCAGGTGAGCCGAACGGCGCAGCTGGACGAAACAAATCACTGTAGACGATGAAGACGAAGCCGACCTTCGTTGTCGTGCAGGAAGATCTCGATGCAGTTCGACGAAGTCGCAGGAGGAGGAGATTACCCGGAATCGCCATGGCGAAACTCTAGCAGTAGATTCTCGACTTCATACGCGGAAAAATATATATATATATATATATATATATATATATATATATATATATATATATATATATAAAGAAGGAGCATTATTCCACTCCATTATATTCATCAAAAAGGAGTTACAAAAGTGGGTGTGAATGTGGATTCCTACTACAAATATAAAACAAAAAAAAATAAATTACGCACCCGTAGAGGTTCCACCTTCAGCAGAACTACTCCACGCAAAAAAAAGAAAATGATCTTCAAAATACATAATAGGATAACAAAAAAATGAAAAATATAGTGAATGAGCTAAAATGTAGCCTAAATGCGACATCTAGCCAAAGAAGGATCTAGCACAACTCCAGTAACAATATATTTCGTAACATAGTCAATAGTTTCTCCTCAAAGCAAAGCCAAGTTTCAAAGACTTGTGTATCAGTAGCATCTGTGTCAGCCCATGTACCCGTAAGCACGCCAAAATTAGAAAAGAACAGCTCGGGACCCAGCTAACAGATTATTAAGTTTTTTTTCATTGCCTGAAATAACCAATGTATCATCCATTAAATTCCTAAGTTCTAGTAGGCCTTCATTCTTCTTTTTCCTCATGAATGTGTAGATTTGTCATTCCTCATATGAGGACTGGCTAATCTGATCAGTACGTTGGTCGACAGATTGTCGGGAACGTACATCATGAGCCCTTTGTGCGTGAGTAGCGGTAACAACTTGCATGATAGCTGTCTTAGCATAATCCATGTGTTGAGAGTGGCGGTTCCCTCAAATGAGGGGCATCATTAAAACAACAAATATCTTGAGATTGATCAATAAAAGTATGGGGAACTGTGTCATGAGACTCCAGAGTAACATGTTCCAATCCAACGGCTGGAGTAGAGTGTTCAAGAGCAGGTGCATCCAGGGGTAGAACAACTTGCGTATGATGTTCTTCATCTGAGACAAACAATGTTTGAATAGGAAGATCATCAGAAACTTTTCTATCAAGAAAAAATTCGGACATATAAGCAGAGGTATGTCGGTGTTGGAAAAAGGGTCGGGTTGCACATCCTTAGCAGAGATGGTGGGTGGCAAGACGTCCACCCCCAATTCAACATGAATAGATTTTTGAATAGAGTGCTGAATTTTAGCAATATCCGGCCTTAAGTGAGGATGTAATTGATAGCAAGTAGTAGAGCTGGGCCAAACATATTGCAATGAGAGCAATAAGGAGGGAGTGATTCTATTTCAACCATTTGCTAATATCTGTTGTGATTGGATCCAATCCATACCTCATCCGGAGCTGGTTGGGTGTTATCTCTCTCAACTAACACACAAGCTACAGAGGGTCTGGTGACAGCAAGCATAAGACTATCAAACCCTGAGAGACTTACCGTAAACAATTGTTAAGGAGTAGAGAATTTCATAGTTGAAGAGTTGTAGTTTTAAACCCAAGAACTTTATCCAAACAGAAATGATAGGGAATTTTGCTTTTGGATGAAAATCAATAGTCCACTTCATGATTTTCATAAAATGGTTATCTTGATTACCTTTTGAGAAAAAATATGAGTGTAATCCGCATCGTTAGATAACTGAATAAGTATATTTCGTCCGTCAAGTAAGCCAATTTTCCAACTACCCGATAATTTCGTAGCATCAAAATCTTTGCGAATGATCTCAAGTTTAGAGTGTCCATAAAGGAATGTCCCCACTAGAGCAAAATGACAACAAAACGCAAGAATATTGGTTTCAGCCTCAGAGAGAAAGAGAGCAAGTTTCCCTTTTTTTCTTTTTGCCAAGTTTTTTAATGAAAGTGGAGTTACCACCAACTTCAAGAGCCTCGTGGAAGGATTGTAGAAAAATGCAGGACTTACTGATACCAAAACCAGGCTCTGACCTTGCAGAAATGCAGCAGCATAACTCCGCTCCGTCCGAGTGCAAGGATTCAAGCACAATCAACGGAAGGGAACAGGTGACGGTGTCGAGCAAAGAAGAAGGATCCGATGTCAAAACACAGTCGATGTCAGTAATGAGCCGTTATCGAAGAGGAGTCTGTTGAGCTTCGAGCAGTTGGGTGCAAAGGAGAAGCGAACACGACACACCACAGCAGCAGCCGAAGCACGACGAAGAAGCATGTGCTCGAGACTTCACGACGAAGCAGACGAACTAGATGAGAAACGATCGTGACGAGCACAAAGGAGGGAGATTTAGTGGAGAAGCCTGATTTCACCATAAAGACGAAATCCTAGCAGAACGGGCGAGACGAGTATGTATTTGTATCTATATACATATGAATATACATACATCCATATACATACATACATAGATACATACGCGCACACACACACACATATATATATACAGATATGTTGGAAAGAAAGGGCTCAAAATGACCCTAACCATCCGGCATACACCACAGACATAGGATACATGTATACAAAAAAAAAAAAATCAAGATTAAAAATAGTCATAGAAATTGTACACTAAAAGTCTGCCAACATTCGCAAAATGCCTCTGCCTCTGGTTCTATGATGGGAGCCAGCTAACAAATTATTGAGTTTGCTGCCGTTACCCAGATCAACCAAAGTATCATTCCTCGGATTTGGTAGTAGGCTTCCATTCTTCTTCTTCCTGGTATAAACCTGTCATTCATCACCCGAAGATTGACTCAATTGCTCCGTGGATTGGTCCAAAGATTGATGGACATGTGTAGACTGTTGCACATCATGAACTCCATGTGTCTGAGTTACAGTAACTTGCTTTATCTGACGAGACGGTAGAAACTCAGTAGAAGCATTGCCACTCGTTGCATCAAAGTTAGATTCTAGGGCAGGTGAAGTGTGAAATGCCTTGTCTGCCCCCACGAGAAGAGATTTCAAAGTAGGACCTACATCATGAGCTTTGTGTGACTTATCACCCGTGAGGATAGTGGCATCTTCTGGAGCATCCTTCTGATGATCAAAAGTGTCATTAACTTGGAGAGGATCAGGAGGGGGAATCATACACACGCACACATACATACATACAGACAAACACGCACACACACACAGATATATATATATATATATATATATATATAATATGGCAGCGTCTTCATCTTCGCTCTGCTAGTGTTGTTTCGCCTCTATGGCGAAATCTAGCTTCTGCTCCATTGATTTCTTCTTCGACGTACTCATCCTCGTTGCTTTCGTCTATTTCATCGCGTCTTTCGTGGTCCTGCTTCGTCTTTCTTGCGTTACGTTTCTTCTCGTCCTTCGTCGTCTCGAAGACGAAGGTCCCACATTCATAGTGCTTCAGTTTCATCGCGTCCTCTGCTCGTCCTTCGCCCTGCTTGAAGAAGGGCTCGCGTTGCGTCGTACGTTCGCGTTTTCTTTCGGGTCGTGCGTTGCTCGCTCCCAACTTTTAGGGCTGTTCTTTGAAGGATGATCTCTAGCAATGATCTTCTCTGCTTTGTTCCTTGCATGTGGTGATAGTTTTGGGGCATTCCTATGTTGCCGCTCTTGCGGGCGACACTCCCACTCGTGCTCTTAATTCATTTGTGTTCCCGCAGAGATACCATAACACCTTAGCGATGGGCGTTGACACCGGCTTTCTAAAAAAAGCATCCCGTAAAAACAACAAGCCTACAATTTTTCTCTCTAACGCTAAGATCTCCACTTTAGCTTCATCCTGTTGGTTGGTTTTAGTTTGGAAGTTTCTCTATGGAAACCCTAAACTCGAAGTCATTCAAAAGAGCAACACATGCATCTGAAACAGGAATAGAGGATTGGTAAACTGGACGGTAGCATGTTCTTATCCAATTATCAGATGAAGATTATACTCATTTGTTTGCGAGAAGAATTGTTCGCATAGAAAACCGTATTATAAAAGTTTTAAAATGGATGATCGATTTTGATCCTCTCATTGAACCTCCTACCATTCCAATATGGCTGCGTTTTCCGGGTTTAAAGTTCCATCTCTTTAAACACGAGCTTCTCTATTCCTTAGCTATGGTTTACGACAAACCCCTTAAAACTGACGCTCCTATAGTTAATCTGAGTCGGCCTTCTGAAGCCAGATTTTTGATTGAACGAGATTAATTTATCTTTTTCGGGCGAGATCTGGATTAGCTCACACCATCAGGGTTTTTGGCAGCGGGTGGAAAGCGGGTGGAACTCGAACATTTTCCACTTTATTGCACTCACTGTCGTATGTTTGGACATTCTCATTCTCAATGTCACCACTTGCATCCTCATTTAAAACCTCTGAGTAAAAATGTTACTGAGCCCCCTGCACCAACTAACACCTACCCCTCTAATACCCATGAGTGCAACCCATCTATTGAATCTTTGGTTGACCTGACATTTGCTCTCCCTCCCACTCTCTCTCCTAACAACTCTCTTACTACTAGAGACCCTCCCCCTGACAATATTGTTTCTGTTTTTGTGAGGCAAGGTATTTTACTTACACAGTTTCAGACATTTTTAGGCTCCTCTTCTTGAGGAAGTCTAGGGTGCAGAGGAGACATTTCGTATTTCACCTACCCTAGCACCTATCATTGAAGCACCGGTTGATAATCTTTCTACTGCGGCTCTACCGCCTTTTTAGTTTGAGCAAGTTGTTACTGTTAGTCAGATGCAAAAGACTCATAATGTGTAACATTCTTTACATGCCCAGCATATTGTAGACCAAGACACTGATCAAATGAGTCAGTCATCGGATAAGGAATTACATGTTTATACATCCAGGAGGAAAAAGACGAATGGAGGCCTTCTCGAGCTTAGAAACTTAATGGTTGATACTTTGGTTGTTTACAACGACACTAAACTTAACATTTTGTTAGCTGGCTCCCTTCCTAGATCTAGAGGCAGAGGTAGAACTAAATTAGGTCGTTCTCTAGCTATCTGATATTGCGAATGTTTGGCAGTTTTGATTTTTTTTGGGTATACATGTACGTTTCTTTTTTGGGTTTATTTGTGTGTTCTATACCGTGTGGGTAGAGTGCCTTTTTTGGGCCCTCTCATATAACATATTTGTAACTTTTTCTCTTTTAATATATTAGCACTTGGGCATTTATATATATATATATATATATATATATATATATATATATATATATATTTATACACACACACACACACACACATGCATACATACATATTAGAAAAACCTAGGGTCAATTTTATCGAAATAAAACCTGCAGTAGCATGAGTTCATGAGGCCTAAAACGTGCAAGCCCTACCCCTACGATACAAAGCTAACACTGCTCAATCGCTCCGTTTCTGGGAGATCCATGTAGTAACTTTTAGTGTGCTTCGCTCCATCGCCTCGAGTAACCAACGTATCATCAATCTAGCAGAGAGTATCCCCTGCCTCTTCCTATTCCGTCGTCGATGCCGTCGAAATCCACCTGGCGTGTAGCAGCAGGGCTGGAGGTTTCTTCTTTTTCTGCTAAATTTTTGGATATATCGGCCGAATCGATAACCGGTGGTATCCACCCGGGCGTTTGCACCACAGAGGATAGCGGCCACCCTTTCACCTGTTCAACAATCACGTGCAGAGCCCACCGGCGTGGCACTACTGTTAAGCGGGTCTCCCCGACAACCTTGTCGCTGGATGCTACCCCGTTCCCCTTTGAACCGGGTAGCATCAACACTTCGTCTGGTGAATCTCAACTAGAGCTAAAGAAGCGCCTAGAAGCCCCTTTCTGAGGGAGGAGGCGACCAGAATGTGTGTCCCTAATGCGTTCTATGAACATTTGTACGCCAAGAAAAAGAGGTTGTGTTCTCTACCACCACCTCCTCGTCAAAACTCATTTGCACCATCCGCGATCCACCCGATCAACATCCGAGAAGTAAAATCTCTCCACCCGAACCTCGACCATCGTGCATGCTCCATATCATAAGTAAAGTGAATCAACCTCCGAGAGTAGCAAGAGCTTGACCGACGTTATATAAAGTTCTTTGCCGAGACAAATGAAAGCGGAGTCCCGACTTCGAACCACATAGTGAACGATGCGAGGTTGCTCGGTCAAAAATCAGAGCTCCATTTGATAGCCATACATGTGTGCCAAGGAATCAAAATAGATTGATTGAGCAAAGATCTCAGCATAATCTTTCCTTTGTATTCTAATAAGTAGATGTCGCCAATCCAAAACTCACAACCTCCATCCTCCAACGAGCTTCGCATCTTCAAAGAATCCTCTAACCAAATCCATATCGGACGACCAAATCAAATTTCCCAATTAGAGTCGAACTTCACATCAATCGTAGAGAGCCTTCATTTCACAGGTAGTGAAAATAACAGTATGCCTCCCATCCTTTACACCTATCGACCTAATAAAATGTCGTTCTATTTTACCGGCGCCAAGCATCAGCGAGAAGGATTAGGAAATAAAAGACGATCAAAAGTTTTTTGTTGAGGAGGTGGTGTCCCGCCTATAACTCCGACAAAAGAGGCTCAGCCCGTTGTGCGTAACTCGCACATTAACGGGGACGAAGAGGCTCGTCGCCATGAAGGCGTGCCTGCAAAACCAGGCGTGGAGAAGTGGCTCACCGTGAAGCTTGCACCAACCGCTCAATCGTCAAGATCGCCGACGCGAAGTAGCCCGTTGTGCTCATCGTCAATCAAAACTTTCCTTCCTCAGTTCGAACGAAGCAGAGTAGTACCTTGTAGGAACCAGCCGCAAACCGACTGCAGCAGTGCCGCAAGGTGAAAGCACCGCAGCAGCTCTGCGAACAAAGCGCCGTAGCAACACCGCAGTGGCCCGGGAAGGAACGCGACACAGACGTGAACAACGTGGCGCACGGTGAGCAGCGACCCGGACGCAAGCTCCAGTTGACGCACGAAGCTCGATCGCGCCCTCGATGAAAAGCAGACGGACTTCAGTGCGACGCTGCGCACGGAGAGTAGCGACGAAGACGATCCGGAGGGGACGCGCGGTCGCTAGGGTTCGCTATGCGGCGAAACCCTAGCAGAGCCGATCGGGGACGACGCCCCCGCCATATATATATATATATATATATATATATATATATATATATATATGTGGCGTTGTCTCTTTCCCTCACCTTTGCTAGGGTTTTGCCTCATGGTGAACCTTAGTGACCGTTACCGCGATATATCACATCTTTTTCATTCCTCTGCATCTTCTCTCCGGCGTCGTCTTCTTCACCTTACCGCGCGTAGCGTCGTCGTGTCGCCTCTGCGCTGCAGATCGAATGGCGCCTTTGACCCGGCTTGCGTTGCCTGCGTCGTGTGTGGCGGTGTCTTCCTCTTCTGATTTAGCTGGAGCTTCGTCTGGCTCTCGCATTTTTGCGGTGCTTTGCTGCAGACCGTGATCCTGCAGGTTTCCGCGATCCTACAGTCCGACTTCACCCAGCTTGACAACCACTCCGCCTGCTGCAATAGTTTCCCTCGGTCACTCTTCGCACTCTTCACTGTATGGCTTCGGACAAAATGTATGTTGCTGCCCTTGCGGGTGTACACGCCTCAAGTACTCCTAAGTCGTGTTTCCTCCCACATTCCTTTGCATTGGCAGAAGATGGTGAATTTTGCTACATTAAGAAACCTAGTAGGAAGAATGGGATTACGGAAGTAGAATCTAAACAGCTTGCTCACGCCTGTCATATGAACCTGATCGAGAAATTTCTTTATGGCCATCCCAAAATGGAGCTTATTCGTAAGGAATTTGAGCTTATACACCTTGTTGGGCAATGAAAAGTTGGCCTTTTAGATGGAAGACACATCCTTATTCAGCTAAAAAATGAACAGGATTACACACGTTTATTTGCTAAAAGATTTATCTGGATGGATAACAAAACAATGAAAATTTTGAAATGGTCGGCGGATTTTGACCCCCCAGCGGAACCACCAATCTTTCTGGTATGGATCGCCTCTCAGGCCTGAAAGTTAAGCATTTTACTCGAGAAATGTTGTACTCTAATGCCTCAGCTTACGGTAATCCACTCCAACGTACACTCCACTCTTAATCTTTCTCGTCCCTCTAAAGCCAGGGTACTTGTTGAAAGGGATATTGCCTTAATCGCTCCTGACGAAGTTTGGATTGGCTCACAGCATCAAGGATATTGGCAAAAAGTTGTTATTGAACATTTTCCTTTTTTATTGCTCGCATTGTCGTATGTTCGACTATTCTAATTCTCTATGTCACCATCTACATGCACATCTAAGACCAAAGCAAGATAGACGTTTCACCCAGTATGCGAAGATTCCCCCTCCTCCTGATCCGCTCCAAGTTATTGACACTATTGATTATCAGAAGGATACTCTTGAAGATTCCACAATCCTCGCGGGTGATATTTCACATAAAGCTCATGATGTAGGTCCTATTTTGAAACCTCTTCTCATGGGGGCAGGGGAGACGTTTCACACTTTACTTGCCTTAGAATCTAACTTTGATATAACGGGTGGAAATACTTCTACTGATTTTCTACCACATCATCAGATAGAGCAAGTAGTTATAGTGACTCGTTAGCACATGTAGTTCATGATATGCCACAACCAACACCTATCCGTCAATCTTTGGACCAATCCACGGAGCAGATGAGTTAATCTTCGGATGATGAATGATAGATTTATACATCCAGGAAGAACAAGAAGGATGAAGGCCTATTACCAAACATGAGGGATGATACATTGGTTGATTCGGGTAATGACCACAAACTTAATAATTTTTAGTTGGCTCCTGTCCTAGAACCAGAGGCAGAGGAAGGACTAAATTGAATTTCGCAAGCTAACTGATTCTGCGAATGTTGGCAGATTTTTGGTGTTCAATTTCTATATCTAATTTTTAATTTTGTTTTGTTTTTTTTTTTTTTTTGTATACATGTATCATATGTTTGTGGTGTATGTCGAATGGGTCTTTTTTGGGCTCTTTCTTTCCGTACCTATCTGTACCTTTAATTTTATTAATATATTCGCCTTCGGGCTTTTTCAATATATATATATATATATATATATATATATATATATATATATATATATATATATATATATATATATATATATATATATATAGATGTAGATTTATAGACAGGCACACAATTATTTACCTTATATGTCCAAATTAAATCACAACCGTCTCTTCCTCATCACCCGTTGCATGCACAGTTCGGAAAGTGAAATCAGAATTTGGCTTTCTTCTTTAACCCCAAAAAAAAAAGAAATCAGAATTTCACGACAATTATTTTAACCGGGAACAATGATTTAATTAGAAACGCAAGAAAATTTGATAAAATCCAAAACTGATTCAATAACCCTCATCTTTGAAATATTATGTAGTCCTATATATAAAAATAATCATTTTGAAGAGTAGAATGCAATGGAATAATTTTTTATAATATTCAAGAAAGATGAAATTTTGGGTATAATTTGTTCGGGATATTTTGCAGTTATACATTCTAACCATTTGAGTATTACATTGGGCGGTGATAAAGGTTGTGTGTGTAGCGTGGTTGATGTGGCAAGGTTGCATGTGAACAAGATTGTCCATGTGATGATCAATGCGGTGGATGAGGAAACTTTTGGCTTTGTAACCAAATTGGTTTTGCAATGGAGAAAGAAAAGTGAATCGAAGAGAGTTTGGGAATTTCAAGAAGATGCGATGAACGGATTTATGGTGTAAAGTATGATTTAACTATTGTATGAGATCTCAGAATCTTTTTTTTCTCTCTTTACATAGGGAATATTAATACATTTCAATTCAAAAGAAAGCACTATCTAGATTGACGAAAATTTTAAATACCTGAGTAGATAATTCAACTTAATTTAAGGAAAACGAACTTAGAAATCATGAAATAAATCCAATTAAATGCTGTGAATGGGAATGGTCAAGTCTAGACTCGAAGTGGTAACCTTTGATTTAGTCTGTTGGCAGCATCACATTTATTTTCTTAGCATCTTATTGCAGAGTCTAAATAATCAATCTAGTTTTGTCTCATATCTCAATGTCGGCCGTAGAATTTTTAAAATAAATTTTTGATTTGAAAAATATATTTTAATATATATAAGTGATTTTTGAAAAATAGTATTTTAATTTTTAAATAACGATAAGACCAAAAGGGTCCCACATATTTGATAGTTTGGCATGTAGTCATAATATCACAAGTAATACATTATCCCGGACGATAAAGATACAACTTGATAAGTAAGCTTAACCACCTAAACTAAAGTAGCTTGTGACATTTGTTCGATCCGCGAAACTTTCGCGAAACCGACAAGCTTCCCTTACCTAATTTAAGCGACTATGAGTAGTAGCTTTATTTTACTTGAGCTCTAGTTTCTATGAGCAAAACCTCTATAGCTAATTACATCTTAAATGACCAAGTCACCTGCAAAAACTCTCGATTAAGATCAGTGATTTTGTCTTCAAGATTTTCAAAGTTTAGGTTTTCATGATTGGACCTGGAAAAATCAAATGAGAATGACTCAAGTAGGAACAATCATTTTTAGGAATCTAAAGAAGAGAAGAGTATGAGAAGTCATAGATCTGAGGAAAACCCCGGTGACTTCTCAATTATCCTATTATTTGGCTTTATGTCTTTGAAATGATGTTATTTAAAGTTTATTTCTGCAATTTATTATAGAATTTGGGTCTTACATTCGCACGATATCTTATCGTGCAAATAGTCTGGAATGATATGAGGGTTTACACCGTACCGTACGACAACCTCAGAACCCTAGAAGTGTTAGGACTTATATTGCACAACAAGATTGTGCAAAGCCTAAAGAATAAAGAGAGGACTAATGCCACACTAAGAGGATTACCTCAGAATCCTATGAGTTTGTTGTTATTTAAACTAAAGAAGAATTTAGTTGTCGTAGACCCGTTATGCTGCTTGTAAATCGTCATCCCTCATCCGCTGCATCGCCGATATGCTGCCCATAAGGACTTGCTTCAGACTCCATGTAGTAGTAGTTTTAGGTTTTGTGTTTTATATGTGAATGTGTAATATTATTAAATTTGTGTTTTATATGTGAATGTGTAATATTATTAAATTTGTGTTTTGCTACTGTGTCTCTCTTAAACCAGACTATATCCTAAGGGTTTTGTAGTTATTTAAATCATACAAAAAGCTAACTATGCTACAAGAAGATGTAATAAAAAAAGCAGTTTAAAGTGCAAAAAATGAAATAAAAAAAAGTAGTTTAAAAGATAAAACAGTAAAGTATATAGTAACATAGAGCAGCGACATGTATAAGCAGACTATGATGTAAGATTGTACAGTAAAATAAATTAGTAACAGTGAGTGTAGCAAAGTAGAATAAAAGGAGACAAATGCAGTAAAATACTACAAATGTACTGTAGATTTCGGATCCCTGAGCCCCCTGCTACTTGCTATTGTCCCTGTAAATGATGTCAGTATCACAGGAAGTGAAGAAATTTAGCTAGCAGGACAAGTATATGTTTATGTATAAACGGATAAATAACGGAGTCACATATAGAAAACCCTCAAAACACTAAAACGACCCACAGAGACTCAAAACGAATCGTAGGAAAATGACATAAACGAATAAAACAAAAATACAATGTCACATATAAAAGATCGGGGAAGATGATTTATATGTGACATTGGGAATATCCCTAATTGCCAGGAGAATTTTGAAGATAAGGTTCAAACTCAAACTTAAAGTGCGTTGAGGTATTCGTGATGCTAAGTGCATGCGTAAATTTTACAATTGATTCAATTAGGGAAGCGTGAACTACCTCTCGGTGCATCCTTATGTCTAGTGTTTTAATCAGTTTGTGAGTTAGGATCGAGTGCCTAGCTTCATTATTTGCAAATTAGGTGGGTAGGCTCTCACCTAGGGTATGCTCCTAAACTCATGGAAACCTACACTGTGAACTAGGTGGATGGACTCTCACCTAAGATGTGCTCCTAAATTCTAGGAAACCTACACTGTGTATTAGGTAGAATGACTCTCACCTAAAGTGTGGTCCTAAAATCTAGGAAGGCTACGATCGTGGACTAGGTAGAGTGGCTCTCACCTAAAGTGTGCTTCTAAAATCTAGGTAGACTGCACTGTGGACTAGGTAGATGGTTCTTATCTAGGGTGTGCTCCTAAACTCTAGGAAACCTATACTATGACTTGTGCTTGAAGTAATTTAAGATGTTCTACTCTTGATTAAGAGTTTTCCAACTACTCAAATGTCTTCTAATTACTTCCCGATCGAATCAGAAATTTTCATTTTTGACTCGACCGTTTAAAGAAAAGAAAACAAAACTAAATAAACGAAGGAGGTCGACCCACCCAAACGAAATCAGCAAAATCAGGAGTGAAACTGCAGGTGAGTCGACCTAAATGCGTTTAAATTCTTTTAAAAATAATAATAATAATCAAATCAACTCACAAGAATATCATGTAAATCAGACTCGAAAGGAATATTTGAAGTTTTCAAGACAACAATAATATAACTTATTAAAATGACGTAAAAGCAATATTTTGGGACTTCTAAATCTTAAAAGAAGACCCTAATATAACAATTCAAATAAACTCTAAAGACTTTCAAATTTTCAAGCAAAATCAAAATCTTCATAATAAAATATTATCACATTTCAAACTTTCCAAAAAGTACGTGAAAAGCTTCAGCTTTTACACATGTAAAGCAACAGGACATTTGTAAACTTTCCAAAATTTTCAAAATAAAACGCTTAGAGCTTCCAAGCTTTGCAAATGAAAAAGAAAAAAAATTAAAAAAAACATTGCTACCATCCAAAACTTTCAAGCTTTGCAAATATGAAACATTGCCACCATTCAAAACTTTCAAGCTTTGCAAATATAAAACATTGCCACCATTCAAGACTTTTCCGGATTTCATAATATAAGCATCCAAAGCCTTCAGATTTTCACAGTATAAGCATCCAACACTTTCAGGTTTTCACAATATAAGCATCCGACACTTTCAGGTTTTCATAATATAAGCATCCACTACTTTCAGGTTTTCACAATATAAGCATCCAACAGTTTCAGATTTTCACAGTATAAGCATCTAACACTTTTAGATTTTCATAAAAGGAATTCTCTCAAATTTCAGATTTTTGCAAAAGGAATGCCCTCAAATTTCATATATATATATATATATATTTTGAAATTCATATTGAAAATGAAATACATATTTCTATGACACCAAAATGTTTCAACTTATTATTGCGAATATCAAACTTTGGGTGTTGGAAATGCAAACAAGGATTACGAGGCATGTATGTAAAGCTTCCATATGCTACAAAGGAAACATAGAGCCTTCAAAGAATATCAAAATTTTCAGATTTTCAATAAGGTGAGACTCCAAATCTTTCAGATTTTCATAAAGAGGACACCCAAGCTCGGATTTTCACAAAAGTATAGCTCCCAAGCTACAAGTATCAAGCACTACCATGAGCTAAGAAAGCAAAAAAAAAAAAAAAAAAAAAAAAAAAAAAAAAATCCATTCATAACCCAAATCAGTCAAATAAAATTTCAAAAGCTAAAAGGGAATGAAGTGCAACTTAACACTTTAATCAACCCAATATATCAATATTTTCAATCTTAGCCTTTCAAACATTACAACCTTCCAAATGTATGGAATATGCTTAAATTTTCATGCAATCCGAATCCTATAGGACCAACCAAAATATCTTAACCAAGAAAGAGTTCATTCAGGAATAAAAATTCACATGTCATGAGATTCTCATAGGAACAAGTTATGCAGCCTATAGATGTGCCCTTTGAGATGCAATAACGAAGGAATAAAAATTCCTTGCTGTTTGTAAATGAATAAAGCAAGACTCACCTTGCCTAGCTTAAAGAAAGAAAGAAGAAGAGTGACAGGAATCCAAGAGCAGCAATCACGTTTAATCCAGAAATAGTTCTAACAACACCTTCCCCTTTTTTTCAAGCTTCCACCACCCAATCTTAACCCTAACTAGGGTTTTTATAGGCAAAGGAGCCATACCTTCACCTACCATGATGAAGTGGCTGAATCGTATGAAGGGAGAGGAGAGACACATTTAGGGAGAGAGATATGGCAGCCTCGAGAAGAGAAAGGGTCGGCCAGCCGGAGCTGCTTGATTGGGAGGCTGCTCGGTCGAGCAGGGATCGAGGGGACGAACCGGTTAGCAAAGAAGAATCGTCCGTTGTAGGTGCGCAAGCTAGGGTGCTGTTCGAGCGAGAGGGAGTCCGGGAGCAAGGGTTGTGTTCGGGCTCGAACCGGGAGACGAGCGAGTAGAGGGGCACGCCTGGGCCGCGACCTGCTTGAGAGAGGCGGAGGAGTGGCGAGCCGCACGAGCTAGGTTCGCGCTGGCTCGCGAACGAAGGAGGGGGGCGAGCACTCGGGCTAAAGGAGTCGCGACTTGGGGAGAAAAAATGATCGGCCCCCCCTGGGTGTGCGCGGTTAGGGATTTAGGAGGAAATATAAAAGCTCCCTTTTTATTATTTTAATAATCTTTTATTACTAAAACTTCCCGATTCGCGTATTCTCGCTCGTGCATGAAATCATACCAAATTGGATCTCTCTTAGGCAAAGTCGACGCTCCGGACGTAACGGCGCAGTCTGTTTCTTCATCCGATTTCATTTGACGAATTTTTTCAATTTGCGTGCCAAATTTCAAATAATAATTCGCGCATTTTTTCGTGCGACGAACTCAAACAATATAGGTGTCCTTCCCGGCTAAAATGGACGTTTCAGACGCATCAGCGTAGTCCGTTTCGTCATATAGGGTCGTTCGAACAAATTTATCGATTTGCGTGCACGAATATACGAAAGTCATAAAGGGTGTCCTAAAGCTTTTAAACCCTACGGGAACATTCTTTGGGCCTCCATAATCTAGTCCTTAGCCCTTGCAAAAAAAAGTTGAGTGTTTGGGACCACCTATATGAGGCTTCAAAAAAAGTGTCAGAAGGTGGCTTGAGTTTTCTATAAGGGAGGGTCCCGTCACTAGTCCTCTAGGATGGTCAAATAAGAGAGTCTTAAGGCTAGATCCTAGGCTCTAGGAGGAAGAATTAGACCTCATCGAAAATGAGGTCAACACTCAACTACAATAATTTTATTGGACACTAAATGTGTTCTAACTTATTTGTTTGCTCCCTTGTCTCTGTTTTTTTTCCTCTTATGGGAGTAACTTATGTATAAACTTTTTATGTGAACTATTAAAGTGTTGAGTTTATTCTGGCTGCTTTTTTAATTTGAATTAGAGGTGCTATCAGTTTGGCAACTCTTTGTTTTTCCTAAAGAAGGATTTTTTTAAGGATTGGTTAGAGTGGAGATATGTTGTTGACCGAACAAACCAAAAAAATGTCAGTCTTGCCAGTGATGAAAAAAGAGAGTTATCTCAAGGTGTGAGAATGATCGGAAGAATTCACTACGAATGAAGTTAATCATGGCTTGGAGGACGCGGCATAATAGACATAAAATAGAAAAATAACAGAAAAGTGGCAGAGTTTGAATGATTCGGTTATAATCTGTATCTTATTATTATTTGCACTGTGTAGTTACAAGATAAGCCTTTACTATGGGAGATAGGTGGAGAGAGATAGTAGACGAGATAGGGAAGAGAACTGAGAAAAGAAGTGATGCTCGAGGTCTCCTGAGGTTAATGCTTCCAGGATGCTATGGCTTGTTTGGTGTCCAACAACAACATGATGCTAATCAACCTCTTAGCAAAGTTTCTTGTATTACCTTATAATGATTGTGTCTACCAAACAAGTTGACCTTTTTACCATCCTCCCTAGAGTGAGAATTATCTTTGGAGGGCACGAAGAAATCTCTGGAGAATGGAATTGATCTTCTTGAGAATGAGAAGGGGCTTTAGAATGCTTGTCATGCTAATGGCTGCTGTCTTGTTCCGTGTAGGACCATGATTAAGCCATTTAGAGGGGAAAATTTTGAAAAGTATACATGCATAGTGTTGGCGAAAAATGAAGTCATGTAGATAAAGAACAGCTAGAAGAAAATTTTCTAAACCTACTTGCGTTAAAAGCTATTGTTGTGCTTGTGATTTGAATTGTTTGTGATGAACCATTCCGTTCAAGGGAATAATAAGTTATAGAAATACACATTTAATTTTGGCCTATATTTGTCCAAGTCCTCTTTGGACATGTTAATTCTGGAAAGGAATCAAGTACCTTTATTCTGTAATTATTAATTGAGTGCTTTTTATTGTTGCTCATTAGTCATTGCCTGCAGGTTAGAAGTATTTGGGATGCTTACATCAAACCTGGAGGAAGGTATGTACATTTTCTTGTTTATTCACGTAATGCTGAGCTGGTACTAAGAAAATGTGCTTACGAGATTAGAGGATGAATATAGAAACCAGATAACAAAAGCTGTTCTCATATCATACGCATGATTTAAAAGAAAACTTAAAGCCAAATCCATAAAATATTGAATAAAATCACCTCAAGAAAAGCAATACTAAGATTGCTTATTTTCTCTTTTCAATGCGCACAAATTTTGTTTCTGATGAATGTTAACTTTGAGATTTGCATCTCTCATCATTGCCATAGAATGCTTATGCTGGTCTTCATAGTGAGATCATTTTGGTTGCATTAGGTCTGCATATATTTTTTTCTACCATTGCTGTTGTTAATGCATATCCTTCAAAATCCGTGTTTTCTGATTTATTTATGGGAAATTTGCATACCTAGCACACAATTCCTAAGTTTTTACATATCTTACACCTAATCTTTCATATTTACATACATAGTAATTTTGTTACTTTAAACTTGTGCACGAATAATGTATATTTCACTTCTGTTATAAAGTGGTAATAGTATTATCTTTTGTTGTGATATTAAGGATTTGAGTGTTTTGTGTCTAACTATGAATGTTTAGGTGTGAGATGTAAATACATAAGAATTTTGTGCTATGTATGCAAATGCACCTTTGTCTATATGATGATTTCGTTGTCTTAAATGCAGTCGGATACCTGGTCACTGGGTACAGCCACCGCCACCTGCTGATGAGGTCTGGGCATCCTATCTTGTTAGCACCAAGGATCGCTGAAAGCAAACCGAGGCAGATGCTTCCTTCAGGTGCTAATATTTTCTTGCTTTATGGCTTCGCTTGCAGTTTATTCCGCTTTTTATCCTCAAAGCTTATTAATAAGCTGATGAACAATGCATCAATGCATGAAAGAACTCTTAATTTGAAACTTAAATGCTTGTAATAGTGAGCGATTAAACTTTAACCATGAATCTGCAATGCATTAATGACAGTAACCTAATCCTGGAGGTGTGGATCCAAGGTTTTTAATTGCTGTGGTGGGTGGCTAAGGATGTGTGGAATACCTCTAGTTGAGTGACGGATTTTTATGGGGTATTAAGCCAAGGGAAGGGGGTTGGCTAAAGGCTTGGGTTAAATTGGTCCTAGGATGACCCCTCAAAATCTTATCTTTAGGGTATTGACATAGAGGAAAACAAATGTGTGGTGAGGTTGTGGTGTGGTTTGTGGATTTGTTGTGGTGTGGTTTGTGGATTTGTTGGTGTGTGGTTGGAGTTTATGGTGTGGTTTGTGGATGTGTTGGTGTTGGGTGATTGTGTGGTGTGGATGAGGCGGTGTGTGGATGAGGTGGTGTGTGGATGTGTTGGTATGGTGTAGAGGTGGTGGAGTGGGAGAGTTGTGTGGTAAGGAGGTGGTGGTTTAGGGTGATTGCGTGATGAGAAGGTGGTGGTGTGGTTTGTGGATGTGTTGGTGTGTGGCTTGCAGTTTTGTGGTGTGGTGTGTCTGGATGTGTTTGTGTGGTAGTGGTGGGTGTGATTTAGAGGTGATGGTGTGAGGATGTTTTTGTGTGGTGTGGAGGTGGTGGTGTAGGAGAGTTGTATGGTGTGGTGTGTGGTGTGTGGATGTGTTGGTGCGGATGTGCTGGTGTGGTAATGTCGGTGGTGTGTGGTTGTTGGTGTGTTGGTGTAGAGGTCGTGATGTTTTTGTGACATTACGATTTTTCTTTATTTTGTGATAATGTTCTTTTTCTATTTATGTTAATTAGTTTTTTCATCCTAGTAATATAATTGTTAAGAACAAAAAGATTGATTTACATGCAATGTGGGATAAAGAAACAAAAATAATATTTTGTGGTCTTTTTCTTAAGGAGATCGATATGAGAAATAAGCCTACAATCTATTTCAACAAGGGTGGCAAACTATTATCAGAAAATTCGCGAAATTACACACAGAGAGTACGATAGGATGCAATTAAAGAATAAGTGAGATCAACTCAAAAATGATTGAAAATTTGAAAGGAATTGAAACAAGGGTCAACTGTCTTGGGGTGGGATTTTGTGAAGTGAACAATTGATGCTTCCGAGGAGTGATGGACAGAAAGACTTTGCCGTAAGCATATTTGAAATGTCCTCTTATTTGGTCATTTTTTTTTAAAAATTGAATTAGATGTTATATAAATTTGTCGGTGGTGTCTGCTGCAAAAAAATTTAAATTCGGTGGAGTAAATCATGAGTTAGAGGTGAGGTTGAATCGTATGTTTGGGAGTGTCGTGGTAACGAGCACCAATGCATGTGTCATTAGTGAAACGGGGCTTGGTGGCATCCTCGAAAATTTGGGACCGACCAATCGGGTGATTCCATTGAAGGCCCCAGTTCGTACCTTCATGGTCCTTGAGCCATTCTAAGTTCTTGGTTGAGAATAAAAAGAAACTATGAGCCGCTTTCCTTAGATGCCAGATATCACAGCTAGTGGTTTCATGCAGGAATGAACCCAACACAGCTCCAACAACTTCTATCGGCAAGGTTCTGTAAATTTTGAATGCATCTTTGAAATTTTTTGAGGACTTGTTGTTTTACTTGTTTTTGATGGAGTTACATAAAGATTCGACCCGAATGACCAATGACTGTAGGGTGGCATACATACGATATTTTTATGAGCGCTGGAACATTTGAGAGACTTTTTATTTACAATGTCATGTCCAAGGTTTTTCATTTTTCGTTAGATATGCTTATTCATTGATTCTTATATGTTTATTGTATTGTTTATAATCTTTTATTATTGTAGTTAATTCATTAATGCTTCAGTGTTAGCTAGTACGATACTGATCTACATGGATGCAACCCGAGAAAGACGCAAAAGGAGAGTTGCGGCTGTCGTACGCTTGATGTACGAAAATTATAACTCTTACATAGAGCGCTCCTCTTGCATGAAATCCTCATATGCCAGGGATAAATGGGTTGGGGTGTTGCTTGCGGGCCACCCAATGAGGATTTAGCAGTATGTTCCATATAACACTGGAGATATTCAACGATCTGTTGGAGGAACTACACAAAAATCATAGACTTCATGTCTCTTTCTGGACTACTTCGCGAGAGTTGTTAGCGATAACTCTCTACATATTATAGTAGAAAGAATCAATGTGAAGAACAATGAAACGATTGCAACATTCTTTCGAAAAAATTTACAGATACTTCTCAGTAGAATTGAACGCACTTTATAAGTTTTCTTTTCACAAGTCATTAAACCAATAAATTTTACGTTCGAACAGACTCCCACAGAGATTTCATGATGCGCGGTATATGTCGTTCTTTAAGGTAATTTCTCCAATTTATTACATTTACTTTTCAAATAAACATCGTTATCTTTCTAGAATTCTATCAAAGCAATCGATGAAAGACACGATGCACGTGTTCCAAATAATGAAATGATCGCATTCAGCTGTCGTTGTGGGTCGCAGACTCAAAATGTTATGGCATTATGCGACTTCAACATGTGTTTCATCTTTGTCATCACCGCGTGGGAGGTCGCACTTGATAATCGACTTTTTAAAGCCATAACACAAAATAACAACTACAACTTCCCACATCCACCTACAAGTATGTTTGAGACTGAGCTAGTCTCCTAATTCATTTTTCCCAGAATACATATTATGCAATTCAATCAAGTCAATATTATTTGATTAATGTTGGATTTTGCTGCAGTGAGGGTATCTCAAACTCTATTCTGATACGAAATACCACATAACAAGTCAACAGTGTAACGCGAGACAGAAAAGTAATGTTTAATAAAAGGCAATCCTCCTTACACGATATCATTAAGAGGAATTTTGGTGCTTGAAAGAACAAATTGTTTATACTTTGAGATATGTCATCTGACTCGTTTCCCAAACAGGTGCGGATTCTGATTGCCACGATGGCTCTTAATAATACATTCAACGCCATACTTCTCGCAACAACATCAACTTCTATAGGTCGGACGAGGATCGTAAGTATGTCACTGCCGAGACATTTTAGTACCGTCTTGGACTTTCTTTCACAACATGAGAATGATGCTCCCGAGACCTATACTAAAAACAAGGAAGATGCAAGGGAGATAACATAGTTGAGGGAACGAATTACGGATGCGATAATATGAGGGTGATTTGATTATTCATTATATTATTAATTGTAATTATTGTTGAAGAGATTCATTGCTTGTTGTATTTGTATTTTATATAGTTACTATTTGTTTCTCTTCATTTTTTATTTAGGTCTCGTTTAGAAGCATTATCGTTGCTTCGACTTACTAGAATGATACTAGCTACGTTAAGCAGTTGTATGGGAAAGTTCGTTGTCTGTTTGGTTGCAAATTGTGTGAAAATAAGCTAGTAGGCAAAATGATCAACCGCCCTCGTTTATTAGAAGCCGCACTTCACTCCACAACCGCACTTCACTCCAAACACTTCAATTTCACTACGACCGCACTTCACACAACCACACACACACACAAACACAATTTCCACTTCACTGCACATCACACACCCACACAGACAAACACAATTTGCACTTCACTGCACTTCACACACCCACACACACACACAAACTGCACTTCAAACACACAATTTCAATGCACTTCAAGCCAACGTTTAGCACTTCAAACACACACAATTTCACTGCACTGCACTTCACACAATCACACACACACACAAACACAATTTCCACTTCACTGCACATCACACACCCACACACGGACAAACACAAAACCCACTTCACCGCACTTCACACACCCACACACGGAGAAACGAATTTGCACTTCACCGCACTTCACACTCCCACAAACTCGCACTTCACTCATCGCTCTTCAATTTCACCGCACCGCACTTCACACACCCACACACACAAACACAATTTCCACTTCACCGCACTTCACACAAAACAAGCATACACAAACAAACACATTTTGCACTTCACCGCACCGCACACGCCTACACAAGTCACAATTTCACCGCACCGCACTTCACACACCCACACAATTTCACTGCACTTCACTCCCACAGCTGCACTTCACTCCAAACACTTCAATTTCACGGCACTGCACTTCACACAACCACACACACACACAAACACAATTTCCACTTCACTGCACATCACACACCCACACACAGACAAACACAAAACCCACTTCACTGCACTTCACACACCCACACACACACACAAACTGCACTTCAAACACACACAATTTCACTGCACTTCAAGTCAACGTTTAGCACTTCAAACACACGCAATTTCACTGCACTACTGCACTGCACATTTTACACTTCACTGCACTGCAAACACACACACACACAAGTTTTGCACTGAACTGCACGTCAAAACAAAAACAGTCCCCAAAACAAAAACAGTCACCATTATAAAACTTAATACCGTAATCATAATGCAATGGAGCTAAGCTGGAATTAACTAAAAACGGAACAAAAACAATTCCCAAACCAAATGTCAGAAGGGGCAGCCATAATAGCAGAAAACATTACAAATAGGAGCATCGATGGAGAACACATCATTAGTATCCCCCTATGCTAATCAAATTTTTGCGTAATTAACATTACTAATCAACTTCACATGAACACCATCATGCTAATTATAGAGGCTTCAAACTTGGGGCACGACAATCTAGCATGAATATACATAGCCAAGGCTTCAAAACACTCACCATCAAAATGATTACAAGTTTTCCCGATTGACCTTGAAAAGGTGCCTCTCATTTTCACAAATTCACCTTGAGAGGCACCCTCCACCAGCTAATTAGGGGAGGAAGAGCCCACATAAAGCATGCCAGAAAGTGCCAGGTTCACCGAAATAAATTGTGTTTGTTTGTGTGTGCTGTTTTGTGTGAAGTGCAGTGAAGTGGAAATTATGTTTGTTTGTGTGTGCTTGTTTGTGTGAAGTGCGGTGAAGTGGAAGTTGTGTTTGTGTGTGTGGTTGTGTGAAGTGCGATGCCGTGAAATCGAAGTGTTTGGAGTGAAGTGCAGCTGTGGGAGTGAAATGCGATGAAATTGTGTGGGTTTGTGAAGTGCAGATGCGAATGAATTTGTGACCCTCCTAACATGAAAGAAAAAAATTGAGTAAAGCATGCCGGAAAGTGTCGGGTTCACCGCAAAAAATCGAGTAAATCATGCCGGTTTGGGAACGGAGCAAACGGAGCAAAAGCCCGAAAAGAAACCACAAGAACATCGTCCGCAAACGGAGCAAAAGCCCAAAATACCGAGATCGAAATCCATACAGAAGCAGCGAGATCCAGGAGGATGGGAAGAAGAACTTCTTACCCTTCGAGGGACGGATTCTAGGAGGAAGTGAGGAAGAAGATAGATCGAAGTCGGTCGAGGAAGAAGAAGACCGGCCGAGTCGCGAGAAGGGATAGGGCGAGAGGAGTTCGGGGAGAGCGACGGGGTGAGGGCAGCCGCGGGAAATTTTTCCGGCGAAGGCGCAGTCGAACGACGGGGCAGCGGGGTATAACCCGCTGTCCGCTTTCACCGCGGATTCGAGGTAGGGCGCCGCGATTCGTCGCTTCGCCAGCGACGAAGCCGTAAATTCGCTGTGCGGGGAAGCGCCGCACCGCGAATTTACTCTTCCAAACGGCGCCTTAATGTTGATTATTTAAGTTTTTTACGTTATTTGTAAGTGTTTTTTTTTCCATTTACATCTCTTTTGTTTTTCTTTTAGTAGGTTTGAGGTCCTTGATGAGGCGTTTGACCTTATGAGTCCTTTGGGGTTGGCGTCATATGTGAAGTCCTAATGAAGACAACCAAGTTTCTATCTTCTTTTTAGTGCTGCAGTTTTTGAGGTTCTTCTGGATTACATTTTTTGGTGATATGCATATGTGATACAAACAAGCTTGGTATTACGTGTTCTTGTAGTGATATATTTGTTAGTTTGTATATTGGGTTCTGTGAGACATTACATTTGCACAAAATTGTAATTAATTACTTATTTTATCAATTTCTACTTGTGTTATGTCTAATGGATTGTCTTTTAAAGCATTCAAGAAAGATAAGCTCGAAGATTTCTAGTATCTACCGAGAATTGCAGTGTCATTATAGACTTTAGAGTCTCCTGCTGACTTCACGTAGGCCATATAGCTACGGGAGAATTCTACATGTGCCCTCGGAGAATCGCGGAGAACTATGACTTCTTCTAGTGGGCAGATAGGCTTGAAGATTTCACTGCCAAGAGTGACTAGGTATGAAGAGTATCCCAAGAGGATGACTTAGCTCGTGAGATATACCGTCTACATTTTAAAAATAATATTATCATATCACTAATATTAATTTAATAATTTTTTTCTTTATTTTAACAATTATGATACTCACTATTAAGTGATGTGTACATCTTATCTTTTATACTATTTTGAATTGGATTTTATGCTTCTAAAATATCAAATATATTGATATAAAAATTATGTTGTAAACAATATTACTATATAGGGGTAGAATGATCTATCGTCAGAAACAGCTGCCCCACATCTGTTTTTCAAACTACAAAAAATAAATAACTAGTCAGCTTACCCGCAACAACTTATGCACATCAATTTATTAATAAGTTGCAGCTGTCCCAAACAGACCCTCAAATATTGGCTAAAATTTGTGAGTTTTAAATAATGTATTGACTTACTTATTTATAGAAATATTTAATCATTTATTTCATATTTTCAAATGAAAAATAAATTATAGTTAATCTAAAGTCTTATTAAAAAATATTGTATTTTAAAAGATGAAAAATTATAATGTTTGGATAATGTATATAAAATTATACATTCTCTTATTAATTAATGAATGAGCAATAGTAAGCAATATTAATTCATAAATTTAGAATAAAATACTTAGAACTTTATTGTCATAAAAGAATAATGGAAATGAAATATATTAAATACATGATTAATACATAAATAAAAAGAAATTTAATATAACTATGTAAACACAGATGATTAAAATTTACTTAAAGTAGCATGATTAAACTTAATATTGAAAGATTACAATCTTATTAAAAATGATGTAATGTGAAAATAATATTCATAATGATTATTAACTAGTATATTTAATAATGTATATTTTTTATGTTATAAGTGTTCAAATGAAGGAGTAACAACTTAAAGTGTAAAAAGGTGAAATATATTGGTTTGCATAATTATGTTTCTAAATTATAATAATATTTCCTTTAATTTTAAATGTATTTCTAATTTCAATTATTTTCTATAGCTGTGAGATTTAACCTATTTCCAAAGCTTCATGTTGTTAGGAATGAGATGCATTATTTAACGTCTTTTGTAAAAGTTTTTTTTTTTTTTTTTCTTAGAAAGACATCAGATTATTACATATCTTTAGATTATGTGAGAACTTATAATTAGAATCACAAAATAAATATATCAAACTATAATAATTGTTTGAAATGTGTGCAGTGAAAAATACGAACACTACAACATAATTGTACTCGAGAAATGATGTATCACCATGCATGACATGGTTGTATAGAAGAAATAAAAAATTAGAAAAAAATAAAATTTTTAGGGCAAAGACATGATGTCAGCAACCATAAAAAAGGATGTCAAAAAAAGGAAAAGTTGCTTATAGTATGTGTGCAGTGAAAAATACAAATAATACATGGTTGTTATCGTGAAATGTTGGAGTATAATCAGGTACAATATAATTATACACAAGAAACGTGCACCCAAAAAAAAATTTAAAGATATTTAGAATAACAAAATAAATAAATCAAGCTATGATAGATCAGGATGTCATAATGAAAAATACGACCACTACAACATGCTTGTACTCGAGATAAGATGTAACCATCTACAACATGATTGAACTCAAGAAAACCGAAGTACAACTATGCACAGATTAATTATACAGAAAAAGTATATGCAAAAAAAAAAAAAAAACCAATCAATTAATTATAAATAACTAATATTTGTAACAACAAAATAATGAGGTCAATATAAAAAAAAATATTAAAATGTGAGCAAAGAAAAATACCAGTAAAAAATAATTGCACTCAAGAAAAACTGAAATAAAATCCTGTCGTGCAAAAGAAAAATGCATAAAAAGAAGTATTATTGACAAATGTATAATCATGAGTGTGCAATAGAAAAGTGCGGCCAGAAAAAAAAAAAAAAAAAAAAAAAAGACACCTTTAAAAATAATGACAAAGAAATGATGTTTGCACTCATATGTGGCTAGACATACTCGAGAAAAAAAGAGAAGAAAAAAAGAACAAACAAAATGAATGTCATGGATGAGAAGAAAATGACGAACCCTAATCTTAAGAGAAGAGGAAAATAATAAACCCTAAATCTTAAAATTAGAATAAGAATTTATTTAGAATTTGAAATGTCGAAATCTCATACATTGCACTTTATTTTTTAATGTTATGTAGTTTAATATTTTTTAAATACCGGATGAGTTTGAAATTGGTGTCCAAATAAAACTCTTATCTCTGCACATAATATTTTCTTCTCCATTTAAGTTATTTTCATTTTTTTAAAAAACATGTGCAGGCAAGTGGATTCTTTTACTAGAGAAGAGGAAGATGACAAAGCTGGCAAAATAAGGTGCTTTTAACTGGAGATGCAGTCTCCAAGTATGCGGTTCTGTCCTAATGAAGCCATTAATAAATATGGGAATGAACTTTGAATGGAGTGATGAACTGCTCACAGAATGCCATACGACGCAAAAATTTCATCAGCAACCATTTTTTGGTTCTGCAGTTAGTCTGCTTCAAGAAAGATAGGAAGCTCAGGTAGTTGGACTTATTAAGGGCGGCCTGAGATCTTTGTACATGTGAGCATTTAGATTATAAATTAATTTCTATGTATTTACATATCTAACACCTAAACTTCAATTTTTAAACCTGCATGCCACTTTATCTTATGCATTATATGAAAGAGTGCATGGCGTAATTGTAAAGTTTGTTTTAGATAGGTAAATACATAAGAACTGGGTGGTATGCATGTAAATGCCCCCTCTTTTTTAAAATTGATATGAAATCATCAACTTCTTTTATATCTATGAAAAAATTGTAGCATCTGGAACTCGATTAACTGATTAGCTTATGTGTTGGCGGGTGAATTTGGATTGGATTGGATTGCGACTCGGGATGTCAACTCCAGCGCTTGAGATATTAAATGCATTTGACCTAGATTTTAACAACGTGCCACATCATTTGAAATGCTTACCGTTGCAATACCCATGTTTTCTTTTTGGACTTTGTGATTAAATGCATATGACCTACGTCATGTGCGGCATCAGTTTAAATACTGCATGTCATCAAATGAATTGTGGGGCCAATCGCATGTTGTGCTCGATTTCTCATATGTATGACTTAGGATGCATTGGTATATAAATATGAACATGGAAAACATGTGATACGTATATGGCCTGGTAGGGCGGGCTTTGTAAGACATCGAAGGTCAGGGGTTCGAATCTCACCCGTGCAGGGGGCTCTCATCATAGGGCATAGCGCATGGAAAACCGATATTTAGGCATCTGTCAAATATCGATTTCCTTTTAAGAAAAAATAAATAAAAAAACATATATTTCAATCTATGATGCACGCAAAAGCTATATAAAATTGAGAGAATTAAAGTGATAGAGTGAGTTTCACTTGTCCAAGATAAATTAGTTGAAACTTGTGCAATTTATGTATGTATATTGAAAATAAACTTAGTTGATTCATGCACTTATGACATAGAAGTAATAGCATTAATAAGAGCACATATAAAAGTATTCTATTACTTAAAAGTAATAATATAAAAAAATGACATGACTAAAGGTTTTGCAAACTGTTTCGTGTAAAATAAAATTATCAACTTATATTTGACGACTAAATGAGATGATCTGTCTGACTGAAAATATTAAGCTTGTAATTATTCTTTATTATTGTTGCTTTGTGCTTAAAATATTTAATAGACTGTTAAGTATATTCTTTATTATTGTGATTATTTTGGAAGCTTCATTCACCATTATTTAGCTAGTGGAAGAAAGTGCAGTGCTCGTCACTGTGTGGACTTTTTTCTCTTTCCATTCAACATTTTTTTGGCGTGCTAACAAAACGTGAAGGTTTGGTGATGTAGATCTAAATGGTAATTTTGTTCTCATTTGTCAACATTTCATCCATCTTAAATATTTGAAAGTTCTGCACTATTGTTGGCTATCTAGTGATAATTAGCGAATATAGCAATTCATAAGGTTGCCAATAAAATGCACATGAATTGAAAGAGATGTAATATGATGTCATTCATAATATTTTGTTTTTTTTGGAGTTAATGCTTTATTGGATTTAAAATTTTGTGGATACATTATGTGTGTGAGTCGGAGATTGAATTTGCTGTAAATAAGTATGCAATCATTAGTATAATTAGGGCCATTTGCTTCATTGATATGTTATTGGTGGATATTATTTGTTTGCTTTAAGCGAATTATATATTATAATTATTATGTTTTAAATAATTTGTTTCCAATTAAACTTAATGGAATCTAGCCGATCTTAAGTTATCTAATTTAAATTAATATTAGTGAAAATAAAACTAGTTATTGCTGATGTTTCACATAATATTGCATTATTTATGTAAAATAATATTCAATACAAGGTATTTGATAGGTCATTGTCATGTGAATTAATAACATTATTATTAAGATAGCACATTTATTTATTCAATATTTAATCAAATAAATCTCTTACATAAACTCGATGTTTAATGCGTGGCGAGTATCGAAATGAACAATTACTAATTAGTTAATTTTAAAATTTTTACAAACACTTGAATAAGATATATATATATATATATATATATATATATATATATATATAAATATATTATCATTTCTGTCATAATCAGAGATAAAGACATCACCCAAGCAACTGTAGATCTATAAGTCATTGTGGCTGTCCACACGCAGCAACTGTTTATCATGTTTATGATGCTATCCTCCTTTTATGCAAACTTTTCGTTGTTTAAATGCAAACACACCAAACTTCAATTAATTAGTGCTTTACTGTACATTGATTTATTATTTGAGTTTTTTAAAAAAAAAAAAAAGGATGAAAAAGAAAAATGTGATAATTTTGTCTATGGCATGAAGCACCAAATGGCGGATGAGCAAACTGCTACTGTAGTTATAGAGTTACTACTAATAGTGTCTAAGCCACTACCGCAACCACGTTGTTTAATAATTGGCCTGACTTTATATCTAGACTTGCATAGTTTAATTTAATCATTTTGAACAATTTAGAATTATAATACCTTATATTAATAACTAGAAAATCTAAATATTGCAATACATAAGTTAAATTATTTATATGATCCATAGCGTCCCTAAGATACACCTTTGACTCTAGAACCCGGAAGTTTGTCCTCCTAAACTCTAGAGGGCTTTTTTAGAAGCTTTTTGAGCCTCCTTGATCCAACCCACATAGTCAATTCATGGAGAATTATTGGGACCCGCATCAACCCATCTAATACTCCTTTTGCTTAATTCTTCGGTTCAATATAAACTCAGCTTAGTTAAAGTTTTTTTTTTTTTAACAATATTTATGCTAAAATTCAATTAATTTCATCATACTCAAATCAAATTTATATAACCTAAATCAAATTCACTTGTTGAATCCTAAATTGTCTTTCGAAATACACTTCCCGAGAGTTAGAACCAATAGGAGAGAAAAGAGAGATGGTAGAGAGAGAGAGAGAGAGTCGAAAGCTTTTATTTTTTATTCATGTTTTGACCTCCTACTTACGAGGGTCTAATAGTCGCTATTACAAAAAGAATAGAACAATTATAGTAATTGCCCAAATAATTGAATCGACGTGTCTGTCGTGTAAAAAATACATTTATAATGCAAGTAATATCTAATGGTTTATTGATCGTCGGATGCTTTGGGATCGATCGATTATGTCAGTAGATTGCATGCAATATCATTTCCGTCGAGGGAATTGGTCGATCGATCATAGGTTTTCGTTCAATTTTGGTGAGAGGCCTGACAGTCGGTCGACAGACTATCGATTAAGTCCACTTGCTTGGTCAGTCGGTCGATCCTGCTGTGCAGTCGGTCAACTTCTTGTCCAATCTGGATCACGTCTTTTGGCTCAGAACTTTGATCGTTTGAGACTCCATTCTAGCCGATTGATCCCTTGAAGATTCGTGTTGACATTTTTATCATATACATGTTAGTTCCCCAATTTTCCTGCTCTTTGACAGCGATTGCTATGATATGGACAGAAGAATCATTAGTAATAGATGAAACAATAAACGAAGGAACTAATTTAATAATTATATTTCCCTTGTGTTATGCCCGATGTTCTCTATAAATAGGGCATGAAGGCTTGTGTTTTTCATATTTAATTGAATATCTCCTTGTCTTCCGAGCGACATCATGGCTGATGATTCGAGCAAGAGAACTCTGAAGTTCAAATTTTGGCTTTGCAAGGCTTTCTTCTTCCTGCCCCAGTTGCAGTCAAAAGGAAAAAGAAAAAATTTACAAGGAAAAAAAAAACATTCGAAACCTGAAACTAGGTTTATCGACCAAGTTACTTATTCGGAAGGTCCTGACATTCTATCGCTGAAGACATCCCTAAATCTGGACCCTCACCAGAAAGTTTTGGCTAATGGTCCAAACATGGGAGTGACTGTGGGAAAAATGCTATCGAGTCATCCCACTCGTTGAAAAAACTGAGAGTGGTCAAGTGAGGTTGAAAGAAAAAACGGTCATCGATTCTTCGTGCCCCCTCTGCTGAATAAGAATGGAGGTCCTCCAACTCGAGGAACTGACAAATTCTCCATTACCCTTTTTAATATACATAGATTCTTGGGCATGTGATTTTTTTTGTTTAATAATTCCTTGACATTACTTCTAATCCAGATGAGTCAGCTGCACCGGAGAATCATACTGATGGTGGGCCATTGAGTGTCATTATTGATTCTAGCCTCAATGCCTGCAGCTGAAGATGAGTCGATTGACCAAGTTGCTTCTTCGGAAGGTCCTTACAATTTATCGCTAAATAAATCCTTGAAAATGGACCCTCAGCAGAAAGTTCTGACTTATGGTCCAAACATGGGTGTGACTGTGGAGGAAATCCATCGAGTCATTGCACTCATCGAAAGAACTGAGGGTAGTCAAGGGAGGTTGAAAGAAAAGTCGGTCGTTGATTTTTCTCCGCCTCCTCTGCTGCATAAAGATGGAGGTCCTCTGGCTCAAAGAACAGACGAATTCTCAATTATCCTTTTTGAATTAAATTGAAATTTTGGTATGTGAACTTTTTTCTTTGGTAGTCTTTAATAATTCCTTGACAGTACTCTTATTACGGATATGTAGGCCGCATCAAGGAATCTTACAAATAGTGGACCATTGAAGAATGTTGTTATTGATTTTGCCCCAATTCTTGCAGTCGAACCATGAAATCTAGTTGTTGCACCTCTTCAATCAATTGACCAAGGTGTGTACCGGTCCATCAGATGATTCAACAATTCCCAGGAGCATTTGGAGAGCCAAAATCTTTCCTCTGGTTCAATGGAGCACCGAAGGAGGGAGATGGCCAATCCTCCAGCAAAGGCGACCGGAAAGCCTACTGGTGAAACTACGCAGGAGTTGTTGGCTAGTTGTACGATGTTGGAGGCAGAGTTTTCTGCACTTTAAAGCACGTTGAGTGATGTGCGAGATAAATTAGGGCCCATTTGTGAGTTCCTGGTTTTGAGTAAATTCCATCAAGACATCAACCGAATGGAGCAAAATAGGTTGGGCAGAGAGTTAGTCTTCCGAAGGAAGCTTGAATAGTGGGATGCCTTGGCTAAAGTGGCGAAAGTCCCTTTTATTAAGTTTTTCCTTCAAATAATGTAATCATTTCATTTGTAATAAAATAATATATTAATTAATGTTAAATGATGTTTGGTGTGGCACTTATCTCTTTGGGGCGCTTCTACTTCCACACCCACCCTATAAATAGGGAATGTGACCGCCTCTTACTTTTTTATGCTCTCGTTCCTTCTTTTCATTTCCTTCCTTTCTTTCTTTTGATTTCCTTTTGCGCTTTTTTGTATATGTAATCTCTTTATGGCTCTGAAGTATTCTCCTACTCTCTTCGGAACTCACCCCACCATCGATGCATCTATTCTAACTGCGACAGACATAAAGGAAATGCAAAAGTTCATCTTCGATAAGAACATCGTTCTGCGACCAGCTCGGAAGTCTGACCGGCCGACAAGCAGCTTCGTCTCATACTTGGTTTTCTAAAGGGACCAGTTTAGGTATGGTGCATCTTCAATAAATACAAAGTCATTCCGACGTAGGCCCTCCCTAATTTGATAGCTGCCATCATGATCTTAATGTTCATTTGCCGCCGAGAGGCAATTACTTGGTTGAATGACTTGTTCTTCCATTTCTACTCTTTCAAGGTTGACAGGGATATCTTCTTCATGTTCTTCATAGGGAAGAATCTCCAACTGTTTGGAGTTAAGAACAAAGTGAAGGACTAGAAGAAACAGTTCGTGATTGGCACCTGCGCCGATGGCTAGGAGATTCACACCAACCCAGTAGATATTTCGGCGGATGAGACCAAGTCCTTACCGCAAGAACTGCATGGCATCGAAGCGATGCTTACATGGTGCAAACTATTGGTGCCGCAGTACACATCAGATGGAAATGTTAGCTGGGTGTTGAAGTGTCAGATAACTTGAGAGTTGTGGCTCGCTTCCGATGATGTGGAAGTTGCATGAGTGAAGGTAGTTTTGAAAATTTTGATTGCTAATCAACAGAAGCTGAAGTTCCCTCCATCGAAAAGTAATCTTACAGAAGGAAATCTTATAGAGGGTCAGTTCACTAGTGGGATTGCCGCTGCAACCTTCGGCACCAGTGGTGCTAAGTTTGTTACTTCTTGGTCAAAAACCTTGATCATGGTCCAAAAACACCATAACTAGTGAGCTTACTATTATTGTTTGTTCTCATTCGATTGATGTAGGGAAAGTTGAAGGGAAGAAAACTATCTCTGACTAAAAAGCTTTTGAAGGAGTCGGGGGACCAAGCACCTATCTACCCACAACTAACTAGACAATCGAATCCCCTATGTAGATCACAACCACTCGCTGCGGTTCCGTTGGATTCACGAGCCGCTAATCCTTCTTTCATATATATGGCGGAGAGAAAAAAAAAGCGAACTGCCCTGATCCTGTTTCTCTGTCTGACTCTACTCACAAAGAGGCAGAACCATGTTTTAGGTACAATGCTTTGTCGTCTCTTGGGAGAGAAGCAGTACATCAACAAGGGAAGGAGCCGATGGGAGACTTGGACACCCCCTCCCCTTCACTTAAAAGAAAGAGGGACTCCTTAAAGGGACTCTCGGTGAAGGGGGGACAAGAAAGGTTATGGGTCGACATCAACCACCGATTCAATTTAGTTGACACTTTGAGGGACTGGTTCTCAAATTCTATAGAGAATGAGGGAATCCCAGTAGTCTTGGTGGAATTGTTGTGGTCAAACAATTAATCGAAAGAAAATTGTAAAGACTATAATTCCTTTTTCTATATATAAAAATCTTTTGCTCAATTACTTCTCATCATACTTCTTTTGAGTTGTGTGATAACGTATGCCTATCGATCGTTTTCTCACTTCATAAGAGACTCTATCATTTTCTAACGATTGATATAAATTAATTTTCTCCCATTAGGATTTTTTTTATCGGATTATCACTTTTGAGAGTAACTTGCAATTTGGGTGATTTTTCTACTGCGCCACAGATCTTGTCATTGGTAAATATCGAATCACCTCTAGAGCTAAATCTTGAATTCAGATGGAGTGTGTTGAATATCGATCGTCTATTAGCTTTTAATGTCAATCGACTGACTTTACATCGATTGATTATTTTTTAATTCAATTGATTTTTGAAATCTATCAATTGCTTAGTATTTTGATCGAATGTTCTTCATGAGCTTTATTAATGCTGACCCTGTCATGTTCAATCGATCAGATTTCTATTCCTATCGGTTTTACTCCTTAAACTAGGCACGGATCCTGTCGTTACTTGTGCAGTTAACCACTAGAAATTGCTTCTGGGATAATTTGCACTATATTCTTTCATGCATCTTGTCGCTAGTGAGCAGAGAATCATCTTCAATAATCTTTCATATCGAGTTTAGTACCAGGGATTTGCGACTCAAAAACTATGAGTTATCGATCGATCTACCGACATTACAATCAACGCTTTCTATGCATACCTTTTAACTCGATACGCTCGAGTTACCTGAGTGTTGAAATCAGATGTTTTCAAGCTGCATATGTTTATTTAATTGGTTCGAGTTCCCCATGTGTCAAAGAGATCTGATTTTATCTTTAAAACAAAGTTAGTTGACTTGAAAATTCATTGTATTAATTGAACGGTGAACTACAAGTTGGAGACACCACTTCTTTTAACATGTACATAAGAAACCTTTCTAAGGAAAAATTTCTTTAAATCTTCTTCGATCCATATTTAGGGGAGTTCTTTTCAACGTAAGTGTTTAGTTTGTAGGCTCACAGAGAAACTCATTGGCTGACTATGTATGGACCGCTCTAAGTTTAATCTAGTTTTCCAACCTATTGCCCACGAGCAGTTGGATCAACTTTCTTTAGAACTGATTCTTTCGAAATAATGTTTTTGTCCCAGACATGTTTGTTGAAGTATCGAGCAATTCTTCTCCTCACTTCCTTCTATTAAAGAGTTGAGTTTGTTCACATTTCTTCTGTTAGATCAAGGGCTAGCATTGCTCCCTCATTTTTAGCCTCCTGACACTAGGCCTGATTCTCCTTTGTGAACAGATAAACTGTGACAAACCTTTGGCGGTGATGGTTGTATTCGATCGACACCAATGCCTCCATCCGATGACTCAGCATGAACGGAGTTTGACTAACGGTTGTCAAAGTTGTCCTTAAAATAAACCAAAGCACTGAAACTAACAAATTTGCTCAATTTCCATTCGCTCCTGGGACTTTCTTCAGTAAAAAGAAAAATAGAATTATCTTAATAGTTTCTTCGGTTTGCCCATTCGTTCTAGTGTGTTGAAATGAAGCAATTTTTAGATCAATCTTCTGACTTGCACAAAAGTCTTTCACTCACTGGACTGTAAATTAAGTCTCATTGTCAGGGATGATGGATAGTAGAAATCCATATCTACAAATTAGCTTTGATCAAATGAAATTTGGAACCACCTCCATAGTGATTCTAGCGAGTGGTTTAGCCTCTATCCACTTTTATAAGCAATCAACCGCTATCAAGGGAAACATTTGATGGCTTTTTGATGGAGGAAAAGGCCCTAGGATGTCGAGCCTCCAAGTAGCAAATGGTCATGACCTGGTAATTGATTGAAGCTTTCAAGCAGACTGACAATGCAAAGGTGAATATTTTTAACATTGCTCGCATTTGCTCAAAGATTCCTCTGCATCCTTCAAAAGTGTAGGCCAAAAATATTCTTGTTGTTGCACCTGATAAGCTAAACTCTTCCCTCCATAGTGACTTCCACATTCTCTGGACTGTATTTCCCGGAAAAAGTCTTGCGCTTCATCTTCCTTCAGGCATCTTAAGTACACTGAAGTGGTTGACCGTTGAATAGTTTTCTTTCGATCATCAAATATAACGCAACTTTAATTTTAAAATGCCTCAGGTTTTCCACGTCTTCCGATATTTTTCCCAAACTCTAGAAAGAGGATGAATGTATCTATCTAGATTTTTGTTTCATCGAACGTGACCTCAATAGTCTCAAGCTCCTTAATATCTATCCAAAAACATGTCATATTTAACTGTAATTTAACTATTGATTACACAAACGATGCAAATATCCCTAGTAAAAGTGTTGCACTGTCGTCGATAAAGTACTGCAGTTTCGTCGGTAAAATGTTGCTCAACTGTTGGTTAACCATGAAAATTTATCGATGGTATTGTCTGTAGCAAAAGTGCAGCACTTTGTCCAAATGTCGCTTGTTCAATAGACCGTCGAAAAACCATCAGCATATAACCAAGGGGTCGTCAAATCGTTGAAAACCTGTACCATCAGAAAAAAAATTTAATGTTCTTTTTCAAAGCTACAATTTTTACAACTGCAATCGTAACTGTGCAATCAAATCACAACACAAAACAGTAACCATATAAATTGACACATAAATCATATACAAAGATAAAATAAAAACAATTGAATTATATCAATGAAATGTACAACTGCACAATAAAATTGATTGAATTATATTTGTCCTTACTATTGCCTCAGTTTTTCTGGGGTCATTGGTTGTTGTTATAGCGTGGAAGACCGATGGAATTTTAGTTATATTTTTTCTTTCTTCCTTCGTCATGCTCCTTCCTCTTTTTTAATTGATGGTCGAACAATTCTGGTTTGACACTAGAGGGGCCAGTAGCCTCCTCTGTATTAATGTGACTGTATTCCATCTCCAATAGTTCATGGAAAGATTTGGGTTCGAGCAATTTCAAGTCATACTTGAATTGCCCGTCTATAACCTCTTGCATTAGAGCAGTCTGAGCAATCATCGGTTGGAAGTCCTTCACATCCAGCATCTCCTTATGGAATCAAGTGATATAAGAATGCATGCTTTCTTTCTCTGCTTGCTTTATCTGAAGGTGAGCCTGAGGCTTCTTCCTTAGCTTTTATAGATTGGCAAAGTGCACCACGAAGAGTTTCTTATACTCAAAGAAGGTCAGAATAATACCAACCGATAGGCTGAGGAACCACTCAAGAGCTGACTCCTTCAATGTAGTTATGAAAAAACCGACACTTTACCGCGTCATTTAATTGCAACACTCAGATCGATTATTTAAAAGAAGCCACATATTATTCCCCTTGTAAAGATCCAAATGGTGAATCCTTAACTTTGTTGGTGGTATCGCCTCCCTGATTTGTAAGGTGAAAGAATTATTTGTGGGTGACAGAATAGGTGCTTCAACACATGCTTTCAGATGCCTAATCATCGGCATAGACGCAGTGTTATCCATTTGTTGGGAATCTTCGTGCCCTTTGGTTTCCCGAGCACTCAGTCAACCGTTGGGTGATGGCTGTTTCTCAAGGGGAACCCCTTAAGAGCAAGCTCCTCGAGATTCCACCTCTAAAAGTGGTGATTGACCATTCCTTCGAAAAAGTGCTTCTCAAAGGGCCTCAGATTGACCTATCATCTGCTCTCGCAACTCTGGGAATTATGATTTTCTTTATTCACCAACTCCCCTATGAACTCCATCAATGCTACGTCTCCTTGTTGTGATTCACCTTTGTAATGTGTTTTGCTTTTCTTCTATGGCATGTACGCACTCACCGAACCAATTTTGAGGATGTCAAAATCCTAAATTGTCTTTCAAAATACACACATCAAGAATTAAAGCTAAGAGGAGAAGAAAGAGAGTCATTAGAGAGAGAGAGAGAGTCAAATTTTTTCTATAATGTTCTGAAGTCCTACTTATAGGGGTCTAGAAATTACAGTTACAAAAGAGAGAGAACTGTTATAATAACCGCTCAGATAACTAAATCGATGTACCCGTCGAGTGAAAAATATATTTATAATATAAGTAAAATATAATGTTTTGTTGATCAAAGGATGCTTCGAGGTTGATCGACTATGTTAGTCAATCACATGCAAAACCATTCCCGTCAAGGGAATCGGTCGATCGATCATAGTACTTGTTCGATTTTGGTGAGATGTCAGTTGGTCGATAGATCTATCGACTAGGTCTGCAGCTAAGTCTGTCGGCTGATAATGTGTCAGTCCATCCTACTGTGCAGTCGATCGGCTGTTTAGCTAATATGGAGCACGCCTTTTGGCTCAAAACTTCGATCATTTGAGTCTCCATCCTAGCCGCTTGATCCCTTGAAGATTTGTGTTGACATATTTACCATATACATCACTAAACCAAAACAAAAATTCATTATAAAATATCACTTTGAAGCTCAATAAATCTAAAGCTCAACAACAATAAACTAAAATTAATTGCAAAAGACCTAAGGCTAAACAACACCAAAAACTAAAAAACCTAATGATAAAATATAGTCTGAAGATTGCAACCCATAAAGCTAAAATAACTCAAAACTAAAACAAAAGTTATATCAAAATAAAATAGAAAATAAACAAAACCCAAAACACCTAAATTTCAAAAATTTAATGGAATTGAACAATACCAATATTTGAATCAAAATCCAATCATTCGTAGTTGTTTAAGTACACAAGAGAAGCATCAATTGGCTTTCCCAGACTCAATTCGAGTCTCTCTACAACTCAAACTAAGAGTCGTACCTAGGATCTTCACTACAGGAATATAATTTATTAACAATGGTCAAATATCTTTGGTAATAATAGATTAACTGTACGTAGTATATTTACAAATGTTTTAGGGACAACAAATTTGATGCAGCAGAAACACATGTTGGTAATGACATTACCAATGAATCTAGCGACGGTTTGCATTAATCGATGGGTATCCGACATGTCATAACTGTCGCACTAGTTCCAAAAACATGTCATATTTAACTGTAATTTAATTATTGATTACATGAACAATGCAAATATCCATAGTAAAAGTGTTGCACTGCTGTCGATAAAGTACCGCAGTTTCGTCGGAAAAATGTCGCTCAACCTTTGGTTAACCATGAAAATTTATCGATGGTTTTGTCTGTAGCAAAAATGCAGCATTTCGTCCAAATGTCGCTTGTTTGATAGACCGTCGAAAAACCATCAGCATATAACCAAGGGGTCGTCAAATCATTGAAAACCGGTACCATCAGAAAAAAAATTTAATGCTCTTTTGCAAAGCTACAATTTTCACAACTGCAATCGTAACTGTGCAATCAAATCAAAGCACAAAACAGTGGCACATAAATCATATACAAAGATAAAATAAAAACAATTGAATTATATCAATGAAATGTACAACTGCACAATAAAAATATTGTTCACCAACAATAAAATTGTTTAAGACACAAAAAAAAACTCCATACTCATCCTCCTGTGTCCTCTCCTCCTCCTCCTCCTCCTCATCATCATCATCATCATCATCATCCCCACTCTCATCCTGCACTGACTCATTCCTTTTCTGCAATTAAAAATGCAGCATCGCTTCAATCTCTGCCCTCATGTCAGATCTCAAGTCGGCTACCTGGGCAGCAACCTCTTTAGCAACCTGTCGACACATCTTCTCCTCCTGTAAAGTGGAAGAGGAGGAACCAGATGTGCTTGAGAACGGTTAGGCATCATAGGCCGGCGCTTGGGGACCTCATCCCATAAACCTTCCCCTTCTTCTTTCTGTTGATAGCCTCCCTCCAGAGGGTGTACTCAAAAGGATCACAAGATGTGCCTGAACTATAGCTCGACTGCTGAGATCGACTCTATTAGAGCCTTTGGAAGGCCTTCTTCTTTCTATTCTTTAGCCTCCCTCCAAAGGACGTACTCAAAAGGATCACGAGATGTGCCCGAACTATAGCTCGACTGCTGAGATCGACTCTATTAGAGCCTTTGGAAGGCCTTCTACAAAACATATGAATAATGAAAGTGAGATACTAAATAAATTTCAATAGTTAATTGAAGTTAATACCCATTAATCTTGTAAATTACCTGGGTCACTTGCGATCTATTGTCCACCCATGACTGATCCGACTGCCGCCTATAAGTGTGCTTGTATAACTAGGCAGCAGTTGACTCCCATCATTTCTCCAATGTCTCTCAATGTAATGGAATAGTTAATATACACTTAATGTAAAATCAGATTCAATGAAAAAAAAAAAGGTCATACTAGTCTCCTCTTGTACTCTGTATATGGTAGTGCTCTACCATTGTGCTTCGAGGCCCCCATGCACCCGCAGCTAGAGTGTCGATGTATCTTTACCTGCTCCCTCTTCCTTTGATACTCGGGAGAGTCCCAGGTCCTAAGCAGTGCACACGTGGCGCACACGTGTCTAGCATATATCGCTAAACTGGTCGTGCTGACGATCTCCGCATTGTGCTCGAAGTTCCTGTGGATGTCTGCCTCCTACTTGGGGGGTCCAGGACCATTGCTTTTCTAAATTTAATTAGAAATTTTTAGATTCATAAAAATAAATACATAATTTTAATTATTGTGTTTGAGGTTTACCTTAAACTTCCCAAACTACATATTCTGAACTGTCATCGGGATCTCCCACCAGGATAAGTACAGATAGTCATACTTGATTAAAACTATATCTCTGATGGAATGGATGGCTATTGTGGGGGGGACTAAATATGAAAATAACATATAATTTATCTATGAAATGAACAATTGCTAAGTAGTTAATTTTAAAATTTTTATAAAATCTTGATTATATATATATATATATATATATATATGACTCAAGTATTGTTATTTTTATTTTTTATTTTTGCATGGGTCATTGTGGATGTCAACACGCACCTACTATATTATCATGTTTAGCATGCTGCCCTCCTTCTATGATGGTTGTTATAGTGCAAAATTTTAGTTGTTTAAATGCACACACACCTAACTTCAATTAATTTGGTCCTCACTGTACGCTCATTTATTATTTAAGTTAATGAAAGAAAAAAATATGAAGAAGAAAGATCTGATAGTTTTGTCTACGGCACGAGCCACCAAAAGGCAGATGAGCAAACATGTTCAGATAGCAACCACGTTGTTTGATAATTGGCATAACTTTATATCTTGATTTATATTGTTTGATTTCAATGATTTTGAACATTTTTGAATTATAATACCTTATATTAATGACTAAAAAATTTAAATATAGCAATTACATAACTTAAATTATTTATATGATCCATAGCGTCCATAAGATAAACCTCTGACTGTAGAACCCAAAAGTTTGTCCTGAACTCTAGAGGGTTTTCTTAGAAGCCTTTTGAGCTTCCTTGATACATTTTTTGAACTAGAATGGTTAGAACAACCCACTTAGTCAATTCATGGAGATTTTGTGGGAGCCGCACCAACACGCCTAATATTCCTTTTGCTTTATTCTTTGGTTCAATATAAACTCAACTTAGTTATAGTTTTTTTTAAAACAATATTTTTACTAAAACTTAATTAATTTCATCAAACTCAAATCAAATTTATTAAACCTAAATCAAATTCACTTGTTGAATCCTAAATTGTTATTCGAAATACACGCCCCAGAAGTTAGAGCAAGAGAAAAGAGAGACACTAGAGAGAGAGTCGAAAGTCATTTTTTATTCATGTTCTAGCCTCCTATTTATAGGGGTCTAAAAGTTACAACTACAAAAGGGAGGGACTAGTTATAGTAACTGCTCAAATAATTGAATCGACGTGTCTGCCGACTAAAAAATAAATTTATAATATCAATAAAACATAATGATTTGTCGATTGTTGGATGTTTTGGGGTCGATCGATTATGTCAGTTGATCGCGTGTAATATCTTGTGCAGTCGATCAACTGCTTGTCCTACCTGGATCATGCCCTAAGAAATTTGATCGTTTGAGGCATTATTCTAGCCACTTGGTCCCATGAAGATTCATATTGAAATTTTTATTACCTTTTGACATTCTTCTGTTGGATCATGGTTTTTCACATTTTGATCCATTTGTTCTGGCATGCCAAGCTACACAGGTTTATCATTCATGTTATCTATTTTTTTGTAACTAATTTTTTTCTAAGTAGATTTATTCCCCACAAGTTGCCCTTCACTTGCATCACAGAGATTATCAGGAAGAGGTACAATAAGCCTTATCTCTTATGGAAACAGATCCATGTAAACACTCGGGACTTATGAGGAGTATAAGAAGGCACTAGCTCCCATAGTACCACCATCAAACCTCTCGAATTTTTGAGATTCAGGTCAAACATTGCCTTGAATGCATGTTCACAATAGCCCATCGGAGGGGCAAGCTGCTTGCCAGGATTGGTGACGGGCTCTGGGTCATTTGACCGCAACCTAGGCCTCTTCTGATTTTAAGAGGAAGAGGCAGACGAACCAGGCGAACTAGTTTCATTGAGTATGAATTTGCATTTACATTTTAGGGTTACATTGAGTAACATTAATCTTTAACTCAACATTAATTTAAGACTATTTTATTATGTACAAGATTGGTGAATGAGAAATAAGTCAATATGATTAATAAATAAAATTAATAATATAAAAAAAAGGCTATGGTAATAACATTGAGTTACAACTGCAATTTTCTATAACTAAACATTAATAACATTATAATCATATGTTTTTTAGTTATAAATAATAATTATAATGATATTCATGTCATAAGTATGAATGATGTGATTAAAAATCTAATTGTAATTTAATCAAACATTATTAATTAAATATTGTTAATAGTATTCTAAGGAATATGTGATTATTTACGAAAATATTACTAAATATATCTTTATTTTTCTAATTTATAAATGCAATCAATGATATATATTCTTTTTAATCATGTGGTTTTAAAGGAATAATTCTAACTTTAAATTTAATCATTTTATAATTTAAACATGTGGTAATATAGTGCATGAGCTCATGCCACAAAAGCTGGACTGAAGACAGTGGTGGAGAACCACTAAAGCTGAGAAGTGGCTTTTTGTGGTGATTTAAACGTTATAGTACTAGGATTACTTGAGCACTTACTCCTAACTGAACACGCAAGCTACAAAACATTTGAATAATGAACTCCTAATCTTATGCTGTCTGTTTGCCTTCTCTTGCTGTCAGTGTTTTCCACAGAGGACATCACTAGTGCTGACTTACTTTTTTGATTCTCAGTGGCTTTATTCTTTGTGATTTAAAACCACGAGTGATTGAGCAGTTCCACCACATACAATCTTCTTCTTCTTACTCTTTTAAGGAATAGGATTTGTGTGATTTTAAACTTTTGCTTGATGGAGCAGTTCCAACTTGACACAATGGAGAATCAGCGAGGACATGGATCGTTCAGGGATGGTTTCCCTCAGGATCTTCTTCCACCTCTTTTCGAATACATAACCTCTGATACCAGTTTCAGTTCTCGAAGAGATTGTAATGTAAGAATAGAAAACGTACTTCAAATATTTGGGAATTATATCAAAATTTTCCTATGTTTTATTATAGGGAACTGAGGTTGCACATAACTGTGACAAGCCAGCCATTGCCGGCATCGAAAAACGAAGTTTTTCCCTTCCAGGCGCAGCCGAAGCCCATAATCGATTACATTCTGTTTCGTTTAGCTTTCAAGGCTCACCTTCCACTTTGTGCATTGACCCATCGAAAATAGACATCTTCATTTACAATTCTGATGCCATAGTGAGCAATGAGAAGCTTTATCCTTCAAAAGGGATCCGTTCTTCTAGCTTCCCGCAAAGAAAGCAGACAATGTTCCACTCTCAACGGATGTCCGTTGACTTCCCTTCTGTCGAGAAATTTGAGCAGGTTTTGCCGAGCGGGGAAATATTCGAGGGCGACAGCTACGATTATTTTAAGACATGGTCTGGGAAACTCGAAAATCAGATTTCAAACCTGCACAGAAAGCCGCAGGATCAGGTGAAGATTCATGATTCTCATGATAGAGAAGTCGAGGCTTTACCTTCTGTGGATCGGTACTATGATGCCTTTGAAGGTCCAGAATTGGAAGTACTAAAGGTAAGCAATTTTAGATTGTGATTCTATTTTCTGGATGAGTGAGTATGATTTGCAGTATTCACATATGTGGATGGATCATATTGAGATGATTTTTGGATAGTATTGGAGTGGTATTTATGAATAACACTTCAATAATATCCCAATATTACCAATCTACACCTAATTTGCACGATCACCTGAGTATTTCTACTCCATCAAGAACTGTAAAGCTATGATTATTTTTCTGCTATTTTAGGCAGCAGAGGAGTTAGTTCTGCCGGCAGACAAGACATGGCCTTTCCTACTCCGCTTTCCTGTATCCTCTTTCGGTATGTGCCTTGGTATGAGCAGCCAAGCCATGTTATGGAAGACATTTGCCAAATCATCATCACTGAGTTTTCTGAACTTAAGCACGGATGTTAATCTGGTCCTCTGGTTCATCGCACTTGCATTAATGGTCTTAGTGGCAACAATCTATTCATTAAAGATGGTATTTTTCTTTGAAGCTGTGAAAAGGGAGTACTACCATCCAGTCAGAATCAACTTCTTTTTCGCTCCCTGGATCGCCTGCCTATTTCTAGCCATTGGAGTTCCACCACAGGTCACAAAGAACCTTCATTGTTCCTTGTGGTATGTGCTCATGGCTCCCATCTTGTGTCTGGAGTTGAAAATATATGGCCAGTGGATGTCAGGAGGTGAAAGAAGGCTTTCCAAGGTTGCAAATCCATCGAATCACTTGTCCATCGTGGGGAATTTTGTTGGCGCTTTGTTAGGCGCCTCTATGGGGCTCAAAGAAGGGCCATTGTTTTTCTTTGCGGTTGGCTTAGCACACTACATTGTGCTATTTGTGACTCTATATCAGAGACTTCCAACAAACGAGAAACTGCCAAAGGAGCTCCACCCAGTCTTTTTCTTATTTATAGCTGCGCCTAGTGTTGCTAGCATTTCATGGGCCAAGATTAATGGCAATTTTGATATGGGTTCAAGGATTGCCTTCTTCATTGCAATGTTTCTCTATGCTTCTCTTGTAAGTTCCTCTTTGGTTGCTTGTTTTATATCAGAGTTGTTTCAGTCAGCGCTCGTGAGGGGTGTGAGTGAGTCAAGCCGCCTCTTGAGCTGGCTCAAGCTCAGCTTGAAAAGCAGCTCATGAACTCAACTCGATAAGCTAACAAATCAGTCCTGAATGACACATTAAATCGTGAGCCGGCTCATTTCATAAAGTTTTAATATAAAATAAACTCAAAATATAATAAATCTAAAAGTTTTATCTTTTATATATTAAAAATATTTAAAAAATAATATTTTATATTTTATATTAAGTGATTTTTATTATTTCTTTTTAAATTACTTATTATTTATCAATTTATCATAACACTACCTTAAATTAATATTATTTTCTTTATTTTATAATAAAATCGTAAAACTGTTCCAACTCATTAAAATTAATAAAGTTGAAGCCCAAATCAAAAGTGGCTCGAGCTCTCTCGACTCGACTCGACTCGTTTACACCCCTAGTGATTATCAATTATCCATATAACAACCACTTCCTGACTCTATAAATATTTTGCAGGCCGTTCGCATCAACTTCTTCCGAGGATTCAGGTAGCTTCAAACAAACCCTACCTATTGAATTTCATTCAAAGTGCTGGAATCACCAAACATTTCTTATCTTGCTTCTTGCCCAATATAGGTTCTCACTCGCTTGGTGGGCATACACATTCCCCATGACCGGAGCAGCCATTGCAACAATAAGCTACACAGCCGAAGTCAGCAATGCCATCACGAAAACTCTTGCTATTACTCTCTCCACCATCTCTACAGTCACAGTCTCAGCTCTTCTGATCTCCACCATCCTCCATGCATTTGTGTTCCACAACCTTTTCCCCAACGATATTGCTATTGCCATCTCATGTAAGAGACCCAAATTGAGAAAGAAGCAGTCTCATCATAGGACACGAAGTTCAGAAACAAGAGAAAGTGAATCTGTCTAAAGATAGTGCAGCGACATGAATTGTGGAAGGCTGTGTTGTGTAGGCTTAACTGTATATCATATAAAAATTATAAGAAAAAGAGAAAATAAATAATAAGTAGTGGCTCCACTATGGAAGATGGGGCAGCTGCAAGGTGTCAGAGGTTTAAACAGCAAAGCCTTGTGATTGAATGATTATAAATACTTCAAATTAGACATCTTTTTCATATCCATTTATTTTTTTTTTTCATATCAATTTTTAAATTAAAAAAATACTTGAAATAAATTAAATCGAGCAGTAATTTGGTTTGATTTAAGATAAATTACTGAAGTTGGCTACATTTGAAAATTATTTGTGCAATTTATATGTATTATACGAATTCTAGTACATAATTGATAAGCAATAAGGATAATTAAAAATATATTTTTTGAAAAATAATATGTTACTCTCACAAACTGAAAATTACAAATTGTGAAACTTGAATTTTAAAGTTTTAAAAATGCAACTGTCCTGTTTGGGTAAACTGCGTTTTGGTAGCTTATGCATATTCAAAATGCTGAAACCAGAGTTTTCACACAGCTCATACGTAGGTGCAATGGGAGCTTTCTGGTTGCGGTCTAACTTTTCCAAAAAAAAATAAAAAATTGTAGTAGCCATCGCACCTAGCTTATCAGCAAGATTATTTTTAATCAGCTTATCAGTAGATTATTCAATAACCTGCAGTTGCTCCAAACAGACCCTTAATTTGTTAGTATTTAACCCATTTCTCTAATTTTATCCAAATTTTTTATTTGCAAACTGATCCAAGATTAAAAACTGAATATTTCGCTAATAAAAAACCAATACTCAAACCACTAATTTCAAAATTGAATCAAATCGTTCATAAAAATTATCAATTATAGTTTTTTTTATAATACGTAATAATATTGATCTTATATGCAATCTAATGATGTTCGGCAATTAGCCTTACATGAGCACAAGGCCAGGGCTGTTGTATATTATGCATGTGGTAAATAAGAATAATAATGGAATTTGATAATAAACGTCAAACTAGAGCCTACAAATGTTTAGATTGTCTCCTTCTTATGCTTGAAATGAGACTTGTTAAAAGAATGAGAGTTTTATATCATAAATTTGTACAAAGATCTACAAATAGTTTATATATATATACCAAAAAAAAAAAAAAAAGCCATGAGATCTAGCACATGAAATAGTTTGCTTTGCTAGTTGAGATTACAAAGGTTAGCTCTTCCTCCTACTTGAAGAAGACACAATTATAAAACAGTACACTCAGCTTTAGTTCGTTCTTTTATGAGTATGATGGGATTAGTGGAGGTGAAAATGATGGTCAAATAATATAACTTGTATAACAATGACTGCAATCAGAAAATGGTGGTCGAGTGATGATTATCAGATAATTAAAGCTGAGCAATAGGAGACCAATGATGTAGTCAGATGATGGTAATTGTTGGTGGTAGTCAATGTTAGTTATTAAGCAGTGCTTCATAATTTCTCAAAATTTTAACCTATCTCTAAACTCAACTTTAGGTCTCCATTTCTGTGGAGAATAAGAGTCTATATATAATTTCTTAGATGACAATTTGCGAATCTAGAAATAAAAATCCAAAACATTTTATCGTAGAGCTCATGTTAATTCCTTTGATCGTAGACTAAGAACTTAGCATGTAAGAATTGAGTCGTATTATAATGATTAGGTCACTTTTGCCAATACACTCAATTTAACGATAAATATGTGAGGTTTGAACACAATTCTTCCTTCAATTAATGTTCTAATGTTTCTAAACATACTTCAGATGGTTGATTTAAGCTCATTCGAACTCGGATTAGATCATTTTGTAATATTGTTGCGTTCGTCTAGTTGAAACCTATAGTTGGAAAGCTAAACTTGAATTTGAAAGTTATTTATCTAATAAATATTAAGATTCATGCCTCATTCAGAAGATTTTTTTTGTGAGAAATCAAGCCTAATTAGCCCTATGCAAAATGTTAATAATTGATTTAAACATTCTTACTTTAATTTACATAATTTACTCAATATTATCTCTTGTTTTGCTATCAAAAGAATCCATGGGCCATGTAATGGCGGCCCATTTATTATATGTTGTCATTCCAATAGAACTTAGAAAATCTGAATTAAAAAAAAAAAAAAACAATAAACTCAAATCAAATCAAATTGTGAATTGTGATTCAATTTAAGCGATTTGATTTGGAACAAACCGAATTATAGCTTTTGGCCTAAAAGTAATTAAAACCTAAGGTTATATTTGAAAATTAAAATTTGATTTTTTTTTTTTTTCTTATTTTCTCATAATTTCTTTGAAATTAAAAAATTCAATCTGACTTGGAGGAAACACGTCATAAACTTATTTATTTTCTTTGCAAATGAATTTAATTTCCCAACAATAAAATCATTTGGTTTCCCGGTTTATTTGGTTTAATGAATATTAAAATTGAACCAGAAATTGAATAATAAAATTTTAAAATTTTAAAAAAATAATAATAATTTGTTTTCTTAAAATCGATCCGAATTAGGGGTGTAAACGAGTCAAGTCAATCACGAGCTATCCTTGGTTTGATCTTTCGAGTTCAAGGTCCACCAGCTCGAGACTTCTTATTTATTATAAAAGAGAGAATATAATATTAATTTAATGTAGTGTGATAATAAAATCACAAATAAAATGAGGCATTAAAAGAGAAATAAGAAGAAATCACTTAATATTAAATACAATATATTGTTGTTCAAACATTTTTCAATACTTTAAGGCGAGACGAGTAGGGCTGTTTAGTTTAAGGTTTTCTTTTTAATATATAGTATATTATATTAATTATAATATTATAATTTTTATATTAATATAACTAATATTAATATATTATTATTGTTTTTAATAATTTATTATATATTATAATTAATAAGATTTAATTTATTAAAAATATGATACATTTTTAGAATATATAATTATTTTTATAATATCATAAATTTTTTATATACAACTATTGTAAATTATTTTATATTTCGAACAATAACGAATCGAACACGAACAGACACATCACTGTTCATATTTGGTTCGCTTAATAAACCGAACTGAAAAAAAATTGTTCTTGTTCATCTCGTTTGTTTATCGAACGAATCGAACACGAACTTCCTGACGAGCCAAACACGAACTGTTTACAAACAACGAGCTTTTTTTATAGTCTTTTTCCTAGTAATAGATTCGTTGATTGGTATACGGAATTCTCTGAGATCTTGCACCTGCACAAAACTGTAATTAATTACTTATTTTATTAATTTCTACTTGTTTCATGTCTAACGTATTGTCTTTTAAAGCATTTAGGAAAGATGAACTCGAGGATTTCTGATACCTCCTGAGGATTGCAGTTGTGGAATTAAGAGTTCTCTACTGGCTTTACGTTAGCCACATAACTACAGAAGATAGTTCTACTGGTGCCCACAGAGAATCATGAGGAACTATAACCTCTTCTGGCGGGCAGAAAGGTTGAAAGATTCCACCGCCGGGAGTGACTTGTATTAAGAGTATCCTTGGAGGATAGTCTAGCTCGTGACACATATTGTCTACATTTTTTAAATAATATTATCATATTATTAAATGTTATTTTAATAATTCTTTTTATTTTTTAGTAATCATGATACTTATTGTTAAGAGAGATGTATATCTTTTTTTTTATTTTGAAGTGGATTTTTGCTTTTAAAGTATCAAATATATTTGCATGATAATTCTCTTATGAGCAACATTACTATATATGGACAGAAATAATTGCAACACAACTATTTTCAAACTGCAAAAATAAGCAGCTAACCAGTTTATCCGTAGTAGCTTTTCCACAGCAGCTTACTAATAAGCTGCGGCTACCCCAAACAGACCATCAAATATTAGATAAAATTAGTGAGTTTTAAATAATGTATTGAATTAATTATTTATAGAAATATTTAATCATTTATTTCATTATTTTTAAATGAAAAATAAATTATAGTTAACCTAAAGTCATATTAAAAATGTTGTATTTTAAAAGATAAAAAAATTATGGAGTTTAGATAATGTCTATAAAATTATACATTCTCTTATTAATTAATAATTGAGTAATAAAAAGAAATATGGTTGATAAATTTAACCTTGAAAATTAAATAGATAAATAAATTTGAAAGTCAAGTTAGAACTAAATTATTAGAAAATAATTTAGTATAAATATTAAATAAAAAAGGAATCAAATTTTGAAAATATATGCCTAAGTGAAATAAAATTATAAATATAAAATAAGGAGAAAGCTGATGATACCATTGATATGAATGTCATTCTTCAGGCTCAGAATCTTTTAACTGATGCTATTGCTAAGGAGGAATGCCTCCTTGCTCAGAAAGCTGCTAGACTTAATTTCATTAATGGTGATAGGAATACTAAGTATTATACTGCTTGTATTACTGCTCGTAGGAACTTCACTACTATTCATTCTATTTATAATAAGGACGATGTTCTTCTCACTAATCTTCATGATATCATTCAGGATGGTGTTGATTATTTTACTAATATGTTTAGTTTTACTCAGCCCTACTTAGGTTCTGTTGATAGAAACCTTTATAAGGATATTAAAGCTTTCAATAACAATTTGCTTACTGCTATTCCTAGTCCTCGAGAGATTAAAGGTCTGTGTTGGATACTATGGAAGAGGGTCGTCTTCTTCGGTCCTGATGGGTTAACTGTGGATTTTTATAAAAATGGATGGGATATCATCCATAATGATGTTACTAAGGTTATTCATGATTTCTTCACTGGTAAGGATTTACCTAAGTATTTTAAAAGTTCTAATATTGTTTTGATTCCTAAAATCAAGAATCTTGTTCGTTGGAGTGATTTTAGACCTATAAGTCTTAACACTGTGATTTCTAAGCTCATTTCTAAAATTCTTGTGAAAAGAATGCAACCTCTTCTTGATTCTATTATTAGCATTAATCAAACTGTTTTCTTGAAAGATAGGAATATATGTGATCATGCTTTACTTGTTCAAGAATTAATCTTGGATATTGATGATCGGCATAGAGATGGTAATGTTTTTTTCAAGATGGACATTAAGAAGGCTTTTGATACGATTTGTTGGGATTTCATTATTGATGTGCTTCATGCTATTGGCTTTAATGATACTCGTTTGTTCCCTTATCTCCGAATTCTTAAGAATAACTATTATTCTATTCTTATTAATGGCAACGAGTTATGGTTTCTTTCAAGCTTATAGGGGCATCGACAAGGGGATCCTATCTCTCCCTATTTATTCATACTTGCATTTGATTACCTTTCTAGAAGATTGAATTATTTATATCAAAGGTTACCTTCTTTAAATTATAAACATAAAGGTCATTTTAGCATCTCTCATTTATGTTTTGTTGATGACTTGATTATTTTCACTAATGCTAATAAACGTTCGTTAAGAAAGTTTGGAGTGAGCTTACTTGCTTTTCGAATATGTCCGGTCTTTATTTCAATGTTTCTAAATGCTCCTTTTATTGTGATAAAAAGATTAATGTTGCTAAGATGGATTGGCTTAGTAGTTATACTGGTTGTAAGCATGCTTCTCTTCCTCTTTCTTATTTGGGTTTTCGACTTACTAGGCAGAAATAAATCTGTTCTTTTCAATACTTTATTTGAGAAAATTAGGAACAAGATTTTTACTTGGGAAAATTCTTTTCTTTCTTTTGGTGGTAGAGTTACTCTTCTTAAAAGCATTCTCACTTCTCTTCCCCTTTACTCTCTTCAAGTTATGAATATGCCTTCTGGCATTATTCAGAAATTGGAAAGACTTTTTAATAAGTTTCTTTGGGATGGCAGAGGACCTTCCTCTTATCATTGGAAGAGCTGGAATAAGTTGTGTAAGCCTACTGATAAAGGTGGTCTTGGTTTTAGAAGTCTTAGTGACACTATTAAGATTAATTATATGAAGCTTTGGTATCGTTTTCGTAAAGCCAACTCTCTTTGGGCTGCTTATCTTAAGGATAAATATTGTGGCCAACTTCACCCTTTAAAGGCTGTTAATAATAAGGCTTCTTTTATATGGAAAGCCATGCTTAGTGTTGCTAAGCGATCGATGCTTTACTCGGTTGGGATATTGGTAAGGGTGATTGCTCCTTTTGGTTTGATGAACTGGACTGGTTTTGGTCCTCTTGCAAATTGGTATGGGGGACCTTATGATATTGATGTTAAAGTCAAGGACTTTTGGCATGATAATGTTTGGTGTATGGATACTCTTTCCTCTTCTCTTAATATCATTGATGCTACTTACATTGCTACTATTCCTCTATTCAATGATAAGAAGGATGTTCCTGTCCCTAAAGGTAAGTTGGGTGATTCCATTTCTAAAACTTTTGTCGATACTCTTCATCGGCCTCACAGGATGGATCTTGGCTGGAATTGGAATAAATGGATTAAGCCTTCGATCTCTTTTTTTATCTGGAGGGTTGTCGGCATATTTTTAGGTCGTGTTTTATTTTGAAGAGGGGTCGCCTAACAGAAATCTGTCGGCGAATTTTTAATTTAATTAAAATAAATAATTTGAAAAGTAGTATTTGATTTTGAAAATAATTTTTAAATTTGAAAGTTTTAAGATATGAGATTAAACCGACCTCACATCCCAAATAGTTTATATAAACGAGCACCGCACCACAAGCCGTGTATCTATCCCTAAGGATAGACACACCGCTTGATGGTGGGGCTTGATTAAATAAACTAGAAGATTAGTGACATCCGTTTGGTCCGCGAACCAATTTTATAAGCCGACAAGTTTCCCTCGCTTAATATGAAAACATTAAACGGGGTTTATATTACTCGGGTTCTTTAAAATTCCCTATAAGGGCAAGCCCCTATAGTTAATTACATCTTAAGTGACGGGAATCACCTAAGAAAACTCTCGATAATAATCAATGATTCTCGCTCTCAAGAATTTCAAAGTTTAAGGTTTTCAAAGATTGAACTTTGGAGTTTCGATAGGGAATGGATCAAATTTTGGAACATTTTGTTTTGTGAATCCAAAGGAAGAAAGGTAGGAGAAATCACCGATTCGAAGTGAACTTCGATAATTTCCCGACTATCCTATCGTTTGGCTTGAATTTAGGAAAGTCCTAATGTTTATTTGATATTTCAATCTTGCCAATTTCAATTAATTAGGGCTTATATTTGTATGATAAAATCAAACAAATAGCATAGAAGATGTGAGGGTTTATTGTCGTATCGGACGACTACCTCGGAATCCTAAGACCGGTTAGGGCTTAATTTGCAATGCAAATGCCTAACGAAGAGTTGAGGATTTATGTTGCACTTAGGCAAGCTACCTCGAAGTCCTATGGCTTGGTTGTTTTAATTCTAGGAAAGTTTCTTTGAAGTAGACTCGAGTTTCTGTCGATGACGATGGTCGTGCTCGCCCACCATGCTCCGAGCTCCTTGTTGTTGCGGAGGTTTAGTTTTAGAAACCATAAATCGGGAGTTGAGAAAAGTGTTTTGGTTTAGAGAAAATCTTAATTTCCGGATGTTTTTTATGTTTTATTTAAAACAAATCTTAAAGTTGATTATAACGACACCGGTTAAGATCCCACGGTTCCATCCTTCCGGCATCATTATTTTTATCGGATTCACTTAGTCCGGATGAATTTGCTAAACTCAACTGAATGAGTTCCACACTTTCATTTAGACCGTGGAAATCCCGTTAGCAACACGTAGGTTACATCATCCGAGGTATTCCCGATCATCCAACGGGACGTTTTAATTTAGCTCGCAATCGTAGTTTTGTGTTCTGTTTGTGATTAAATTTTGAGTTGTTTTATATTTTGAAATGTTGTGGCGGTGAATTTTATCTTGCAATGACTTTTAATTTAATTTTGGTTTCGGTTTTAGGGAGGCTATCCTAAAGGTGTGAGTTTTCATGCAACTGATTGTTTTATCATGCAAGAAAAATAAACGCGAGTCGTAACAAAGTAAATTCGTAATAATGTAAATTGCAAGAAAGTAAATTGCAATAAAATAAAAGCGTACTCCGGAGGGTCTTCCCGTCATCCCAAGCTGCACTTAAAACACAATTAGAATATTTAAACAAGTTCCTAGGTAAAGCTAAGGGAAAGGTTATGGTTTTCTACCAAATTCCTAATCCTATGAATTAGTCATTTCCTATGACGTCTAGGTTCTTTGTGTTTTGGTTTAAGGACGATTTTCTTCATCAAAGAATAATCAAATTCAATTGTTCTTATAAATATCCTATCATATTGAGAAAGTGCTTAAGAAGGATCTTAAACATCTTTTCAATATTTCTAGGATTGTTTTAAGTCCAAATGAATTTAATTATATAAATGAATCGATCGTCCGAGGTTTTCAAGTCTTGTTAACTTGCTCAGCTGAACTAGGACATTTGAATATCCTATGAGTGAAGTAACACTCCATTTAATGTTTCATTTAGGAGTTATAATAATCAAAGCTTTCGAGGGTAAATTAGTATTCAAATGATTTGATTTAAGTTAAAGGGTTTAAATTTGGAATAGTGTTCAAGTTGCTTTATATTTAGTTTAATTTAATTTAATTTGATTTGATGTTTAATTAATTTGATTTGATTTAACTTTAATTTAATTATTTAATTTAATTTAATTTAATTTAATTTAATTTAATTATTTAATTTAATTTAATTTTTTAATTTAATTTAATTTAATTATTTAATTTAATTTAATTTAATTTTAATTATTTAATTTAATTTAATTTAATTGTTTAATTTAATTTAATTTAATTTTAATTTAATTTAATTTAATTGTTTGATTTAATTTAATTTAATTTTAATTAATTTAATTTAATTGTTTAATTATTTAATTTAATTTAATTATTTAATTTAATTTAATTTTAATTAATTTAATTTAATTGTTTAATTTAATTTAATTTAATTATTAAATTTAATTTAATCTTAATTTAATTTATCTTTAATTTACTTTATTTTTAATTTTAATTGAAATTTCAAAAGAGTTTAATAATTTAATTAAGTCTTTTAACATTTTAAATTTGAATTATCATTTTAATTAAGAGTTGAATATTAATGAGATGATTAATTTAGGGATTTTTAAATTAAAGAATAAATCTCTTCCTAATAAATATCCCTTATTTTAATAATTCCAATTTTATTATTCTTCCAAATTTAATCTATTATTTAATTAAAGTTTAATCATTTTTAAAATTATTTAATGGGTTTCTACCCTTTAATTATTTAAATTTCAATCATCCAAATCAGATTAGGATCAAATATTTTACTTGTTGATTTTTTATTAAACCTAAAGTTTTAATTAAGGATTAAAGATTTTAATTACCATTTTACCCTTTAAGCTTAATAATTTCATAACTCACTAAATTGAACTCAAATGAACTTGAAATTTTTATGTGACTTTACTCATATGTCAATAAAGACATGAGAGGAGAAAATGTGATTTTTCTGTATTTAATTTATTTATATAATTATTTTTGGTGGAAAATAGAGATTTTCAAGGAAAATTTGATAACATGACCAAGGGAAAAGTTTCTGTCCTTAAGAAAATTAGGGGACATTCCTAATGACCAGAGAAGCACTTGGACCAATTTTGGTGATTTTTTGAATTATATTATTTTTATTATAATTATTTTGAGTTTTGGAGTGTTAATTAATTTAAAAATAAGATAAATGTTGAAAAATGGATTTTATATTTTTCAAAAATCTCTCTGATATCAAGGAAACCAGAGAAACAAATTTTGCAGTTTTCTGATTTTTCTATGATTTATAATAATTATTTTAGTGAAAATGCTAGAAAATACATTTTTTTAATTTTAAAATTACCCTAGGGCTTTAAAATTTAATATCTCACTAAATAGACTTAGGAAAAATGTGGGATTTGTTCCTAAGTGATTAAAATTCAAAATGTGACATTTTGGTGAATTTTATTATTTTTGTGATTTTTATTATTTTTTAATTATTAAAAATATTAAAATATTATTAAAAATCAACTTTTTTAGAAAATTGAAATTTTAATTTTCTTGGGTTCCCCTGATATCAGAGAGGCTCCAAAACCAATTTGGTGAATTTTAAAAAAATATTTTAAAAGTTATGAATTTTTAAAGTTTAAAATGGCTAAGCTGGCTTAATCAACCCAATTAGTGGGGCTAACCAAGTCCAATTGACTTCAAATTTTTATGGTGGATTCCTCTGATCCTAAAGGTCAGTGGAGAATTGATTTCAAGTCAATTTGATGCCTGGTTAACTCTAATTAATTAAAGACCTATTTTAGGTGTTTAAGCCAATTAAGGTTAATCCGAGTGAATTAACTCGAGTCCTATTTTTCCTAGAGTTCTCTGGTCATAAGGAACATCACCAAATATTTCTAGAATTTATTTCACAACATGCTAATTTTTGGAATTAAAATACTCAAAACAGCAACATGCATTTGAAAAATAAATAACTTTTCACAGAGATGGCCTCCGACCTTGGAAAATTCAGGGAATGTTCCCAAGTTCAGAGGCTTCAAAGCCCTATGGTCTCATGCCATGGTGAATTGTATACATGCATGGAGAATTAAATGTATGCAGAGAGTAAATAAATCATAAAAAATAAAATACTTAATTAAATTAAATGATTTCTTTTCCACATTATTCTCCTCTCGTTCAGCTGAGCGAGAGGGTATTTTTATTTTATTTTTGTGATTTTTCTACACAGAGATATGAATTTTTGAAGTTTAGGGAATTAAATAAATAGAAAAATACCCTAATTTTCTATTTATCCACGCGGCGCCGCGTCAACCTCGGCGGCTCCGAAACGCCGCGTGTCGCGCTCCCATTCGACGCCGCCATCCGAGTCGGCAGCCCGGGCCCCGCGGTTCTCGTACCGTCTCCTGGTCCGACGCAATCCTGGCCGTCCGTGCGCGCGTGTATCGAATGGACGGCATCCGTTCATCGTCCCCAAGTGTTCTCACCCGAGAGCCGTCCACACTAAATCCTTAAGATCTCACTCGATTCTCAATGGATTTTCATGTTCTTATGCTCTATGGATTCGTCTTGAAGAGACGAACACATCTATACGGCTAACATGCATTGAAACTAAGGCATTTGAAATGGAGAATCTCCAGAAGCTCGGGATGAATAGTTAACTCATACCTTAGCTCGGAGAAGTGTGGCTTCAATCCGAGAGTTGTTGCACCTTCGATTGGGTCCCGGCAGAGCTCCGGATGAAGTCTCCTGGTCCGGTGAATTGCCTAGCTATGAAAGTGACCACGGCCGATCACAAAGTTTGGAGGCTGGAGCAACCGGGTGGCCTTGGAGATGGGGCTTTCGGTGGGAAACTTCTCCTCTTGGTCCAGTGAAGGTGTAGGACCGGTCAATTTGAGGATTGGCTCACCGTGGCAAAGTGTCCCGGTTTTGGGTGGAATTTCGGCTGAGAAATCGGGCTCTGTTGGTGGGGATTAGGGCAAATTGACACCGGGGATCAACTCGCTCTCGGGATGGTGAAGGGTTTGAAACAATTTTAGAGAGTTTCGGCAAGGTTTGTGCTTGGCTCCCCTTTGGCCGAGAGGGTGAGGGGTTTAAATAGGAGAGGGTGGAAGGCCTCCCAGGGGGAGTTAGGGCTTGGGATCAGCTGCTCTGGTGAGGAGAAGATCAGCCATGGTGACCACTAGGGATGGGGCAGCTCAGCAAGTGAGAATTTCAATGTTGGCTCACATGTGAGCTCTCGGCCATGGTGTTTTCCGGCGGCCCGGTGGCCGGCCGGCCAGGCATGGGTCACCCTCAAGGTCAGGTGGGTCAGGGCTGGAGGTTTGTGCAATCAATGGGCCATGGACATGTGTAAAGGCTTTGATCCAAAGTGGAATGGGGCATGGCTAGATTTGAACCTAAATGGGTCAACCCACCCATTTGGGCTAGGTGCACCACCCAAGGCCTGGTTTTGGCCGAGGGAAAAGTGATTTGGCTCAAGCATAATCAGTAGGGTCAAGTCACCATCCAAGCACAATTAGGCTTAAGCATGGTTTAGTGGAAACATGGAAGTGGTTAATCACCTTTAGGAATTAAGGAAAGAGCCTCCTCCTTTTGCCCAAAATGGCATGGTGACATGTAAAGAGGCTCTTATGGCTTGCATATGGCTTATGCATGGCTCCATGGCTCCATTTGGCTTGGGAAAAGTAAAGTCAATTTCATGGAAATGGATTTAAGGAAAATTTTGGTATTTAGGGGTGATTTGGCATGAGGCTTGATTTGGAATTATTTGATGATGAATTTAGGACTTAGGGATGATTTTAATTGAAAGTATGATGAGGGGAAATGTCATATGGGCCTTGGAAGAATTTTGGGCTTTTTTTTGAAAGGGTTTTAGATGGGCTTTTAAGATGGATTAGGAAAGTGGGCTCTTGAATTTTAAAATGGATTTTGGGATGAAATTTTGTAAAGAGGTTGGGCCAAATAATTATTGGGTTTAGCTCATGGATGTGTCATGAGTGACTTGAAGCAAATTTGGGGTAGTTTGGACTTGAATTGGGTTGGATTTGAATTCTTTTGGTGAATGGGCCAATGTAGGTCAAATTGGGCTAACTTGGGCCAATGTTGGGCTAGGGTTGAAATTGATGTAAAATAAATATTAAGAAATGTTTATGGGAGTGTTTCAAAAAGGTTTTGGCTTTGGTTGGGTTTTAATTTTGGGGTTTGGGCCTATTTGGGTTAGATTTGGGTTTAGGTCAAAATTGGGCTTTTTGATTTTGGGTTGAATTTGAGTGGGGTTTGGGTCAAAATCTTGGGCAAATCATGTTAGTGTTTTGTTTATGAGGATGTTAAGGAAGGTTTAGAAAAGATTTGGGGTTAATTGGAGTTGAATTGGGTTAGTTTGGGCTGAGTTTGGGTCATGGGTCCAAATTGGGCTTTAAGGCCAAAAGTGAGATTGGATCCAAATGTCAATCAAATTGGACTTGGATTTGGTTTAGATTGGTATTGGGAGTGTTGAATTGAAGTTTAGAATTCAATTGGACCAGAATTTGGGTCAATTGGATAGGTTTGGTTTAACATTGGGTTCACTTTGGGTTAAAATGGGTCAAATTGGGGGTTTTGACAAAAGTAGGGTAAATTGACAAAATTGGCCCATGGTGTAGTTGGACAAAATGAAATTGGGAATATTTAGGATTTTCTGGAATTTTCTAGGAATTTTCTGAATTTTTGGATTTTTAGGCCAAGAAGGGTATTTTGGGTATTTGGAGGGTATTGGGAGGTATTTTTGAAATTTTTGGTATTTTTGGGTATGGATGATCAATTTGAGTGATGTGGAGGTGTTTGGGATTGATTTTGGAAAATTTTAGGTAATTTGGAGATTTTGCGAAAAATTTGGGTAATTCGAGGGTTTTGGGTAGGTTTAGTAGGTGTAGGGTCCCGGGGTCAAAAATTGAAAATTTGGGAAATTGAAGATTGGGTGAATTTGGGTGGGGTGAAATCATTTTGGTTGAGCCATGAAGCCATTTCAAGCCCATATGAGCCATGAAAGGACTCATTTGAGGCATTCATTATGTTGTTCCTAACCCTCTTAGCGAGCGGCTTAGGGGTTAAGGACCATCCATGTGAATCACCCACATGAGTCAGGAGGTTAAGTTGGGTATGGGTGTGGTTTTAGGAAGTGTGTGGAAATGTAGTGTGTAAGTGTAGTGTATAAGTGTAATGTGTGTGTAAGTCAGCCCCTTCACCAGACCAGGCCACCCAGGGCAGTCCTAAGGCCAAAGAATCCTATAGGAACTCATCCTTTAAACTTCCACATTTGATTTCAACCCTCTAGGTGATTAGGGGTCTATAGTCAAATTTGTGGAGTTTGCAGGGAGTTTAGAAGTGGTTTGAATTTCTAAAAGGCGGGTCTCAATTCTAGTCTTCTAAGATGAGTCAAAGGAAAAGCCTGAGGCTAGATCCTAAGCACTAAAAAGAAGAAGGGAAGACCTCATCCAAAATGAGGTCAACAAATGGACTCCCAATAGGTGTGGTGAGCCGACGGAGCACACCGCGCGTATTGGTGTTGACCGAAGCGATCAACGAAACCAACACGGATGTCCAAGTGACGAACTTAGGACGAAGTAGAAGAGTTTCGCTGGGAGTGTCAAGTATATCTCCGGAACCGAAGATTCTCGAACTCTCGCCAGGGAAAGGAAAAGGAGGTGAATCCCAAATCACATGATCCGGGGAATTTCGATTTAGATTTTATTTTGCTTCAATTTATGTTTTGATGTGTGAGTTTAAATTTTAGTTTGGAGTTTCAATTTAGATCGAAGTTTTGTCAAAATTAATTTGAGGGATTCGATTTGAAATGAAAATTAGGATTTCGAGGTTTTAGATGTAACATCTCCAACCTCGAAAGAAGATTGAATTGATTAGATTGAATCGTTGCAACGAGAAGATATCTCGCAGCAAAGTGGTGTTGGATGTAAAATCCTTAACCTCAAGAGTTTGATTTCGATTTGATGTATTTCATTGCGATAGGGAAAGATCCTAAAGCAATGCAGTCTTGGATGTAAAATCCTTGACCCAAAAGTTGAATTTTGATGTATTTCGAGTGCAATAGAAGAGAATCCTAAAGCGGTGCGGTCTTGGATGTAAAATCCTCGACTCGAAAATTTGAATTTTGATGTATTTCGGTGCAATAGGAAGAGAATCCTAAAGCAAGTGCAGTCTTGGATGTAAAATCCTCGACCCAAAAGTTTTGAATTTTGATGTATTTCGAGTGCAATAGGAAGAGAATCCTAAAGCGAGTGCAGTCTTGGATGTAAAATCCTCGACCCAAAAGTTTTGAATTTTGATGTATTTCAGAGTGCAATAGGAAGAGAATCCTAAAGCGATGCAGTCTTGGATGTAAAATCCTCGACTCAAAAGTTTTGAATTTTGATGTATTTCAGGTGCGATAGGAAGAGAATCCTAAAGCGATGCGGTCTTGGATGTAAAATCCTCGACCCAAAAGTTTGAATTTTGATGTATTTCGAGTGCGATAGGAAGAGAATCCTAAAGCGATGCGGTCTTGGATGTAAAATCCTCGACCCAAAAGTTTTGAATTTTGATGTATTTCAGTGCGATAGGAAGAGAATCCTAAGCAAGTGCGATCTTGGATGTAAAATCCTCGACCCAAAAGTTTGAATTTTGATGTATTTCAGTGCAATAAGAAGAAAATCCTAAAGCAGTGCAGTCTTGGATGTAAAATCCTCGACCCAAAAGATTTGAATTTTGATGTATTTCAGTGCAATAGGAAGAGAATCCTAAAGCGATCGATCTTGGATGTAAAATCCTCGACCCAAAAGTTTTGAATTTTGATGTATTTCGAGTGCAATAGGAAGAGAATCCTAAGCAAGTACGGTCTTGGATGTAAAATCCTCGACTCAAAAGTTTTGAATTTTGATGTATTTCAAGTGCAATAGGAAGAGAATCCTAAAGCAGTGCAGTCTTGGATGTAAAATCCTCGACCCAAAAGATTTGAATTTTGATGTATTTCAGTGCAATAGGAAGAGAATCCTAAAGCAGTGCAGTCTTGGATGTAAAATCCTCGACCCAAAAGTTTTGAATTTTGAATTTTTTGAATGAGATTTGATTTGAGATCTAGAAGATCGGATTTGAGATTTGATAGAGATTTAGAATCTGGAAAGATTGAATTTGAATTTGGAGGGATGAGTTTGAACTCGATTGAAATTTGATTTAAGATTTGATTTGAAATTTGAAAGATCAAGTTTGAAACTTGATCGAGATTGGATTTAGATTTTGATTGAGAATTTGATTTGGAATTTGTAAAGATGAAATTTGATTTGGGATTTGGAAGGATGGAATTTGATTTTGAAGTTTGGAAGGATGGAATTTGATTTTGAAGTTTGAAAAGATTGAAATTTGATTCGGAATTTGGAAAGATTGAATTTGAGATTTGTGTTGATTTCGTTTATCTTTTAATGGTTCAAATTTTATTTTGTTGTTTATTTAATGTTCATGTGAACTTGGTGTTTGTCATTTTTCAGATTTTTTTTTAGAAAGTTTTCTTTTATTCTCTTTTTTTTTCTTTTCTGTTCTTTGTTCGAAGTTTATTTAACTTTAATGGCGTTTCCCAATCAATTTGCACAAAAGAGGTGAAGGCCAAAAACGTGACATGGTCACTTTCATTCCAATCATGTTGAAAATACGTCGTACAACTCGATCTGGAATATATTTCATACAATCCATGTAGACTCAAAACGGATCGTGTATGATCTTTGTTGATCCATCAAAAGAAGCATCCGTCAAAAAATCCATGTCCGAATAGTGAGGTACATGGTCAATAACATCACCTTCCAAGCCATCCTTGGCAAGGATGCCGACTGGATGTACATTGGAGGTGTGATATTTCCCATGTAACTCACGGCTCGTAAGGCCGGAGGTTCTCTAGCTCGGATCCGGTTGGAAATGGTAAGGTATTTTGCCGTCGTCCATCCTCCCGAAAGTAACCGAGATTCGCTCCATCGGCACCCCGGTATGCAATGCTTTGCGATATCCGCTCCGTTACCTTGCGGCATCATGACGGAACCCACCGGTAAAGGTATCTTTACCGGCCCTCGGAACTCACCCGGGCCTCGCTATCCGGAGGTCGGATCCGAACATGATGTTGCACTCATTCAAGAAAGAGACCGTGCGGAAAGGTCCGACGAAGTCGTGGTGATCAATATGTGGGGGTATGCGGTCACCCTGTTTGTAGATGTTGATAATGCGGCTATTGGGTATGCAATCCGCCGGCAAGTACCCTCCATGTTATCAATCTTTTCACCATTCTCTTGATAACTAATGGCATCGGATCTACTCGCCCATGACGAAGTATCCCTGGTGGGTTTCCTTCCTGTCTTCGACGAAAGTTGTAGCAACATCCGCATTGTATTGTGATTCTTCCTTTCCCGGCATCCATCTCCGGGGTTCGAGTATGTGTTTTCCCTCGGGCGGCCTGCTCGGCCCATTCTTTTCGGATCCCGGATACGATCCACGATTTGCTGTTGTTCATACTGCCGAGAATACGTCGGTGTGTAGCTCGAGGCCTTCTAGTATGTTGATTCTTCTTCCTTTAATTCTCTCGAAGTATTCGAAAGTTTTCTTTTCAACATTCCGCATCCTCTCCAGCCTCGTATTCCGGAATGATCCGCAGCATGGCGAGGCCTTGTGACGTATTGTGGGATATATGGTTCAATCCCTTCACGTTCCCCCGCATACCTCGGCTCCTCGGGGATGATGGCTCGTCGGGACATCCCCGGGGTTGCTTCGCAACAAGGTCATGCACCGCTGGTGGTTCTATCCGGTGGCGTGGTAGCCTTCTTTCTTCGATCTTCGGAGATTTCCCCGGTTCTTTTCGTTATTCTAGGAGCCGGCCTCCTTTTTCGAGTTCTCGGTGAACCGGTGTCCTTGAAATGTATGTGTTGGCATTAGCAGTGTCTCATCGCGCCGGTCCGCGCCTAGTTTTGTTAACATTTTACGGATGCGGCGATTCTTATTTCTTCGTTGCGTGGCCGTGAGAGTAGCCCTCCGAACTTCTTGCATCTCTGCGGGCGCGGCGCCGACAAGCTCGCCCTCCGCCGTAGTGACTACGGACTTCATTTTCTTGTCTTCTTCGGTGTTTGCTTTTCTTTTCTTGTTGTTGGATTGGTGGCTTGGGCCACCCACTTTCATCACTCGTCCGCCCGGGTAGTTCTTCTCGGTTAATCGGGACCCGGTCACTTTCCTCGTCATCGTAGGCTCCGCCGGTGCGAAATCCGAGTCAATCTCGATTATCGCTCCATCTTTCACCCTCTTTTCATCGAGTGCAAGGCTTACGCCATTCTTAAAGTTCAAGACCAACCGCCCGTTCGACATTTCACTGCGAAAAGACAAGGAAAAGGATCGAGGGTCGTACTAAGAACAAGAACATTAAGAAAATGTTTATTAAAGATACATTTTTTCATTATTCTTATATTTTGAAATTTAACAGGAATGAAGTAGGATAAGATCCGGAAAGAGATCTTGATTTGAAAAAGGAAACAAGGAAAACTTAATTATCATGATTTTATTTATCTTAGCACATTTTATTATTTTTGGGTTCGGACCCAATCACAAGTAATTACTTCACCCGTGTTTCTTAGGGATGAAGAATTCATTCCTTCGAAACATCGGGTAGCGTAATATTTTTTCAAGTATCGTCCGTTGATTGGAAGCATATGTCGTTCTCCCTGGCAATTCACTAGCCGGTAGGAACCTCCCGAGTATACTGCTTCAACCACGAAACGGTCCTTCCCAAGTGGGTTCAAATTTTCCTCCTATCTTGCGGTGTGCAGAATAGGTCTCTTGAGAACGAGAACTAAGTCACCAACTTTGAAGGTTCTTGGGCGGACCAGTTTGTCATGGGTTTGAACCATCTTAGCTTGATATAGTTCTAAATTCTGTTGCGCTGCAAGTCTTTTCCCTTCCAAGCTTTCTAATTCTTCGAGTCGTAATCTGGCGTTTTCTTCTGTCGTGATCTTATTTGCAATTGCAATTCTGAGTGAAGGAAGCTGAACCTCTAAAGGTAACACCTGCCTCGGACCCATACACCGGAGCGTAAGGTGTAGCTTGAGTAGGGGTTCGAAGGTTGTCCGGTAGGCCCATAAGGCTTCTAACAATTTCTCGTGCCAATTTCTCTTATTATCGTCCAAGGTTTTCTTTAAGATTTGAACGAGAGTTTTATTAAAAGCCTCGGCGAGGCCGTTTGCTCTTGGGTAGTAAATTGTTGAGTATCGCCGTCGATTCCGTGTCTCCCGACAAAATTGTTGATTTGTGTGCTTCGAATGTCGACCCATTATTCGAGATGATCCGCGCGGCACTCCGAAACGGTAGACAACTTGGTTCTTGAAAACTCGTAGCACGTGGTGTGCTTTCACTTCTCTAAGTGGAACCGCTACGCCCACTTGGAAAAGTAATCCGTAGCCGCAAGAATGAAACGATGTCCTTTTGAAGATGGTGGTTCTATCGGACCCACTATATCTGTGCCCCAACATTCAAACGGCCACGACGCAATTGTCGGGTGTAGCACATTTGGAGGTTGGTGTAGAACCACTCCGTGCACTTGGCATTGGTGACGGCTCTTGGCGATTTTCATGCGGTCGGTCATCATCGAGGGCCAGTAGTACTCTAGTCTTTTAATTTTCATCTTCATCTTTGGACCCGACCGGTGAGCGCCACGAGTCCCGAATGCACCTCTTTAACAATTTCACGGCCTCGCACCCGCTTAGCACTTTAGCCACATTTGATCGAAAAGACCTTCGTATAATGTGTTGTTTATTAATGCGTAAGACGTAGTTCTTTTCTTGATCCGATGGGCCGGCGACCTATCGTCCGGTAGCTTTCCTGTTTGCGGTGTAATCTATCAATGGCCGTCGCCAATCTTCCGTGTTTTCTCGTCACTACCGCAATCGATTCTTTTTCTTTTGCTCGATTTGTGTACCGTGTCTATGTCGAGTCGTGATAGGACTCGACGTCCGTGAACCGACACTTCCACTCGATTCATCTTGCAAACGAGGCAAATTCTTTTGCGAGACTAGGCTAAAGCATCCGCTAAAGCATTCTCTTTTCTAGGAATTTTGTAGATTGTCACATTTGGAATCGTTCCAACAATTGTATGGCATACTCGGAAGTACTCGTTCGAGTCTTGGTTTAAAAATTCGTATTGTCCGGCGATCTCGTTGAATGATTAACCGTGAATCCCCGTAGATGTCGATGTCCGTTATCCCCATTCGAATGGTTAATTCCAATCCCGTTATGAGGGCTTCGTATTCGCTTCGTTGTTTCGTACACGGTTCGTCAAGTGGTAGGAGTATCTTAACATCCCCGCTCCGGTGTTATAAAGATTAGCCCGATTCCCGCCTTACCGGCACTATCACTTGCGATTCTTCGTCTTTGTGTGCCGAAGATGCTCCGTCGAAATACAATTCCCAACGTCGATCATCGTGGTCTTCTAGGCTCATTATTTGTTCATCCGGCGGATCGTCATTGAGAGGAGATTCGGCCGGCAAAGGGTGTGCTGCGAGGAAGTCCGCTAAGACTTGTCCCTTTACGGCACGCGAGGCACGAAAGTTATATCGAATTGCAATAATATCATCGACCATCCGGCAAGTCTGCTCGGAAAGTGTTGGACGAGTCATCAAGTATTGCAATGGATTAAACTTCGAGATCAGGTTGACCTTATGAGAAAGCATGTAATGCCCGAGCTTTCGAGCGGCGAAGATCGAGGCCAAACAATGCTTTTCAATTGCGGGATACCTTACCTCCGTCGGAAGTAAACGACGGCTTAAGTAGTAAAGAGCATTTTCTTTACCCTCATCATCGACTCAGGCTAACAGGGCTCCGAGGGAGTCGTCTAGAGCCGCGGTGTAAAGTATCGCGGTCTACCTGAGACTCGGGCTGCTAAGACAGGAGGTGTCATTAAATATTGTTTAATGTCTTCGAAGGCCTTCGGCATTTCTCTTCCCAAATAAATTTGGCGTCCTTTTTAACTAGTGCCGAGAAAGGCCGACACCTACCGACAGGTTCGAGATAAAGCGTCGAAGATATGCCAGCCTTCCCTTGAAAAGATCGTAGTTGTTTTAAGGTTTTGGGAGGCGGCATTTCTAAGATGGCTTTAATCTTCTCCGGGTCGATTTCAATTCCACGATGTCGGACAACGAATCCTAAGAATTTCCCGGAGGTGACGCCGAAGGCGCATTTTAAGGGATTCATCTTAAGGTTAAATTGTCTTAATCGTTCGAAAACAATTCTCAAATCATACGAGTGGTTTTCCTTTACTTTGCTTTCGATGACGACATCGTCCACGTAGCACTCGACTTGATTGTGGATGAGATCATCAAAAATTCTTGTCATTGCTCTTTGGTAAGTTGCTCCTGCGTTCTTCGATCCGAATGGCATCACCGTGTAGCAAAATACTCCGATCGGCGTTACGAATGCCGTAAGCTTTTCATCTTCCGGAGCCATTTTTATCCGGTTGTATCCCGAAGATCCATCCATGAATGAGAATATTTCATGTGTCGAAGCAATATCGATCATCGGTTCCGGAATCGGTAGAGGGAATTCATCTTTTGGACATGCCTTGTTTAAATCTCCGAAGTCCACACAAATTCCGATCCGACCATTCTTCTTTCCGACCGGCACTACGTCTGGCTAGCCAGTGTCGGGTATTGTTCTTCACGGACAAATTTAGCGTCTATTAGCTTTTTAACTTCGGCTATGACTTGTTGTTCGATTTCCGGACGCATTCTTCTGGGACCTTGTCTGACTGGAACAGAAGTAGGATCCACTCCTAACTTATGGACTGCAACCTCTGGGGCTAATCCTGGCATTTCATCGTAGTTCCAAGCAAAACAGTCCTTAAATTCCATTAACAATTTGATTATTTCTTCGGGTCTTCTTTATTGAGTAAGGAGCTAACAAAGGTAGGTCTAGGCTCTTTGTTAGTACCTAAGTTAACTTCCGTTAACTCATCTATTGTAGATTTAATTTCTTCTTCGAGTTCTGGTGGAGCGTCTCCAATTTGTAAATCTTCGAGTTCGTCTGTAGTTTCCATGCAGTTTTCATTGGACTTGCAAGTGACAACCAAGCAAAATTCGGCATCGTCAACCGACCCTACCGTGCCGAATCCGAGTCCATACTTTGAATTGGGAGGACGGCCGGAGTTATTCCATAACTTTTCAAAATGTTGTGATTGGCCTTTTGTCCATTGTCGAGGTAAGAAACCACGTTGAATTAAATTTTGAACACGGGAGAGTACCACTCAAAAGGTAATTCCATTAATTCGATGAAGTGACATCTTCGAATTGTACATTATTTTCAGCTTTGGAGGAAGAAGCACCACGGTAGAATTTGATCGGCTTTGCACCGTCACTACGTACCTCTTTGACCTCCATACCCTCGATCTTATTAGAATGGATCGGAGTTAGGGTCATAGTATGTACGTAGTGGTTAATCTTCTCGTACATTGATTTGTATTCTTCGTTCTTTTCATCTTCGAGGGAGATCTTGTATTGCGGCTTCTTTCGACTTATTGTTGTCGCTTCTTGCTTGATTTCTTTTTCCTCTTCGAACTATCTTCCCAATCAACATTGATGGCCGGTTTCTTCCGTCCAATCGTCCTAGTGTCTCTACCACGGCCTCGTCCCCGGCCTCGACCTCGGATGCGAGTTGTGGAGAAACCTTCATCATCTCGCCGGAAGGGAGTGGTGAGTGATCGTTGGACTAGAACTTCGGGTTCTTCGTTGTCCCGAACTTTCTTTGCTTTATTTGTTACGGTGTCTCCGGAGAAGATTGTTTTCTTTGGCGGTGCATAATAAGCCGCATCTTCATGGATTCCAATTTCATGTACGGAGAATGGTTGTAAGTCTCCTTTGATGCACTCGTTCCCCTCCATCGTAGTACTTGATGCACCGGTGTAGAGATGATGGTACCATCCCGTTTTCATGTATCCATGGTCGGCCTAGTAGAGCGTTGAACGATGTTTCGAATCGATTATATGAAATTTTGCGGTTGTCTTTGCTAAATCACCGGTCTTCATCGGTAGCGTTATTGACCCGAGGGCTCTTTCTCCTTTCTCGGTTGAATCCTCTTAATAACATTTTGTCGGCCTCGAGCTCACGAGCATCAATTTCCAAGTATGCTAGCGTTCGAAGACTCATTATATCGATTGATGCTCCCGGATCCACCAATACTCCGGAGAGCGTAAACTTCCCAATTGTAATCGAAATGTACAACGGTCGGTTGTGATCTCGCCGTCCCAAGTAGTAGGTCATTGTCCGTGAAGGTGACACCTCGCTCGTTCCTTTAACGAGCAAACCTCATCCAAGGAATCTCCGGCCATTCGAGCTAAGCAAATTTCCGGATCAAGTAAGGCCTCGATCGAGCTTCCCTCATCTCCTTTGATAAGATGAGAGCATCGTAAATGCTCGGCTTGGCCGGTAGTTTCCTAAGATGGGCTAGCACGTTGTAGTCCACTTTGTTCTCCCGTGTCTCGGCTTCTTCTCGAATGGGTATGTCTTCTGCCGGAGTTGGTTCTTCTTGAACAACCACCGCTTTCCTTTGTCTTTTGGACCCATTCTTGGAGGTAGAACTTTTCCACTTCTTAGGTTGACTTCGTAATTTCTTCGAATCTAGTATTGAGTTTGTCGGTGTCTCCTCCCGAATCGGAATGATCGGCTCTTCCGGATTATCTTCCAAATCCGAAGGCTCTAACTCTATCATGTAACCGGAGCTCCTCGAAACTCACGGATAGATCCGTTGCTTCGTTGAACTCTCGTAGCCTCCTTGATGGATGCCTTCTTCGTCATTTTGATCGTCGAGATCATGTATGATTTGAGAATTGTTGTTGGTATCGAAATCGACGCCCGGATTGTCGCTAGTTACGTAATCGTTAGAAACGATCAAAACGTAGCCAACGCCATCACCCTTATCATTATATGATCCCACCGAAGTGAGCAGATAATCATACAAAATCAGAGGTTCGAGGGATTTCTCCCCCAAATCGGAAACAACTATCCTAGGATAAGCAGCCCCTAGTCAAGCCTTAGGAATCTCGGTCCCCTCTTCTTCGTCAATTTTCTTCTTCTCTTCGATTTTCTCCTGTCGAGGTGGTTCCTCCATCGCAAGTGATAAGTACCGCCTAACGTGTCTCGAACTCTGAATCGAAGCTCGCACCGAAGCGGTTCGGATGTTGTCTAAAATCTTCTTCGAAGATCTCGTCCAGGCGGTAGTCCATCCATCGTCGGCTGCATAGGGATCTATCGGAATGACGGGATCGGCTGAGATAACATCGACGGAACCTCCTTTCGGGGTTCCTTCATGTACTCCTTCGGGATTGTTATATTTCCTTTCCGAAGGTTGTCGTTGAGCCAACTTTTGAAGGTAATGCAGTCTTCTATCTTGTGCCCAAGCATCCGATGGTAGGGGCAAAAGTTGGGATCACCTTTCTTGTTGACTTCCTCCGGTCTTTTGGGCTCCGGCAGCTGGAAATCCGGAGTTTTCATTAAGCTACGGAACATCTTTGGTACTCGCTTCATTTTTGAACGGATATTCTCTCGCTCGAAGCTCCCTCAATGTACGTTGCGGACGAGACGGTTGTTCATACTCGCGGAGACGACCGATAGTCGGACCGGGGTTGCCGGTAATTTTGTTGTGGTTGTCGCGGCCGTTCGGTGGTATTTGCATCGGTTGTTTGCCTTTGTCAACCGCCGCAACGACCCCGCATTTCTTTTCGAAAGTCTTCACCGGCTTCTGCTTGTCCGTCTTGTCGGCAGAAACTTAATTGCTTCGCCTCTTCTTGCAAGCTTCCGGCCTTGCTTAACAACTTCTCAAAAGTCTTAATAGTGAATCCCTCGAGGAGAAGTGCTATCGGGCCGTGAATGCTTTTAAGCAAGATGCCGATCGCATGTTGTTCTTGCAGTTGTGGTTCACACTTCATACTTAAATTTCTCCATCGAAGTATGTAATCCACTAGAGTTTCATTCGGCCTTTGTTTCTCTACCACTAAATCACCTATAGTGATGTGGTGCTGAGCTCCGGCAAATCGCTTAATGAAGAGGCTCTCTAGCTCCGAGAATGTCTTTACGGATCCGTTGGGTAATCCCGCATACCCGCCGAAGGCGATTCCCGACGGACCGCTAACGAACCGTCGGAAGAGTAGCGCATCGCTCCCGCCGGCATTGCAACAACCGGCACGAAAGTGTGCAACATGCCGTCGGGGGTTCCCGGTTCCGTCGAAGGTCTTAAACGGAGGTGGTACGAAGCCCTTTGGGTATCGGACAGCGTCGAATTCTTCCGGGTAAGGTCTACCCGTCCGAATAGATGTCCCGTTCTTCGATTGTGCTAGGGCTTCTCGCACTCTCGCCGTTCTACCAAGTTCTTGATATCCTTTTCGGGGATCATACTTCGTGTTGTATCCTTTTTCACCTGGTCATCCCCATTGACGGATGTAATTTCCTTCCCTCCGTCTACGATGTGAATGACTTCGGGGTGTCTCTCTATGTGGTTGTACTTGACTTTGGAGAGTGGCTAGAGCTATGGCCATCTCTTCCATCCTCTTGGCCATTCGAGCGATCGTGTCGTCCTTTTCCTGAAGCCGTCTCTTCATCAATTCCGGCTCCTCTCTTCGCGGCCGCAGGAGCACCTCGAGAAGATGATGAAGCTCGTGTCTCAACCATGTTGATTTCTCGCATATTCGTTGTCCATGAATTCCGATGAGTCGATCTCATCTCCGAACTTTTCTTCTCTTTCTTTTGCCAACCGTCGGATGTCGGTTCTCAACTTTTCCATGGCATCTTCTAGCGGAGCTTTCGTGTATCTTCGTGGTTGTCATGCGATGGTTGTCGGGTCCTTTTTCACGAGTCCCCTTCATCGCAGTAGCACTTTCTTCGCATTCCAGCCTCCCGGCGAGACTTTCTTTCTCGGGCCGCTCGTTTCGCTCTCAATCGCCCCGTAGTGGGACGCCACACCATCCTTCTAGCGGCAGAAGGTCTACGACCGGATGGTCTATCGGCCAAATGTCGGAAGGTGGTATCCTCCCTAATCTGTAACCCTGATACTACGACAGGCGGGCTAGCCTTCATTCTCTTGCTTGGCTTTTCTATCATGACGGCGGGTTCTACTCGAGGCCCAAGACGGGATTTGGCTGGTACCCGTCCTATCCTTCGTAGAATTTCCGACACGGGGCAGTTTTCCTTCCTTGCTAGCTTTTCTACCAAAGTTTGCAGTCGAGCAAACGGCGTAGTTCTGGTTCTTTTCTTGCGGCTATCGTTGTAGTATGCGGGCTGTGGTAATGTGGCAGCAATCTTTCGAACATTCTCTTCATCCTCTGCGGCGGAGAGGGGATGGAACTCGCTTCCTCCCAAAAGTGGTATGTAGTCGAGGCGCGTGTATATTCGAGCAATCTCGGGATTTCCTCCAGGAAAGCAATCTCGGCAGCTACGGCTTCCACGGCGATCCTTCTATTTCTATTTCTTCTTTGGGTCTTTGTCGGCGAAGGAATCTTCGAACCGGACCCGATTTCGAAGACGAAGGTCTTACAGAAGATCCGTACCCTCCACGGTAACAGGTTTATCATAGCTCCGGATTCCTTTCCCTTTGATTTGGCGGAAGTCGGGGTAGGTGCGAAACAACTAGACCGATGGGGGTAGTGAGAATGGTCCTCCCGCGGACGAGCAGTACTCTCTCTAGTCGGGACCCTTTGCAGGGGAGGAAACTCTTGGGTCGACCTAAGGTCGAACTCGAGCAGGTGGTTCTTCGGCTTCGAGATACCTTGTTCGTCGCGTGCAAAGAGGGAGACGTCGGTGACCTTGACGTTCGTAGTTCTCAAACCCCTGTCCAAATCGGATGACCCCATTGTCGGGCGAGTTCATCCTTATAGACGGCGAAGTCCGAGTCCGTTGGTGAAGGAGAAAATCAGCTTCGGGGCTTCCATTTCGCAGGGGTAGATTCGGTTGTCGGTCCCAAGTTATGCTTCTTTTCTTCGAGACGAAAAGAAAGGAATTGAAAAGAGTCCGAACTCATTCTTTGTTCATGTATTTATAAAAAGAATCATTTGTTAAAAGAATCATTTATTAGAGGGTTTGTTTATTTAGAACGGAACGTTCAAAGGTGTAGAGAAGGTAAGGAATCCGATTCTGAAAGGAAAAGAAAGTCTTAAGCAAGACTTCCCGACTCGAAGGATCACTCCTAAACTAACACCTATTGGGGTCCACCCCACCTCGTAAATGAGGTAAAGGATCTCGGAACCTCTCTGTTTAGGGGTGTCTAAACAAGTGGCTCCTAAATCCGAGAGAATGTCAGGCTATACTTGTTCAAGATAGAAATGAATATAGTATTCCAACGGAAAGAGGGGTAGTTTGATCCATTAGGGACATGGATACACTACCGATTTTTGAAAGCAGAATTATTTGATTATAATGGAGAGAGGAATTGTCCCCAGCGGAGTCGCCAGAAATCCTGTCGGCATATTTTTAGGTCGTGTTTTATTTTGAAGAGGGGTCGCCTAACAGAAATCTGTCGGCGAATTTTTAATTTAATTAAAATAAATAATTTGAAAAGTAGTATTTGATTTTGAAAATAATTTTTAAATTTGAAAGTTTTAAGATATGAGATTAAACCGACCTCACATCCCAAATAGTTTATATAAACGAGCACCGCACCACAAACCGTGTATCTATCCCTAAGGATAGACACACGCTCGATGGTGGGGCTTGATTAAATAAACTAGAAGATTAGTGACATCCGTTTGGTCCGCGAACCAATTTTATAAGCCGACAAGTTTCCCGCTTAATATGAAAACATTAAACAGTGGTTTATATTACTCGGGTTCTTTAAAATTCCCTATAAGGGCAAGCCCCTATAGTTAATTACATCTTAAGTGACGGGAATCACCTAAGAAAACTCTCGATAATAATCAATGATTCTGCTCTCAAGAATTTCAAAGTTTAAGGTTTTCAAAGATCGAACTTTGGAGTTTCGATAGTGGAATGGATCAAATTTTTGGAACATTTTGTTTTGTGAATCCAAAGGAAGAAAGGTAGGAGAAATCACCGATTCGAAGTGAACTTCGATAATTTCCCGACTATCCTATCGTTTCGCTTGAATTTAGGAAAGTCCTAATGTTTATTTGATATTTCAATCTTGCCAATTTCAATTAATTAGGGCTTATATTTGTATGATAAAATCAAACAAATAGCACTAGAAGATGTGAGGGTTTATTGTCGTATCGGACGACTACCTCGGAATCCTAAGACCTAGGTTAGGGCTTAATTTGCAATGCAAATGCCTAACGAAGAGTCGAGGATTTATGTTGCACTAGGCAAGCTACCTCGAAGTCCTATGGCTTGGTTGTTTTAATTCTAGGAAAGTTTTGCTGAAGTAGACTCGGGTTTTCTCGATGACGATGGTCGTGTCGCCCACCATGCTCCGAGCTCCTTGTTGTTGCAGAGGTTTAGTTTTAGAAACCATAAATCGGGAGTTGAGAAAAGTGTTTTGGTTTAGAGAAAATCTTAATTTCCGAGATGTTTTTTATGTTTTATTTAAAACAAATCTTAAAGTTGATTATAACGACACCGGTTAAGATCCCACGGTTCCATCCTTCCGCATCATTATTTTTATCGGATTCACTTAGTCCGGATGAATTTGCTAAACTCAACCGAATGAGTTCCACACTTTCATTTAGACCGTGGGAAATCCCGTTAGCAACACGTAGGTTACATCATCCGAGGTATTCCCGATCATCCAACAGGACGTTTTAATTTAGCCGCAATCGTAGTTTTGTGTTCCGTTTGTGATTAAATTTTGAGTTGTTTTATATTTTGAAATGTTGTGGCGGTGAATTTTATCTTGCAGATGACTTTTAATTTAATTTTGGTTTCGAGTTTTAGGGGGGCTATCTTAAAGGTGTGAGTTTTCATGCAACAGTTGTTTTATCATGCAAGAAAAATAAACGCAGTTGCAATAAAGTAAATCGCAATAATGTAAATTGCAAGAAAGTAAATTGCAATAAAATAAAAGCGTACCTGGAGGGTCTTCCCGTCATCCCAAGCTGCACTTAAAACACAATTAGAATATTTAAACAAGTTCCTAGGTAAAGCTAAGGGAAAGGTTATGGTTTTCTACCAAATTCCTAATCACTATAGTTAGTCATTTCCTATGACGTCTGGGTTCTTTGTGTTTTGGTTTAAGGACGATTTTCTTCATCAAAGAATAATCAAATTCAATTGTTCTTATAAATATCCTATCATATTGAGAAAGTGCTTAAGAAGGATCTTAAACATCTTTTCAATATTTCTAGGATTGCTTTTAAGTCCAAATGAATTTAATTATATAAATGAATCGATCGTCCGAGGTTTTCAAGTCTTGTTAACTTGCTCAATGAACTAGGACATTCGAATATCCTATGAGTGAAGTAACACTCCATTTAATGTTTCATTTAGGAGTTATAATAATCAAAGCTTTCGAGGGTAAATTAAGTATTCAAATGATTTGATTTAAGTTAAAGGGTTTAAATTTGGAATAGTGTTCAAGTTCGCTTTATATTTAGTTTAATTTAATTTAATTTGATTTGATGTTTAATTAATTTGATTTGATTTAACTTTAATTTAATTATTTAATTTAATTTAATTTAATTTAATTTAATTTAATTATTTAATTTAATTTAATTTTTTAATTTAATTTAATTTAATTATTTAATTTAATTTAATTTAATTTTAATTATTTAATTTAATTTAATTTAATTGTTTAATTTAATTTAATTTAATTTTAATTTAATTTAATTTAATTGTTTGATTTAATTTAATTTAATTTTAATTAATTTAATTTAATTGTTTAATTATTTAATTTAATTTAATTATTTAATTTAATTTAATTTTAATTAATTTAATTTAATTGTTTAATTTAATTTAATTTAATTATTAAATTTAATTTAATCTTAATTTAATTTATCTTTAATTTACTTTATTTTTAATTTTAATTGAAATTTCAAAAGAGTTTAATAATTTAATTAAGTCTTTTAACATTTTAAATTTGAATTATCATTTTAATTAAGAGTTGAATATTAATGAGATGATTAATTTAGGGATTTTTAAATTAAAGAATAAATCTCTTCCTAATAAATATCCCTTATTTTAATAATTCCAATTTTATTATTCTTCCAAATTTAATCTATTATTTAATTAAAGTTTAATCATTTTTTAAAATTATTTAATGGGTTTCTACCCTTTAATTATTTAAATTTCAATCATCCAAATCAGATTAGGATCAAATATTTTACTTGTTGATTTTTTATTAAACCTAAAGTTTTAATTAAGGATTAAAGATTTTAATTACCATTTTACCCTTTAAGCTTAATAATTTCATAACTCACTAAATTGAACTCAAATGAACTTGAAATTTTTATGTGACTTTACTCATATGTCAATAAAGACATGAGAGGAGAAAATGTGATTTTTCTGTATTTAATTTATTTATATAATTATTTTTGGTGGAAAATAGAGATTTTCAAGGAAAATTTGATAACATGACCAAGGGAAAAGTTTCTGTCCTTAAGAAAATTAGGGGACATTCCTAATGACCAGAGAAGCACTTGGACCAATTTTGGTGATTTTTTGAATTATATTATTTTTATTATAATTATTTTGAGTTTTGGAGTGTTAATTAATTTAAAAATAAGATAAATGTTGAAAAATGGATTTTATATTTTTCAAAAATCTCTCTGATATCAAGGAAACCAGAGAAACAAATTTTGCAGTTTTCTGATTTTTCTATGATTTATAATAATTATTTTAGTGAAAATGCTAGAAAATACATTTTTTTAATTTTAAAATTACCCTAGGGCTTTAAAATTTAATATCTCACTAAATAGACTTAGGAAAAATGTGGGATTTGTTCCTAAGTGATTAAAATTCAAAATGTGACATTTTGGTGAATTTTATTATTTTTGTGATTTTTATTATTTTTTAATTATTAAAAATATTAAAATATTATTAAAAATCAACTTTTTTAGAAAATTGAAATTTTAATTTTCTTGGGTTCCCCTGATATCAGAGAGGCTCCAAAACCAATTTGGTGAATTTTAAAAAATATTTTAAAAGTTATGAATTTTTAAAGTTTAAAATGGCTAAGTGGCTTAATCAACCCAATTAGTGGGGCTAACCAAGTCCAATTGACTTCAAATTTTTATGGTGGATTCCTCTGATCCTAAAGGTCAGTGGAGAATTGATTTCAAGTCAATTTGATGCCTGGTTAACTCTAATTAATTAAAGACCTATTTTAGGTGTTTAAGCCAATTAGGGTTAATCTGAGTGAATTAACTCAAGTCCTATTTTTCCTAGAGTTCTCTGGTCATAAGGAACATCACCAAATATTTCTAGAATTTATTTCACAACATGCTAATTTTTGGAATTAAAATACTCAAAACGAGCAACATGCATTTGAAAAATAAATAACTTTTCACGGAGATGGCCTCGACCTTGGAAAATTCAGGGAATGTTCCCAAGTTCAGAGGCTTCAAAGCCCTATGGTCTCATGCCATGGTGAATTGTATACATGCATGGAGAATTAAATGTATGCAGAGAGTAAATAAATCATAAAAAATAAAATACTTAATTAAATTAAATGATTTCTTTTCCACATTATTCTCCTCCGTTCACTGAGCAAGAGGGTATTTTTATTTTATTTTTGTGATTTTTCTACACAGAGATATGAATTTTTGAAGTTTAGGGAATTAAATAAATAGAAAAATACCCTAATTTTCTATTTATCCACGCGGCGCCGCGTCAACCTCGGCAGCTCCGAAACGCCGCGTGTCGCGCTCCCATTCGACGCCGCCATCTGAGTCAGCAGCCCGGGCCCCGCGGTTCTCGTACCGTCTCCCGGTCCGACGCAATCCCGGCCGTCCGTGCGCGCGTGTATCGAATGGACGCGCATCCGTTCATCGTCCCCAAGTGTTCTCACCCGAGAGCCGTCCACACTAAATCCTTAAGATCTCACTCGATTCTCAATGGATTTTCATGTTCTTATGCTCTATGGATTCGTCTCGAAGAGACGAACACATCTATACGGCTAACATGCATTGAAACCAAGGCATTTGAAATGGAGAATCTCCGTAAGCTCGGGATGAATAGTTAACTCATACCTTAGCTCGGAGAAGTGTGGCTTCAATCCGAGAGTTGTTGCACCTTCGATTGGGTCCCGCAAGCTCCAGATGAAGTCTCCTGGTCCGGTGAATCGCTCTAGCTATGAAAGTGACCACGGCCGATCACAAAGTTTGGAGGCCGGAGCAACCGGGTGGCCTCGGAGATGGGGCTTTCGGTGGGAAACTTCTCCTCTTGGTCCAGTGAAGGTGTAGGACCAGTCAATTTGAGGATTGGCTCACCGTGGCAAAGTGTCCTGGTTTTGGGTGGAATTTCAGCTGAGAAATCGGGCTCGTTGGTGGGGATTAGTGGCAAATTGACACCGGGGATCAACCGCTCTCGTGGATGGTGAAGGGTTCGAAACAATTTTGGCGCAGTTTCGGCAAGGTTTGTGCTTGGCTCCCCTTTGGCCGAGAGGGTGAGGGGTTTAAATAGGAGAGGGTGGAAGGCCTCCTGGGGAGTTAGGGCTTGGGATCACCATGCCTCCGGTGAGGAGAAGATCAGCCATGGTGACCACTAGGGATGGGGCGGCTCGACGAAGTGAGAATTTCAATGTTGGCTCACATGTGAGCTCTCGGCCATGGTGTTTTCCGGCGGCTCGGTGGCCGGCCGGCTGTGCATGGGTCACCCTCAAGGTCAGGTGGGTCGGGGTCGGAGGTTTGTGCAATCAATCGGCCATGGACATGTGTAAAGGCTTTGATCCAAAGTGGAATGGGGCATGGCTAGATTTGAACCTAAATGGGTCAACCCACCCATTTGGGCTAGGTGCACCACCCAAGGCCTGGTTTTGGCTGAGGGAAAAGTGATTTGGCTCGAGCATAATCAGTAGGGTCAAGTCACCATCCAAGCACGATTAGGCTTAAGCATGGTTTAGTGGAAACATGGAAGTGGTTAATCACCTTTAGGAATTAAGGAAAGAGCCTCCTCCTTTTGCCCAAAATGGCATGGTGACATGTAAAGAGGCTCTTATGGCTTGCATATGGCTTATGCATGGCTCCATGGCTCCATTTGGCTTGGGAAAAGTAAAGTCAATTTCATGGAAATGGATTTAAGGAAAATTTTGGTATTTAGGGGTGATTTGGCATGAGGCTTGATTTGGAATTATTTGATGATGAATTTAGGACTTAGGGATGATTTTAATTGAAAGTATGATGAGGGGAAATGTCATATGGGCCTTGGAAGAATTTTGGGCTTTTTTTTGAAAGGGTTTTAGATGGGCTTTTAAGATGGATTAGGAAAGTGGGCTCTTGAATTTTAAAATGGATTTTGGGATGAAATTTTGTAAAGAGGTTGGGCCAAATAATTATTGGGTTTAGCTCATGGATGTGTCATGAGTGACTTGAAGCAAATTTGGGGTAGTTTGGACTTGAATTGGGTTGGATTTGAATTCTTTTGGTGAATGGGCCAATGTAGGTCAAATTGGGCTAACTTGGGCCAATGTTGGGCTAGGGTTGAAATTGATGTAAAATAAATATTAAGAAATGTTTATGGGAGTGTTTCAAAAAGGTTTTGGCTTTGGTTGGGTTTTAATTTTGGGGTTTGGGCCTATTTGGGTTAGATTTGGGTTTAGGTCGAAATTGGGCTTTTTGATTTTGGGTTGAATTTGAGTGGGGTTTGGGTCAAAATCTTGGGCAAATCATGTTAGTGTTTTGTTTATGAGGATGTTAAGGAAGGTTTAGAAAAGATTTGGGGTTAATTGGAGTTGAATTGGGTTAGTTTGGGCTGAGTTTGGGTCATGGGTCCAAATTGGGCTTTAAGGCCAAAAGTGAGATTGGATCCAAATGTCAATCAAATTGGACTTGGATTTGGTTTAGATTGGTATTGGGAGTGTTGAATTGAAGTTTAGAATTCAATTGGACCAGAATTTGGGTCAATTGGATAGGTTTGGTTTAACATCGGGTTCACTTTGAGGTTAAAATGGGTCAAATCGGGGGTTTTGACAAAAGTAGGGTAAATTGACAAAATTGGCCCATGGTGTAGTTGGACAAAATGAAATTGGGAATATTTAGGATTTTCTGGAATTTTCTAGGAATTTTCTGAATTTTTGGATTTTTAGGCCAAGAAGGGTATTTTGGGTATTTGGAGGGTATTGGGAGGTATTTTTGAAATTTTTGGTATTTTTGGGTATGGATGATCAATTTGAGTGATGTGGAGGTGTTTGGGATTGATTTTGGAAAATTTTAGGTAATTTGGAGATTTTGCAAAAATTTGGGTAATTCGAGGGTTTGGGTAGGTTTAGTAGGTGTAGGGTCCCGGGGTCAAAAATTGAAAATTTGGGAAATTGAAGATTGGGTGAATTTGGGTGGGGTGAAATCATTTTGGTTGAGCCATGAAGCCATTTCAAGCCCATATGAGCCATGAAAGGACTCATTTGAGGCATTCATTATGTTGTTCCTAACCTCTTAGCGAGGGCTTAGGGGTTAAGGACCATCCATGTGAATCACCCACATGAGTCGGGAGGTTAAGTTGGGTATGGGTGTGGTTTTAGGAAGTGTGTGGAAATGTAGTGTGTAAGTGTAGTGTATAAGTGTAATGTGTGTGTAAGTCGGCCCCTTCATCGGACCAGAGCACTGCAAGGGCGATCTGAGGCCGAAGAATCCTATAGGAACTCATCCTTTAAACTTCCACATTTGATTTCAACCCTCTAGGTGATTAGGGGTCTATAGTCAAATTTGTGGAGTTTGCAGGGAGTTTAGAAGTGGTTTGAATTTCTAAAAGGCGGGTCTCAATTCTAGTCTTCTAAGATAGTCAAAGGAAAAGCCTAAGGCTAGATCCTAAGCACTAAAAAGAAGAAGGGAAGACCTCATCCAAAATGAGGTCAACAAATGGACCCCCAATAGGTGTGGTGAGCTGACGGAGCACACCGCGCGTATTGGTGTTGACCGAAGCGATCAACGAAACCAACACGGATGTCCGAGTGACGAACTTAGGACGAAGTGAAGAGTTTCGTCGGGGAGTGTCGAGTATATCTCCGGAACCGAAGATTCTTGAACTCTCGCCGGGGAAAGGAAAAGGAGGTGAATCCCAAATCACATGATCCGGGGAATTTCGATTTAGATTTTATTTTGCTTCAATTTATGTTTTGATGTGTGAGTTTAAATTTTAGTTTGGAGTTTCAATTTAGATTGAAGTTTTGTCAAAATTAATTTGAGGGATTTGATTTGAAATGAAAATTAGGATTTTGAGGTTTTAGATGTAACATCTCCAACCTCGAAAGAAGATTGAATTGATTAGATTGAATCGTTGCAACGAGAAGATATCTCAGAGCAAAGTGGTGTTGGATGTAAAATCCTTAACCTCAAGAGTTTGATTTCGATTTGATGTATTTCATTGCGATAGGGAAAAGATCCTAAAGCAATGCAGTCTTGGATGTAAAATCCTTGACCCAAAAGTTGAATTTTGATGTATTTCAGTGCAATAGGAAGAGAATCCTAAAGCAGTGCAGTCTTGGATGTAAAATCCTCGACTCAAAAATTTGAATTTTGATGTATTTCAGTGCAATAGAAGAGAATCCTAAAGCGATGCGAGTCTTGGATGTAAAATCCTCGACCCAAAAGTTTTGAATTTTGATGTATTTCAGTGCAATAGGAAGAGAATCCTAAAGCGAGTGCGGTCTTGGATGTAAAATCCTCGACCCAAAAGTTTTGAATTTTGATGTATTTCGATGCGATAGGAAGAGAATCCTAAAGCGGTGCGATCTTGGATGTAAAATCCTCGACTCAAAAGTTTTGAATTTTGATGTATTTCGAGTGCGATAGGAAGAGAATCCTAAAGCGATGCGGTCTTGGATGTAAAATCCTCGACCCAAAAGTTTGAATTTTGATGTATTTCAGGTGCGATAGGAAGAGAATCCTAAAGCGATGCAGTCTTGGATGTAAAATCCTCGACCCAAAAGTTTTGAATTTTGATGTATTTCGAGTGCAATAGGAAGAGAATCCTAAAGCGAGTGCGATCTTGGATGTAAAATCCTCGACTCAAAAGTTTGAATTTTGATGTATTTCAGGTGCAATAAGAAGAAAATCCTAAAGCGGTGCGGTCTTGGATGTAAAATCCTCGACCCAAAAGATTTGAATTTTGATGTATTTCGATGGCAATAGGAAGAGAATCCTAAAGCGGTGCGGTCTTGGATGTAAAATCCTCGACCCAAAAGTTTTGAATTTTGATGTATTTCGATGCAATAGGAAGAGAATCCTAAAGCGAGTACGGTACTTGGATGTAAAATCCTCGACTCAAAAGTTTTGAATTTTGATGTATTTCAGTGCTGATAGGAAGAGAATCCTAAAGCGGTGCGGTCTTGGATGTAAAATCCTCGACCCAAAAGATTTGAATTTTGATGTATTTCAAGGTGCGATAGGAAGAGAATCCTAAAGCAGTGCAGTCTTGGATGTAAAATCCTCGACCCAAAAGTTTTGAATTTTTGAATTTTTTGAATGAGATTTGATTTGAGATCTAGAAGATCGGATTTGAGATTTGATAGAGATTTAGAATCTGGAAAGATTGAATTTGAATTTGGAGGGATGAGTTTGAACTCGATTGAAATTTGATTTAAGATTTGATTTGAAATTTGAAAGATCAAGTTTGAAACTTGATCGAGATTGGATTTAGATTTTGATTGAGAATTTGATTTGGAATTTGTAAAGATGAAATTTGATTTGGGATTTGGAAGGATGGAATTTGATTTTGAAGTTTGGAAGGATGGAATTTGATTTTGAAGTTTGAAAAGATTGAAATTTGATTCGAATTTGGAAAGATTGAATTTGAGATTTGTGTTGATTTCGTTTATCTTTTAATGGTTCAAATTTTATTTTGTTGTTTATTTAATGTTCATGTGAACTTGGTGTTTGTCATTTTTCAGATTTTTTTTAGAAAGTTTTCTTTTATTCTCTTTTTTTTCTTTTCTGTTCTTTGTTCGAAGTTTATTTAACTTTAATGGCGTTTCCCAATCAATTTGCACAAAAGAGGTGAAGGCCAAAAACGTGACATGGTCACTTTCATTCCAATCATGTTGAAAATACGTCGTACAACTCGATCTGGAATATATTTCATACAATCCATGTAGACTCAAAACGAATCTGTGTATGATCTTTGTTGATCCATCAAAAGAAGCATCCGTCGAAAAATCCATGTCCGAATAGTGAGGTACATGGTCAATAACATCACCTTCCAAGCCATCCTTGGCAAGGATGCCGACTGGATGTACATTGGAGGTGTGATATTTCCCATGTAACTCACGGCTCGTAAGGCCGGAGGTTCTCTAGCTGCGGATCCGGTTGGAAATGGTAAGGTATTTTGTCGTCGTCCATCCTCCCGAAAGTAAGCGAGATTCGCTCCACTGGCACCCCGGTATGCAATGCTTTGCGATATCCGCTCCGTTACCTCGCGGTATCATGACGGAACCCACCGGTAAAGGTATCTTTACCGGCCCTCGGAACTCACCCGGGCCTCGCTATCCGGAGGTCGGATCCGAACATGATGTTGCACTCATTCAAGAAAGAAGACTGTGCGAAAGGTCCGACGAAGTCGTGGTGATCAATATGTGGGGGTATGCGGTCACCCTGTTTGTAGATGTTGATAATGCGGCTATTGGGTATGCAATCTGTCGGCAGTACCCTCCATGTTATCAATCTTTTCACCATTCTCTTGATAACTAATGGCATCGGATCTACTTGCCCATGACGAAGTATCCCTGGTGGGTTTCCTTCCTGTCTTCGACGAAAGTTGTAGCGAGCATCCGCATTGTATTGTGATTCTTCCTTTCCCCGGCATCCATCTCCGGGGTTCGAGTATGTGTTTTCCCTCGGGCGGCTCGCTCGGCCCATTCTTTTCGGATCCCGGATACGGTCCACGATTTCGTTGTTGTTCATACTGCGAGAATACGTCGGTGTGTAGCTCGAGGCCTTCTAGTATGTTGATTCTTCTTCCTTTAATTCTCTCGAAGTATTCGAAAGTTTTCTTTTCAACATTCTGCATCCTCTCCAGCTCGTATTCCGGAATGATCTGCAGATGGCGAGGCCTTGTGACGTATTGTGGGATATATGGTTCAATCCCTTCACGTTCCCACACGCCTCGGCTCCTCGGGGATGATGCCTGTCGGGACATCCCCGGGGTTGCTTCCGCAACAAGGTCATGCACCGCCTGGTGGTTCTATCCGGTGGCGTGGTAGCCTTCTTTCTTCGATCTTCCGGAGATTTCCCTGGTTCTTTACGTTATTCTAGAGCTGGCCTCCTTTTTCGAGTTCCTGGTGAACCGGTGTCCTTGAAATGTATGTGTTGGCATTAGCAGCTGTCTCATCGCGCTGGTCCGCAGCTAGTTTTGTTAACATTTTACGGATGCGGCGATTCTTATTTCTTCGTTGCGTGGCCGTGAGAGTAGCCCTCCGAACTTCTTGCATCTCTGCGGGCGCGGCGCTGACAAGCCTGCCCTCACGTCGTAGTGACTACGGACTTCATTTTCTTGTCTTCTTCGGTGTTTGCTTTTCTTTTCTTGTTGTTGGATTGGTGGCTTGGGCCACCCACTTTCATCACTTGTATCGCCCGGGTAGTTCTTCTCGGTTAACCGGGACCCAGTCACTTTCCTCGTACCTGTAGGCTCGCCGGTGCGAAATCCGAGTCAATCTCGATTATCGCTCCATCTTTCACCCTCTTTTCATCGAGTGCAAGGCTTACGCCATTCTTAAAGTTCAAGACCAACCGCCCGTTCGACATTTCCCTGCGAAAAGACAAGGAAAAGGATCGTGGGTCTGTACTAAGAACAAGAACATTAAGAAAATGTTTATTAAAGATACATTTTTTCATTATTCTTATATTTTGAAATTTAACAGAATGAAGTAGGATAAGATCCGGAAAGAGATCTTGATTTGAAAAAGGAAACAAGGAAAACTTAATTATCATGATTTTATTTATCTTAGCACATTTTATTATTTTTGGGTTCGGACCCAATCACAAGTAATTACTTCACCCGTGTTTCTTAGGGATGAAGAATTCATTCCTTCGAAACATCGAGTAGCGTAATATTTTTTCAAGTATCGTCCGTTGATTGGAAGCATATGTCGTTCTCCCCGGCAATTCACTAGTCGGTAGGAACCTCCCGAGTATACTCGCTTCAACCACGAAACGGTCCTTCCCAAGTGGGTTCAAATTTTCCTCCTATCTTGCGGTGTGCAAGAATAGGTCTCTTGAGAACGAGAACTAAGTCACCAACTTTGAAGGTTCTTGGGCGGACCGGCTTGTCATGGGTTTGAACCATCTTAGCTTCGATATAGTTCTAAATTCCGTTGCGTCGCAAGTCTTTTCCCTTCCAAGCTTTCTAATTCTTCGAGTCGTAATCCGGCGTTTTCTTCGTCGTGATCTTATTTGCAATTGCAATTCGAGTGAAGGAAGCCGAACCTCTAAAGGTAACATCGCCTCGGACCCATACACCGGAGCGTAAGGTGTAGCTTGAGTAGGGGTTACGAAGGTTGTCCGTGAGGCCCATAAGGCTTCTAACAATTTCTCGTGCCAATTTCTCTTATTATCGTCCAAGGTTTTCTTTAAGATTTGAACGAGAGTTTTATTAAAAGCCTCGGCGAGGCCGTTTGCTCTTGGGTAGTAAATTGTTGAGTATCGCCGGTCGATTCCGTGTCTCTCGACAAAATTGTTGATTTGTGTGCTTCGAATGCCGACCCATTATCCGAGATGATCTCGCGCGGCACTCCGAAACGGTAGACAACTTGGTTCTTGAAAACCGTAGCACGTGGTGTGCTTTCACTTCTCTGAAGTGGGCTTGCTCGCCCACTCGGAAAAGTAATCAGTAGCCGCAAGAATGAAACGATGTCCTTTTGAAGATGGTGGTTCTATCGGACCCACTATATCCGTGCCCCAACATTCGAACGGCCACGACGCAATTGTCGGGTGTAGCACATTTGGAGGTCGGTGTAGAACCACTCCGTGCACTTGGCATTGGTGACGGCTCTTGGCGATTTTCATGCGATCGGTCATCATCGAGGGCCGGTAGTACCCTAGTCTTTTAATTTTCATCTTCATCTTTGGACCCGATCGGTGAGCGCCACGAGTCCCGAATGCACCTCTTTAACAATTTCACGGGCCTCGGACCCGCTTAGGCACTTTAGCCACATTTGATCAAAAGACCTTCACGTATAATGTGTTGTTTATTAATGCGTAAGACGAGTTCTTTTCTTGATCCGATGGGCCGGCGACCTATCGTCCGGTAGCTTTCCCGTTTGCGGTGTCATCTATCAATGGCCGTCGCCGATCTTCTCGTGTTTTCGTCACTCACGCAATCGATTCTTTTTCTTTTGCTGATTTGTGTACTGTGTCTATGTCGAGCTGTGATAGGACCTGACGTCCGTGAACTGACACTTCCACTGATTCATCTTGCAAACAGGCAAATTCTTTTGTTGAAAGCCTTTAATATTCCTATTATTACTCCTACGTGCAATTTCACTGTTAATAATTCTGTGAAATGGACTAAGCCTACTATCCCCTTTATCAAACTCAATTGTGATGGTTGCTGGATGACTACACGTGCTAGTGTTGGGGGCATTTTTCGTGATGCCTTGGGACTTCCCATTTATTGGTTTGCTTCGAACTCCCATTCCTCTTCTCCGTTAGTTGCTGAAGCCGAGGCTATGGTTTTTGGTTTGTATACTGCTCTTAATCGAGGTTGGAAATATATTGAAATTGAAACTGACTCTTTCTTCGTTATGGAAGTATTGTACTTTGCCAGATTCCTCATCATTGGACGCTTAATGTACTTATGAAGCGCATTTTTTGGTTGGCTGCTCACTTTACTATTCGCTGGATGCATGTTAATCGGGATGGAAACAAAGCTGCTCACTGGATTGCCAAACTTGGTTTACAGCTAAACTCTCCTATCATTTCTCCTTACATTCCTTATGATTTAATTAGTACTTTATATTCTGATTGTGTTTAGTTTTGTTTGTTCTCGGTCTTAGTTGTGTCGTGTGTGTGAGTGTGATTTGTATTTTTATTTTTCTGGAAAGAGGTCCTTAGATTCCTCTTTTTTTGTGTGAGTTGTATGGGTTGTGTTTAGGTAGGAACTCTTTCCCGGGTTGTAATTTTTTCTTTTATGGAACGCGTAGGGAGCAATAGTCTCCTTCTAACAAAAAAAAAAGGAGAAAATATCAATAAAAATATATTTGTATGTTCAATAAAGTACATAGAACTTTGTTGACATAAAATAATAATGAAAATAAAATAAATTAAATACATAATTAATACATAAATAAATAAAAAGAAATTTAATATAACTTTCTAAAGTTTGTGATTAAAATTTACTTGAAGTAACGTGATTAAACTTAATATTGAAGGATTACAATCTTATTAAAATTATTGTAAAGTAAAAATAATATTTCTTTTAGTTTTAAATGTATTCGTAATTTTAATTCTATACCAATGAGATTATTACATAACTTAAGATTATGTTGGAACTTATATTTAGAATTAAAAAATAAATATATCAAACTATAATAATAGTATGAAATGTGTATAGTGAAAAATACAAACACTAGAACATAGTTGTACTAGAGAAATGTTGGTGACATGGTTGTATAGAAGAAACAAAAAATCATAAAATCTATAATTTTTATGATAAAGACATGATATTTCTAACCACAAAATAAGGATGTCAATAATAATAATAATAATAATAATTGTTTATGAAGTGTGTGGTGAAAAATACAAATAATACAACATTGTTGTTATCGTGCAATGTTAGATTATACAGAAGAACCGTAAACCCAGAAAAAAATCTTAAAGAAATTATATTTAGAGCAACAAAATAACTAAATCAAGCTATGACAGTTAAGAGTGTTTGTAATGAAAAATACGACCACTATAACATGGTTGTGCTCGAGATAAGATTTAAACATATGTACAACATTGTTGTATTAAAATAAACTTGAAGCGTAATCACGCACACATTAAATATACATATTATTCAGAAAAAGTATATGAAAAAAGAAATCAATTATAAATAACTAATATTTGTAACAGTAAAATAACGAGGCAAATTTATAAAAAAAATATTTAAAATGTGAGCAAAGAAAAAAATCAGTAAAAATCAATTGCACTCAAGAAAAACAGAAATAGAATCATCTTGTACTGAAGAAAAATGCATAAAAAAAAAAAAGCTCTATTGACAAATATATAATCATGAGTGCGCAATAGAAAAATACGGTCAGAAAAAAAAAAAAAGAGAGAAAACAATTTTAAATAGAATGTCAAAGAAGTGATGTTTGCCCTCATATGGGGCTATACTTACTCGAGAAAAAAGAGATATTAATCAATCATGCTTTAAATTGAAACCAGTATCTTCTTTATTGCCAGCAAATTGATTTGTAAATTGAATGTTGGGAGACGTGTGGAACCCTAAAATGAATATCGGCTGATACAGATAAAATAACTAACCAAAATGAATGTCAAAACCCCATGCATTGTACTTTATATTTTAATGTTATGTAGTTTAATATTTTTTAAATATCAGACTTGTGTCAGTTTGAGATTGGAGTCCGAATACAATTTCACGTCCTGCCTCTGCAGATAATATTTTCTTCTCCATTTGAGTTATTTTCATTTATTTTAAAACTTGTGCAGGTCAGTGAATTTCTTACTAGAGAAGAGGAAGATGACCTAGATTTGACCTAGATTAAATGCATTTGACATAGATTTGAGCAATGCAACCCATCATTTTAAATGCTTACCGCCGCAATGCCCATGTCATCTTTTTTTGGACTTTGTGATTAAATGCATATCACCTACGTCATGTGCGGCATCATCTAAAATACTGCATGTCATCAAATGAATTGTAGGGCCAATCGCAATTTATGCCCCATTTCTCATATGTATGACTTAGGATGCATCAATATAGAAATATGAACATGGAAAAAATGTCCCACGTATGTTAGATCATTTCAGTCTATGATGCACACAAGTGATAAACTTTATCAAAAGATATGTACTATAGTTGGTTATCTAATGATAATTAGCGAATATAATGCTCATGAATTGAAAGAGATGTAATATGATGTCATTCATATTAGTTTGTTTATTTAGAGTTGCGGCTGTATTGGATTTAAAATTTTGTGGATACATTATGTGTTTGTGTTTGAGATTTTGATATAAAAATATAGAGATTGATGTTGACATAAATTTGAACGGCTGGATCAAGGATGATTTGAATTATTTTGTTTAATACAATCGTATGAATAAATATGCTATTATTAGTATAATTAGGACCATTTGCTTCGTTGATATGTTTTTGGTGGATATTAATTATTTTTTAAAGTCAATCATATATTATAATTATTATTTTTTTGTTGTTTTGACCCCCTAATTAATGGACTAAGGTGAAAGGGCACTTTTGTAATTAAGCATTTAATATGTAAGTAGATGAGGGTGTGAGGCTTAGGCAGCAAGGGAAGAGGTCTTAAGCTACCACAAAGGATGAGAGAATAGCTAGAGAGCGAGAGAGGAGGAGAGCATCTTGAGGCCTTATAACAAGGTGTTGCTTGAGAGGGAGGCTATAGATGAAAGATGAGGGATTAGAGGAATATTTCTTTTGCCTTAGTGAAATATTTGATTGGTTCCCTCCCGGTGGACGTAGATCCAGTTAGACGGAACCACGTAAACGATCTGTGTTTGCTTGTGTTCTTTGCTTTCATTTCTATACCAGGAAGTACATATCTCACAATAATTTGCGCCCTCTGTGTGAAATCCATACTTCTTGGCTAGAGGTGTTCGCGTGAAGGTGTTTGCGTCCAACGACGAAGACGAGAAGTTCGGACTTTGCCTGGGCAAATCAGCGACGCGGTTTCGTTCGTGGCTGTTCCAGGCCACGCAGAGGAGGTTCGTGGAGGCTTCGTTCTCGCTAGAGCATTTCGCGAACAGGTGAATCTCAAAAGCAAACCCGGGGAGCTTGCGGCCTGGGAAGTTCGCGAGAAATGTGAGTTTGACGTGGAGGCCGCGATCACAGGCTACCTACTAGATTCGGCTTCAGCATGACTTTGCGAACAGGCCAGTTCGCGAAGCAGGAGGAGAAGAGCAGTTCGGCGTGGTGCGAACAGGTGCATCGATTCGCTACCAGGAGAAACGTTAATCCGCGGCTGGCAGTCCTTCGAGTTGCGCCAGATTTCCGCTAGCAGACGGGATTCGGAGATCCCACCGCGAAAATGGAGTTATGTGTTGTGTGGGTATCTGGCAGTTTGTATCACAGCAGAAGGCGACGGATCGGGGCTTCCTATGCGATGTTTCACGCAATAGTCTCGACTAGGCTGCCCAGGAGTTCACACCGGAGGGTAGGCGCGAATAAAATCGGAGGTGTTCGCAGAGGGTTCAAGGCCCTTGGCTTCGACGCAGAGGATCAGCGGAGAAGAAGGGAATCTAGAATGAGTATTCCTTCATGTCTTCTGCTGGACACGTGAAGGAGGCCCGTGACCGAACACGCGGAACACGCCGCGACAGGAGCAGGCGAAGCACGTCGCGACGGGTACAGGCTGTAAATTCGGCCAGGCGGAGGAATTTCATATTCAGGCGCTGCTTTTGTGGATTAAACTGGAAAGCAGGCAGCAAGAGAAGAGGTCTTAAGCTACCACAAAGGAAGAAAGAATAATTAGAGAGCGAGAGAGGAGGAGAGCATCTTGAAGCCTTGTATCAAGGTGTTTCTTAAGAGGGAGGCTATAGAAGGAAGATGATGGCTCATCTCTATGTATAAGCTATTTATTCTCCATTTCTTTTGCCTTAGTGAAATATTTGATTGATTCCCTCCTGTGGACGTAGATCCGTTAGATCAAACCACGTAAACGATCTGTTTTTGCTTGTGTTCTTTGTGTTTCATTTCTATACCAGGAAGTACATATCTCACAATAATTGCCATCGTCTGTGGGAAAATCCATACTTCTTGGCTAGAAGTGTTAGCGTGAAGTTGTTCGCGGCCAGCGACAAAGACGAGAAGTTCGGATTTTGTCCTGGCAAATCAGCGACGCGGTTCAGTTCATGGTTGTTCCAGGCCACGTAGAGGAGGTTCGTGGAGGCATCATTCTCGCGAGAGCTTTTCGCGAACAGGCAAATCACGAAAGCAGGCCCGGGGAGCTCGCGACCTGCGAAGTTCGCGAGAAAGGCGAGTTCGACGTGGAGGCCGCGATCACAGGCTACATACCAGATTCGACTTCTGCAAAACTTTGCGAACATGCCAATTCGCGAAGCAGAAGGAGCAGAGCAGTTTGGCGTGGTGTGAACAGGCGCATCGGTTCGCCGCCAGGAGAAGCGTCAATCCGCGGCCGGTAGCCCTTTGAGTCGAGTCAGATTTCCGCGAGTAGACGGGACTTGGCATCCCACCGCGAAAAGGGAGTTCTCGGTTGTGTGGGTCTCTTACAGTTCGGATCACAGTAGATGACGACGGATCGCGGCTTCCTGTGCAACGTTTCGCGCGACAGCCGCGACTAGGCTGCCCAGAAGTTCGCTTCGAGGGCAGGCATGAAAGAAATCAGAGGTGTTTGTAGAGGGGTTCGTGGCCCTTGGCTTCGGCGCAGAGGATCAGCGGAGAAGAAAGGAATCTAGAAGGAGTATTCCTTCAGGTCTTCTGCTGGACGCGTGAAGGAGGCCCGCACACACATAACAAGCCGTGACAGAACACGTGAAACACGCACGACAGAAGCACGTAGAGCACGTCTCGATAGGTACATGTTGTAAATTCAACCAGGCGCAGGAATTTCATATTTAGGCGCTGCTTTTGTGGACTAAACTGGAAAGCATGCAGCAAGGGAAAATGTCTTAAGCTACCACAAAGAATGAGAGAATAGGTAAAGAGCGAGGGAGGAGAAGAGCATCTTGAGGCCTTGTATCAAGGTGTTGCTTGAGAGGGAGGCTATAGAGGGAAGATGAGGGCTCATCTCTATATATAAGCTATATATTCTCCATTTATTTTGCCTTAGTGAAATATTTGATTGATTCCCTCCCGTGGACGTAGATCCAATTAGATCAAACCACGTAAACGATCTGTGTTTGCTTGTGTTCTTTGCGTTTCATTTCTATACCAGGAAGTACATATCTCACAACAATTTTTAATAATAATTTGTTTCCAACTAAACTTATCTGATTTAAATTAACGTTAGTGAAAAGAAAACTACTTATTGCTGATTTTTAACATAGAATTAGACTATTTATGTAAAATAACATTCAATACAAGGTATTTGATAGGTCACTCTCATGCGAATCAATACCATTATTAATTAGATAATACATTTATTTCTTCAAACTTAATCAAATAAATATCTTATATAAGATCGATGTTTAATGCGTGGCGAATATCGCTAAATAGTCAGAGATTAAGACATCACCCAAGCAACTGTAGATCTACCAGTCATTGCGGCTGTCCCCTCGCAGCAACTATTTATGATGCTATCCTCCTCCTTTTTTGATGGTTGCAATAATGCAAACTTTTAGTTGTTTAAATGCACACACACCTAACTTCAATTAATTAGGTCCTTAGTGTACGTTGATTTGTTATTTGAGTTAACCCAAAAAAAAAAAGTGAAATTTAAAAATGTGATAATGCTGTCTATGGCATGAGCCACCAAAAGGCGGATTGGCAAACATGTTACTGTAGTTGGAGCATAACTACTAATTGTCTCTAAGCTACTACCGCAACCAAGTTGTTTAATAATTGGCATGACTTTATATATATACTTATATAGTATGATTTCTATGATTTTGAACATTTTAGAATTACAATACCTTCTATTTATAACTAAAAATTTTAAATATATCAATACATGAGTTAAATTATGTATATGATCTATAGCGTCCATAAAATACTGCTTTGACTCTAGAACCCATAAGTTTGTCCTTGTTGTAATGAATCTCAATTATTATGCTAGGTAGACCCGATCTACAAGGGGAGGCTCCTTCTATTATAAATAGAAGGAGTGGCTTGTAGGGGAGGCTAGAGGTGAGAAAGGAACCAAGAAGGGAGAACTAGGAAGAAGAGAAGAAGGGGAGAGACTTGTGGAGAGTGAGGAGAGCATCTTGGAGATCTAGGGTCGAGGTGATTCGAGAGCGAGATCTTGGGCAAGATGAGGGCTCATTTCTGAATGTACAAGCCGTGTAATTCTTCTCTATTGTCTTAGTGGATTCATTGGTTGATTCCCTCCCGTGGATGTAGGTCCGATGGACCGAACCACGTAAATCCTCCTGTTTGCATCTTCTTTGTTGTGATTTGTGTGTTTGCATCTCTTTGTGGTGGTTTGTGTTTGGTTCTCTTGCCAAGATTGAGGAAAGAAAGTGTTTTTTCCACAACAATTGGCGTCATCTGTGAGAATTTCGTACTTATTGGCTAGAGGAGTTGGTAGTAAGGAATCAGCAAGGTGGTATCCCTGAAAGAATTGTAGATTTTCGGCAGGGAGTTCTTGAAGCACTGCAAGTGTTCGGGTAGCAGGTATCGCAGGTGCTCCTTCGACTCTTCCTTTCCTCCGGCTACAGCAAGAAGTTCGGCAGTCCTGGTTCTTGGACTACAGGTTCTTCTTGGACAGTCCAAACTGCAAGAAGGAATTCGGCTTGCAAGGAGTTCAACATTCAGTTTCTTATTTTGTCCAGAAGAGGAATTCGCCATTTCTTGGCTACTGGAATTCGGTCTCAGCTTCTCAAGCGTGTAGTTGGTCTTCTGCTGTAAAGATCACAAAGTAGAAGATCGGGCGGACCTGGCTTTTTTCGTGCGCGACAGAAAAGGAGGGCACCGCCCTTCGAATTCGCAAGGGAATCTCGTATATTAAGTGGGAGCTCGGGGTTCCGTTTATGCCAGAGGGGATTCGTGTGTGGCTCTGTTCGTGCGAGCAGAGGGGATTCACGAGTTTTTTTCGGCGACACAGAAGGCTTCGCAGGCTGTCATCGTGACCAGGCGGCTTCACGAGCTGTCCTCGCGACGCAGAACAGGCGGAGCAGGGTTTCGTGAATTTTGCTGCTAACAACCAGGAGTTCGCTCGCATAGAGGAGATCCGCGACAGGTGTTCTGCTATCAGATCTGAGAGGGAGGCTTCGGCAGTGCTGCAGAGAAGAATACGGCAATTCCAGATTCTTGGAAGTGAAGCATTGCAGAAATTCTTCCATGTGATCCTTCGGCTCCAGTGTGTTCGCACCTTGGAAGGGTATTCCTGCAGGTGAACTACAGAAAGCGTAATCCCCAGTAAGGAAGAATTTAGCATTTTCTGGTGTTCGGTTCTTGAAGTTCTGTAGGTGGCTAACTGCAGCTACCAAAAATCGCACTCCATTTTTCTCTCATTTGGCAGGCAGCAAATTCGGCATCAAAGAAAATCCTGCAGAAAGAAGAACGACAATCCCTGTACTTAGCAGTCCAACAAGGAGATTGAGATCCAAGTTCTTGGACTGCAGGGTTTCAGCTTCCAGGTTTTTGGAAGGAGGAAGGAGGTATCGGCATTCCATTTATACGAACAAGGAGTTAGGCAGTCCATTAGGAGGTATTCGGCACTGTTCTTCCATCGAATTGCAGGCAACATAAATTCGGCAATCTTACTGTTGCCAAACTGGGAAGTTCGGCTGTCCAAGGAATTTTCTCCTTCGGCTATACAGGAGACTGCAATAAGGAGTTCGGTGGATCACTGGTGCCTTAATTTGACAATTCTTGTACCGCAGCCTGTAAGGAGTACGGTGGGAACTTCTTGTATAACAGAGTGTCATACAACAGTTCTAAGCAAGGTGTTATTTGGGCAGCAGGAATTTGGCAGTCCGTTTCACAAAGTGCGGTCATATTTATCTCAGAAGTCTTATATTCAGAAAGTTCTGGCAAGGTTCAACATGCACAAGTCTAAACAGGTTGCAACACCGATTGGTCAGCACTTCAAATTATCGTATTGTCAAGCACCTGAGACTGAAGCAGAGAAAGAATACATGGAGGGTGTCCCCTACGCCAGTGGGGTTGGTAGCATCATGTATGTTATGGTTTGCAGCAGACAAGATCTAGCCTACGCCATCAGTGTTGTTAGCAGGTTCATGGCAAATCCAGAGCAGGCACACTGAGAAGCACTAAAATGGATCCTGAGATACTTAAGAAGCACTACTGATTTGGGGCTACTCTTTAAAAGACAGGAAGACAAAGAAGAAAAGATAGTTGGTTACGTGGATTCTGATTATGCTGGAAGCATCGACACCAGGAAATCACTGACCGGATTCATTTTCACTGTCTTCGGTACTGCTGTCAGTTGGAAGTCTAATCTTCAATCCGTCGTAGCTCTCTCAACTACAGAGGCTGAGTACATCGCCGTAACTGAAGCAATCAAGGAAGCTATGTGGTTAAAAGGCATGGCTGAAGAGCTTGGGATACCTCAAAAGGTGGTAACTGTGTTCTGCGACAATCAAAGCACTATTCATCTCACCAAGAATCAGGTCTTCCATGAAAGGTCCAAGCACATTGATGTGAAGCTTCATTTTGTGAGGGATGTCGTCACCAAAGGCTCAATAGTAGTGGAGAAGATACCTACTGAGGAGAATCATGCTGACATGCTCACCAAGGCGCTACCTATAGCTAAGTTCAAACATTGTTTGGACTTACTGAACTTTACCACGGGCTGAGGGCCCCTCAGGGGCCAGGTGGAGGGAATCTTCACTTCAGAGCTTTGAAATTGAGAGTCAAGGTGGAGAATTGTTAATAGTGACTCAAAATTTGTGTTACACTAAAGGCAAAGGGGCACTTTTGTATTATTGCCTATCCTTTCTAAGCCTCTTGTTTTAGGCTTCATCTATTATAAATAGATGAGGGTGGGTGAGGCTTAGGTTATGGGATATGTGTGTGAGAGGCAAGTGAGAAAAATTCTGTCCAAGAACTAGAGAGAGTGAGATTAGCTTTGGAGGAAGATGAGGAGAGCATCTTGAAGGGTCTTGGGAGCAAAGAGTGAGGCCATGAAGATGAGGGCTCATCTTGTAAAGCTATGTATTCTCTTGTCCTTGTCTTAGTGGATTTGATGATCGTTTCCCTCCCGTGGATGTAGGTCCAAAGAGGCCGAACCACGTAATTGCTTTGTGTTTTTGTGTTTGCTTGTGTTCTTTACTTTTCTTCTAGCCAAGTTGATTTTCCCACAACAGTCCTAAACTCTAGAGGGCTTTCTTGGAAGCTTTTTGAGCCTCCTTGATCTATTTTTTGAACTAGAATGGTTAGACCAACCCACCTAGTCAAGTCATGGAGAATTATTGGGACCCGCACCAACCCATCTAATATTCCTTTTGCTTAATTCTTTGGTTCAATATAAACTCAACTTAGTTATATATATATATATATATATATATATATATATATATATATATATATATATATATATATATATATATATATATATACATTTAACAATATTTATGCTAAAACTTAATTAATTTCATCAAACTTAAATCAAATATATTTAACCTAAATCAAATATCTTGTTTAATCCTAAATTGTCTTTCAAAATACACGCTCCGAGAGTTAGAGCGAAGAGGAGAGAAAAGAGAGATAGTAGAGAGAGAGTCAAAAAAAAATTTTTTTTTATTCATGTTCTGACCTCCTACATATAGGGGTCTAAAAGTTACAATTACAAAAGGGAGGGAATAGTTATAGTAACTACTTAAATAATTGAATTTACGTGTCTACTGAGTACAAAATACATTTATAATACAAATAAAACACAAGGGTTTGTCGATCGTTGGATGCTTTGGAGTTGATTGATTATGTCACTCGATCATGTGCAATATCATTCCTGTCGAGGGAATCAATCGATTGATCATGGTTATTCGACTAAGTCCATCAGTGGATAACGCTTTGGTCGATCCTGCCATACAGCCATTCAACTTCTTGTCAAATTCGGATCACGCCTTGTGGCTCAGAACTTTGACCTTTTGAGGCTCCATTCTAGCCGATTGATCCCTTGAAGATCCTTATTGACAATTTTATCATCTACACATTAGCTCTCCAATTTTCTTATGTTAAGAAAGTTTTAGACAAGGCAGAGGTAGACCTAGGAAGACTTGGGCTTATTGTATAAAAAATTATCTTAACTTACTAGAATTAGATGAAAATATGACACTAAATAGGATGCAATGGAGAAAAAGATTCATGTAGCCTACCCCACATAGTGAGATTAAGACTTCTTTGTTTTGTTGTTGCTGCTGTTGTTGTTGTTGTATAATTTAAACAAATGGCAAATTTACGGGCTCACGTTCATGAGGCACAAGATAGTGCATGAGCTCATGCCATAAAAGCTGGACAGAAGAGAGTGGTGGAAAATCATCAAAGCTGAGAAGTGGCTTTCTGTGGAAATTTAAACGTTATAGTACTAGAATTACTTAAAGCTCTTATACCCAACTGCACTCAAGCTACAAACATTTCTGAACCCCTAATCTTATGCTAATGATTTGCCTTTTCTTGCTGACAGTGTCTTCCACAAAGGGCACCCCTAGTGCTCACTTACTGTTTTGATTCTCAGTTGCATTATACATCGTGATTTAAGGCCTCGAGTGACTGAGTTGTTCCACCGTATATACTCTTCTTCTTCTTATTCTTTTGAGGAATAGGATTTGTGTGATTTTGACTATTGCTTGATGGTGCAGTTCCAACTTGACACAATGGAGAATCAACAAGGACATGGATCGTTCATGGATGGTTTCCCTCAAGATGTTCCACCTCTTTTCAAATACACAACACCTGAAGGAGTAGTGGGTTTTGATAGCAGTTTCAGTTCTCGAAGAGATTGTAATGTAAGTATAGAAATCGTTTTTCAAATTGTTCAACTTTATCTTTAAGATTCTAACCTATAAAATATTTGCGAACTATACCAAATTTTCCTATGTTTTATTATAGGGAACTGAGGTTGCACATAACAGTGACAACCCAGCCATTGCCGGCATCGAAAAACGAAGTTTTACCCTTCCAGGCACAGCCGAAGTCCATAATCAGTCACATTCTGTTTCATTTAGCTTTCAAGGCTCACCCTCCAGTCTGTGCATTGACCGATCGAAAATAGACATCTTCATTTACAATTCTGAGGCAATAGTGAGCAATGATAAGCTTTATCATTCATCAGAGATCCGTTCTTCTAGCTTCCCGAAAAGAAAACAGACAACGTTCCACTCACAACGGATGCCCGTTAACTTCCCTTTTGTTGAGAAATTTGAGCAGGTTTTGCCGAGCAGGGAAATACTCGAGGACGACAGCTACGACTGTTTCAAGACATGGTCTGGTAAACTCGAAAATCCGATTTCAAATCTACACAGAAAGCCGCAGGATCAGGTGAAGATTAATGATTCCCATGATAGAGAAGTCGAGGCTTTACCTTCAGTAGATCGGTACTATGATGCCTTTGAAGGTCCAGAATTGGAAGTACTAAAGGTAAGCAATTTCAGATTATGATTCTATTTACTGGATGAGTGAATATTTCGTGCAGTATTCACATATGTGGATGGATCATATTGAGATGATATTGAGATAATTTCGGAATAGTATTGAGGTGATATTTATGAATAACACCTAAATACAACCTTTAATTTTATCAATCTACACTTAATTCGCACGAGTACCTAAGTATTTCTACTCGATCAATAACTGTAAAGCTAAGATTATTTTTCTGCTATTTTAGGAAGCAGAGGAGTTAGTTCTGCCGGCAGACAAGACATGGCCTTTCCTCCTCCGCTTTCCTATATCCTCTTTTGGTATGTGCCTTGGTATGAGCAGCCAGGCCATGTTATGGAAGACATTTGCCAAATCAACATCACTGAGTTTTCTGAACGTAAGCACGGATGTTAATCTGGTCCTCTGGTTCATTGCAGTTGCAGTAATGGTCTTAGTGGCGACCATCTATTCTTTAAAGGTGATATTTTTCTTTGAAGCTGTTAAAAGGGAGTACTTCCATCCAGTTAGAATCAACTTCTTCTTCGCTCCGTGGATCGCCTGCCTTTTTCTAGCCATTGGAGTTCCACCACAGGTCACAAAGAACCTTCATTGTTCCTTGTGGTATGTGCTCATGGCTCCCATCTTGTGTCTGGAGTTGAAAATATATGGCCAGTGGATGTCAGGAGGTGAAAGAAGGCTTTCGAAGGTTGCAAATCCATCAAATCACTTGTCCATCGTGGGGAATTTTGTTGGCGCTTTGTTAGGCGCCTCAATGGGGCTGAAGGAAGGGCCAGTGTTTTTCTTTGCGGTTGGTTTAGCACACTATATTGTGCTATTTGTGACTCTATATCAGAGACTTCCAACAAACGAGACACTACCAAAGGAGCTTCATCCAGTCTTCTTTTTATTTATAGCTGCTCCTAGTGTTGCTTCCATGTCATGGGCCAAGATTAATGGCAATTTTGATATGGGTTCAAGGATTTCCTTCTTCATTGCGATGTTTCTCTATGCTTCTCTTGTAAGTTAATCTTTGGTTGCTTTTTTATATCAGAGTTGCTTCAGTAAGTGCTCATGATGGGTGTAAGTGAGACGAGCCGCCTCTTGAACCGGCTTGAGCTCAGCATGATAAGTGGCTCGTGAACTGAGCTCGATAAGCTAACAAGTCAAGCCCAACTAGTCCCGAATCTACTTGTTAACTCGTGAGCCCCTCGTTTTATAGCATTAATATAAAAATTCTCGATATATAATAAATTTAACGGTTTTCTCTTTAAAGCACTAAAAGTTTTTACAAAATTATAATTTTATATTTTATACTAAATAAATTGTTATTATTTCTCTACAAATTGTTTATTATTTATCATTTTATCATAATACTATCTTATAGTAATAATATTTTCTTTCTTTTATAATAAATAAGTTAGCTCGTAGTCTGTTCGAACTCCTTAAAATTAATCAAGTTGAAGCTCAAATGAAAAGTGGCTCGAGCGCGACTTGACTTGACTCATTTATACCCCCAGTGTTTACCAATCAATTAAAGATATGTAATCCTCAACTATCCATATAACAACCTCTTCTTGTCTCTGTACATATTTTGCAGGCTGTTCGCATCAACTTCTTCCGAGGATTCAGGTAGCTTCAAACTAACCCTACGTATTCAATTTCATTCAAAGAACTCTTATCTTGTTCCTTGCCCCATATAGGTTCTCACTTGCTTGGTGGGCGTACACATTCCCCATGACTGGAGCTGCCATTGCAACAATAAGCTACACAGCTGAAGTCAGCAATGCCATCACGAAAACTCTTGCTATTACTCTCTCCACCATCTCTACGGTTACAGTCTCAGCTCTTCTGATCTCCACCATCCTCCATGCATTTGTGTTCCGCAACCTTTTCCCCAATGATATTGCTATTGCCATCTCATATAAGAGACCCAAATTGAAAAAGAAGCAGTCTCATCATAGGACTAGAAGTTCAGAAGCAGAAGAAAGTGAATCTGTCTAAAGAGAGTGCGGTGAAATGAATCGTGGAAGGCCGTGTTGTGTAGGCTTTCGTCGTGTTGGTGTGCATGTTTTAGGAGATGACTACTGTGGAGGGTAGTGGCTTAACTATTTCCTATAAAAAACTGAGAACATAAATAATAAGTAGTGGCTCCACTATGTAAGAGGGGGCAGCTGAAAGATGTCAAAGGTTTAACCTGCAAAGCCTTATGATTGAATGATTATAAATACTTCATATTAGACATCTTTTTCATATCCATTTATTTATTTTCATATCCATTTTTAAATTAAAAAAAACTTACTTAATTATTATCTTATTAACAAAATTTTAAACTAATTATTTTTTATGGATAGTTATGTCCATCTCAAATTAAGGTTGTTCATAAAAAATTAAATAACTAAAAAATAAAAATAAAAAACTTTAGTGCTGTGCATTTAGTCAGTGTGGATGGATTGGATGACAAATTTGTAAGCTCAAATTATTTTGAATGTCCAATAATATTGACCAAACTTACCAAAAAAAATGTAGCTAGATTAAATTGAGCGGTGGTTTGATTCAATTAATTTAAATTGGATAATAATGACTACAATCAGAAAAAAGTGGTCATGTAATGATGGTCGAGAGATGATTATCAAATAATGGTAGCTGAGCAATGACAGACAATTGATGTAGTCAGCTAATGATAATTGTTGGTGGTAGTTAGTATTAGTCATTAAGTAATGTTTCTTAATTTTTCAAAATTTTAACCTATCTCCAAACTCAACTTTAAGTCTCCATTTCTGTAGAGAATAAGAGTCTATATATAATTTCTTAGATGACAGTTTGCTAAATCCAGAAAAAAAAATCCAAAATATTTTATCGTAGAGCTCGTGTTAATCCCTTTGATCTTAGACTAATTACTTAACATATAAGTGCCTTAAATATGTTAGTATTGAGTCACATTATACTGATTGGGTCACTTTTGTCAAAACACTCAATTTAACGATAAATTTGCTAATATGTTGTGATCGTCTAGTTGAAATACTAAATTTAATTATAAATTTCTTAAAATCTATAGTTGGCTTGTTGAAATTGAATTTGAAGGTTATTTCATCTAAAAAAATATTAAGATACATGCCTCATCAAGAAGAAGCCTAATTAGTTGTATGCAAAATGCTAATTATTGATTTAAATGTTCTCACTATAGGTATAAATTTATCAATAACTTTTCATGATAATAATTTAGTCAATATTATCTCTTGTTTTATATTTACATAATTTACTCAATATTATCTCTTGTTTTTCAATCAGCTGAAAACACATATTGCTGTTAGACAATCTAATTTGTTGTGAAAAATGATGGCAATAAAACGAAAATTTTAGAATGAGAAAATTTGCGCAGAACAAACTGACACACAGATTTACGTGATTCTACAAATTGTCTACATTCATAGAGTTACATAGGATTTTATTAGCTTTTGAGGATTACAAACAGTCAACCACGTCGACTATTACAAGAAAGAGCTCTCTCTCTATATGTTCCTCTCTCCTCTCCTCTCTCTCTTCCCGGAAAAATTATTGCATACGGACACCGTATGCATTTCTGTATACGGTGTCCGATCTCCACCGTCCATCACATAATTTATTTTAAATAGAGCCCACTATAATACACCTTTGGTTGATGGACGGTGGAGATCGGACACCGGTATGCAATAATTTCTCCTCTTCCAGTGAACACCAGCACCCACGAAGAAGACCAGGAAAAGCTACGGGCTTGCGATTCCTGTACACAGGTTAAATCGTCCCAATCTCCAGCCTACTAAGGCAACCCTGTGAATCTAGAAGAAGCATTTAATTAAATCATGCATTAATTCGACCCAGACCTTTCCTTTATTCGCGGAAATTAGAGTAGGTGGCCGGATGTGGCGAGAAGTGAGAAACTATGGAATCCTCTATAGGAAATAGGAGAGTGAGAGCTATATTTTGCCAACAGAAGGCGGGAGAGCTGGAGTCGCGAAATCCAGAGATAATTCGGGCAAGCAGATAAAGAAGCCAAGAACAAGGAAATACATGTGATTATCAAATTAATAATTTGCCTAAACAGCAGTAGATCAGGTCTACACTCAACAAATCTCCCACTTGAAGACTGAGACATTGGTGGCATCATTCATTAACTGTATTGATCTTTTTCCTCAAATGTGATATCCTTCAAATCTGCAACTGAAAGCTCATGTCTACAAGCTAGAAGACCAGCGAAAGTCAAACACAACTTCAGCTTCTCAAGAGTAACACTCATACTGCCCGTTTGGGGGCGCGGCAGAGCCGCTTCGCGTCACCAGATCCCCGACCTTCTGTTGTTTGGGGCCGCGGCAGAGCAGCTTCGCGGCGCCCGCAGGGGTGAATTTCGCAAAAAGCGGGCCGCGGGATTGTCCCTGTGGCCCGCGTTACGCCGTTCTTTTTTACCCCGTTGCCCCCTTCGATCGAATTCGATAGCTCTGCTCCTCACCCCATCCTTATCTCGTGTTTGTTCTTCTCGTCTTCCACCATTCGTTCCTCTTCCATTCTGTTCAGTTCTGTTCGCCTTCTGTTCGTCCTCCGCCTTTCGTTCACCTTCCATTTGTCATCCGTTCGTTCGAGCTAAAACGGGCCCTATATAATATCGACCGGTGACGCCCACTCTCCCCATCTCAGCGACAGCCCTTCCCTCACGACACACGCACAACAAGCCTCCAGCCTCTCCAACCCGCTCCAAGGCTCGTTCCTCTCGCTCGACTCCACCTGCAAAATCGCCCGCTCAACTCCTCCCTTCTTCGAACCAAAGCCGCCCGATCCCACTTTTCTCACTCGCACCGAAGCCCCCGCCGAAACCATCTTTCGTCCTCACGCACGGCAGGCTTCCCTCCCAGATTGCGCCCTCTTCATTTTACTCCAACAGTAAGGTAAAATCTGAACATTCCCCTCTGATTTTTAGCAAAGCATTGTTAACTTCGAATCAAATCAGTTGCAGGACCAATCCACAATTCAGCCAGCTAAACCCGCAATTTCAGTTTCGTTTTTTACTCCGTGATTTTAAATGTATGTCTTCTTTATTTTTTTTGCTATTGTTTGTCACATGCATTTGATGATTATTTTTAAAAGAACAAAAGATGCTCTATAGTTCTTTAATATCCTCTTTAAAATTGACCTTTTGCTGCAAGTTTTTTTACTTTTATCTCATTCCTAATTCAGTCATTTACGATTCTTCATTATATGAATACATCCGGTTTCTTTATTTTGGATAATTAAGCTACTAATCTCACTGATTTGGTTTGCTAGTACTTTTGTGACAAAGTTCCTTACGTTCAACTTGGCTCCTGATACATAAAATTGCTGTTTTTAAAAATGCTATAAAGGTAACAAGGAGTCTAGTGTGGCTTATTTGTTTTGTAACTGTTGTAGCAACCATGAATAAGTAAATATAAATTGTGAAGAAATAAAAAAAACACAAATAAGTAAGAAAAAGTAAAGATACTTCAAACAGTGAAAAGTAGATCACCCAAAGAAATATACCCTAACTGCTAAGCTAAGAACTGATATAATAAAATAGACCCCGACTTGTAAGCTTCGAAGTGATGTTAAAAAAAAAAGGAATTGAAGTATGAAACAAGGTCCAAATAAATTCACTTGCTTCACTTTAAAAAAATACTTGGGAGTGACAAAGGTAAGTGTTTTCAGCTAAAACTAGATAGGTTGTTTTTGGCACATTTGCATATTATACCATACAATTCTTATACGTATTTTATACCTGAAGTTTTATATTTACATGCATCGTATTTATATCTTTAACATCACATAAAAAATGCTACTATTGCAAATGTTTTTTGCTCATTTATTTTTATCGGGTCTTTGATTTTAGTAATTCCAGACCTTTTATATAATTTTTTTTACCTGTGTTATTGTTATGTTACAATAATTTATTTTATTTTAGCAATATAATGGCTAATAAGACCAAAGATAGTGCAACACCGGCAATATGGGAAAAAGAAACAATATTACTATTTTGTGACCTCTGTCTTAAGGAGATTGAACTGGGAAATAGGCCTACAACCCATTTTAATAAGGAAGGATGACAACATATTATCGCAAATTTCAAGGAAAGTACGGGCTGAGTGTATGACAGGATGCAAATGAAGAACAAGTGGGATCAACTAAAAAAAGATTGGAAACTTTGGAAGGAATTGAAACAAGGATCAACGGGCTTGGGTTGGGATCCGGCGAAACGAACCATTGATGCTTCGGAGGCGTGGTGGGCTGAAAGACTTTCGGTGAGCAAATTTTTATTTTGTATAACTTTATTCACTTTATTATTTAATACTGCTTTAACTCTTTAATATGTTTTCTCAGGTGGTGTCCCAAGCGAAGAAGTACAAAAGTTGTGGCATTGAACCCGAGTTGGAAGAGAAGTTGGACCGCATGTTTGAGGGTGTCGTCGCAACAGATAAATATGCATGTGCTCCAAGCCAGACAGGGTTTTGTGGTACCCCTGACAATGTGGTCGTCAACTTATCTTGTGATTCACCCGATCTCGACAGCCCGGAAATCTCAGAAATACATAGCACAAACTTTTCTAAGCGTCATTGTGTTGATAGTAGACAAAAAGGTGGTGTTGCTTATCTCAGAAAGCAAATATCACATCTTGTGGGTACCTCGAAAGATGCCCCGCACACAGTTCAGGAAAATTCCATTAAGGAGGTCGTGGAACTTCTTGATGAAGATCATGAAATTTCAGAGGATCGTGAGCTATACTTTTTTGCTATAGAACTTCTTCTAGATTCGCGTCATAGAGATTTCTTTAAAACAATTGCCAAAGAAAAACGGGTGGCATATCTACGACATTTTTATGCTCGTGGGGAAATTTGATTGATCTTTTTTCTTATTTGTTGTTGAGTGGGAGATTGGTTTAGTTCATTTGTTGTTGTGTGATACACTTTTACTTTGTTATTCTACTTTCTAATGATATGCTTATTTGATATTCTTAAGCTGTCATTTTCATCTTTTATAAATGCTTGGCCATGTTTTCCTCGTGATTTATTTACTTCATTTAATTTTTTATCAACACTAGTACAATATACGTCATCATGGATTCAGACCAAGAAAGATGGAGACGGAGAAATGCAACAATCTCCTTGATCGTTGAGTACTACAATAAGTACATTGATCGCTCTCCATGCTACACATCTTCTTATTTTGGTGACAAATGGGTAGGGAAATGCTTGCTGGACATCCAACCAGATTCAGCACATGTTTCGCATGAAGCAGGACGTATTTACAGATCTTCTAACAGAAGTTTGTGGATTTCATGGTCTTCATGGGTCATTGAGGACAACACAACGTGAGGTGTTGGTAATGACTCTCTACATATTATCACAAAACGAGTCAATGTGTGGTTCAATGGAACGATTCCAACACTCATCTGAGACGATTAGCAGATATTTCTCTGTGGGTCTAAATGCACTTGTGAGCCTATCAAAACAAATCATAAAACCAACAGATCCAACGTTCGCACAAACTCCTATAGAGATTCAACGTGATGCACGTTACATGCCGTTCTTTAAAGTAACATTTGCAATTTGAAGCATTCAATTTTAAATACGAATACTGGACATTAGTAACTCAAAAGTATTTGTGTAGGATTGCATTGGAGCAATAGATGGAACCCACATTGATGCGAGAGTTACAAGGGATGAAAAGACTGCATTTATCGGGCGTTGTGGAGCCCCTACACAAAATGTTATGGCGGTCTGTGACTTTAACATGTGCTTTACGTTCGTCATGCCAGGTTAGGAGGGTAGTGCTCATGACAGCAGAATTTTGAAGAGTGCTACGCAGAATGCTCACAACAACTTCCCACACCCTCTACACGGTATGTTGCAGTCCTGAATTCTTTGGTTAATCACTTTAAACATCATACTGAACCTACAATGCATTCTAGGGAAACATTATTTAGTGGATGCTGGATATCCATTGCAGCGAGGGTATCTCAAACCCTTCCCTGATACAAGATATCATTTACCTGATTTCGAGCGAGCCAACAATGTGACAAGGGGCAGAAAAGAGCTTTTTAACAAAAGACATTCTTCCTTACGTGGTGTCATTGAGAGGACTTTCGGCGTTTGGAAGAAGAAATGGGTGATACTTCATGATATGTCATCTTACTCGTTTCCTAAACAGGTCCAGATTGTGATAGCCATGATGGCGCTACACAATTATATTCAGCGGCACCCCTCACGCACCGACATTGACTTTCATATGGCTGACATCGATGAGGAGTATGTTCCTCCGGAAGCATTTGAGTACCACATTGGGCATTCCGTGGAGCAATCTGAGAGTGATCCTTCCACAATCTGTACTAGAGAAGGGGAAGGTGCAAGAGAAATCGCGGAGTTAAGGGAAGAAATTACAGTTGCGTTAGTAGAAGGCAGTTCTGCTCATATCTAATTTATTTCGTTCAATGTGTAATTCATTTCTGTATTTTTATTTCCCGCGTTAACTACAAATATCCATTTTTTCATGTCATGACAATTCAGGATACAATTCTTGTGTCTGCAAAATTATAACATTTGGCTTTGGAAGTGAACTCGTAGCACATTTGGCTTTGAAATTATCAATCTTGCTTTACATTGCAGCACATTTTTTCATTTTTTTGGGGCACTTACATACATACCACACAATTCTTATTGTATTTCCATATCTAACACCTAAACTTTTATATTTATTTCATCAAACTGGAAGAAATCTTATTTCATCACACAAAAAGGGTTTTGTTTCATTTGGTAGGGAACAACATTTATTAGAGGGATTTATTGTTTTGTTTCGTATGAATCTACATTTGGAATGCCACTGGAAGAAATCATCATCTAAGTTGATGGGATTCAGCTGTTTTCAAATGGTAGACTTGAATGCGTTGTAATTTGGTGTGACACCATTTAGGACGTAGCATGATGCAGCTTTCACGGCGTTGGACACAGTTCTTCCAGAATTGGGTTCTACCAGATATCTACCTTTTTCTATAGTTTTATTAATTCTAGTTTCCTGTTTTCCTTGATTGCTTACTGCTTCAGTTAATTTCCAAACTAGAGTGGAGTCATAAGTGTAGAGCAGAAAAATGTCTAAAATTTTTAAGTATTTACATATCTGACATCTAAAATTTAATTTTCTTTTCAGGCCAAAATAATATTTTGGATATATTTTATAATGAAATAAACAGTGGTGATATTTATCAAATTTGCGCTCCAAATTCTCTTTATGTGTTTGTGTGTGATTTGGCTTGGTGATTAAATTTAACTTGGAAAGCAATCTTATCCCTGTCCATTGTGTTTTAAGTATCTCAGCTGTTCTCTTGCAATGGTGTTGGAGCTTGGATGACCTATGCTTCCACAAGTAATCACTTCATCTTTGTGCCATTGGTAGATAACCTGTGGGTGTATTGATGGAGCTAAGGCGAAATTGAGTCATGATATTCTGTTTTCTTTAAACTTTTCTATATCTTCTAGTTTCTTTAAACTTTTCTATAACTTCAAAGAACTAGTTGGGGCGTTAAAAGTAAATTGATGTTTGTAATTTAACCAAAAAGGTAATCTGTCTTAGTTTTTTTTTTCTTTTTTAACCTGATTTTGGATGTTGTTTTCAATGGCCTGTTCTCCTGCAAGCAACCGATCCGTATTCATCTGGATCAAGGAGAAATGGGAGGCCGTCTTAAGATGGCGCAAAGGTGAATCTTTTTCTTTTCTTTCCGTCCTTCATGGTGATTTTTTAGCTAGGAAATGCTGTGTTGAGTAGTTACCTTGGTAATTTCCCTTCATTTTTAAAATTATTTACTGAAAGATTCTTAAGAATTGTGAGCTCTTTTCATTTTAGGCCCCCATTCATTTATATATTAGGGGACTATTTGTAGTCTTTTTGGAGTGATATTTTGATTGTTTTCGCTAAGTTTTTCAAATTTTTATTAGACGATCCATAATGATCCCTTTGTTCATATATGATTGTTTAGGCATTTAGATACTTTAACGACATCAGAGTTAAGAGATCTTAGACTCATTGGATTTGTCTCATTAAGATGCTCATTTTGATTATGTAATATTTGAATACCTTTTGATCATCCAAATTGTGTTACCAATTTTCCAAATATATTTAAGAGTTCCTTCTTTACGTCCCTTTGGACTTCGATGAAAACACTTATTATATCGTCAGGTTTATCTCATCAAAACTTTCATTTCCATTATAGGTTTTCTGAAAATGTTGTTTTGTATGTCCCAAAGTTGATTTTGAAAATTTATGATTTATATACTTGTATCAATATTCATGCTTTATTGTATGGATTTTCTGCTATGTCAATAAAAATGTTTATTCTTATGCTGTAAAATAAACTTTAGGAGGACATTTGCAAATTTTGCTAGAACAGAAGGCAAAGATAAATGTGAAATTATAATTGGAGGAATAGATGCTGGAACCTTAGTAGTCTATAGTTACATGGAGTTTGTAATGCCTTGTGTATATACGTGGAGTTGTTTATATACATAGTTTGTAATTCCTTGATGTGATGCTAAAAATTTGAGTGTTATGTATGCAAATATGAAATTTTAGGTGTTAAATCTATAAATGTATAAGAATTGTGTGTTATGTATGTAAATGCACCTTATCAAGCACTTTCCAGTTTCAGAATTATTAAATAAATGAGTGTCATAATTCTGTTAAAAATAAATTTACTGAATAGGGGCATAATTGTCAATTTTTCAGAAACAACTGCTCCACAGCTGTTATCAGGCAGCTGCACCAAACAGACAGCCAGCTTCCCCGCAGCTGCTTCCCCACAGCAGCTTCCTGGGGCAGCGCAGCTGCAGCTGCGCCAAAACAGAGCCTTAGTCATACCAGCGTCAACATAGTCTTGTACCTCCAAGCTCTTTCATGGGCAGTATCATGCCTATGCTGAAAGCCTTTTTCAATAGGTCCAGTCTTGTATCTCTTACTACAATCACGCTCAGTCTTCCCCGGTACACCCACTTATTGTACAATGCTTTCTCTCCTGGTGGAAGATCTATCAGCTCTCAAGTCTAATTCCCTAGCAGGGAATCTATCTCCTCCTTCATGGCCAGCTCCCACATGCTCTAATTTTCATCTTGCAAGATTTCATCATACCTCTGACTCATGCGACCAAGCTTGTAATGTCACAGATCTGTTGTGCTATCTGCAATTATAGTAGCAATAGTGTTAAGTAAACATGTAGTTATATATAGCGTGTCAAGTTTCTTACCCTAAACCAGTATTAATGCTCATTTGGTAACCTTCCAGGTGCTATATGAGAATACTACTGAATGACCACCCTCATTGAGCTGCTCAACAAAAATGAGGTTTTTCTTCAACTCGGGAATGTGTCTAACATTCTGCAAAGTACATTTGTTATTGTTAGGGAGTTTAATATCAACGTCTTCCATCCCCACAATGTTATGAGTTTTTCCATCATCCAGATATACCTTCCCAAATTCACCTGAAACATAGTTTCACACAACTCCCGGTGAGAATAGGTATGGAAGGAAGCCCCTGAATCCAGTTTCTAGTTATCAACAGAACTGTGAACTGCTAGCAATAGCGCATCATGTATTTCTTCAGTTACAAAATTAGCTTTATCATTTTTTTTCTTTTTGGGATTCCTGCTGTTCCATTTTATGTGTCAATTTTGACACAATTCCAGCAGGTTGCCTGTTGACCAGGCTTTGATTTTGACTTCCTCTATTTGAGTTCATGTCCTGTGATCTCTCTGTGGAATCAACATTCAGTACTAAACTCGAAGCCAATGTCTCGCCAGAATCTTTCCTGTGCACTTCCTCAGCCAAAATCAAACAACGAATATCATCATATTCAATTTAAATTTACCTACAGAATTTTTAACAGTCATCCTCATAGCTTCACAACTATTTGGCAATGAAACCAATAAGATCAGTGCACATATTTCATCATCAAATTTAATTTCCACCGACAATAATTGATTTGTAATAGTATTGAAATTCAGGTGTTGTACAACAAACATATCTTCCACTATTTTCAAATTGAATAAGTTTTTCATCAGAACAGAGTTAATCGAATAACCCCCAGAACTTATCGATCTAATAAGTTGGATTCAGACTCATCCATTCTTTTCGGTCTTTTCCCCAATAACGAAAGATGAAGTTTATACCTATAGAGATAGTCCTCTATCTACATCCCCTAGTAACCAAAATTTATGTTATTAAATTTCTTGATTCCTGAAACCTTCACTTCATCTGCATCCATCTTCTTACATCAGATCTGAACCAAAACTCTGATACCAGTTGTTGTGGTATATAAATATAGAATGATCGACGAAGAAAATGAAAAGTTGGAACGAAAAAATTCACAAGCAGAAGCACACAGAGATTTACATAGTTCGGCAATTTTTGCTCACGTCCATGGAGTTGTAGAAGATTTTATTACTTGGGGAATTTACACCCGCTGATCATCTCAGTGATTACAAGAAAAGTCTCCTTCTCTCTCTTTCCTTCTCTTTCTCTCCTTCTCTCTCTCTGTAAACCACAATCGAAGAGAAGGATAGCCTGGAATAGCCAAATCATGCGATTTATGCGCTTCACACGCAAGTTACAGTCGAAGAGTACGAAGACCCAGGGAAGCTGCCCTCAGAAACAAGAAGAAAAATAAAAGAAACGTGAAGAAGCCACTATTTTTGGAGAACGATTGCTACATTACCCCAATCCCAATTTTCTTAGACCCAAATAAAGGAGGGAATAAAATCAAGAGGCGGGAGCACTTATTCTCCAATTTGAGAATCGACACCAGGCTCCATATCTTAACAAAAAGAAGCTTTACTGACAAATGAACAATCATGAGCGCGCGGCAGAAAAATGCGGCCAGAAAAAAATTCTCTTAAAAAAGAATGTAACATAAGTGATGTTTGCCCTCATATGGGGCTATACTTACTCGAGAAAAAAAAGATATCAATCTATCAACTTTATATGTTTTACATAGAAACTAGTCTCTTCTTTATTGTGAGCAAATTGATTTGTAAATTGAATACTAGGAGACATGTGGAGCCCTAAAATGAATGTCGGCTGACACAAAGAAAAGAAAAAAATCAAAATAAATGTCAAGGATGAGAAGAAAATGACAAACCATACTCTTTTAGGTGAAAAGAGAAATGTCTAAGTCCTAAATCCTAAATTTGGTATAAGAATTTATGTAAAATTTGAAATGTCAAATTCTCATACATTGTACTTCATTTTTTAATGTTATGTAGTTTAATATTTTTGAAATATCAGACGTGATTGACGTCCAAATATAACTCTACATCTTGTCTCTACACATAATATTTTCTTCTCCAATCGAGTTATTTTCATTTTTTATTTAAACTAGTACAGGCAACAGGCAAAATAAGGTGCTTTTAACTGGAGATGCAGTCTCCATGTCTGCAGTCCATTAAATATGGGAATGAACTTTGATGAAATGCTCGACCAATTTCTGGTTCTGCAATTAGCCTGCTTCAAGATTGGAAGCTCAGGTGGTTGGCATTATGAAGGGTAGCCTGCTCAAATTTGGATTGGATTGAGACTCGGGATGTCAACTCGAGCGCTTGAGATATTATTATTAGTATGTGTATTATTATTATTTTAGATATGCTCCCTCGTACAATAAAATAATAATGAAAAGATATGCTATTTTATTTCAGAGCATAAAGAAATGAATAATAAAAAAAGTGATCCTAAATAAACATTTAATTACGGTTGCAATGCCCACGTAATATTTTTTTGACTTTGTGGTTAAATGCATGTGGCCTACGTCCCGTGCGGCATCATTTTAAATGCTGCCTGCCAATGAAATATGTGACACGTATTAGAACATTACTTTATAAAATTGAGAGACCGATTGAAGATAAATGAGTTGAAACTTGTGCGATTTTGATAGAAGAAATGGTATTAATAACATCACATATAAATTTATTCTTATTATTTGAAAGTAATAATATAAAAAATGACATGACTAAGAGTTTTGCAAATTGTTTCGTGTAGAATAAAATTAGCACTTGTTTCATGTAAAATACTCAACCGAATGATAAAGAGAACTCACGAAGCTCGTCCAATTACTTGGTTGAAACTAAGGGCATGTTTGGCGCAGCTTATTGGGAGCGATGGTGTTTTTGTAACGTCGTGGTAGTATTTGTTTCGTGCGTTCGGGAGTGCGGTGAAAAAAATTTGTTTATACTATTACGTTAAAATCCAATGGTTTTACGGCCGCTCCCAAAGGCCCACGTTTGGTGTTTCGTCGTAGCTTTTTACCCCTCCGCCCCTCGACCCCGTCTTCGTTTTCGCATTCGCCCTAACTCTGCGATCAAACTTCCCTGCTCTCGATCCCATATTCTTCTCGCATTTCCTCCTCTTTTCCATCTCTCTTCTGTGGCGTGTTTCTTCGGGAAGCTTTTCCTCTAAAATTTCCATTTGTGTGGTGAAGAGTTTGTTATGTATGGCTCATATCTAAGAAGTTGGAGTCTCTTGAATGGAGATGTGTGTCTCCTGGATTAGTGGGTTGGGGGGAGCGAGGGCGTGTTTGTAATTTATTCATGTATTTTTTCTATAAATAGATGTGTAAACCTATGGGTATGTAACTTCTCTGAAATAGTTCATTCGCCGGCTCGCTCCCGAGGACGTAGGCAATTCTTTGCCATATCTCGTTAAATCTCTGTGTTCTTCTTCTGGTTTTGTGTCAATTCCTGTTTTTCATTCTGATTTTTTCATAACAATTGGTATCAGAGCGTTGTTCGAGGGCACAGGAGGAGATCGGTGCAGGAAAATCGAAGAAGAAGAAGATTTCGGTTGGAGGTTCAAGAAGTTCGTTCATCGATTTGATTTGCGAGAGGGCTGCAAGCAATCCGGGTGAATCAATAGTTCGGGAGGGCTTCAGGAGGATCTCTTCCACTACAGGGAGATTCGCGAGTCAGAAGTTCGAGCGGCATCAAGAGTTTGTAGTTGCTACAGTTCGAGCAGGCGATGAGGTTGCAGGGCGGCTCGTGAAGATCGCAGAGGAGTCGCGAACAATAGTTCGCAGATTGTGGAGTTGGCCGCAGCAGTTGGATTCACGAATCGTCACAACGATTCGCAGGAAACAGTTCGACGTGGTTCCTCCAGGCAGCCAGTCCAGCGGGCGTGAGGAGCAGTTCGCGACAGGCATCATGTTCGGCCTGGGCAAGGCTTCGCGAGCGGGATCTTGCGGCGGGAGAGGCGAGGTCTTCTGCGATCGGTGCGCGGCAGGGCATTCACGAACGAGGACCAGGTAGATGTCTCTCGGAGCAGGGAGTTCGCGAACGGTGATCTCCTTCCCCGCGCGCGAGAGGCACAACAAGTCCGCACGACAGGGAACAAGTTTCCCTGTGGTTCGAGACAGTTCACAGTCTTGTGCGGGAACCAAGAGGAGCAGTTGGCGCGATCGTGCGATCGTGCCAGAAGGTCTCCCTGGGCAGCGACCAGGGAAGGAGGGAAGGAATCAAGAATCTTAGAAGAATGTTCTTTTTTTATTTCTCTTACACGGATTGTGACAGCCAGGAAAAATGAATCTTCAATTTCTAGTGGAAGAATATTATTTCCCCCTCTAGCAGCTGGAAGGAAATCAAAAGGAACCAAAATTAATTTCTGTTGGTGGCGGAAAGAGTTAATCCCTCTGTTAACGAGAAAATTAATTCCTGATAAAGGAATTCTTAATTCCTGGAAATAATCACTGCTGCTGATAGAGAAAATTTTTTATTACTGTGGAGGGAATTTTTTAATTCCTGCAGAAAAGTTCGGCCGGTTCAATAAACCGCGGGAAATAGAGGCTGTCCACCTCGAACAGGAGCCTCGTTTTGCGGGAAATTAAGGTGTTCAACCAGTTAAATTCGCTGGTTCGTCGCAGGAGATTTTGCGACAGGTGTAGTTCCACAAGGTACAGGTGGCGAGCAGGCACGAATATTTCATGAACAAGAGTTTCATGGAGGTATTCCTCGTACAGGTGCGAAGAGATTCGTGGCTCGCGGAAACAGCAATTGGTCGGGGTATTGTTAAGAATAGGAAATGTGCTTCGTGGGGAAATTTGATTCATGAATCACAGGAGAATTGCAGGATAGTTGCTGCATTTGACAGGGAAAATTTCAGGTTTCTTTGAATTTATTTGGGGAGTATTTTCTTTAATTTTTCGAAGCAAGGCAGAAAAATATAGTGCAGGATTAAATTTGGATGGCAATGTCTGGTGCAAAATTCGAGATAGTGAAGTTTAATGGAACCGAGAACTTCGAATTGTGGCAAACAAGGGTAAAAGATTTGTTGGCACAACAGTAAATTTTGAAGGCTTTACAGGCTACGAAACCTGATAATATGGAAGATGAAGATTGAGAAGAGTTAGTTACAACTTCGAACGGCAGGTACCATACGTTTATGATTGGCAGATGAGATTATGTATCATGTTATGAATCTGAAATCTCCAGGAGAAGTATGGAAGAAATTGGAATCTCAGTTTATGTCTATATCTCTGACGAATAAATTGTATCTGAAGCAAATGTTATATGGGCTGAAGATGCAAGCATTCACTGATTTGGCTCAGCACTTGAATGTCTTCAATCAAATAATCACGGATCTGACACGGTTTGATGTGAGTATTGAGGATGAAGACCGAGCAATGATTTTTTTGTGTTCATTGTCTACTTCTTATGAACATCTGGTGACTACTCTTACATATGAGAAAGAAACAATTAAAATTGATGAGATTACTGCAGCATTGTTGGCTCACAACCAACAAAAGCAGAATGTAGAGGAAGCTCTAATGGTAATTTTTTATATGCTAAAGGTAATCAGGATCGTGAAAGTAAGGAGGAGAAGGAGAATTCTGGAAGGCAAAATTCCAAGTCAAAGCCTAAAGGCAAGAAGATTCGTTGCTTTAAGTGCAAGGAACAGGGACATATGAGGAGAGATTGTCCAATGCTCAAGAAGAAGACTCGTGATGTATCTTCTAGGGCTGCAAATATGGTGTAGAGTGATACAAATTACAGTGATAGTGATGCACTTTCAGTTACGACAACTCAGTTAAAGGATGGATGGATTCTTGATTCAGGATGTTCTCATCACATAACACCGAACATGGAGTGGTTTTCTTCATACAGGTTATCTGATTCTGGTTCAGTCTATCTGAGTGATAATAAACGTTATAATATTGCTGGTATTGGTAAAGTCAGAATTAAGATGTTTGATGACACTGTTAGAATATTATGTGATGTCAAACATGTTCCAGAGTTGAAGAAGAATTTGATTTCCTTGTGCACTCTACACAGAAATGATTTTATTCCTAAGGCAGATGAGGATAGGGAAACCATCAGAATTGTTAAGGGTGCACTAACTGTGATGAAAGGGAAGATCACTGCAGGTAACATCTATAAATTGTTAGGGAGTACAGTTGTACGTGGAGCTTACTCTGTTGGAACATATGATGGAAATGCAACAGGAACTTTGACCAAGCCAGGTTAGATGGCTTGGTTGCCCAACCCACTTTGGTGTAAGAAACTCCATGGTGTATTTCTCCTGAGGGCGCTGGATATTCGCTAAGGTGGAGATTTGTTTGGTAGGCACATATACCGGGTGAAGCATATCTTCTAAGGTGCTGGATATTCGCCAAGGTGGAGAATTGTTAGGTATGGTTCATATCTAGGAAGTTGAAGTCTCTTGAATGGAGAGGTGTGTCTCCTAGATTAGTGGGTTGGGGGGAGCGAGGGCGTATTTGTAATTTATTCATGGGTTTTTTTCTATAAATAGATGTGTAAACCTATGAGTATGTAACTCCTCTGAAATAGTGCATTCGCCGGCTCGCTCCCGAGGACGTAGGCAATTCTTTATCGAACTTTTTAAATCTCTGTGTTCTTCTTCTGGTTTTGTTTCAATTCCTGTTTTTCGTTCCGATTTTTTCATAACAGAGTTCTCAAATTTCTCAGGTACCCCTCTTACATCTTAGCACGAAGGGGAGTAATGGTTTACTGTGAGAAATTTCGATGCTTTCACTGCTCTCATTCCCGTCTACTCACCTCACAATTGCATAAAATTTTTGATAGAATATACAATCAGCACCATATCTTTTTTTTTTCTTAGAACTCAAAAATTTGCAACCAAAATGCATCAATGGGATTTTTGAGGCATTTACTTTTAGAACTCAGAGATGGGACTTTGAGGCAACCAGAAAGCATCAATTTTTTGAACTCAAAAATTTATCACATCTTCTTTTTCTGAAACCAGAATGCATCAATGGGATTTTGAGGATATGTGAATGTTGCATGACATATCAATATCAAAATTTTCGGAGAAATAAAAAATTTACCATTTCGATATCCCTACAAGCCCCCCAATGTGCTTTTCTCTTTTTTTTTGTTTATTTCAGTAATGTGGTAACTTTATAAATGTTAATATAATTTTATGATCTCACGAATGATTTATGGTTGTTTCATTCTCTGTAGCAGCATGAGCTCCAAGATATAAGGGATCTCCCGAGTCGTGTTGTGTTATTGTGGACTCCCAACTCCCTTACTGACGTCAAGGCACCCTCACAGCAGTGAGAGACTGTTCTACGGTTGCCGGAGGGGTGTTTCAGCGAGATTCGGTTTCTTCCGGTAGGCCGACACTACGACATACTCTGCCACCGACAGTGATTGGGGCACGACGGTTTCCCAAGAGGACCGCGCAGCAGAGGAAAGACAGCTTCAGAGTATTAAATTGAACATTTTAATATTTTTAATTGTAGTTGTAATTGTATTTCTCTTTATTTTATTTCTTTTGATACTCATGAGAGAGTGAGTTATGCATTTTATGTATTTTTTTATTGAACAAAATCAGTCTGCTTCTTCAGTTTTAACTAATTTTCTCCTCATACAGTTCTGTTACAAATAAGCTGTTCTGAATAAGCTCCCCCAAACAGTAAACAGGAGCATTTTGGTCATTTATCCAGCAACAACTAGCAATAAGCTGTTCTGAATAAGCTCTATAAACAACAAGTCAGCTTATTCAGATAATCTACAGATTATCAGATTATAAGAATAATTTGCTTATCAGTAGATTATACATAATCAATCGTTGCCCCAAACAGAACCTAAATGACATTGAGATGATTTGTCTTACCGAAAATCCCATGCTCCAAAGTATAAATGTGTGGCCATAGTTAGGAACATTTTGTTGCCCTCAAAATATTTATTAGTCCGTTACGTATATTCTTTATTATTTTGATTATTGTGATTACTTTAGAAGTGAGTGCTCATCACTATGTGGGCTTTCTTTTCTTTCCATTCAACAGCCTTTTGGCATGCTAACAAAGCGTAAAGGTTTGGTAATGCAAATCTAAATGGTATTTTTATTTCTCAATTGTCAACATTTCATCAATCTTTCATGTTTAAATGTTATGTAATATAGTTGGTTATCTAGTGATAATTAACGAATATAGCAATCAACAAGATTGCCAATAAAATGATCATGAATTGAAACATATATAATATGATGCATTCATATTAGTTTATTTATTTAGACCTAAGGTTTGTTTGGATGTAAAATTGTGTGTATACATTATATGTGAGAGGTTGAGATTTATCTTGATATAAATTTGAACAACTAGACCTAGGCTAATGTGATTTGTTTTGTTTTATACATTCATATAAATAAATATGACATTATTAGTATTATTAGGTCCATTTGCTTCATCGATATATTATTGGTGGATATTAATTGTTTGTTTTAAGTGAATCATATATTATAATTAGTTTCACTCGCCCTGACTCTTTGGTTGGCAACTGCATTGTTAGTCGCGAGTCCCCTACTGTCACGAGTTCGAGCCCGTTTGAGTGCATCTGACTGCAGCGTTGGATCGAGTGGTTAGACACATGAGGTTGGTTGAGTGCTTATATCATAGCCTCCGGCCTATTTAAGAAAAAAGTTAAAAACATATTATAATTTTTTTTATATAATAATTTGTTTCGAGCTAAATTTATCTGATTTTTAAAAGTTAATGTTAGTGAAAAGAAAGCTAGTTATTGCTGATTTTTAACACAATATTATATTGTTTATGTAAAATAATATTAAATTAAGTATTTGATAGGTAATTGTCATGTGAATTAATAGCATTATCATTCACATAACATATTCATTTATTTAATATTTAATCAAATAAATCCCTTATATAAACTCGATGTTTAATATGTGGCTAGTATCGAAACGAACAATTGTTTAGTAGCTATTTTCAAAATTTTTATAAAAACTTGAATATTGTATTTATTATCATTTCTCTCATAGTCAGAGATCATCGCCCAAGCAACTATAGATCTACCAGTATTTGATTGTAAATTAATGCATACGAACACGAACTTCCTGGCGAACCGAACACGAACTGTTCGCGAACAACGAGCTTTTTTGACAGCCCTAGCTTTGATAGGATACTTCCTCAAAATGAAGCAATTGATCAGGTATTCCGTACACATTAGGTAACCCATACTTCCTCAAAATAAAGCAAACCGAATAAGGCGTTTAGGATTTTGATTAGGATTTTATTTTAATATATAGTATAGTATATTAATTATAATATTATAATATTTATATTAATATAATTAATACTATAATATTATTATTGTTATTAATAATTTATCATATATCATAATTTATAGAAGTTTAATTATTTAAAATATGATAAATTTTTATAATATATAATTATTTTTAAAATATCATAATTTTTTATATATAATTATTTTAAATTATTTTATATTTCAAACAATAACGAACCGAACACGAACGAACACATCACTGTTCGTGTTTGGTTCGTTTAACAAACCAAACGAAAAAAAATTGTTCGTGTTCGTCTCGTTTGCTTATCGAACGAATCGAACGCGAACTTTTTGGCGAACCGAACACGAACTGTTCGCGAACAACGAGCTTTTTTGACAGCCCTAATTGTGATTGTCACCACGCACCTACCATTTATGATGTTTAGCATGCTGCCCTCCTTCTATGCTGGTTGCAATAGTGCAAAATTTTAGTTGTTTAAATGTACACACACCTAACTTCAATTAATCTGGTCCTTAGTGTACGTTGATTTATTATTTAATTTAACGAAAGAAAAAAGATGACAAAGAAAAATGTGATAATGCTGTCCAAGGCATGAGCCACCAAAAGGCGGATGAGCAAACATGTTACTGTAGTTGTAGCATAACTACTAATGGTCTCTAAGCCAGTACCGCCACCAAATTTATTTATTTATTTTATTTAATGTTCTGACCACATACTTATAAGGGTCTAAAAGTTACAATTACAAAAGAGAGTGAATAGTTATAGTAACTGCCCAAATAATTGAATCAACGTGTCTGCCGAGTAAAAACTATATTTATAATACAAGTAAAACATAATGGTTTGTCGATCGTCAGATGTTTTGGGGTTGATCGATTATGTCAGCCGATCGCGTGCAATATCATTATCGTCGAGGGAATCAGTCGATCGATCATAGGTATTCGACTAAGTTAGTCGGCTAAGTCCGTCGGTCGATAACGCGTTGGTCGGTCCTGCTATACGGTCGGTCAACTTCTTGTCTAATATGGATCACGCCTTTTGGCTCAAAACTTTAACCGTTTGAGGCTCCATTCTAGTCACTTGATCCCTTGAAGATTCTTGCTAACAATTTTATCATGTACATATTAGTTCTCCAATTTTCTTATTCCTTGATAGCAACAATACGATAAGGACAAAAAAATTATTAGGTAATAGATGACATTAAATGAATGAACTAATTTAATAATTATATCTCCCTTGTGTTATGTGACCAGTGTTCTCTATAAATAGGGCATGAAGGTTTGCATTATTCATATTTCATTCAATGTCTCCTGTTCTTCCAAGCGACATCATGGCTGATGGTTCGAGCAAAAAGAACAATGACGTTCAAATTTTGGCTTTGGAAGGCTTTCGTCTTTCTGCACTTGTTGCGGCTCAAAGGAGAAAGAGTCAACCCGAAACTAAGTCGATTAACTAAGTTGCTTCTTCGGAAGGTCCTGACATTGTGTCGCTAAAGAAATCCTTGAAAATGGACCCTCGCCAGAAAGTTCCGACTCATGGTCCAAACATGGGTGTGACTGTGGAAGGAATGCTATCGAGTCATCCCACCCGTCGAAATAATTGAGGGTGGTCGAGGGAGGTTGAAGGAAACGGTCATTGATTCTTCTCTGCCCCTCTACTGAATAAGGATGAAGGTCCTTCGGCTTAAGGAACCGAAGAATTCTCCATTACCCTTTTTTATTTAAATAGACATGTGGGTATGTGAACTTTTTTTCTTTGGCAGTATTTAATAATTTCTTGACATTACTCATAATGCAGTTGAGTCGGCTGCACCAGAGAATCATACTGATGGCAGGACATCGGAGAATGTCATTATTAATTCCACCCCAATGCCTATAGCCGAACCACAAAATCTGGTCATCGCACCTCTTCAATCAATTGACCAAGGTGTATACCGGTCCATCAGACCATTCATCAGTTCCCAATAGAAGAATTTAGAGATCCAAAAGCTTTCCTCCAGTTAAATGGAGCACCGAATGAGGGAGATGGCCAATCCTTCAGCAAAGGCGACCTGTGAGCCTACTGGTCTACCTATGTAGAAGCTGTTGGCTTGCTATGCGAGGTTGGAGGTAAAGGTTGCTACAGTTCAAGGCGGATCGATCGACATTGTAAGGTTGGAGGCAGAGGTTGTTGCACCTCAAAGCACATTGAGCGATGTATGAGCTAGATTAGGGCCCATTTGCGAGTCGACCGTTTTGAGTAAATTTCATCAAAACATCAACCGAATTGATCAAATTAAGTTGGGCAGAGAGTTGGACTTCCGAGGGATGCTTCGGTAGGGATTGCCTCCTCTAAAGGGGCGGAAGACCCTATTATTTAAGTTTTTTCTTCAAAAAATGTAATCATTTCATTTGTAATAAAATAATATATTAACTAATGTAAAATGATGTTTTGTGTGACACTTATCTCTTCGGGACGCTTTTACTACCATGCCCACCCTATAAATAGGGCATGTGACCGCCTTTTAGTTTTTTATGCTCTTGTTCCTTCTTTCATTTCCTTCCTTTCTTTCCTACGATTTCCTTTCGTGCTTTTTTGTGTCTGCAATCTTTTGATGGCTCTGCAGTATTTCCCACTCTCTTCGGAACTTTCCCCACCATCGATGCATCTAGTCTGACTGCAGCGGACATAAAGAAAATGCAGAAGTTCATCTTTGATAAGAACATCATTCTGCGACCAGCTCCCGGACTTAGTTTTCTAAAGGGACCAATTTAGGTATGGGAACTTTAACTGCCTGTCTGCTCCGAGCTAAGGAGCATCTTCAATAAATATAGTCATTTCGGTGCAGGTCCTCCCCAATTCAGTTACTATCATCATGATCTTCATGGTCTTTTGCTGTCGGGAGGCAATTCCTTAGTCGACTAACCTTTTCAACCATATCTACTTTTTCAAGGTTGACTAGAACGGCTTCGTCAAGTTCTTTTCTGTGAAGAATCTCCAACTACTTGGAGTAAAGAACAAAGTGAAGGATTGGAAAAAACAATTTGTGATTTGCCCTTGTGTCGGAGGCTGTGGGATTCTCACCAACTCTGCAGATATTTATTGGATGAGATCAAGTTGTTGCCACAAGAAGTAAAAGTCGTCAGAGCAATTCTTACGTGGCACAAACTATTGGTGCCTCAGTACACCTCAGAGGGAAAGTGTTGAAGTGTCGGATGACTCAAGAGTTGCGGCTCACTTCTGACGCTGTGGAAGTCGCTTGAGTGATGTAGTTTCAGAAAGTTTTATTGCAAAGCAAGAAAAGTTGAAGTTCCCTCCATTGAAAGGTAATCTTATAGAAGGTAATCTTATACAGGGTCAGTTCTGTAGTGGGGTTGTAGCTGCTACAGCCGACACCAACTGTGCTAAAGTTTGTTACTTCTTGGTTAAAAACATCGATCGTGGTCCAAAACACCATAACTGGTGAGGTTACTATTATTGTTCGATCTCATTTGGTTGATGCAAGGAAATATGAAGGAAAGAAAATTGCCTCCAACAAAGAAGCTTTTGAAGTAGTCAAGGGACCAAGCACCTCTACCCAGGAATAACTAGATAATTGATTCCCCTAAGCAGATTCACAACCACTCACTACCCTTTCGTTGGATTCATGGACACAAACCTTCTTTGATAGATATGGCGGAGAAGCAAAGCAAGCCGCCCTGACTTTGTTTCTCTATCTATGTCTACTCTCGAAGATGCAGAACCATCTTTTGGATACAATCGTTTGTCATCTCCCAGGAGACAAGCAGTACATCGAAAAGGGAAGGAGCCGATGGAAGACTTGGACACCCCCTCCCCTTCACTAAAAAGAAAAAGGGAATCCTTCAGGCGGCTCAAAGTGAAGGGAGTACAACGAAGGTTATGAGTCAATACCTATCGCCAATTCAATTTAGATGACACTTCGAAGGACTAGTTCTCAAATTTTGTAGAAATGGAGGGAATCCCACCAGTATTGGTGGAACTAGAGTGGTCAGACAATTTCAATCAAGCCTTGAAGAGGCTTATTCGCCAAGAATTTTACAACATTCAACAAATTTTCATCTGATAGTGGAGCAAGCTGCTCACCTCTAGGGTTTAGCTTTGAATACTACGGAGAACTCTTTGGTCGAAGCCTAAAACATAGTTTCTTCATTGGAATCCAAGCTTAAGAGGAGCTCAAGATGATCGAGATCTCCTCAAGGTCAAGCTAGATAATTTTGTCATCAAGAGAAAGAAGTCTCTCGAAACGTTGGATGTTTTTGTGAATGATATTGATGAGTTGAAAGCAAACGTTGCCTCGACAATTTTGAACGAAGAGCATATGTCTGAATTTGTGAAGCAGTTTCAATTAGGCATGGTTTATGCTGCCAAGAGATTTTCTCACCATGGCCTGGTTGATGCCAAGTTCTTCTATTCTGATGAGTTCGCAAATCTTATTCCTAACAAGGCCAAAGACTCTTCAGAAGAGAAAGAAACAAAAGAAAGCTCTAATTGTGAGTATCAATCGATAACTCAATGAATGCTGAAATTTTTTTGTAATTTTGTTTTCATGTAGTTAATCAAAAGAAAATTGTAAAGATTTATAATTCTTTTTTCTGTATATAAAATCTTTTGTCAATTTTCTTTTCATCATACTTGTTTTGAATTGTGCAATAACATGTGATTATCAATCATTTGCTCACTTCGGAGGTGAGTCTATTGTTGTCTATCAATTTTTATAAATTATTTGTCCCCTATTACGATTTTTTTATTAGGTTATTGCCCTCGGGAGAGACCAACATTTGGGGTGATTTTTATAATGTGCCATAGGTATTGATGTTGGTAAATATTGAATCACCTCCAGAGCTAAATCCCAAACTCAGATGCAATGTTTTGTATATCGATCGACTATTAGCTTTTAATATCAATCAACTGAATTTACATTTATCAATGTATTTCAATTGATTTTTGAAATCTATCGTTTGCTTACCTATCATGTTCAATCGATTAGATTTCTATCCCTATCAAGTTTACTCAAACTAGGCAAGTATCTTAGTGTTTCCTGTGTGGTTAACCATGAGAACTTGCTTCTGAGATGATTTACACTATAGTCTTTCATGCATCTTGTCGCTAATAAGCAAAGAACCACCTTCAAAAATCTTTCTTATCGAGTTTAGAAGCAGGGATCTACGATTTAAAGGTTGTGAATTATCAATCGATCTACCAACATTACAATCGATAGTTTTCTATGCATACCTCTTTCACTCAATAGACTCGAGTTACCCGAGTGTTGGAATCAATCATTTTCAAGCCCCACACGTTTATTTTATTGGTTTGAGTTCCCAAAGTGTCAGAGAGACTTGATTTTATCATTAAAACAAACTTAGCTGACTTGAAATTTCATTTTATTGATTGAACAATAGATTACAAGTTGGAAACAACACTCTTTTTAACAAGTATATAAGAAAAGTTTCTAAGGAAAATATTTCCTTAAATCTTCTCCGCTCCAAGTTTGGGGGAGTTCTTTTTGACATAAGTCTTCAATTTGTAGGCTCTCGGAGAAACTTGTTGGCTGATCATATATAGACCACTCCAAGTTTGATCTAGTTTGCCAACCGATTCCCCATTAGCAGCTGGAAAGCCATCGGATATATATTAATCGTTGCAAAGCCGTCGATAATGAAGTCAAATTTACGTTCACACATTAGGGCGTCAGTTTGAATCATGTTTGAATCAATTTAATTGCAACACAATTAAAAATGTCTGCATCTAATGCGAGTGTATTTTGATCTAAAAGAAAATTTTGAACAGTTTTCCCTTAAACAATAAACATGTGACATAATTTTCCAATTTCAACAGATAATGTCGAAGTTCATCTATGTTTATTCACCAATTTTATCAATTTTTAATGCTACGTGAACTTGTATATACTTCCCTTTTTCTGAAAATATTACATTTTTCTCTATATTTGCCCACCCATTTCCACATGTTTCTTCTTCTTCTTCTTCTTCTTCTTCTTCTTCTTCTTCTTCTTCTTCTTCTTCTTCTTCTTCAAATGATGTGGAGAATATATATTACTGCATGAATTTTCATTTACATTTTACGGTTACACTATGAAACACTAATCTTTAACTCAACATTAATTTAGAACTATTTTATTATGTACAAGATTGGTGAATGAGAAATAAGGCATTATGATAAATAAATAAAATTAAACACATGGTAATATAGTGCACGAGCTCTGGCCACAAAAGCTGGACCGAAGAAAGTGGTGGAAAACCATTAAAGCAGAGAAGTGGCCTTCCGTGGAAATTTAAACCTTATAGTACTAGAACTACTTGAGTTCTTATAGCTAACACAACACGCAATCCACAAACATTTGAATACTGAACCCCTAATCTTATGCTGATGGTTTGCCTTCTCTTGCTGACAGTGGTTCCACAAAGGAAAGCAGTAGTGCTGACTTTCTGTTTTGATTCTCAATTGCTTCATACTTTGTTATTTAAAGCCTTGAGTGACTGAGCTGTTCCGCCATATATACTCATCTTCTTCTTATTCTTTTGAGGAATAGGATTTGTGTGATTTTAAACTTTTGCTTGATGGAGCAGTTCGAACTTGACACAATGGAGAATCAGCGAGGACATGGATCGTTCAGGGATGGTTTCCCTCAAGATCTTCCACCTGTTTTAAAATACATGACACCTGAAGGAGTAGTGGGTTTTGATACCAGTTTCAGTTCTCGAAGAGATTGTAATGTAAGTATAGAAAACCTTTTTCAAATTGTTCTACTTTATCTTTAAGACTCTAACCTCTAAAATATTTCCGAATTATATGAGTATTTCCTATGTTTTATTATAGGGAACTGAGGTTGCGCGTAACTGTGACAACCCAGCCATTGCCGGCATCGAAATACGAAGTTTTTCCCTTCCAGCCGCAGCCGAAGACCATAATCGATTACATTCTGTTTCACTTAGCTTTCAAGGCTCACCCTCCACTCTGTGCATTGACCGATCGAAAATAGACATATTCATTTGCAATTCTGATGCAAACGTGAGCGATGAGAAGCTTCATCATTCATCAGAGATTCATTCTTCTAGCTTCCCGCAAAGAAAGCGGACAAAGTTCCACTCTCAACGGATGCCCGTTGACTTCCCTTTTGTCGAGAAATTTGAGCAGGTTTTGCCGAGCAGGGAAATATTCGAGGACGAAAGCTACGATTGTTTCAAGACATGGTCTGGGAAACACGAAAATCAGATTTCAAACCTGCACAGAAAGCCGCAGGATCAGGTGAGGAGTCATGATTCTTATCATAGAGAAGTCGAGGCTTTACCTTCAGTAGATCGGTACTATGATGCCTTTGAAGGTCCAGAATTGGAAGTACTAAAGGTAAGCAATTTCAGATTGTGATTCTATTTACTGGATGAGTGAATATTTCGTGTAGTATTCACATTTGTGGATGGATCATATTCAGATGGTATTGAGATAATTTCAGAATAGTATTGAGGTGATATTTATGAATAACACCTAAATACCACCTTTAATATCATCAATCTACACCTAATTCGCACGAGAACCTAAGTATTTTTATTTGATCAGGAACTGAAAAGCTAATATTATTTTCCTGCTCTTTTAGGCAGCAGAGGAGTTAGTTCTGCCGGCAGACAAGACATGGCCTTTCCTCCTCCGCTTTCCTGTATCCTCTTTTAGTATGTGCCTTGGTATGAGCAGCCAAGCTGTGTTATGGAAGACAATTGCCAAATCAACATCACTGAGTTTTCTGCACGTAAGCACCGATGTTAATCTGGTCCTCTGGTTCATCGCACTTGCATTAATGGTCTTAGTGGCAACCATCTATTCTGTAAAGATTGTATTTTTCTTTGAAGCTGTTAAAAGGGAGTACTTCCATCCAGTCAGAATCAACTTCTTTTTCGCTCCGTGGATTGCATGCCTCTTTCTAGCCATTGGAGTTCCACAAAAGGTCACAAATAACCTTCATTTTTCCTTTTGGTATGTGCTCATGGCTCCCATCTTGTGTCTGGAGTTGAAAATATATGGCCAGTGGATGTCAGGAGGTGAAAGAAGGCTTTCCAAGGTTGCAAATCCATCAAATCACTTGTCCATCGTGGGGAATTTTGTTGGCTCTTTGTTAGGCGCGTCAATGGGGCTCAAAGAAGGGCCCTTGTTTTTCTTTGCGGTTGGTCTAGCACACTACATCGTGCTATTTGTGACTCTATATCAGAGACTTCCAACAAACGAGAAACTGCCAAAGGATCTTCATCCAGTCTTTTTCTTATTTATAGCTGCGCCTAGTGTTGCTAGCGTTTCATGGGCCAAGATTAATGGCAATTTTGATATGGGTTCAAGGATTGCCTTCTTCATTGCGATGTTTCTCTTTACTTCTCTTGTAAGTTCCTCTTTGATTGCTTGTTTTATATCAGAGTTGATTCAGTCAGTGCTTATGAGGGGTGTAAGTGAGCCAAGCCGCCTCTTGGGCCGGCTCGAGTTCGGTTCCATAAGCGACTTGTGAACTGAGCTCGATAAGCTAACAAGCTAAGTTCGAGCTAGTCCCGTATCGACTCGTTAACTTGTGAGCAGATTCGGTTAATAAAATTTTAATATAAAATATACTAAATTTGAGAGTTTTATGTTTAAAATATTAAAAATATTTTAAAAATAATATTTTGTATTTTAAATTAAGTGATTTTTATTAATTCTTTCAAATTACTGATTATTTATTATTTTATCATAGCACTATCTTAAATTAATATTATCTTTTTTTCTTTTATAATAAATAAGTCGGCTCCTAAGATTGTTCGAGCTCGTTAAAATTAAAGAAGTTGAAGCTCAAATCGGACCCCTAGTGCCTATCAATCAATTAAAGATGATGTAATCCTCAACTATCCATATAACAACCACTTCCTGTCTCTGTACATATTTTTGCAGGCTGTTCGCATCAACTTCTTCCGGGGATTCAGGTAGCTTCAAACAACCTACCTATTCAATTTCATTCAAAAAACTGGAATCACCAATCATTTCTTAACTTCCTTCTTGCCAAAATATAGGTTCTCACTTGCTTGGTGGGCATACACATTCCCCATGACTGGAGCTGCCATTGCATCAATAACCTACACAGCTGAAGTCAACAATGCCATCACGAAAACACTTGCTATTACTCTCTCCACCATCTCTACAGTCACAATGTCAGCTCTTCTGATCTCCACCATCCTCCATGCATTTGTGTTCCGTAACCTTTTCCCCAACGATATTGCTATTGCCATCTCATATAAGAGACCCAAATTGAGAAAGATGCAGTCCCCTCACAGGACACGAAGTTCAGAAGCAAGAGAAAGTGAATCTGTGTAAAGACGGTGCAGTGATATGAATTGTGGAAGGCCGTGTTGTTGGGGAATGGCTACTATGGAAGATAAAAAAATAATGATTATAAGAAGAGAAGATAAATATTAAGTAGTGGCTCCACTATGTAAGAGGGGGCGGCTGCAAGGTAGCAGAGGTTTAACCTGCAAAGCCTTGTGATTGAATGATTATAAATACTTCAAATTAGACATCTTTTTCATATCCTTTTATTTATTTTCATATCAATTTTTAAATTAAAAAAAAATTACTTAAAATAAATTAAATCGAGCAGTAATTTGGTTTGATTTAATATAAATTACTGAAGTTGGCTACATTTGAAAATTATTTGTGCAATTTATATATATTATATGAATTTTAGTACATAATGTTAGATTATTATGGACTACTAATGTAATTAATAAATGTGTTGGGTCATTATTTAATAAGTCAAAATTATTGTGGTCTAATTAATAATAAAGTTTATGACTTTAGAGCACATTTGTACATGAAATTATAAGTGATGGATACTATAAGAGCGAATTCCAATTTAATGAGGGCGGAATTGAATTAAGCAATCCTTTGTAACCACGTTAGTTACTGATAAATAGAGGAGTAATGGTCCCGATCCGCATACTTTTAAAACTCTCTTGTTCCTCATCAACGAGAAACTAAGCGAAAACTCCGGAAAATCTGCAGATTGGAAGATCATTGCTTGCAATCGATCAAATGGATTCAGGTACGCTTCCGCTATTGTATCGATTCAGTTTTTCTCATTAATTTAAATTGAACGTGAACGAAAGATTCTCGTAGCAATTTCCTAAGAGATTTTGATTCGATCAAAATCTATTTGGAAAAACTAAAGAAAATTTCTAACAATTGGTATCAGAGACTCCAGTTCACGTTCTTGTTGTTCGTGTTTTTTATCCCTTTCGTTCGCCTTTACCCGCGAAGGATTCGCCCGCGAAGGTTGCGGCGGCGGGACTACGGAGAAGGAATGCCGCAGCGGGACTGCGGACGTCGGTGGGTGCGGTGGCGCGTCCTCCGACGGCGGCAAAATCCGGCGAAAATCAAAACGAGCGGCGAAAGGAGCCGCCGGAAATGGCGCGGACCGAGCGCGCGGAGGAGGGCGCCGCCGGATCGGCGCCGGAGGAGGGCGGCGCCGGGCGGCGCCTCAGTTCGCGAACCGCGAACAGTTCGCGTTCGCGGAACTGTTCGCGGGTCCGCGAACCGGTCCGTGGACTGTGTCCACGGACCATTCCGTTCCGTGGACCCGGTCCACGGACCCGGTCCGCGGAGAAAAAAAAAAATACAGAAAATTAAAATAAAGTAAAATAAAATAAAATCAATTTTATTTTATTTTGTTTAGTTTTAAATTGATTTTCTTGATTTTATTTTATTTTGTTTAATTTAATTTTTAATTTACTCATTAATTAATTAATTAATTAACTCATTTTAATTTGGAAAATAAAATGAGTCATTTAATTTAATGAGTAGATTAAAATTTAAGTTAATTAAGTTACTCATTTTAAAATGAGTAAATTAATTGTAAAGTTTAGGATTGATTAATTTTATAAAATCAATAATATTATTTTGTAAATCGTAGAACTTTATGAGCTTATAAATTAGCTCATTATTTATAAATATAAGATTTTATAAAATTAAATTAAAGTTTAAATTAAATTCGAATAAATGGTATTTTAAAATTGTACATCATTTTTAATGAACTTATTGAAGCATGATGTTAGCTAAAGTTGACCTCTCATGTGTAGATAGTTCATGACGAATGATGGATGTTGTGTGTATGTAGGTTCATGCGAGTATTAATTGGCCCAAAGGAAAATTAATACTTGCAGAACTAGCATACACACTTGTGATAGTAAACATGTAACAATTATAAGGAATTATATATAAGTAATAAATCGATCCAAAGATAGATTTATTACTTGATATACGTTATTGTTAATGTTTGATCATTACAACAAGATTACTCAGCTAGAGTTAATATTACTTGTCCAAAGACTTGATATTAATGTTGCGTTAGGTGTCTTGAGATGGGATTTACCATTAATTGAATTTAAACATTTTATTAATTAAATCTTTTGTTCATTTTTCGGTTGTTGCTAATGTATTCTGCTAATCTCGATTACGTTCCAATCCTTAAGGGTGATAGTTTTAAGGATTGGAAAGAGAACATTCTCATTGTTCTTGGCTGCATGGATCTAGATCTAGCATTAAGAATAGAAAAGCCCGCTCCTCTTACGGATGCAAATTCCTCCGAGGATAGGAGAAACTTTGAGAAGTGAGACCGTTCTAATCGCTTGAGTCTAATGATCATAAAGCGCGGCATATCTGAGGCCTTTAGAGGTGCGGTGTCTATCGAGATCATCGATGCTCGCAATTTTCCTCGCTGAAATCGAGAAACGCTTTCGAAAGAGCGATAAAGTTTAAACTCGGTATTCTTTTAAAGAACCGATTTCAATGAAGTTCGGAGGCAAGGAAAATATAAGGGAGTACATCATGGAGATGTCTAATATTGCTTCAAAATTAAAGAAACTAAATCTCGAGTTGACGGATGACTTACTCGTGCATTTAGTTCTTATTTCTCTTCCTCCACGAGTTGTCGATTTACAGTCGACTTATAATATGCAAAAGGAGAAATGGACTCTTAATGAGCTTATTTCTCATTGTGTGCAAGAGGAAGAAAGGTCGAAGCAAGGAAAGACCGAAAGTGCTCATCCGGTAAACACCTCTAGGAAAGGGGCTCTAAAAGAAAGAATGAAGTTGCTAAAAGTAAGGGTCCTTCTCAAAAGAAACAAAATAAAGCTCAAAATTCGAGAAAATATCGGTTGTTTCTTTTGCAACAAAGAAGGACATCGGAAGAAGGAATGTGCTTAAATATCATGCTTGGCGTGTAAAGAAAGGTACATTTCTAACTTTGGTCCGTTCCGAGGTAAATTTGGCTTCGGTACTTAGAAATACTTGGTGGTTAGACTGCGGTGCTACTACTAACATAAGTGTTTCAATGCAGGGTTACTCGAGTTACCGAAAACCAAATGATGCTCGAAAGATGCATTTATGTGGGAGTTTGGAAAATCGGTAGAAGTGGAAGCGATTGGGCATTTTAGATTGTTATTATGTACTCGGTTACTATTTGGATTTGATAGATACTTTTGTTGTACCGTCATTTAGACGGAATTTGGTTTCGTTTGTTGTTTGGACAAATTAGGTTATTGTTGTTCATTTCAAAACAGTTGTTTCGGTTTATCTATTAATTCCAATATTGTTGGAACCGGTTCTCTAGTGGTATATGACAATCTTTATTTGCTTGATATCACATTTCTTATAATGAAACTCCGAATGTAGAATCACGAGGTACTAAGCGAAAAATTAATAATGAAAATTCAGGAGCATTATGGCACAAGTGTTTAGGTCACATCTCTAGAAATAGAGTTGAAAGACTTGTGTCAGATGAAATTCTAAATTCCATTGATTTTACAGACTTTGATGTCTGTATTGAATGCATTAAGGGAAAACAGACCAAAAGGAAGAAATTAGGTGCATATAGAGTTACTGAAGTCTTAGAATTGATACATACGGATGTTTGTGGACCATTTTCACGACTTATTGGAATGGTCAACAATATTTTGTATCATTCATAGATGATTATTCAAGATATGCATACCTATTTCTTATTAATGAGAAGTCCCAAGTATTGGACTTGTTCAAATCTTATAAAGTCGAAGTTGAAAATCAATTAAGCAAAAGAATAAATAAAGTCAAATCGATCGTGGTGGTGAATACTACGGTAGATATGACGGTTCGAGTGAACAACGTCCGGGACCATTTGCTAAATTCCTAGAGGAGTGTGGAATTGTCCCACAATACACTATGCCGGGTTCACCTAGCATGAATGGTGTAGGCCGAAAGACGAAATCGCACTCTTAAAGACATGGTAAGAAGTATGATCGGTCATTCTACCTTACCAAATTCACTACGGGAGAAGCACTCGAGACAGCGACTTACATTCTAAATAGAGTACCAACTAAAGCGAGTGCAATTACACCTTATGAGCTTTGGACGTGGCGAAAACCCGGTTTAAAGCATTTTCATGTTTGGGGTTGCCGAAATTGAGGCAAGGCCTTACAAGCCACTTGAGAAAAAGTTAGACCCTAAACACGATAGCAGCTACTTTGTTGGTTATTCGGAGCGATCTAGGGGTTTCAAGTTTTATGATCCCAAATTAAAGATAATTTTTGAGATGGGAGCTGCAGGTGTTCTTTGAGGATATTGAATTTGGGGGAGAAATCAGAGTTAGAGACTTTGTCTTTGAGGAGGAATCGGACCATACTACTCTTGTTGAAGAGGAATTGGTTTATATTCCTGTAATTGCTTTTGATAATGATCGGGATCTTACTCCCGACATTGATCGAAGTTGCAAATCAGAGAACCCCTTGAGGAACAAATTCAACAACCTCGAGAACAAGTTTAAGAGCAAGTGCTTTTGCGACGATCCATTAGAGAAAGAAGAAATGCTTATTTCGGATGATTATATTGTATTTCTTCGGGAACATGAGGAAAATATTAGTATGATGGAAGATGATCCTATCGACTTTCATCAAGCTATGCAAAATTCCAATTCAGAAAAATGGATCAAAGCGATGAATGAGGAGTATAAGTCTATGCGAAGACAATAAAGTTTGGGAACTTGTTCCATTGCCGAAGGAAAGAAACCCATTGGTTGTAAATGGATTTTTAAAACTAAAAGGGATTCAAAGGCAATGTGGAAAGACATAAAGCTCGTCTTGTAGCTAAAGGCTTTACTCAAAAGGAAGGGATTGACTATAAAGAGACCTTTTCTCCGAGTTTCAACAAAGGACTCTTTTAGAGTAATCATGGCACTTGTTGCTCATTATGATATGGAGCTACATCAAATGGATGTCAAGACCGCATTTCTCGATGGAGACATTGATGAAACGATCTATATGGTGCAACCAAAAAACTTTGTAATGGGAGACCCAAAGAATATGGTTTGCAAGTCGACGAAATCCATTTATGGGCTCAAACAAGCTTCCGTCGATGGTATCACAAATTTCATCAAGTGATTCTTTCATTTGGTTTTGAAATGAATGCGAGTTGATGATTGTGTGTATCATAAATTCGGTGGGATAAAACATATTTTTCGATTTTGTATGTGGATGACATACTGCTTGCCATGAAATGATATATGCATGTTGCGGGAAACCAAAAGATTTCTATCAAATAATTTTGAGATGAAAGATCTTGGTGATGCCTCATTTGTTTTAGGAATCCAAATTCACCGAGATCGTTCTCGGTGTATTCTTGGATTATCACGAAAGAGCTATATTGATAAAGTGCTTAAAAGATATGGCATGCGGAATAGTAGACCAGATTGACACCCTCGTCGCTAAAGGAGACAAAGTTCGGTCTCAATCGAGTGCCAAAAGGAAACCTTGTGATTCGGGAAATGCAAAGATTCCCTATGCTTCGGCAATAGGGAGTCTTATGTATGCTCAAGTTTGTACGCGGCCGGATATTGCGTACATTGTTGGAGTTTTAGGCGGATACTTAAGTAACCTGGGAATGGATCATTGGAAAGCGACGAAAAGGGTTATGAGGTACTTAAGGAGAACAAAAGATTACATGCTTACATATAGGAGATCGGATCATTTGGAGATCATTGGGTATTCGACTCCGATTTCTTCGGATGCCAAGACAATGGAAGATCCACATCGAGTACATATTTTGTTAAGTGGTGTAGCTATATCCTGGAGGAGTGCGAAAACAAACACTAATAGCTTCATCCACTATGCAGCGAGAGTATATAGCATGTTATGAGGCATCCAACCATGGCATATGAGTGAGAAATTTTGTCACTTGGCATGTGCATTATGGAAGGGATTGAAAGACCACTAAAGTTATTTTGTGACGATAAATCGACGATATTGTATTCCAATAACAACGGGAGTTCATCCAAGTCGAAGCATATTGACATCGAATTTCTTGTTGTGAAGGAAAGAATACTGAGTGGCAGATTGCATAGAGCATATTGGAACAAACTCCATGATTGCGGGCCCCCTTACAAAGGGTACGATACCCGGAGTCTTTCATGAGCATACTTGCTCATATGGGTGTTATAAAGCTTGAGGAAATTTAGATTCAGTGGGAGTTTGTTAACTTATATTTTAGCTCTATGTTTTATTTTGTGTACAAAACATATTTGGATATTTTCTGATCAGAAATATGATATTTTATTCAGTATAGTACACTATGTATAGTTAAAGTTTGATCTCACTTAAGTAAAGTAGGACCAGTTGAAAATTGACATGAACTGACCACCTTACATGTAATTTTCATTCCACACATTTATGATTGATCTATGTCATTTGATTATATTAATATATGTGACCATTGATGGGTTTAGTTGTGACAAATACGATGAAAACTGCTTTGATCCTATATTGATATGATTAATGGACCAGATTAGTAATGTGCCTTTATAATAATGACAACAAATTTTAGCACTTCTAAGGTTGACACATTTATTTTTTACATATATAGTCCAGTGGGAGATTGTTAGATTATTATGGGACTACAATGTAATTAATAAATGTGTTGGGTCATTATTTAATAAGTCAAAATTATTGTGATTCTAATTAATAATAAAGTTTATGACTTTAGGCACATTTGTCATGAAATTATAAGTGTGGATACTATAAGAGCAAATTCCAATTTAATGAGAGGCGAATTGGAATTAAGCAATCCTTTAGTAATCACGAGTTAGTTCTGATAAATAGAGGAGTAATGGTCCCCGATCTACATACTTTTAAAACTCTCTTGTCCTCATCAACGAGAGAAACTAAGGAAAACTCCGGAAAATGCGCAGTTGGAAGATCATTGCTTGCAATCGATCAAATGGATTCGAGTACGCTTCCGCTATTGTATCGATTCAGTTTTTCTCATTAATTTAATTTGAACGTGAACGAAAGATTCTCGTGACAATTTCCTAAGAGATTTTGATTCGATCAAAATCTATTTAGAAAAACTAAAGAAAATTTCTAACACATAATTGATAAGTAATAGGAATAATTAAAAATATATATATTGAAAAATAATATGTTACTTTCATGTAAGTTTGAGAAGGCTAAACGTACTGAAAAATACTAATTATGAAATGAGTTTTAGTTTGTATTATTTAACCCGCTTTTCTAATTTTATCCAATTTTTTTCTTCGCAAACTGATCCGGGTAGGGGTGTAAACGAACCGAACACGAACAAACAGAGCTAGTGTTCGTGTTCTAAATGTTCGAACACATCACTGTTCGTTTTTGGTTCGTTTAACAAACCAAACAAAAAAAAATTGTTCGTGTTTGTCTCGTTTACTTATCGAACTAATCGAACACGAACTTCCTGGCGAACCGAACACGAACTGTTCGCGAACAACGAGCTTTTTTGACAGCCCTAGCTTTGATAGTATACTTCCTCAAAATGAAGTAAATTGATTAGGTATTTCGTACACATCAGGTAATCCATACTTCCTCAAAATGAAGCGAACTGAATAAGGTGTTTAAGGTTTTGTTTAGGATTTTATTTTAATATATAGTATAGTATATAAATTATAATATTATAATATTTATATTAATATAATTAATACTATAATATTATTATTGTTAATAATAATTTATCATATATTATATTTTATATAGAAGTTTAATTATTTAAAATATGATAAATTTTTAAAATATCATAAAAACTTTTATATATAATTATTTTAATTTATTTTATATTTCGAACAATAACGAACTGAACACGAACGAACGCATCACTGTTCGTGTTTTGTTCATTTAACAAACCGAACGAAAAAAATTGTTCGTGTTCGTCTCGTTTGCTTATTGAACGAATAGAACACGAACTTCTTGTCGAACCGAACCCGAACTGTTCGCGAACAACAAGCTTTTTTAACAGCCCTAGATCCAGGATTAAAAACAGAATATTTCGCTAATCAAAACCAATATTCGAATCACTAATTTCAAAATCAAATCAAATAGCTCCAAAAAATTATTAATTTTAGTGTTTTTTGTTATGCATAATAATATACACCCTTATCTTATACGTACTCAAAATATGGAATTTGATAATAAAAGTCAAACTAGAGCCTGCAAATGTTTAGATTATCTCCTGCTGATGCTTGAAATTAGAAAGTCAATCCTTATTTTTTAACTCGGTTGCTTCCCACTTAAATTTGACAGTCTTTTTTAACCTAAAAGGTTCATTAAATAACACACGCGCAGACACACTCTTACATATATAAGCCAATTATTAATTCTAAATTAGACACACACAGGTGTATATATATACACGTATATATGTATATATCTATATATGTATATGTATAGATACGTATGTATATATTTATATATGTATATGTATATATAGGTGTATTTATATATGTATATGTATATATACGTATGTATATGTATATACGTGTGCGCGTGTGTGTAGATATATATATGCATATATGTATATATATATATATATATATATATATATATATATGCATATATGTATATATAAGTGTAGATACGTATATGTATATATGTGTGTATGTATTTTAAAGAATTGGTATTTGGCAGAGGCCCAAATTCCGTTTCTTTATGCTCTAGAGCCCTATGATGAAAGTCTGACGCGATGTGCCTATATATTCGGGAACCCCGCGCCACAGGGGATATATAGATACATATATGTATATTGCTATATATACGTATATATACGTACCTAAAGAAGACACAATTATAAAATGATGGTCAAATAATATAACTTGTATAACAATGAGTACAATCAGAAAATGATGGTCGAGTGATGATTATCAGATAATGGTAGCTGAGCAATAGGAGACAAATGATGTTTTTGGATGATGGTAATTGTTGGTGATGGTCAATGTTAGTCATTAAGTAGTGCTTCATAATTTCTCAAACTTCTAACCTATTTTCAAACTCAACTTTAGGTCTTTATTTCTGTGGAGAATAAGAGTCTATATATAATTTCTTAGATGACAATTTGCTAAATCTAGGAAAAAAAAATCCAAAACATTTTATCGTAGAGCTCATATTAATTCCTTTGATCGTAGACTCATAACTTAGCATATAAGTGCCTCAAATATCTTTGAATTGAGTGGTATTATATTGTTTGGGTCAATTTTGCCAATAAACTCAATTCAAAGTTAAATATGTAAGGTTTGAGCACAATTCTTCCTTCAATGAATGTTTTAATGTTTCTACACATATTCATACTGTTGTTTTAAGCTCATTCAAGCTCGGATTGGATCATTTTGTTATGTTGTTGCGTTCATCTAGTTGAAACACTCGAGTTACTTATAAATTTGCTAAAATCTACGATTGGAACGTTGAACTTGAATTTGAAAGTTATTTCATCTAAAAATATTAAGTTTCATGCCTCATCAAGAAGATTTTTTTAGTGACAAATCAAGTCTAATTAGCTGCATGCAAAAATGCTAATTAATGATTTTAAACGTTCTTACCATAGGTATATATTTATCAATAACTTTACATGATAATTTACATAATTTACTCAATACTAACTCCTGTGTTTTAAATCAGCTGAAACACGTTTTGCTGTCAAAAGAATCCATGGGCCAAAGAATGGCGGTGAGGTACACAGTCTAATTGGGCCATTTATTATGGGCTTTGCTTCCAATAGAACTTAGAAAATCAGGTGACTTTCTAAGTTGAATTAACAAAACAATAAACTCAAATCAAATCAAATTGTGATTCAATTTAATCGATTTGATTTGGGAAGAAACGAATTATGGCTTCTGACCTAAAATAATTAAAACTTTAAGGTTATATGTCAAAATTAAAAATTTGATTTATGTTTCTTTTTCCCCCACAATTTCCTTTAAATTAAAAAATTCAAACTGACTCGGAGGAAACATGCCATAAGGTCTATTTATTTTCTTTGCAAACAAATTGAATTTCCCAATCATAAGATGATCTGGTTTCCGGGTTTCTTTGGTTTAATGAATATTAAAATTGATCAAGAAATTGAATTTTAATTTTTTTTTAGAAAACAATTTGTTTTCTTAAAATCAATCCAAATTAGGGGTGTAAACGAGTCGAGTCGATCTCGAGTCACTCTTGGCTTGATCTTTCGAGTTCGAGCTTAAAGTCCATGAGTTCGAGCGGGCCTGTTATAGTATTATAATAAAATTACAAATAAAATGTGCAATTAAGAGAGAAATAATAAGAAATTACTTCATATTAAATATAATATGTTGTTGTTTGAAAACTTTTTAATACTTTAAAGATAATCTTCAAATTCAATATATTTTGACTATATTTTACATATATATATTTTTTTAAAAAAGCTGGCTCATAAGCTAACGAGTCGAGTCGGGGCTAGCATGCACTCTGTTATTAGCTCATCGAGCTCGTTTCACGAGCCACTTATTGAGTCGAGCACAAGTTGGCTCACAGTCGGTCCGTCTCACTTACACCCCTAATCCGAATCAATCAAGAGAGCACGATTCGGCTCAATTTTTTTTATTTTGATAAAACAATGCACACCCCTACCAACGCCAATATAAGCCCCATAACAATACAATATTGTTGTTTAGTGAGTAAACTAGTTCACCAACACCCATAATTTGTTTATTATTATTATTTAAGAAAGTTGGAAACATCTTAGCCATGAGAAGTATGACATTATGTATAGCTTAAAAATGTTACTCTTAATTGTCTTATGCATGTATTAGAGGGTCGCCTTCTCCAAACTTTAGGTAAATTCTTTCACCTTCTCCCAATATTTGAAATCCTAATTCCAATATAAATCCTAACTTATTTAGGACCGTTGTAATCTCTAATCACCCATTTATCATTGGACAATATTGGCCTCAGTGATAATGATCGAGAATGCATTATATTTTACAATTTTTTGATAATTTGATTTTTTTTTTTCCATCGAAAATATCAACATAGAAAATAGTAATTATCTTAGTGAACTAAGTTTTATATTAATACAACATGTAACATACTATTAATAGGGTTTAAATAATAGTTTTATTACTTTAATGGTTGTTCTACTACTTAAACGATCGTATATATAATCAATTTTGCAATATTTACAGGTATACCACACAATTCTTATATATTCACATACTAACACCAAAAGTTCAATTGTCACATACATGATGTTCGGTATGTGGCTCATTTACCGGCAGTTGGAGCTTTCTTGGTGAAGAGGTGTGTCTCTTCATGTTTAGTGGGTTGGGGGTGTTGGAATAAAGAGGCTTTTGGGATTTGGCAAAGGCTAGAAATTTATGGAAGAAGCTTCACTTTATTTTCTTTGCTTGATCCAAACTCGAAGACTCCACTCTGTTATACTAGTGACACCTCCTAAATTAACGGCTAGGATTGTGCATCATAATTCTAATTCAATAGTTCTGATAATTCCCTACCTACCACACAATAATTCAACACCTACTATACTAATAATTCTACACCTACCACACCTAACACATATTCAGAATGAACTACAGATGAGGCTCTTATTAGACTTTTAAAACAACTAAAATCAAGTTTTAATTTCAACACCCCTCTTAAACTCGATTTTGTGACTCCAAGTAAACTTCTCGATTTAATAAAGTTTTCACTTTTGAGTGGCTTGGTAAATATATCGACAACTTGATCTTGAGACTTCACGTCTTGCACTTGTATCTCGCTTTCTTTCGATGCATTCTTCGATGAAGTGATAGCGCGTATCAATGTGCTTGCTTCTATCGTGGAAAAGCTGGATTCTTTGCTAGTCGTTATTGCGGACTTGTTATCGACAAAAATTTTGATCGCCTCTTCTTGTGGTAAACTTAACTCTTTTAATAAGTTTCGAAGCCAAATTGCATGACAAACACATGAGGTTGCGGCCACGTACTCGCTTCACACGTAGAAAGAGTGACGATTAGTTGTTTCTTTGACATCCAAGTGAAAGCGAGTATCTCCATGAAGAACACGAACCACGTAGTGCTCTTTCGATCATCCATGTCTCCGGCCCAATCACTATCGCTATATCCTTCAAGCTTGAAATTGTTAGATGATGAGTAAAGTAAGCCAAAATCAATTGTACATTTGATATAGCGCATAATTCTTTTAGCGGTCTTCAGGCAGGTAGCAGTTGGAGTCTCCATGTAGCGACTGATAAGTCCAACAACATAAAGAATATCTGGCCTTGTGCATGTCAAGTAACACAAACTTCCAACCAAACTCTTGAAAATCGTTGGATCCATTCTTTTTCCCTCATCATACTTTGATAGCTTGACTCCGCATTCTACAGGGGTATTTATAGGTTGGTTATTATCCATCTTGAACTTCTTCGATATCTCCTCGCATAACCTATCGAGAGATGAAAATTTCATCCTTTGTTTGCTTGACTTCGATGCCAAGATAATATGCCATAAGCCCAATATCTGTCATCTCGAACTCCTTCGTCATCGCATCTTTGAACTTTTCAAACATGCTTGGATTATTTTCTGTGAAGATCAAGTCATCAACATATAAACAAACAATCAAGACATTTTCATCATCATTCTTGATGTAAAGAGCATGCTCGTAAGGACACTTTATGAAGCCCTTCTCTTGCAGATACTTGTCTATTCGACTATTCCATGCTCTTGGTGCTTGCTTCAACCCGTAAAGAGCCTTTTTTAGCTTTAGAACCTCGTCTTCTTGTCCTTTGACTTCATATCCACAGTGGTTCTTGAATGTAAACTATTTCTTCAAGTATTCCATTCAAAAGCAGATTTTACATCCAATTGATGTATTCTCCACTTATTTTGGGCTGACAAAGAGATGATTAGTCTAATAGTTTCTAATCGAGCAACGAGGGCAAATACCTCATCATAGTCAATGCCTGCTCTTTGATCGTAGCCTTTTGCCACCAATCTTGCTTTGTATCTTTCAATTTCTCCTTTGGAATTCTTCTTTGCTTTGTACACCCATTTCACACCAATTGCCTTGTGCCCTTTTGGAAGTGAAGCTAGCTCCCATGTGTCGTTCTTCTCGATTGCCTTGATTTCTTCGATAATAGTTGTGATACTATCAAATTTTGAATCTAATGAACGAAGAATCTTTTCCATGATTGCCACATCTTCTAACTTCTCTCCATTTCTTTTTAGTTGATTGGAAATTGTAATGACTCTAGAAAAGTAATCGGAGACCAACTCGCCTTCTTTCATATATAAGATATCAAATTGACTTCTTAAAGTTTGAAGTCATACCTTTTTAACCTTCTCTTCTCCTTTATACGAAACCTCGAGCTTCTTCCATGCTAGCTTGGCCGAAGTAGCACTTGAGATCTTCTCAAAACCATCTTCATCTAAAGCTTGATAGATGAGGAAGAGAGCCTTCTTGTCTCTCTTTCGCAAGTCTCTTAAGCTCTCCTTTTGTGTTGTGGATAGAGCGGACTCGTCGCTTGGCTCATCGTAGCCTTTCTCCACAACCTCCCGAACATCATGCGCTCCAGAAGTGCCTTCGTCTTGATACTCCGATTGTCGTAGATGCTTTCCTAAGCATCGGGACTTGGAAGAAACATACCATCATTTGTCATTGCTCTATTAAGGAACCTTTAGGCTACGATACCACTTTGTTGGAATGGAGAGGCTTTTGGGATTTAGCGAAGGCTAGAAATTTATGGAAGAAGCTTCACTTTATTTTAACAACTGATCCAAACTCAAAGACTCACCCCTATTTATACTTAGCAGCATCTCCTAAATTAACGGTTAGGATTGTGCACCATAATTCTAATCCGATGGTTACTAATAATTCCCCACCTACTCACGATAATTCAACACCTACTATACAATAATTCTACACCTACTGCACCTACTGCATATTCAGAATAAAGCCTACAGATGAGGCTCTTATTAGACTTTTAAAACAACTAAAATCAAGTTTTAATTTCAACAGGGGGGAGCGAGGGCGAGTTAGTAATTTATCCATGGGTGTTTATCTATAAATAGATGTGTAATCCTATGGGTATGTTTGAACCGAACTTGTAACTCCTCTGAAATAGTGATACGCCGCTCTGCTCCGGAGGATGTAGGCATCTTTGTCGAACCTCGTAAATCTCTATGTTCTTCTTCTAGATTTGCATTTTGTTCGCCCTAAATTGCACAACACATGACACATAAAAATGGTATATTTCACTTTTTAAAAAGTTAAAATGTGGTATTTTTAAGTTAAAATCAAAATTTTGACGTTAAATATGTAAATACATAAGAATTGGGTGGAACCTATGTAAATGCCCCAAAAATTTTATATTTTGTGCTATAATTTACCCTACTAATTCTCACCAGACGGGACGGTGCCAAATTTGCCCATCACCAAAGATATCCTGTACTAAGAATAATTTGCTGGGGTCATCCAATGAATGTAATTAATGTGAAATGACCATCATCTTCTTCCATTCCACCATTAATACAAAAAGAATCTGCATCACATCAGCACTCAATCACAAACTCAAAAAAAATAAAAATAAATAAAAAAAGAAACATTCTCCTCACGTAATTTCGCCATCCAATCAATTAACAACCATTAAATCATTTATATATCATTCCAAAGAACTCACCTTTAAATCGAAATCAAGCAGCAAAACTCAAACAAATAAAAAAAAAGGCCATCTTCATCAACCTCTCCTTCACAATATCAACCACAGAATTACCAGACGCAAAAGATATCAGCTTTAATATTGATAGATACGCTGCCTGTCGCGAGAGAGACACCAAAGGACACCATGCACCTAACGGGCTTCTTTGGTCCCCAATGCTCCAAGGCAGACCACTCACTGATTCATGAATACAGTATAAATTGTAGGAGAGACATAATGGAAGAGAACAATGTAGATAAGCAGCACTTATTTATCACTCTGTTCATTAAGGATAGCGAGAGCGCGAAAGGAGAACAAAATTGGGAGCAGATGAAGCCAAGCCGCTAACTTTTTCATTGTTCCCCTCTTCTTCACCTTCCCATGTGGCCAATTTTTCTGCCAAGTTTCGCTCTGCTTGAGATGTTTTGAATGTTTCTGAAGACAAAGAGCAAGGCCTTCGTTTTCATGTTTTCTTACTTTGTTTTCTTCTGCAGGACTCGAGGAATCATCATAAATGCTGATGCCTTTAATTGAGAAATTAAGATGCCTGCATTGCGTTAATGGCATCATTTTCTTTGTCGCTTCATTATTGTTTGGAGTGATGCTAGCTGTTTAAAGATGTTTCATGAATCAAATTTTTAAGGGGTGAAAAATAAAAATAGAAATGATATGTTTCTCGTGGTTGGCAAATGCGCATTGTTGTTAGGATTGTTTTTTGAGTTTGTTCAGGTTTTGTCTTTCGTTTCTGTTCATTTATTTATTGTTTCTTGTTTGAACATTTAGTTTTGTTGTGTTTTGTCTTGTCGGGTCATGTGAGTTGTATTTTTTATTTTTTTCGGAAAGAGGACCTTATATTCTTTCTTTTTTGCGTGAGTTGTAAGGGTGCTTGATAGGACTTCTTTCCCAGGCTTGTTTTTGTTAGGTATAGCTCATATCTAGGTAGTTAGAGTTTTTCTTGGTGAAGAGGTGTGTCTCTTCATAGTTAGTGGGTTGAGGGGGAGCGAGGACGAGTTTGTAATTTATCCATAGGTGGTTTTATCTATAAATAGAAGTGGCGGGACCGGCTAGAATGAAGAATGGATTTAACAGCCTTTTTTAACATCAAAATGCTAGATTAATTAGTGGATCGGGCTCTACTATTTTTTAACAATTCTCCCACTTGAAGACCGGTTCATAGGACGTCTTCTTCCTTCTTCCTGCGTCGATGTCCTCCGCCCTAGAACCTCGCTCTGATACCAATTGTTATGACAATTCAGGGCAAACAAGACACAAATCTAGAAGAACAACACAGAAATTTGAGAGTGTTGCGGCTTGTTTAATAAAGAAACCAAAATAGAAACTGAAAAGTTTTTAATAGCAAATTTATCAGATTAAATGAAAGCTTAAATAATTTAAAAGATGCTTGCAAATACTGCGCTTTTGAATGAGTTCAAATTTTTATAAAGATTTGGATGGAGCCCTAAATTTTATCTCTAGATAAAATGATTCTTTAATGAATATTTGAGAGAGAATAAGTGCAAATATAATTTTATAAACTTTGATTTCAAAACTAAATCATAAAATATATCATATTTATATCCACTTAAATTATGGCTAGATTATATAAAAATCTCCTTTAAATTCTCTTTATATGATTATAAAATAGCTAGTGACTGATTAGTAAAGCCCCTTCATATTAATATCTAATAGTGAGACAATTGTATATATATATATATATATATATATATATATATATATATATATATATATATATATATATATAAAGTGCATATATTTATGTTAAAGTTTAAATGTATTAAATATATAGACTTAATTAAGTAATAAAAATTTAAATCAAATAATATCTTTAAGTGCACCAAATATAATATTAAAATACAAGGAATCATCTACTTGCATTTGATAAGAGACAAAAGAACAATCACTTTTTATATTGTCTGTGTAACAAGAAAGAAGCACAAAAAAGATAGCTACAGACATTCCTAATAATTGTGTACTCTTTATTTAAGAGAATATCTAGCTTCACTTTTCCTGTGAGCGACAATTGCTCACACTCTGCTTTATAAGTTTTTTATTGAGAAAAATAATAATTGCTCTTTACTTTATATTCAAACAAGTCAAGTGAACAAATTTAGGCAATTTGAATGCTTATTTAAGAACATCAAAAATAATTATTTTTCTTAAGAAGATCTAGAAAATTGTGAAAATAGAAAGAAGAAATCTACCACTTATTTGAATTCCCTTTTCAAAAGTTGTTAGATGAAGTTACAGGCTAAACTTGTGGAACCTATGAGATAACAGTATCCCTTTGGATAATCATGGCTAAACTAGCATTGTACTTGCTTGACAAATAATCTTTTTTTTTTTTTTTACAAAAGTCATGCAGCGTTTAGCATAAAGGGTCTTTCTGTGAGTTTTCTAAGCTCTCTTTAGGACCATGATTTCTTTATTTTTAGCTTTGATGGATATCTCCTCTAATATTTTAAACTTTTAATCTAGTGTCCTATTAATCTTTCTTAGCAATTCACAAAATCTTTTAATCATGACCACCCTTTAAAAGGTGGCTCACATCAATTAACTAAATTGAAGTTAAGAAAAAGTAGAATTTTTTCATATCTTTAACTTATATTATTTAGCTTGGGAAGCTAACATTTTGCTGGCTCGTTTGGAGAATTTAGTTGTTATTCATAATTAATTAAAGATGGCTTTACCCATCCTTAATAAAGTTCGGTTCAACTCGAGAAAATCCCACAACTTTCCAAAGTTAGTTTGTTAGATTCTTAATCAAATTAATTTAAATATGTTATTTTCTTGCTAGCGACTCAGCATTGTAGAGTTGTATTTTTTTAGGTCATATGTATTATGATCTCTCTCCAATAATACTTAATAATCCTATAAATTTCGACTTTGGTGCCATTTCCTCCCTATCAAACTCACAATCTTAACATTTTTCATTTTCTGATAAGTTGTCTTCTCGATTCGCACCTTGCCTACCACCCACTTAATCATATATATCAATTCTCTTTGGTTATGGAGTCGAATCCCCTTATGATTAAAATTGAGTTGCTTCTAATAAAAGATCCAACATTCACCTTTCAAACTTTAACATTAAAAGTTAAGTTGGTGACATCACCTAGCTTATATTGATATACTAGAACAAAAAAGCTGTCAACACAGCATTGTTTTCCATGGAAATCATTGGCATCCTGTCAGCATTTTACATTTATACTCTTCCACTTACTTGGGTTATTAGATATGAGTACATGTTTGCTCTTACTGATGTCATTATACACTCCATGGCCTATAGCCATTCTTGTGAAGTTCTGTGATTTATACATGATGCATTATATTATCCTTCATTTCTTTAGTCCATCATTGCCTCTAATCTCATCTAATAGTTAACTCACATGATGTACTCCTAAAATTTTTGGATTTATCATTGATCCTTCTTCTTGCTCTAATCTATCTATCTCTATATATATATATATATATATATATATATATATATATATATATATATATATATATATATATATATATATATATTATAAAGCTTAATTCTGCATCTTGATATATTTTTAATTTGTGTTACTTTCAACAAACTAAATGTATTATTTTCTATATAGGCGGCGGGTATTTTTTATTTGAATACGTCTAATTCAGAAGAGGTCGCAGCAGCAGATGTCAAAGGAATCTCCGTCATTGCCGCCCAAGAACAGGAGAGAAAAAAAGAAAAAAGAAATAGTTTGCCGCAATATGCTTATGTAGATAAATTATAAAATCATTCATTTCGCATATAGTCTACATGATGTTTCATGATTTGCTAATATTCAGTTTGTATAATATGATTGATAGATGTGAGCGATTTGATTTTCTGACACATTTTAATAAGAAATTCTTTAAGTTATAATCAAGTATATATTTTTTAATTAAAACATTGAAATTTCACCTCAAGTGCAGTCGACAGCAAATATGAATAATGCCCTGAATTAATGGTCAATTAAGAATTTTCTTATTTAGATGAAGAATATTTAGTTGAGTGAACTAATTGGTAAGAGTTAAAAAAATATATATTTCTATATAGTGAGAGGTATATATGTAGTTATATATAAATATCTAACACACTTATTTGTAAAAAAAAAAAAAGAGCTATGAAACACAAAAATTGAAAAATTATAAGGCCCGACTTAGTTAACATGATTTAACTAGTGTATATCATAAGCTATAATTGATTCACTTCCCCATACTTTGGGGAGGGATTGATATATTTTAATAGGCATGAATTATGTAGAATAATTTCAATGGTAAAATTTGTAGGATCATGAGTTGAGGCAAATTTGGTTCGGCCTACAATTTTTGTTCTATTGCGCTTGAAAAAAAAGATGAAATAAGAGACGATGGAGACAAAGGGCAAATGTACGTGCAAAAGTCTCATATAGAGCCTACTCAAGTAGACAACAGTGTACAAATAGATCTATGGGCTAAAGGAAGAGGACTCACCCCACCTACTTGCACAAGACCCTAGATCAGGGTTGTGCTTTCTTGGGTCTCATCAAGGCAAGCCCAAGCCTCCAATCCTTGGTTGGATTGGCTTAGAGTTTTGACCAGGTGAGGAACCCAAATTAACCCTCATGGGCAAGACATGCCCTGGGTCACCCAAATCAACCAAAGACTCTAGGAGCCTTCCTATGAACCCTAGGAACTACTTTAACCATCAAAATTCACCTTGGGAGAAGGTTCTACCTAGAATGATCCATAGCCTCACCAAAGGCCTCCATAACTCCACCAAACCCTAACATGCCCTTTTGACCCCAAAATTTTGTGGCACTTGAGGATGGTTAAAACCAATTGGCCATGGCCTAATTTTGGTCAAATTTTCACCAATTGACCACATTCTCACCCAATTGAACCTCACTCAACATGGTCATGACACCACACCATGTGGTAAACCCAATTGGCATCATGGGGTCAACCCTTATAATTCACTTAATTAGTTAATTAATTAATTAGAAGAATTATGAAATTCTATTATGGCCTAAATTTTGGACTAGATCCAATCCAAAACCCTAAAATCCAACCCAATGCATATGGCCAATGAAACCCATAGCCCTTTCTTAATGGGTTACCAATAATCCAAGACCATCCTGCCATGACTTGTGGGTGACACTACAAGAAAACCCAAGTCAAGTCCAAACACTAGAGGACAAAACCACGTGCTTCATCATGGGGGAGGCCACATGGAAACTTGGTCATGGACCCTTTAACCCACCTTTGGAGAGGCCAAATCAGGCCTTGGGCAGCGAAGTCCAGACTATATCTGGTCTTAGCCACCCACCAAAATTCTCCCCAAACAAACCAAGCCCTCCTCCAAGTCACCTTCACTCCCATTAGCACCACCATGGCTAATACATGGAGAATGGGAAATGCACTGGTTTCTTTGCCAAATGCCTCTGAAAAATTCTATCCACATGCTCTGAGGAGTCGTCCAAGCATCTCCACGCCATACCAATCTCCCCCACCTCTCCCATGGATATATAAGAAAGGAACACGAGAGCCCTTAGTGTGCACTGAGCTCCCTAGACAGCCCTTGAATCCTCTTGCTCCTAGCACCAAAAAACACTCCCCCCTCCCCAACCTAAGAAATTGATTCGGCCATCCTTAGGCCACCTCAACCAAAAGAAAACCTTAATTTTGCCACTAAAAGGCAAGGCAAATTTCGGTCACAACATCAACTTATCCAAAACTCAAATATAACCCCCCCAAAAGCCTCTTAAGACCTTCACAAATATTCCTCAATCAAAATTGAGGCTTCTCGAGCTCTCCAACCTATCTCAATAGCAACCTCAGCCAAATTTTGTCCTAGCTCATAGCTAGAGCTAATTTTGGGTCAAATTAAAGCAAGGAGGAGCTTCGTGGTGTAAAGGCGATCGTCTCTATCAAGCCCAATCGAGGCCACACCGCTTGGGACAAGCTATGAGTCGAAATCCCTAAATTTAGCCCGTATTTTAGTCCTTTGTGAAAGAAATGAAAAATGCATGTCCACCTGGCTATATAGATAGCTTCTTCTCGAATAGATGAACGTGTAGGAACAAATCCCGAGTTATTTGGTTGAGAATCAAGCGAGATCTTAAGGTTAGATCATGGCTGGTTCTCAATTTTCTATCCCGTGGGGATGATGAACTGATGTCATCCCTTTCCGTGAATTGGAAACGGACAACATGGATCGAGTCGAGAAAACACCAAACTGCGGGCTACCTCCACGCCCGTGTGGAAAGCTCATCCAACCGCAGAAAGGAGCATGGGCTTTCGACGCTGCCGAGGTTGATGTGACTGCCACGACTTTAAGTAAATAACTAAAAATTTCTAAATTATTTAAATCCAAAAAAATAAATAAAACTTCAAACATCTATAACTTGTTGTAGAAAAATCAATAACCCGTGTCACTACTTCTAAGTCACACTTCTCACCACTTCTATCACATGATTGTTTGCATTTGTATTTTTTGCGTGTATAGATAGCAAGTCGGGATTAAAAGAAGAGTGACCTCTTGTTGGTCACGATGTCTTAATGAGCATTGTTTGTCGGGTCGATCCCGGCGAGCAATGTGAGTTACCACATCAGGATTCACACGAATATGATTGTGTTAAGGATCCAATGGATATAACTTATGTCACGTTGCATGTTACGGGTCCGTATTTAATGACTCTTATTTTAAAAATAAAATATATATTTCTCTACTTATTATATTCGTCAAAATTTAAAATTATGCATGTAGCAAATTAGGTCATATGTAAGGCCAACTCTATGCAAAATCCATCTTGGGTAATACCCTTTAGATTTCTTGGATCATTAGGACAGAGCTGGTTGGCGACCCTGTCAATATCCTATGTATCCGGAGGCTTACCCTAAGCACTTAGGTGCTAGTTATGACACATTCTTATTAGAAAGTGTGTTGGGCTAAGACTAGATGCTTGATAATATTTTCAACGTCTCTGGATATTGTTCTTTGTTGATTTTTTTGTGCTAGCCAAGCTTCATTTTTATGCTTTCTGGTATGCTTACATGCTGGATATGCTTGATAGTATATTCGGGAGTTATTCTGCAGGGAACCATGTCTATATATATGCACACATATAGGTACCATTAAAGGGGAGCATATGATGATTTCTATTAACTTGCTTGCAGGTGTTCTTTAGCTCCCCCGATAAAAAAAACACACCTCATTATATGTTCAATGTTTGTTGGTTTTCCCGCTAACGTTGTTTTCATGCAGGTCGAGTCATTTTTTTTCCTATGTACTTTTTAGAGCCCTTAGTAGAGACTTGTATTAGAAATAAAGTAAGAATACATGGACCATAAGTTGTTTGCTTGTTTTCTGTACCTTAATTTTAAATCTCATTTATGTATAGAATTATGACTGGGCATGTATATGCAAACTTCGACCGCATTTTTTTCTGGGGTATACCGCCAACTCAACGACACCAGCCTTTTATTATTTCATGTTTGGCTTGTTTGCTCGCTTTTCGGGTATGTTTATATGTTTGGATTGTTTTCATCATTTATTTTGTTTGATCCGGGATGCTAGAAAAATTACAATTTAGGCTTTTAGGACCTTAAACTTGTATAAGTTTCAACAAAAATCTTAATCATACAAGATTTAGAGAATCTAAATTTTAGGATTAAAAATAGTGAGGATTTTTCAAAATCTCCTTTCACTTTCTTGCATGGCATTCGAGCTGACTTTAAAATGAATTGCAGACATGACCTTATCCCAAATCTGCTACCACTGCTAGTTTATCACTGGCCAACAATGCTCACTACTGTCCTGTCACCACCGTCCCCCTGACAAACACATTACTTATGAAATATATTATTTTCATTTTACTTCAAATAGAAAGAAATGAAGTTTTTAATTTATTTTATACCAAACCAAATAGCTCCAAAAATTTTCAAATAAATACATTATTTTATATTTATTATGATTTCAATAAATCAAACATTCTGTTTTATTAAGATTGAACTTTCAGTTATATTTCTCTAAATTAATAAGGGATAATTACATAAATCGAGTATATTTCTTTTATTTTTATCTATTACGAGACATTAAGTCAAATTATATATATATGCCGCTAGCCTTGGCCTGTTGGTGGCGGGTCACTGTAAGTCCCCTCAAGTTAAGATTTTGATCCCACCGTGATGCGGGGGTTCTGGAATTTTAAGCACATGGCGCGAGCTCTATCATGAGGCCAAATAGCTTATGGGAAATCTACATTTCGGCCTTTGTCAAATATCGATTACACTAGTGCTGATGTAGCCGTATGTTGCCGTCTGAATTACAGTATTACCTAGATAATGGCACTATTGACTAACATCAAACCAAACAATCCCAACGAACAGATAATTAATTTCTCCGCTGAATATTATAACAATTAACACCTCAGTATGATATGCAGCTTATTTAACTTTCTAAAAGCTAAATAAAGTTTATAATTTGCCATTGAAGTGGTTTTCATCTCTAAGCCATCTAAACTCCAATTAGTTGTACGAAACCCTATAATATTTAGCATTTGGTTTATAAAAAGTTGGTAAGGTATATTTGTTGAATATTTTGAAACATAGGGTCCGATATTTGCTCGTGAATACAAAAATCTTATTAAAAAATATTGTATTACAAATGAGAGAAAAATGAATGATAGTCCTGAGAGTAAACTTTAGAAAATGTATTAAATCTTATCTCCCGTAAGAAATCCGAATTACAAGATTTTATAGGGAGAGAGAAAGAGAGAGAAAGCGATAAGAGAGCCATCTCAAACCCTCTAATCCCATTTTCCTTCCCATTTTATATATAAGAAAGAAAAATAATAAAATAATCCACGTAGTACCTCATATACTGTACGATTTCTTGTCCAATGTCTTTGAGGAAAAAACTGTGATGTGGGGGTGATGTATTGATGGTAAGATGCCCATCCTCAGTGTCTAGGTGAAAATATTGAGTCTCCAGTGTCAGGTGACATGACAGATCTTCTTATTATTCATGATTGCCTCCTTCGATAGCTGCCCTCAAACAGGTGGGATAGGCTGTTCATTAGAGGAAGATGAGTATAATCAAATATGCAGTTAAGCTTGATGCAACCACTTCGACAAACGAGATTGATTCAGTCATTTGGATAGGTTCTCGTTTCAATAAGCAAAAATTATGTTTACCCGAATTGTGTATACATTATTGTTTTCAAATTGACATATCTAGATTCTATACTCCTTCAATTAGTTAATGATTGAAAGTTTTACATACTTACCACTCAATTAGTATATTTTTTAAATATATAACACCTAAACATCAAATTTTACGCATATGACAACTTAGCTATGCATGAAGAAAAAGTTTATTTTACTCCTTAAAGGTTAACATCGTGGTAATTTAGATGTCAGGTGAAACTGTATAGGGTGTGTAAATGCAAAAAAATTATAGTTTAGATGTTGATATATAAATACATAAAAATGGGATGGTATGTTTGTAAACGTCCATTAATTGTTTCGGGAGTTGAGAAATTTTGCTAGATTTTTTTTCTATAGTTGTTGAGAGTTGCAATAACTTTTGTTCTTAAATAAAAAGAGTTCCACACATCAGATTGCTAATTATCAAAAAAAAAATATTGCATCAGGACTGCAATTTGTGTTATCATGTGTACAGACAGATCCCCCTTAGTATATGTGATGTCTTGTTTGTACATGTGGCAGACTCTGATTGAAGGCTTGATGCAAAACTATATTAAGACTCTTGATAAAATATTTCTTTTCTAATTTCATATAATTTCTAGCCGATTGATCGATGAATTAGAGAATAAAATAATTTTAAGATAACAGACCCTTTTTTTTTTGTTTCTTTCATTGTTATATACATTGACCAAATGCCTGAGATCAATGATAAGATTACAAAATTTTGAAATCTTCAAACATGTAATATATAATGCACCCCATATTTTATATTTACCAATTTACAAAATCACCCTTAAATTTTTTTATAGCTTGGAGTAAATACACATGTTACCACGCAAAATCATACTTGAATCTGGTTTTCAAATTGGGACACTTACATACATACCACCCAATTTCTATGTATTTACAAATCTAACACTTAAATTTTACTTTTTACATTGATATCATTTAAAGGTATGATGGTATATATATTAAAAAATTGAAGTTTAGGTGTAATATATGCAAATACATGGAAATTAAGGGTATTTATGTAAATATACCTTAGAAGTAACTACTTCTACCTTGTTTATCAGTTTAACCGAAACTCCTGAACTTGACTTTTTACAATCGCGGGTTAAGGTCTTAATTAATTATTAATCTTTGGTTAAGAAACATATTTTATTTAAATACAGTTGACAATTTTGGCGGGAAGGATTATATATTATAGAAGCATGACTTCAAGATGCACTGAAAAAATTTTGTTGAGGTAAGTTCAACCCTTCACACTCCTCAAAACATAGGGACATAGCACATGAAATATTATTTGTAGATTTCACAGCTCAAACTATAGTATTATTAAACCCGCGCCTCCCTTGACTCCTTCATCACTGATCTTTTCTTGCCCACAACTTGTCTGGCGATCTCTGCTCGATATAGTGTAGTGGAGATTTCAGAGAAATTGTCCCCTCAAAAGTCTTGGACAAGGGTACATAATTTGTTTTCGCGCTTGAGACAAAAGAAAAATTCCCCGCTCGTCATCCCCCTTGGTGATACATGTCGGGGATGGAGACGCTAATAGAAATGTGAGTTACGTAATATTAAAATTTGGGAAAAATTATTCCGTCCGGAGTCCGGACGCAGAGCTGCGTCCGGACGACGGATGTAATACAACGGAGGTCAAAGATCACAGCCGTCGGCTGTTTCACAGCTGACCTCCACTGTATCACAACCATCGTCCGGACGCAGCTCGCGTTTTGAGGTGTAAGATCCACAAATGATAATGTTTTGGTGTGCCTAGTAAAAACCCCTATTTTCTCCAATAATTAATGATTTTAAAATTGAGCAAGGGCGCAATGGTAATTTTATCAATACAATTAAACCCCGTTGATTCTACGTTGTTGTCTTCTTCCCTCTAGAACTTGCTATATCTTCTTTCCCACCCCCCTTCTCTTCTCCACATTCTTCTCTCATCTTCAACCACAGAGCACATTCTCCATCTTCACTTCACCATTAACATAACAGCAAGGAGCTCACATATGGAAGCTACACAACAAATATCCAACGATAGCTTCTCCAACAACTGGCTGAGAAACATGAAGCACTCTCTGGACTTCCTCGAAGAGAGCCTCCGCCGCTCTTTCGACGGGCTCGATGAAAGCTCCTTCATCGACATGGACCCGGATTTCTTCTCGATGCGGTGGACCAATTCGATGGATTTTGATTTCGGCCATCCCAGCTGCGGCGACGCCGCAGCCTCACTTGTGGTTCATGCTGATCAAATTTTCTTCAACGGTCACCTTCTTCCATTGCACCTTGTAAATACTTTGAAGAGCAAAAAGGATTCTGCCACTGAAAGCAAGGGCTGGGATGATTCAGTGTCAGCAAACTCATCACCATCACTTAATTCCTTTGATTTCACTGCAATGAGAGGCTGTGGCAAACCTTTGTCCAGGGAAAGCACCAAGTCTCCAGTGAAGATGTTAATGAAATACTTGTATTTTCTTATTCCTTTGTATAAGAAGGTTAGGAAGTTGAAGAAGATCTCTTCGAAGAAGCCGAGGAGGTTCGATGATTCGACGAGGAGTCCTTCGAGGATGAGCTTCGAGCGGCGGCGGGGGAATCGGGTTTTCGATGTGGCAACTGAAAGTCCTATTCAGGATGCAGTCCTCCATTGCAAGAAATCTATAGCTAAGTCTGCTTGAAAGGGGGACTTGTGGTTCAAGTTTGTGTTTTTATTGGCCTATCCACTTGTTTCTCTTTGGATTTAAAGAAAACAAGGATGGGATGTTAGTGAAGAGAAGGAAAATTGTATTAATTCCTTCTTCTTCTTCTTTTTATGTGTGCTTTCTTTAGGTTTGTTTTAGAGCTACAGAAAGCAGTTGTAGGTTTTAGCTGTTAATGGGAAGGAGAGAGAGCTCTTCATGTTTGTTTAGTCATATATATATGGTTTAAGTAATTAAAAGGAGCCTTTCACCCTTTCTAGTTGAATGCTGATATGGATGTAAATTATTATTATTATTATTATTATTATTATTATTATTATTATTATTATTATTATTATTATTATTATTATTATTATTATTACTTTTTAAAATTTTATTTCTATGTTCAGTTAACAGTGTGATATGGTTGGGTAAATGATTAGTCCGTTATGTTGCTTGGAAAATGTTAGCGGAGGCCATACTTAGAAATAACCCCTTTGAAATTCTTCAATTTGTTCATTTACCAAATATGATCAGATCACGTCCATAATATATTCACTAAGCCTGATTTGGTGTAGATGTCTATATATAAACACATCAATTATAACTCCCAAATCTTTCATCAAACATCAAAAACGCCATCATTTTAACTTCTGAAAAGGGAAATACACCTTGTCATGCATAGATAAGGTGGTATGTATGTAAAAATTGAAGTTTAGGGGTTATATATGTAAATACATAAGAATTGAGTGAGATGCATGAAAATCTTCCTATTCTTTTTAAACTTATTCTTTCTTGCAATATTAAAATGAAAGAAGCAGGAAGAAACAAGGTGTGGCGACATGTTGCCTTGTCAAGGAAAGCAACCCTGTTTTGTTCAATTCAAACAATGACAAAGAATAGACACCAAAATCAGGTAGTGGCACAAAGGCAAGGAATCACAAAAACACAAATACAGGCACATAATTGATGTGGTTTGATGAGATCTACATATGTCCATAACTATATTATGATCCAATAATTCATTAAGTTCCAAAAGAAATACAAATAGAAATTGCATTTTATATAAATAAGGGACATAAAGATATGGCATTTTGTTTGTCAGTGAATGAGAGAGAGCACATCCTCCTGCTTCAAAGATGAAGGCTAATTATGGAGGAAAAATGGTGCTGTTGTTACCAATCCATAATTGAATAGAAAGTACTCTACTACAAAAGTACTCTAATGCAAAGCTCGTTTAATTGAATAGAAGCTATCTTATGAGCTCATGATGTGAATGAATTTATTTTGATGACAATAATTACATATTTCAATGTTATAATTGTTCATACTAAGTGATTTCAGGGTTAAGCAATAGCATGAAATTTAAACCGTAGAGCAACATCATTTAAATTTGATTATCAAGATAATTAAAAGATGTTCAAAGAGACTAAATAAGCTGAAGAAGATTTTTTTTATTATTAGAGAATCCTAAAAGTTATTAGATTTGTAATTACAAAATGATAGCTCAAGCCCTAGCTTCAAAAGAAAAAAAAAATTATAAATTTAAATTAAATTAAATTTTATTTTAAAAGTATTTTATTTATTATAAATTAAAGAAAAGTTAGTTTTCCACTTAAAAAATATTGACAACATTAATTTATTTTGAATTTCTATTCCCTTAATTTCTTTTATAATAACTTATAAATTATTTAATTTATTAATTAGCTTAAATTACATATCAATAAAGGCTCATTAATTAAGTGATTCTTATGTTGATAAGCTAAGAGACTATATATACTTCATACATGGCAAAATGATAGTTCAACCTTTAAAAGAGGTTATAATTGTAAATCAAATTAAAAATCATTTTAAAGTACTATGCCTATCATATATTTTAGAAATTTTACATTTCCACTTATTTGAAAATATTAACAAGTTTAAATGAATTTAAATGATTATTCATTTAATTTATTTTATATGAATTTATTAATCAACTTAATTTATTTATGAATAAAGCTTATGACTTAACTTATTCATATATTGATAAGCTAATAAAGTATTAAATTAACCAAATTAATATACTAATACTTAATTATGTTAATTAAAATTAATTATTTTATATATTTAAAATTTTATTTATAAAATCAAAATATTTAATTTAATTTAATTTTTTTTGTGATAACATAGTGACATATATGGGTCTATTATAAATTATTTATTTTATTTCTAAAGACCATTTAACAAGCAAAAAAAAAATAATGTAAATATATAAAATTAGTATTTTTATAAAATTCATTTTAAAATCTTTAAATCTAAAAATTTCTTTTTCATTAGATTCATTAGATTTCTTAATTATGATCGAACATGTTACATGTTATACATTTAAGTTTTTTTATCATTTTTAAATATTAGGTATTTTATTTAAAAATTAGATAGTTGTTAAAACTTAATGTCGAGGACCATACCACTTTAACTAGAGATTTTATGCCTATTTAGAGAGCACTTAGGAGACTTTTTATATTTTTTTGGCATATTTAAAATGATCTTAAAATGAGATATTTTGACTTTATTTTTTTATATTTTAGTGAGTTGGATGTGAATTAGAAGATTAATAAAATATTCTTATTCTTCTATTCTCTCATATTCTCTTCAAAGAAATATCTTTTTTTGATATTAAACTTAAGGACTAATCAAAATCTTTTCAAAAAATTAAGCTCATGTATAATTCATTATTTACAAGTTTTTTTTTAAGATTATTTAGTGATCATTAAGTTTATAAGATCACTCTCAAATGTTCTTAAGTTTTAATTTAAATACTTTCTCCTTGCAAAGAAGGACGGGATCATTTAGTGGTAAGAGTGAAATAACAAAATCCTAGACAAAAGTCGACTACTGAGCATGTTGGTAAACGTTAATACTGATAAGTTTTTTAAAAGAGAAAAAAAATAAAATTTTAGTATTTTTTATATTTTTAAAATAAACCTTAATGTGTTTTAAAAACAAATTTTAAAAATAAATGAATAAAAAAACAATATTTTTGGGTTTGTTTTCCATTTTTTGTTTTTAAAAATAAAAAATAAAAAATAGAAGGTGATCCCAAACAGAGCCTAAGTTAATCCTCACTCAATATCAAAATTTCCTTAAGATTTTTGAATCCTAACCCCACCTAAGTGAGATTAAATTATCCTTCCATGATAAGATTATACTATCTCCCAAATCAACATTTTTATTTCCCCTTTGATGTTGTAAATAAGATGGATACCCCGTATTATGTTAATGTCCTCTTGACATGTATAAATATTCTAGAACATCGTAGTTGTAGTTTATAAGAGAGCAATATATCCATCAACTTTTCTTTTAATTTCTCTAATAAGATTAAAACCCAAAATAAAAGTCCCTAGTTGAGTAAATGAGACTAAGACTTGCTTTATTCAGTCATAATAATCATGCAAAGAAATATAAAAGCATGATACTATACTCATAATCCATTCCAAATATCTCGAACCTGAGAGAAGTAAAATATTTCAATTCAAAGAAGTAATTTTATTAATTTAAATTGCATGGATTGGTTTTACCCCAAAATCACTGTAACCATAGATACCACATAGCACTCAAATTAAATTTACATACCCTTATGGAGTAATGCCTAACCACAAACTATCAACTCTAGAGTGGAACAAATTAATATGGTTAACCTCAATAAGCTTAATAAATCTCGTATCAGCTTAATGGTAAATTTTTAAGAGGTTGAACAAAAAAGAAATGAAATACTCTTAATTTTAGATGTCTTAACACAATCCTCATTTAAAGTAAAAAAATTAATGTGCACTCTATTTTTTGTCCTTAGATTCATGTAAATATCATCAAGATATATCAATAATTTATGGCTCTATAAAAAAATATTGGATATAAAATGCCAATAATTATAGAAATACGAATTAATATATGTTTAGAGTAAAAACTTTCTTCTACATTAAGTTAAATGTGGGTGGTAGAACAAATTTCACTCAAGCACATAAAGGAGCTAAAATCTCATTAGATGTTATCAAAATAAACTAGCTTAAAATTCTATGCTAGTAAAGACATGTTAAATATCCTTTAATTTTTTTTGTAACACAAAAAATTTCTCCTTTATAATATAATTATGATAAACTCTATTTGGCCAAAAACTGTGTCATTATAATATGATAATGGTTAATATTTTTCCAAATAACAGGCTAAACATGCTTGATGCATAAAATCATACGCTCTCTATTTATCTAGGTTGGTTTGAAATTATGTACTATGTTGGCTTCTACCCTTTGTTTATAAGATCACTTTAGGTGACCCAAGATCACGATTATTGTAAATATCCTTTATAAACCATGATTAAGTATTATCAATAACTAAATAGATTCGATCCTAAGGCCTACCTAAGATGATGGAATCATACAAACTTGATTTAGTGAATTGTAATCTTCAATAGCAAATTCCCTCTTAGTGTAAGAGTTGATGACCTCTTCTTTTCTATGAACAAAACCATTACAATGATATAATTATCAGAAAGATAGTTTATTATTATAAGAAAGCTAGTTTGACATTAAATAACAAAAGTATTCCCTCACATGTAATTAATCTTTGGTGCTTAAACCAATGGGAAACCATGGAAACAAAGAAAGCAAAATCTTTATAAGTTGGTAAAATTTATGGGCATTGACATTTCAAACTATTTTAAACTACCACTAGAAAATGATATCATTCACATCTTACAATGGTGCAAGTGCCATTTTCAAAGCTTATAATATGCTTTAATGTCATTTTATATCCTCCAATAATTATAAAATAGAATAAATTTTAAATAAATGTATTTGTTCCATGCATTAATGGGAATTCTTTTAGAGTTTCCATGCATTAATGGGAATTCTTTTAGAGTAAAATGTGAATATCATACAGAAAGCAATGCTCTCTTATATTCCTTCCCATTCATCCAAGAAATTCTTGAGATTTAGTTGTTGAAAGAATGGTACAATTATTAATAGTGCATAGTCATGCCTCTTCAACCAGAGTCAACTTCATCCCCCAAAGCCACCATGTGCAAAAGCCTTATAGATTTGATTTCTACTATATGTATTGAAATAAAACTCCATATCAATGATGAGCCTTAGATAAGTAAAGAGACACATGGATTATTATTTTTTTAATTAATTTTTCTAATATATACTTATAAATCGCAGTCTATGCACTATATCAAGCCAAATACAAATCATAACATAACTAGACATACATCAATTCTCTCATATGTTTAAAATCAATTCTATGTAGAAGCCATAAATGATTCTCAAAAGAATATTAGTAGGCTAGATCTTGTACCACAGAGCTGTAGGAGAGTTGGAAGCTCCACATGAGCCCCTAATGGTATTGCCTATTTGCCACCATTATAACCTCCATCCAATTTAGAATGAAGTTGGATCAACAATAACATGTAAGAAGTTTCCCATCAAGAATTTGCATTCAAAAGGAATAGTGTTGAGTTCTTCCCTTATTTAACCCACCATCTTATGAATTGAGAATTTGCAATATAAATTTTATATATATATATATATATATATATATATATATATATATATATATATATATATATATATAATTTCATTTTCACATAAGTGGTGACTAAAAAATTTACCACGTAAACGTCAACATGATTTATCGATAGGTTTCCATCGTCCAATCTATCAACTTAATTAAAACCTTTAAGCAACATTAGTAATATCACTTAAGATCTACTCTTGAAGAACCCTAGTATTATTTGTTATGCCACAAACATACAAGTGAAGCAAATCAACCCATCCTCTTAAGATGAAGAATAGAACAGCATAATTTTCCCAATAATCTCGCAAAGATTAACAATAAATTATCCCTAAAAAGGCGATTAAAATACTAATCTAATCCCAATTTTTCAATAGTCATAGAGAAAAAAACTAGTTTATAAAACTTTATCGGCATGCACCCTGAGGTCAGCAAAGGCTACAATACGGCCATTCCTGTTCCATCACCAATCCATTTCTTAATCCATTAATTAACAGATTCCCTAAAATATGCTTGCATAACATTAGGTAAGAGCTTTATAACTTTCTATTTTGTAAGGGAACCACTTTATTAAAAATCATAAGAACCAACATGGAACTTACTTAATCCCCACGTCTCATTAAAACAGGAGATTTACATCCATGCCACCCAATTCCTTTGTATTTACATATATATTTGGCAAATACTTTATTTTTTTACATTTCTACCACCTAAAGTTTTCATATCACAACAATATATTACTATTTTAATCTTTTAAAAGTGCTACACCTTTTTTTTATATATATAAAATTGTGGGGCAATTGTCTTGAGATTAAAAATATTATCATAATTATCTATGATCCTAATTTTGTGTTATAGCTTTGTCATTTCCTTTTCGTAGCTAAGACATGGGATCTAAACTTGGCTGCCTTGTCTTGTTACTTAAATTTCATGTTTATTTATATCTCCTTATAGATAGTGGTGTAAACGAACAGAGCTTGTGTTCGTGTTCGGTTCGTTTGAAATTTAGTTTGTTTGAAATAAACTCGTGTTCGAAATTGTTCGTGCAGTCAGTGTTCGTGTTTGTTTCTTAACGAACGAGTCGAACACGAGCTGTTTGCGAACGACGAGCTAGTTTGACAGCCCTAATATTAATATATATAAATAATATATTATATTAATTATATAACTTATATTATATAAATATATAATATCTATATTAGTATATTACTAATATAGTATATTAATATATTATTATTATTATTAATTTATTATATATTATAATTTAAAAAATTTAAATTTTTTAAAATATCATAAATTTTTTATATATAATTATTTTAAGTTATTTTATATTTCGAACAAAAAAGATTCAAACACGAACGAACGCATTAATGTTCGTGTTTGATTCATTTAACTTACCGAACGAATAGAAAATGTTCGTGTTCGTCTTGTTTACTTATCGAACGAATCAAACACGAACTCATTGACGAACTGAACACAAACTGTTCGCGAACAACGAGCTTTTTTGACAGCCCTACTTATAGATGCTGAAACTTAAATTTTGCGCTTATGAAGGAATGAGCTTTGAGCCTGCTATATATATATATATATATATATATATATATATATATATATATATATATATATATATATATATATATATATATATATATATATATATATATATATATATATGCATGTCAATATGAATATTTAGGACTTAGAAATGTAAAAACATGAGAAAATGTGTGCTAAACAGTAATTAATTTTATAATAAGCACACATTCCCATCATAATGACTGCTAATGAAAGGAAAAAGGGCATTATCTTAACCTTAATTATGTATGCTTACATATAGTACCTCTATAGTTAACTATTCTAATGAAGTCCAAATCAAATTTAGTATAATCTGTCTAACAACTAAACATCAGTTTTATATATATATATATATATATATATATATATATATATATATATATATATATATATATATATATATATATATATTAAATAGCATTATTTTAATTTTAAAAAAATGAAGTATGCCTTTTCTTGAAGGGGAAAGACACCTTTTCATATACACGGAAGGTGACATATATGTAAAAATTGAGGTGTTAATATATGTAAATGCATAGGAAATTGAGCGACATTTATGTAAATCATACGAACTAAAATTAATGATGGTCCACTCATGAGGACCAAAGATACTTTCGACCCTGAAAATTAGGCAAACTTGCTGTGATGAGAGACAGCAGGTTTGATTTGATCATGTGTATAGCTTGAAAATATATGAACTAACTCATTTTTCTGTAATGTGAAAATAATGCGGAAGCGTAGAAATTCACATAATAACAATCAATCATAAAGATTTATATGGTTTGACACTAAATCGATTCGCTTACTTCAATGGGGAGGGAGATTCCACTAGCACTAGATAGGAGAAAGAAAACACGGTTTGGGATTACAACTCAACGCTTTCTCACCATAATCTCTCATAAGCCCTAAAGTCACTTTTTATACAAGAGGACTAAGACATACAAGTAAATAAAATTAAAGGATAAAATTACCGCTAATTAAATAAAAACTGTAAATACGACATCTTCGTACAACTCACCTTCTAGGCCAACAGCCAAAAGCAACTCACTCAACAAACAGCAGTTCAGGAGCCCGATTCGACCTATTCGGTGCGGCTCTGCAATCCGGTACGTGTATTCAAATTCAAAGACCTTTTCGATTCCCACTCTTTTTAAATGTACAAAAGAGAATAGTTCATTTTCAAAATTTAAACATATAGCAAATTGTTTATATGTAATACTCTCATACTTCCAAAAACAAAAGCTATATAATATGTTCTTTACATACCAAATAAATAAAATTCATATTCTGCGTATTTTTTTGTTTATTTTATAGTGATCCAAACAATATTTATTGTGAAATTTACATTCACACCACATAATTGTTACGTATTTACATATCCAATTCCTAAAATTTGATATTTACATTTACAACACTTTGTTGTCGTACATCCGTTGATCTTAAAGATTTGAGTGTTATATGTATAAATATATAAGTTTAGGTGTCACACATGTAAATATATAAGAATTAAGTGGTATGTACGTGCTATTTCATAAAATAATCACACATTCCCATCAGAATGACTGCTGATAATGAAATTAAGAAAGGCATTATCTTAAACTTAATTATTTATGCTTACATATGTATGGTACCTGTTTTGATACTATTCTTATCAAGTCAAAATCAAATGAAAGAATCCGTCAACGAAGAAAAACAGCGTATTATGAAACTGTGTGCTGCTGCTAATTTAATGTTTGTGTGTGTGTCGCAGTTATTGAACAAAAGAGCTGACTAAAACCAGAAGAAAGCTAAAAACAGAGAAATTTCAAACATTTGTGACGCAATGGATCAAAGGAACACAGTATTTAACAATATAAACATACTAAAATTTGCATAAATATGATTTAAATTCGTTTGACACTGATTTCAAGCAGGGTGCCATTTATTTCATAAGATCCAAAAATACAAAACCATTCCACAGACTATGCAAAACCATTGAAGCCAGTAAATTCCTAGATCTAGCAAAAACAGCACCCATTACCATCCCAAGGAACACCAATGGAAACAATCTCTGAGCATTAAAATGTGCCAAGGCAAAAGCAACTGCGCTCGCCACAACAGCACACCAGAGTGGCATGTATCTGGTCAATGATGGGAGAAGAAAGCCGCGGAACACAATCTCCTCCCACACGGGCGCACAAACTGAGACGACCACTGCATACAAAGCCATGGCCACCGGGTCGCGAGCAATGATTGATTGTTCGACGCTAGAGACGCATACAGGTGGGGAGGTTGGAACTGGAACAAGGTTGATGTTAATCTGTGACAGAAAGTTAACAACTGGGAAGAGGAGACAGCCTAAGCCAACATCTAGGTGCCAGGAACCTCTTAAGCTGAAGCAGAACCAACCGGATGGTAGGGGACGAAATCTGGCAAGGCAGGCATGGAGAATGGTGATGCCGGCGAGGCCTTCTGCTATATCGGTGATAAGGCTGTATAGGGCCTGACCTCTGTGGCTTAGAGACTCCTTGCTGAAACCAGCTGCATGTCCTAAGAATGGGACTATCCAAGATCCAACGAACCAGAAGGAAGCGATCCATAGAAGCATTACCTGAATAACCAAACATTTTTTTTTTTTCAGGTTCAACTTTTGCTAGCATTGTTAAGTTTCATTTAAATTTCACCGTAATTTGGTTTATCAGAATTCAAAAAAGTAGCTCTCGTGGAGAGAAAAAACTGTTGACAATGCTAACAATTGAGTAAATGAATCTAATAGGGGTCATAAAAGCTATTGGAGAATCAAGATTTAAAATACATTTGGACGGTTGAGAAAAAAGAAAAAAGAGGTAAAGTTTTTCATCCTACTTCACATTAATGCTATACAGATGAGACAGGTTTCAATTTGATTACAGGAAATAATGGTATTTAACAATCACAACACACAGGTTTATGATAAATAAGTAGCAGCTCAACAAATTCCAGTTAACACGATTAAAAGCTGAAACAAAACCCACGAATCTCAGAGCAAAATAAGCTCATCAAGCATTAGATTATATGATCAAACAAGCTTGTCCACGGTCCTTCTAAAAAATAAAAGATAAAAATGTAATGAATGAAAATTATGGTGTCCTTCAAGTTACAAGCATCAAAAGAGCATATTTCAATAAGCAGAAAAATCTTAAACAGAAGTACAGCCAAACCTTTCTTAAAAGGAACTCAAGTTACCTCACCGCACATAGGGAACCACTACAAAACTTTGGTAACAGCTTAAAAATAATAATATAAGTTGGCATAAGAAACTATATACCTGAATAATGGTTTCAGCTTTCCATGGAACGGTCCAAGGCTCACCAAGCACGGGGAAAATTTTATTTATGGCCTGGATAAAAAAATATTGTTAAAAAATAAGCTTATAATAAACAGAAGAAGAAGTTTTAAATGACCTTCAGTCTAGCTAACTGGACTCCAAATAAAACATATAGTCATGCCAGTGAGTGGCATGTGTTTACAAGACAGTTGAAACGAATGGTGGAGCAAAGGAGACCTATTGAATTTCAGTTGGATTCAAAAATAAGCAATATGAAAAATGATTTGCACCAAGCTCTTTTATGCTGCTGTCTGGAGGAAATATATCGGTCATCATTTGGACTTTGCAATGGCGCCATTTAACTCAGAATTTATGATTTATTAGCTCGTAATTGCGAAATCTAGTAAATGTTTGTGGCAGCAAGCCAACAAAACCATGTCCTAAAGAAGATACTATTAAAATATTAACTATAATTATGTCACTTAAAAAAATAATTAAAAAAACCACAATTATGTCACTTGATAACTTAATCATTCAGATGGTAGGAACGCAGCCATATCAGGATAAAAGACACACAGGCACCCTCCAAGCCTTAAAAATAATAATAATTAATAAACACCCACATCAAACAGTAAGGCCCCGTTTGTTTAGGGCTTCGCGGGGAGTCACGGGGCGTCGCGGGGGCTTCGGCCGATTTTCGTTCGTTTGGATAGAGCGGCGCGGCGGAAGCGGAGACTAAGAGGAGAGGACGCGAGCAGCGGCAATAAACCCGCGGCGCAGCTTCCTCACGCGGTATTTCTCATCCCTACCCCGCGCGCCTGCCTTCCTTCTCCCTTCTGTCTGCTGATATCTCTGGCTTATCTGTTGCCTTTTCTTCTTTCATATCCACTCGAATCGGCCGATCTCAGGTAAAAACCGAGCCATTTTTGCCGATCTACTTGCAGATCTGAGGTATTTTGAGTGTTTCATCGTAATCTCTTCTCATACCTCCCGCTTTCTCGACGACCTTTTCTCTCGTTTCTATGCTTACGCTTCGTCCGGATCCGTGAAATGGCATGAGATTTTAGGGAGTGTTGGACTTTATTGTTCTTTGCGTTTTTCCGGAATGAAATTCCAAGTTGACCCTTGTTCTCCATCTACCTTATGTTTCTTACATCGCACAGATTATTGTTTGCGGTTTTCTGGCTTTGTTCGAAGGCTCGATCACGTTCAAATTAGGTAATATGAAATGGCTAGAATGGTTTGTTCTTAAGCGCTTGATCTTCACTAAATATGAAATTGCTTACTAATGACAAAAAAATCCTGGAAGAGTTGGGCATCACCTTAATTATTTTTGAATGGTTTGTTCTTAAGGCTTGATCTTCATTAGTGAAGTTTTGCGGTTTTTAAATTGGGCATCACCTTAATTCACCATGACATAAATATTGTTTACGGTTTTTATAGTTGTTCCATGCCTTCACTGTTAGTGTTGTTCAATATGTCATGCTCAACTGCATAGAAATCACTTTATTTTTATTACTTTCAATATTTAAAACATTAAATTTTAAAAAAAACTTGTATTTGCAAAACCTGTATATCATATAAATAAATCGAAAATTTCAAACAGTTTTAATAAACGAAGGGCGACCGGTTATTTTTACGTAAAAGTCGCCAACGAATTGTTTTCCCACTACTGCAACTAAACAGACAGCTTAACTTCCCCGCAAATTGCTTCCCAGTAATGCTTCTGCAGAGCATAAGCAGCAGTAGAAGTTAGATAACATACTGACTCGAACCAAACAGGCCCTAATAGTGAGGTAGTCGGTTTAAGGCCACGATGCCCTTAGGTTCAGATAACTATCATGGTTAAAGCAGAGGCGCACCATGCACTGAGAAAAGCAGTTCACAACTTAAACTGGAAAAAAACTAAGGAAAACAAATAGCCACACAGATTTGAGTAGTGGAATACTACAGAAGACGAAACTAAAAAAATTGCAAAGAAAATAAGCACAAAAGAAATCCTTTTCTCCATGTCAAAGATGTTCATTGCAAAATTTACAAGCTTCTTTTAAGACATCTACTCTCCTAATTGGTTCATCGGATGGACTACATTTAAAGCGACAAAACCAACTAAGGCAACTCTCTAAACTTGTCTGCCACTAAAGCTGATCCAACCCTTTCACGTTGAATTGTAACAAAAATAAATATAAGTAAAATAGCATTATATCCACAATCACGAATACATTCATATTTTTTAAGACATTGCAAAATTTACAAGTTTCTTTTAAGACATCTACTCTCTTAACCAGTTCATAAAATGGTCTACATTTAAAGCGACCAAACCAAATAAGGCAACACTCTAACCTTACCTGCCATTAGAGCTGATCCAACCCTTCCATGTTGAATTGTAAAAAAAATAAATCCAAGTAAAATAGCATTATATGCACAAATAGGAATACATTCATTTTTTCTACATAAAAGTTATAGAAAATAGTAAAAACAAGATAAGTTAGGGTAGGTTGCTTGCAAGATTAAAGAGTTGTTTCGTCGGCTATAAAATGAGTGCCCTATATTCTTTTTGCAGGAGATTTGAAAATCAAAACATTTGGTTGAAAGAATTCTAAATGCAATGTAAAATTGCAATGCATTGGAATTCATTCCTTAGTTCATTTTCAAATTATTTAGAATTCATTGGGTTCAAGCGAATTCTAAATACACTAGTTTATATATAGTGTTGTCGACTGTAGTTGCCACCTACCACTTGTCGTTAACCAGCCATCGCTATCCACTCATAAGCGTCAGTGCCCCCCATCATATGACCCCCCCCCCCCTTCTTTCATTTTACTTCAGACCAACCAAGAAAATATAAATCATGCATTTATTTTATACTGAGCCAAAGTATATCCAACATAATACATTATTTTTACACTGCATTCCTTTTTCAGCAAACCAAACAACTCTAAATAAAAATTAGAATAGCAAAGAAAAACTTCAAAAGATGATGAGATTCTAGTAAAGCAAAAGTATATCATTAGCAATGTTAGTGGCATTGATATCAGAGTTAACCCAAACGGCAATAGTAAAATCAAATATTATTGCTGAATTCAAAATAAGGAAATACAATCTCACAAGCGAAGATAGAAATAATAACAGATATGACACAAACACTCAAACTAGAGTGTATCTTAAGGTCGTGCTGGTGATCGGCGAGGGTTTGGTCCTCCAGAGAGAAAGCAAAGAGTGGGGAAATGGCTAGAAGGAGTGGCAACAACAAACGAGTATGGGTAACAAGAGGGCAGCAGGAATAACAAGTGTGATTGTTGTCCTAGGCAAGGGCAGCAGAAACAGGAGCTGGATAGCGAAAAAGTGGCTGAGAGGAGGCTATTATGGGTTGCGGGGACAAGGGAGGAGAATGATATCAACTAAGGGGAGGAATGACAGCAATGGCAGCAAGCTGGAAAGAGAGAAACAGGTAACTGGATGGTTGGAACTGCGTGTGAATAGCAAATAGGGATTGTTTCGCGTGGCGGCGGGAGAATGATATCAACTAAGGGGAGGAATGACAGCAATGGCAGAAAGCTGGAAAGAGAGGAACAGGTAACTGGATGGTTGGAACTGCGTGTGAATAGCAAATAGGGATTGTTTCGGGTGGCGGCGGTGAAGGAGAATAATGGCCGCAGCGACAGGGGATGCAAGGGACTGCAGAACAGGAAGAAGTCGGCTATCTAGGGCGGCGGCAACAAGAACAGGCAGCTAGAATTGAAAAATTGCAGTGAAAACAGCAACTGGTTGTTGTTCGGGTGTGGCTGCAGCAATGGGGGGCAGTCGGGAGCAACATGGGGAGGATGCATAAGAGAATAGAGAAGACAATCATCACCTCGGGAGCGAGATACAATATGAGCACAAATCAAACCTCTGATACAGTCTTTGAAGGGAAAAAAAGAGAGGCGAACGGCTGCCTTGACATAAAACACACTAAAATCAAACTAAAACACAAAGGAGTGGCCTCTATAGGGTGGGCGACAAATGCAAGCAAACAAGAGGTTTAGCTGACCCTCAAATCGTCCGGACTGAACGGTCCAAACCGGGACTGGCACGGTCTCTCAACAACAAACACTCGTGCTAGTCTCCCAGGGATGGGAGCTTCGACCTCATTCGTCGAAGCTTTTGCCTCATAATATGGTATCAGGTCGGCCACGTTGAAGGCGGTGGAGCTACTGTAACTACCTAGTAAGTCAATCCAACAAGCCTAGTCATTGCAAAGTATATCCTAATAGAAGTATTCATCCTCTTTTGGCACAAGCAGAGCTAGAGCCGCACAGACGTAAATTCTCCCAAAGTAACTTCGAGCCACTAGATCTGTAATTTGGCTCTTCCACTCATGATACTCATTTAAGTGTATCTAATAAAGAAGTATGTAAGGAGAAATCAACTCTAGAATGAAATCTATGGCAGGTTGGACCACACAAAAATGTAACCACTCATGATAGACATCTTCTTATTCTATGAAAGGATCTCTATCACATTATAAGATGTCATTTTCGCCAAAGGTACTAAAGTGATTTCTAACGCTGTTGTTCATCCATTCTCTCTGATCATCTACAAATGTGTACACTGCAGAACTGATTCTAGTATCCACATAATTCTCTAAAGGTTTTCAGATAGCTAAAAATCTTCTCATCACTAATATATTGGACCTCCCTCAGTAGAGGCAACTCAGAAGGTAGGAAATATATCCGAAAATTATGAAATCCACTTATCTGAGATTGTCTTGTGTCTAGTATCAGCTCCTAAAACTCATGACCTTTTGAACATCTAATGTTAGTCATGTTGATGATCATCTTAATGCCTACAAAAGGGTACTTCGAGGCACCACAATCTCATAACCTGCATGAACACCCATTACTTCCTTCTAGAACTACTGTTAATTCAACTGAAGTCGTTCTCATGGGGTCGGCTGAAATCAATGGTGTCTTATCCTTGTCATTTTATGAAAACTTCATCTTCGCCTAGATCAGTGTGTATTTCTTCAACTGCTCCCTGGTCAATGAAAGAGATCATTCACTTGGTTGTGCACTCTGATTCAATGTACCCAAATCCTTGGCACTTGAAATACTTCTTGGTTGTGATGAATTTGGGAATGCGGATTGATTGCACTTATTCTACACTCTGAACAAATGTCTCCTTAAGTGTGGTCAGCTTGGATGCTCCCTCGTGTGCACTCTAGTGGTGAAAACCTGTGCTTGAACTCTAAGGACATTCGGTAATGTTGACTCGAAAACACATTAAGTTTGTATTGAACTGATAAATATTAGCATTGCATCTCTCATTTTATCCGAGGTCGTGTAGTAATATCACTTCCCTTCTCGTTGTCACCATTGAGATGCACTTTTTCTTAACTTAATGGCGACTATTTTTTTTATGGGACATCCTGGAACTCAAAGACATGTTCCATTGTCCAGAGCCACTCGATGAACATGAATGGATCCATGCCGTCAAAATCTGGCAATTCATTTTTATTTCAAAATCCTGGATTCTTTGCTATTGTATGCCAAGTGTTCGGAGTAGTGGTTTTTCATCTCTGAAATCTACTTGGATATGGCAAGTCGTTATTGTGTCTATGATTGACCCTTTCTACGTTGCCACCTCTCGAAGGCGGTGAGCCTCTATTGTAGCTGAAGAATTTCCTGCCGCACGTCCTCTATGAAAGGATCTCAGACATCACTTTGCGGATTTTTCATAAATGGTATTGTGGTATTTCGTCCAGAATAGGTCTATGAAAATTGTTTCTTCATGGTGTGGTTGGGGTTTGGGTATGGGTAGGTGGAAAAAGTGTATAGGGATGATACAAGGTTGGAAAAAAAATTTTGAGTGGTCGTTTTGAAAACTAAGATAGGGAAGAATTTTTATGTGGAGGTGGGGTTAGGTACGAGTAGTTTGGCAACCATACGATAGGATTAAGGTTATGCTAGCTCTGATAAAAAATGATACCAGAGTCAACCCAACCAACATAAGGAAAATAAAATATTATTGTTGAATTCAAAATAAAGAAATACAATCTCAAAACGGAAATAGAAATAGCAACAGACACAACACAAACACTTAAACTATGGTAGATTCTGGGGTGCTAGAGGTGATCGGAGAGGGTTTAGTCCTACAAAAAGGTGGCAAAGGGTGGGGGAAGGGCTGGAAGGCGTGGCGGTAGTATAAGTGTGTGAGTAACCATGAGAGGGAGGTGCGAGCTGCAAGAACGACAAAGGCAGTTGCTGTTCTGGGCGGGTGTAGCAAGAGGACAACTATTCAAGGCAGGGGCAGGGGCAGGGGCAGCGAGGACAAGTACCTAGAATTGGAGAACTGTAGTGAAAATAGCAACAAGCTGCTATTCAAGAGCGGCTGCAGCAATGGATGGTGATCGGGAGAGACATGGGCAGGATATCGAGGGGATAGGGAAGATAATCACCACCTCCGGAGCGAAGATACAACCGGAGAACAACTTGAACCTTCAAATATAGACCTTGAAGGGAAAAAAAATACATTAAATCTAAACTAAAATACAAAGAAACAACATAAATAATACTAGGGTAAATAAGGAGTAGCAACCACAAGCAAAAAGAAGGGTCGTTTAACCCTTGAATCGTCTGAAATGCGCCTGGCGTGGTCTCATAGGGAACAGACACCCGCATCATGCATAGAGTATTGCATTGAAGAATTAATGATGCTTAAGGTTTAATTAATACCTGGTTGTTACAGTTTCTGATATTTCATTTATTACAAAAAAGTGATTTTTCTAAAAAGAGGAATAGAGGTAAAAGTGAAATACACCAAGTAGAATCAAAGTTGGGTGGTTAAAATGAAAAGACCTAACAGGTCGTTTTGTATCATTTTTTATTTTTCATTTTTGTTTCTATTTTTTTTTTGTTTGTCTTTTGTTTTGAATTAAAACATGTTTGAATAAGATAATTATTTTTAAAAACAATCAAAACATATTTTAGGTGTTTTGAGTATTTTTAAAAACAAGTTAATTTGTTTTAAAATAAAAATTAAAAACATATAAAAAATTATATCAAAATAAAAAAATAAAAGAAAAAATAAAAATAAAAATAAAAAACAAAAGTGATGTCAAACAGCCCATTGTTTATATTATTATCCATATATAAAGTCTCTATAAATCTCACAAAGACAAGGTGTGCGACAAGAGTGTTGCCACAATCTCGTAGTCTAAATGACGCGATGAATGGGGGCCTGAACCAGCCAAACCGATTTAGCAGGGAGGCTAAACCAAGTTTGACCCTGCTTAGGGTTAAGGCTGCAGCCCAAGGGTAGGGTTTTCCCCCCTCCTAGTTATTATTTATAATAAATATATTATTTTTTCCATCAGAGTTTAGTTTTTGCTTGTGCTTCTATCAGGAAAGCAGCCGACGTCCCCTATTTCCCCGTTTAGGGTTCCAAGGACAGATGCTGCTCTGGTTATATCCTGCTCCGAGGTGGTGACTATCTCCACATAATCCCCTCCCTTCCCTTACCTAATTGTTGTTACCACCCCTCTAGTGCTTACCTGCTGCTACTACCCTCTTCTACCTGTTTCCTGCTCCCAACTGGCAATCCTCCCTGCCACTTTCCTTTGCTTCCACAACTTCAATACTCCTCCTTACAGCCACTACACTCCCTAACCATGTCCTGCTGCCAGACGGCAACCCTCCCTGTCGCTTTCCTTGTTACCACTGCCTCGATACTCCTTACCACCACTACACTTCCTACCCATGTCATGCTCCAAGTCGACAACCCTACTTGCCGCTTTCCTTGCTATAACAGCCCCTACACGCCTCCTGACAGCCACAACACTTCCTACCTGTCTCCAGCTACAACCGCAATTCTCTTTCCATTGCCTACTAACTGAAAACCTATCCCACAGCCAACCTGCCTTCCACCACCTACCCAATCCCCCTTTGTTGCAACCCAACGGTTGTCCTATCTCTCCCTAGCAGGATATTGATGTTTGTTGTGTTTTATTTTCCTATTTAGAGTCGTGATTATAACCCCCGTTATTTTTTAGTAATAAAATTGGGCTTCCTATCAGATTTTGGGTTAACTCTGGTATCACTAAAAGCCCCATAGGCCGTTCACATGCACAATAGATACATAGCTTTTCTACTAATTTTTCCAATACAAATAAAAATTTAATAGGCCAATCTTTTAAAAGAAAACTACAAAAACCATTACTAATCAAGCATTATATGATCATGAAAATCTACACGAAAAAAAAAGTTAACAAGTAGAAAACAAAATGTTTTATTTAATTTAACAAAATGTTATTCGGATTTATTATTTGCTGCAAGTGGAAACTACTCACCAAGTGCTAATAATTTGACAGTAAGCAGAGAATATCTCAAATGGGATGGTGGTGATACAGATTTTATAGAAAGATAAAAACATCAACAGTGTAACAACCATTATGTAAAAAAGATACAAACAATGTGCAAATTTAATTAAATTTAGACAACCAGGTGTACTATCAGTATGAATACTATTAATAACATGTAGTCGTATGAAATTATTATCAAACTTTAGAATTGTATTATTTCTTAGTCCTTATTCCGCAGTGGATTTAGTTAATGCAGCTAACAATGTATTTTGCATTTGATGCACATAGGTGATGAAAATCTACAACAAATCATCTGTCATACAAATAGTGTTTTCTTTTGATCTTTTTAGTTCTCTAGTTCATTTCTGTAATAACAAAATTTGTTCTCCAATATTTTTATTCCTTCATTGCTTAGGTTTACAGCAACTAAGGGTTTGTTTGGGGTAGCTGTAGCAGCTGTGGAGCTGCTGCAGAAAAAGTTGTTATTTAAAAAATTGTGGTTGCTATAAAAAATTAAAAAAATAAGTCAGACCGCATCTTTCTAACAACCACAGTATTTATCTAGGTCGGGTGATTAAACGCAACTTTTAGATGCAATTTTTCGAAGAAACTGTGGAGCGTCACCACCACCCTAAACGCACCTTAAGTCAATTTCCCTAACACAATTTGCTTGATTTCCTTGTTAGCATATGCCCAGATCTCAACTAAGCACTATAGATTGAATGCGGTTCTCCTCAACTGTATCAGTTTGCATCTATTTTCTTAATATTACAAAGTCTTATGCTGCATTTTATTGCCAAAAGGGAAGGTGGGGTCATGGGACTTTCTTTCCTTAAAGAGATGGAACTACTTGGTTGGTAAATTTTCTCCTAGACTTTCCTACTATAGTTATTGACGATATGTTTCCTCTGATTGAGACAGAATATTGTTTTTGACTAATTGGATCGTCTAACTGTTGTATGGCTTGGAAATCTAAATTTTATGAAATCAAATATGTGGTTTTAAGACAGCAAATTTGTGGTTCTAAGACAGATTATGGGAATATTAAAAAAACTAATTATTGTGTGTGTTGTTTTTCTACATTTTCGGCTCTCTGCATTCACTCTCAGCAAAACAAAGGGGCAGGGGTTGTGTCTCCATTCGTGATGCCCTCTTCTTCTTCTCCATTCGCGAGTCACCGCACTTTTTCCTCTCATGGATCTTGCAAACCGAAGCAAGTAATGCACTAGGTGTGAATATTTCAGCATCTCCCCTTCATTACAGCAGCCAAAAGGAACTCTTGTCTTCTTATTGTTCTTGCAAAGGAAGCCGCAAGATCCCACTTTCCTCCTCTTACAAATCTAGGTCAACCATCTCTAAGCAGATTATGAGGTTTCTTCTCCTAACTCATTCACATGTCTAACCAAACAAACCGAAGCCTCCATTTTCTTGAAATTCCTACAGCAAAGGGGCTTTATATTTTACAAAATGCTATAGCTTCTCTTTAATTTGCATGAAACCCAACAGGAAGCAGTAAGAGGGGCATTCTCCTGCTTTCTCACGTGATTTTACCTCTGATTATTCCAGTCATCTCTTTCTCCTTCCTTATCCACTCGAGCAGCACACCTTACCAGGAGCCAAGCTCCTTGTACTACTCTCTTGAGTTCGACTACCATGGAGAGTCCGACAACTCATAAAGAGAGGAGAAAGGCTCACGCGTGATAAAGTTTCACTCAACAACCTATATTTGAAACTTTGAAGTCGAATCTATTTGAAACTCTCTTTCTACCGGCTTCAGGCACGCCTCAACATGAATATTTTTCTCATGAAGATGTAATTCTTCATGCGGTGAATTTTATTTATACATTTAATGTTTACGCATCCATGAGTTTTATTGTGGCAAAGTTTTCACTATAAGTATGTTTGTGACATGAATACCCTTATGTGGAATAATACCAATTCATCATGAGATGCTTCGTCTTTCATCTGAATTAGTTTTGTTAAAAATTTCCTGCATCGTTTAGTCTTCTATACAAAGAAATTTAAAAATATTTCAATTACATTGTAAGATACTTCATCAATAATTGTATTACTGTTGCATGTCATTTGTTTGAGGAAATGCTTAAAAACGATTTCCAAGCTATTCATGGTTGGATCACATATATCATGTGGTTTCAAGATTCATGTGTCATGATTTTGATAATTGAGGTCATTTATGTTTATGTAGACATTTTATGAGCGAAACCTGTTTGTATATGATTCTTTCGCATGAGTCAATGTTTGCATAAAACTTTTTTTATCCTCATTTCATATCTATATCATTGAATGAAGATCCATGCGCCAACCTAGCCTTGAAACTTAACATAAAACCTGCAAAATTCAGCTTATGCATTGCATTTAAAACATGCTAGATCTTTATCAAAATCAGTGCAAATCTGTCGAATGTTTGTGTAAAACTTAGCATTAAAAGATAAATAAAAGGATGTGCATTTACACACATATCACCTTATTCTTATGTATTCATACATCTAACACATAAGTTTCAAATTTCACATGTTTACTTTCCAATTCTTATGTGGCTACAGATTTAAAATATAATGCTTAAATGTATACAGCCTCTCAATTCTTGTCTATTTACGTATCTTAGGATTTTAAGTTGAATTCTTCAATATATATATATATATATATTATAAATTCATTTAATATTGAAATATTTGCGTGTGGACTTTAATTGGAGTAAAAATTGGTTACAATTGTGGTTCTATGTGACTGAAATATCTTTACATCCCATTTCTATAAATTTATTCCCGACCTTGATCAAAATCAGCTTCTCTTTTCACATTCGTTACATTTCATTTAAGGGATTAATCGATAAATTAGACGTCTTTACAAAGGCACTCATAGTTTTTTGAAATTCAATTCTATAGTCGTCATTTGTGTTAAACTCATTACTATTATTCTCACATCATTTTCATGTATGCAAGTATTTATCACCACACTCACATGCTTATATCTTTATGGCCAAATAATATATCACTTGCTCATACAAATTTCTCTGTGCGACTTTGCGAGATAAACCCGATGGTGATCGAGGCATTAGGTGATTGCAAAAGCTACCATGAAGCAGATGAAATGGTCGACATCAAACTTCGCATCGGTGAGACCTTTCTTAGAACTTTTTTTTTTCTTTTTTTTTAGAATCGTTGGTACACCATTTCGTGCAGGTGTCGATCTTCAACTGTTGGTACATCTCTTTTTGGGGGTGGTGATCTCAATTTATTTTTGAACCGTTTGTACACCCTTATGTGGGGGTGGACGGTTCAGACTTTGTTGATATATTGTGTTTATTGTGCTTGTTTGGATGTGCATCTGTATTGGTTATTATGATTGACAGAGATATGCATTTGCGAATATATTCGTTTTTTTTCTATTTGCACATTTATTTTATGTTCATAAGTTTATGATTTCGAAATTGGTAAATCCATTAGGAGTTTGTTCAAATTTATAAATATATGCTTTTGTTTTGTGTTTTTTAGAAGGGGTGCGCGATAGAAAAGATAGTTTGCATGATTAGGTGTGACCCAAGTTAGACGATTAATCTAGTCACATCACACACAAAGTCAGGTAGGAAACTTAGGAGAATCACTTTAATTATTTGTTTGACTTTGACGCATTAGGGATCAAAAATCGACCCTTAGCCTAGGATTTTTTCCAGGGCAGATAATATAGACGCACTTATGTCTACGCTTAAACTATCGTCCTTTAGTATCCCCCTAGGAAGTCTCCATTTGGCACCTTCATATGATCAACCCTTTCCATATGTGTTAGGTGGTTAGCTGACTTTCCTGAGCCAGGCAAGATATAAGTCCAGACTCCAGGAGTCTTCTCTATCGCATAGAGAAGATAGGTTCAAGCCTTCTTAGCAACATTGGGCTAAATTGTGTTTCTCACTTTTGACATCTTTTCTACCCCATAGAAATAGTGTCGGGCAAGCTTGGCCACACGAAGTCGAGCCATAAATCTTTTATACTCTTCTCTTGAATTCTACCTCACAATGTGTCGAGGGGAATTCTCATTATCTTGTGTGTCTCCTCATTATGTGATGAAGCGATACATTGAACATCCTGATCATGCTTAATCAAGTTCTAAGCCTCAATCTCATTCATATCTTATCATTTTACCCAAAGAGACATAGGTGACCTGTCGACATTGGCACAAGCCATCATCTACGGTGTCATAAGTCCAGTCTGAGCTTCTCTATCTAATGAGAGTGGAGTATGAATCTCTTTTGTCAGCCTAGTAATAGGTGCACCCCCTTAGTCTACGGGGTATCCTTTGATGAGATAGCTCATGGTTGCTAACAAGGATCCTTCCGGTTACCACTAACTAAGCATACTAATGATGAAACTATTGAATCTTGATCGGGGACGTCATACCATTTGGTAGGTTAGACTTCTCATCTCTGTCTCTATAAATTAGGTTTTGAGAGCTATTATGATAGTAGCTCTCACCTTAGCTTAGGCCTCATGCATTCCAGGAGTTCTCATCTCTTAGGTTTCACCCCACTCTTTAGACGTCTTTGCTAGTCCAATGACCTAGACTTAGGTTAGAATGATTTGTGTATGTCTTTCTTTTACGTGTTTTACTTACATGCTTGAATTAAGTGTGGATTGTGTCTTATGCTTGTCTTGTAGATGGACAACCAAAACGATTAATATATGCATAGAATGGATGTTAGGTAGATGCTTATCGAATTAACTCTATTTCCTGCAGGTGATCGTATTAATAATTGAAAAAAATGGGCAAAAATTAAATAAAACTAACTATATTTCTACAAATTTTTTGCAGGTGCTTGCTAGCTCGTGCCCTCATAAGCACGAGCAACTAGGAAAAAGGGGGCGAGTGCTGCAGCGCATCGCAAAATCAAGGTAGTGCTTGTGGTCAACGTGCTTTATAAGAATAACATTTTTCTTGTTGGTGTCATAATAAGCGTAGGAATTCTCTCTTTTCTTTTTCTTTGCTTGCGTACTTGTGTATCTAGTTATGTCGGGATTCTTTAGATTTTAAGCTATGAGATTTTCTACCCAACTTCAATTCTTAATTTTTTTCAAAAAAATCATAACTCATAATCAAAATTTAAACATTACAGCTTATAACTTAATAAAAATATTTGCTTATCATACCTAGTAGAAATTGCATCATCATGCATTTAATACTAATCAACTTAAATAAAATCAATTAGAAATTTAACAATTAAGCTTAACCATTCTTGTTTGATGGTATCATATTGAACTTTTTATTTGTCTCTTCGGGTCTTCACTCATTGCATAGAAGGGGGATCCAACCTGTGAGGATCACTGCCCTTAATGAGTGAATCTGTCTTCATACCGATTAGCATTAACGACACTTTCAACATTCACCGTATAAAGACTTGCATAACATTTTCACAGCTTACTCTTCACAATCAGAGTCTCACATAAAGAAATTATAATTAAATAATTTTTTCTTAATCGATCACACTTCGATTAAACGTATCATCACTTTCAATTAGCTCCATTGCGCCGACATTATCTTTGCATAAATAATAAAATTTTAAATTTTAAAATGATAAAACATTTGAGTGAGCATACATTAAACGGGTTATTCGAACTTCGAGATTGGTTCATAAGTCCCAACACATCTATTCCAATATCAACAGTCTACCACTCTTAACGTGCATGTGACTAGACTCATGGTTTTAAAACGTAGGGGTGTTAGCTAGCAACCCTATTCGAGGCGAGACGGGCTGGAATTTATTTCTCGGTAGGAATGCAACCTATAAGTCACATTTTTTTTAGTTAGGTTCAATCTTTTACCTTATAAGTTCTGAGGTAGTTTTGTCCGCCTTGCCTTTTTGGTTTTTTAATTTCTCATTCTATCAAACATAAGTCCTAACCTTCTAAGATTTATTCAACTCAAACAATAATCATCACTTCACTTTCAAAATTATAAAGCCCACCATAAAATAGATTTGGAGTGACCACAGGATCTCTCAATATTCAGTGCACCCTACTTTTCTTCTGTTGGCTTCCGATAATAAATGTTCATAATTAGAGTTATCTCACATACATTTTCACATATCAATCTTGATATCTATAGTTGTACTCACAGAAATGAATAGTTACTATTTTAATTGAGAATTTTCTTAAGAATTATTATTTCCTAAGATGTAATTAATTAAGACGGTTTGTTTCTTTAGGGATATCAGACCCTATAACTAAAGCAAACAATGTTCATTTATGACAGAAAAAAAACTGATTTTCGCAACCCCACAAAGTAGTGAAACAATCACTTCACGATTAGATCCATCATAGGATAGTATTTTCATCCTGATTATATACTATTTATTGATGTTGTAATTCAATCACAAGTAAGAAATTTTACAATAATAGAAAGAATGATAATAGTAATGATAATAAAATAACTAAAATATTAATTATAAAAGGAAAAGAATTTAAACCTCCATAAATTAAACTAAGATATAAATTAAAAGACAAATTTAAATCTAACATAAAACTACAAATCTTAGCACAAAGCGACACTACCTAAATTAAACTAAACTCGCACATAAACTAAATCTTAATCTAATCATAACAATACAAACATCAAAATTAAAATTAAACACACACGATATATATATATATATATATATATATATATATATATATATATATATATATATATATATATATATATATATATATATATATATATATATATATATATATATATATAGATAGATAGTTGATTTAGATAAAAAAATAAATAAAAATGAAAGTCCTCTTAAGTAACAATAAAAATCTCTAGTGGAGTCGCCATAAAAACTATCCTATGTGGAGAGGACGTACGAGAGGAGACCACGCACAGGAATTTTGAAGTTTCTCACTTGTGATCAAATACAACATTAATGAATAGTATATCGCCCCGAGGGACAAAAATACTATCATATGATGAATCCAATCGTGAGGTGATTGTTTCACTACTCCATGGAGACTGCGTAAACCAATTTTTCCCCTGCCCTAAATCGACAAGGTTTATTTTAATTCTTGGGGTCAGGTATCCCTAAACAGGCAAGCTTCCTTAGTTAGTTACATCTTAGGAAATAATAATTCCAAATAAAACTCTCGATTAAAACTGTGAATATTCATTTCTGCAGAATACAATAGTAGATATCAAGATTGTTATATGAAAATTCAAGTGGGATAGCTCAAATTATGAACACTTATTATAAAAAACCAACAGAAGAAAAGTAGGGAACACTGGATACAGGGACACCCAATATTCACTCCAAATGTATCATATGATTCGGCTTTATAATTTTAAAATTGAAACAATAATTATTATTTGAGTCGAAGAAATTTAGAAAGTTAGGACTTATGTTCGACGGAATGAGCCATCAAATAGCCTAAAAAAAGTGAGTTTCATAGCAAGACCGACGAAAATATCTCAGAACCTATGCTAAGATGAGTTTTGCCAATAAGGTAGAAGTTCAAACCTAACTAAAAAGGATGCGAAATATAAGTTGCATTCCTATAAATTTCAGCCCAACTCTCCTGGACTTACAACCCTCCTGGAATAGGCTGTCATCTAACACCCCTTACATTTTAAAGCCACGAGTCTAGTCACATGCACGTTAAGAGTGATAGACTTTATTAATGGAACAAATATGTTGGGTCTTACAACCCGATTCCGAAGATCAAATAGCCTGAGTAATGTATGTTACTCACTCAAATATTTTATCAGTTTAGAACTTTAAATTTTATTATTTATGCAAAAAAAGTCTGCTCAACAGAGCCAATTGAAAGTGTTGAAACAATCAAGTAAAGTGCGATCAATCGAGAAAAGTTCATTTAATTATAATTTTTTGCATGAGAGACTCTGACTGCGAAGATTAACCTATGAAAATGTTATGCAAGTCTTTATATGATGCATGTTAGAAAAAGTCATTAAGGCTAATCGGTACGAAGTCAGATTCACTCCTTAAGGGTGGTGAGCCTCATAGGTCGCATTCCCCCCTTCTGTGTAATGAGTGAAGGCCCAAAGCGACAAAAAAAGTACAATATGATGCTATCAAACACATATGGTTAATCGTAATCGTTAAGTTAATTAATATTAAATCCATAATGATATAACTTCTATTGGTAAGCAAATATTTTTATTAAGTTATAAGTTGTAATATTTAAATTTTGGTTATGAGTTGGGACTTTTTCTTTAAAAATCAAGTTAAAGTTAAAATTGGGAAGAAATCTCACAGCCTAAAATCTAACGAATCCCGACATAACTAAGCACTCAAACATGCAAGTAAAGAAAAAGAAAAGAGAAAATTCCTACGCTTGTTATGGCACCTGCAAGAAAAATGCAAGTGATCTAATAAAGCACATCGACCACAAAATTACTTGGATTTAGCAATGCGCTACAGCACTAGGCCCCATGTCCTAATTGACCGTGCTTATGAGGGCACGGGCTAGCAAGCACCTGCATAAAATATAGTTAGTTTTATTTGATTTGTGCCTCATTTTTATCAGCTATTAACACTGCCCCCTACAAGAAATCGTGCTAATTCGATAAGCATCGACATAACATCCAGTCTACGCATCTATTAGTCGTCTTGCCTGTCCATCTACAACAACAAGCAGAATGCACTATCCACACTCAATTCAAGCGTACAAGTAAACACATGAAAGAACGAGATCGTCCTAACCTACGTCTAGGTCAGTGGACTAGCAAAGAAGTCTAAAGAGTGACGTCTAAAGAGTGCGATGAAACCTAAGAGATGAGGACTCGTGGAATGCATCAGGCCTAAGCTAAGGTGAGATCTACTATCACAATAGGCTCTCGAAATCTAATTTATAGATATGAGATGGGAAGACTAACCTATAAATTGGTATGAAGTCACCAATAAAGATATCATGGTTACATCGTTTTGGGCCGTCAGTGTCCTTAGTCTACTTAGTTAGGGGTAACGAGAAGGATCCTTGTTAGAAATCATGGGCTACCTCATCTAAGACACCTCGCAAACTAAAGGGGTAGACCTAATCCTAAGCTGACAAACTCGAGTTTAAAACCTAAGCTTTCAATCTCCTTAGCATCTTCTTCAGCCCATTTATTTTCTTAAATACATAAGATATTTATCATTATATGAACCATAATATCAACTAATTTGATTAATTTACATGTTAGAGTACCTATAATCATTTGTCTTTCTATGTACAAAATCTATTAGTAGTAAAAACATCAGCATTTGTTCAAAATCTAAATCAAGTTGACACTTGTGCTCAAGTGATGGAATTTAGGGTGTCATTTCTCTATTGATATAAAACCTTACACCATATAAAAACTTTAAGAGCATTATTTTGGAATTTTTTAAGAACTTCAAAGTGCATTAGTGATTCCTAGAATTTGTCCTCATATTAAGTGATTTTCTTTTTCTTCTTTTAATGTATTATATTCGACAAGTAATTGGTTGTGATGAGATAACAGAAGATAATATTTTCAAAATATTGTTTCCTTTCAAACCAAATAGCTGTAGACTTTCAAACGATGCTCTCTTTTTCCAAACTCATTCAATACATTTTAGCTCGTCAATTAATTTATAAAAATCTTACTTGAATTTCATAAAATTCCATCAACTTTAAATTAAAACCAAAAAATGTTAGAACCAGTCTAAGTTCCCATTAGTCCATTCATAGAAATGTAGTTAAACCCCATTCAAATAAGTTGAATTGGATAAACAACAGCATGTAACAATACTCAAGATAAGCCACGAGCTAATTTCCCAGCAACAAATTCACCATGAGAATCCATAGAATGGTATAATCATGACCTAAATGTTAAATGAAACCATCCGCTAAAAAGTTTCCATTTCAATCGCTATAGCAGCAGAATCAAAAAACAAGAGATGCCAGCCACCATTAAAACAACAGCCAAAATAGCCAGAAAGCTGATATAACAGTGGAAACAAATACCAATGGAAACCAAACATCGCTCAAACCCGAACACTTACTCTATATGCTCGTTTAATAGATGTATTTTTAGCCTTTAACCGTATGCATTCAAATCATATAAGTCTATTTTCAATTTTTTTATCTTCAGAAGACGAAGCTCAAACATTTTCTCTAACAAAATCATTTCTTAATTCATACTTCATAATTTTGCCATACATCCATCATAAAATTCTCAATTTTTGGCAAACACTACTTAGATATTAATGATTTTTATACAGCCAACATTGGAATCCATACAAAATCGTCAGCCAAGCTGTGATTGTATAAATTTTATCTTTAAACCAATAATATACTCCATGATTATCATTGAATCTAACATTTAAATAATTTAATTTTGGTTCGACATATGACAAAATCTTCATGCACCTAGTTACTGATAAAACATAAGATGTCTCATTGAATAACCAATGTTGAAGTTTGAATGCCCAAATTGTACCTAAATGTCAAAACAATAATATGAGGAGCTATCCAGTAACAGCTTTGGCAAATCTTGTAAATACGGATTTACTAAATCCTGCCAGCACCATGAATTAGTAAATTCGGGATTTAATACAGAACTAAGAGAATTGAGAAGAAACTAGATTTACTAAATCCAGGTTTTCCCATTTTTTTTCTGTATAGCAGATTTAAGTTAAATCCCAGTTAAATATGTTACCAGACTAATTTTACCAGGTGCCATGTTGACAAGCACATACAAAACCTTCATAAACCCATTTTCCAGCATAGGAATATCAAGCAAACTGACCAAGCAAGAATTATAAATGTAATACACATCTAAACATTCAAGATATAAAATCAAATGAGATGTGGCAGATTTGAAAATTAAATGAGATGTGGTAGCAAAATAGAACAAGATGATAACTTTACCTTCTGAATGACAATAATCCAATGTTTTTCCTCATTGTCCAAAGAATCCACAATAGGCTTATCCAATTCTCCATCTGAACTGTTCTCCACAAATTCAAATCCATTATCACTCAAAGTGGACTTCTCCTCATCATTTTTGAAGCAAGAGACAAGACCCACCCTCCATTTCTACATGAAAAACAACAACAATAACAAAACGAAAAACATGCAAATCATATCAATATTCAGAAAGCATGAAGTAACGAAACCTTCTTCGATTCTCCACAAGGCGATATGGCGTGGAGAAGATGAAAGCTCCGAGCTTTCGCTGGCAGGCTGCAACATTTTCTTGACAGCCTAAACAGAGAGGGAACAAGCCGCGGAGTCAGCGGCCCTCGAACGAGGCAGCGTCCTGCAGTAGACATGGCGAGAAAAGTACGGCAGCCAGAGAAACCCTAAAGTTTGACGGTGGAGGAAACCCTAATCCCCCATTATCTCTCAGCGCCGCCGCTGGAATCAGCATGGCCCGCCGCGATGACAGAGAGAAGAGTAGGCAGGAGAGAATGGACTAGTAAATAAAGGTTTCTGTTGGACATAGAGGCAAGTCAGGCAAGAAAAGCTGGAGATGAACGGATTGAACTAGGAGCGAGGAAGATTGGCTACGGCTAAGACCAGCAAACAGCACTATATGCAACGTGCAAGTGGAAGGATAGAGTAGCTCTGGACTTTGGGAAAAAAATTTGCGTCCGGACACCGGACGCAGAGCTGCGTCCGGAGTCTGTGAGAGCACACCCCATGTACACCCCATGTACACCCAACCTGCAGAGGAGTTACATGGGTGATACATGGGTGTTACATGGGGTGTATCTCCGTTGTCCGGACGCAGAGCTGCGTCCGGACACCGGACGCAAATTTTTCTCGGACTTTAGGGGGAGTTGCCATAAGGCTGCTTAAAAAATAAAAATTTTGCAGGTATGGCTTTACTCACCCCCCTTTAACTTAATTAAAACCCTATGTAGTCAAACCCGATCTGCCCACATAAGACTTGGCTCGAACAAAAATCTCAAAATAAAATCTTTTCACTCAACCGCTCGAGCCCCTTCGCAATTTGCAATTCGCCAGTTGATCGGGTTAGAGAATTGCACTGATTTGTAGGATTTCTTAGTTTTCAATGTTATGTGTGATGGCACTAGATCTGGTTTAGGCTCTTTGTTGTTGGAGATGTTGTCTGTGAACTATGTAAAGAAATCAGAAGTTAGCTTCACCATCTATCCTTGCCCACGGGTATAAAAATTATTTTTTTTTTTCTCTCATCTATCTTTTCTTTCTGTTTGATTAAACTTAAAACATATTATTTGCAAATATTCGCTTATGTTGTGAATCGGGAAAATTTATTATTAATAGCCTTAAATGAGAACAAACTTCCAGTACGTAGATGAAGGGAAATAGGTAATCAACCAATTATATTTTGTTTTCTTTGATTTTAAAGCCCGCGAGTTGGCTCGGCCTGGCCCAGCCTATAGTCTGGGCTGGCTTGGCTATACTTTTTTCAAATGAAAATTGGGCCTAAACTAGGGCCGAGCTCGCTTTGATTTGTCAAAAACTGAATTAGCATGCCCATGCCTAGCCTGGCTCGCCCAATGCCCAGGTCTAGAAACGAGAACATTATATTTTTCTTGGCCGTAATTTTTGTGAAAATTTATGTAAATACACAATTTTTATGTATCTAACAACGAGAAATTAACGTTTGTATTTGTAAAAGTCTAGTGTTATAAATTTATGTATGAAAAGATGCATATTATTTAAAAAAATTAATGAGTGACATTTTTATACAATGTTAAATACTTTGATGGTTATGTATGTTAATATGAATGCTCTTGAGTACTAAATATTAAAGATTTAAAAATTATATAGCATGTAAATACCTCAAACTTTTTTAGGAGATGTGAGGTATAATAGATTATGCATGGAATGTTGATGAAGGTCTGCGGACTATGGAGTCTAGAAATATTAATTAGTAGGTGTGTGACAAAGAAAAAATGTGTGCATTTGAGGAAGTTGTTGGAGAACATCAGTTGTTTGTCATGCGATTGATTGCAGTGTCAAAAGGCGTTAATCAGCACTATCTTGTAATGGTGATGATGGGTGCCTAAGAGTACGGAGTCCATTGACATCACTCAGTTTGAGTCGTGAATCAATAAATATCATCCCACTGTAAAGTTGGATATTATCAATTGATACCTGTCTATAAAATTTAAGGATACCTGTGGTCATCTAGTTGCTACAACAGTATGCAAAGCTTCAAAATGTTTTTAGATTCTAGAGTGCACTTGGATCAAACTATGCAAAATGAGAACATGAATTGTTCATTCGTTGAAAGATAGACTGATTATGGCGAATACCATATTTATGGCTAATACCGGTGCTTAGTTTGCAACCAGTAATGATAGTCTCTTGATGTAAGATTTTAATCAATGAACAAAAGGCATCAATTTGAAGCACTAATATCATGGTTATAAATTTATAATTGATTTATGATTCAGGAATCCAACACTTGATTCGTCTGAAATAAAACTATTTTTTATTGTTATTATAGAAATAATGATGACTATACACAAACTTGGTATATCTATTGAGATGGTTGTTAAAAGAATAAATTTATAATGACAAGTATAACTAAAATTCGGGTGTCAATAGGAAAAAATAACCTCCAATCTATCTAATTCTTAACCATCCATAAAAATAACACATGCAATTAAAGTAGGGGAATACAACAATAGCTCAGTAAATTATTCAATACATATTATAAGATTCAATGGATAAAGGCAATAGTAAAATGTTGTGCTGATATTAAATCATATGAACAAGAAAATACGCTTTAAATAAAATAACATCATACCGCAACATATCATGTGTCATAATTATCAAATCTAATATCAACAAAAAATTAGTGTTAATAGTAAATGTATATATATATATATATATATATATATATATATATATATATATATATATTAAAGAATGGCCGCGGCGTGAGATCCCCAACTCACCCATTGGCTCAACCCCCGCTAAGTCTGAAGGCACCCCAATGTGCAAATAATTCGAGTACCACCTGACTTAAGGCGACACTGAGCCACGAGGTGATTCGAACTCGTGATCTAAGAGGACTTACAACCTTCAAAGAGATTACACTACCAACAGGTCACGGAATGCGCATATATATATATATCCACACACACACACACACACACACACACACACACACACACACACACACACACACACACATATATATTGTTGAATCCGAGATAGTCCTGTGAATCACACTCAAGAAATAGAGCATGAAAAGGAGCAAGAGAGAGAGAGAGAGAGAGAGAGAGAGAGTGTGTGTGTGTGTGTGTTTGTTTGTGTACGCGCTCTAATGAACATTAAAATGAGGGGATTGTGTCACCTTTTATTCATAAAATGATTCCCTATTTATAGATAAATGGGGGTACAAAAAATGAAATTACAATTGTGCCCCTATTAAAGTAGGGTCTGTATAGGTTATTCTGGGGATTTTATCCCTATGAGCCCAGGGCATGGCTGCACTTCGACTCGATCTATGGGGTTGACGAGGTGAAGTGGACAGTACTGTTGGTCAGTTGGACGGATAGGGATTATCAGTCGGTTTATCTTTCAGGCAAGAACAACTGATCGGATTTCTAAAAATGGTCGATCAAACTAATCCGATCTGTTAACATTAGCAAGCCAAATGTATCGATCCAGTCGTCAACCATTAATTCCCACTGAAGGAATTCATGTCGACCAAGTAGAACTAGGCCATTGGGCGCATTGAATGTGGTTGAAGCTCGTGACTCCATGGTACCTTGCAAAACCCTCAGTCATCTTTGTCATTAAAATGAGTCATTTGGGCGTATATTGTTGAGTAGGCTCAGATAATTTATGGCTAGCATAAGTCGTCAGTCTTCTGGTTCGTTGGATCGTTTCTTGGTGGGGCCTTCTTTGCCATGTCATTCTTTCATGCACTGTCGATTTTCCTTAAAATTCATGTTGATATATTTTTTTGTACATATTTAGTTTCCTGATTTTCTTGCTTCTTAGAAATTATGCTGCGATAAGATTAAGAGAAATTAATGCAAAAAGTGAACAATATTTATGACTACTTAATAATGTAATAATTGCATTCCCCTTGAATTTAATGCCCATGACTCTTATAAATAGGGAGTAAGGTTCCAACTTTTCCCATCTAGTTCTTATTTTCTCTAGCTGATTTGTTTGAAATTTGATCGCCAGTATGTGAACAAGCCATTCAAAGTAGACAAGAACAGCAAAACCGCCTACCATAGAACTTTTAAGAATATGAGGTGAAGAACTGAATCCCACCCGGAAGGTGATCTGAATCATATGGTTTTTGTGAAGAAGCGAAAAATTCATGATCCAGAGGATCTGTTGGGGTCGTTAGAATTGCTCCTCACTTGTCCCAAGGAGAAAGTGTAGGTAGAGGAAAGTGGCCTGGAACTGAGGGGTCATAAAGAGAAAGGTCACTAGAGAGAGATGTCTCGGGTGGAGAAAGATGGTTATTGTCCAAGAGAATGACCAATGTGTCCATTGGTTCATGCTCAAACTCTCTCGCCACCATCCAAGATAGTAGAGCAAAGAGCTGTTGGTGCTTTAGCACCGCCTGACATGTAGGGTGTTGCCTGCCTTGCAGGGTGCCGCTGACCTCCCTCTATCGGCCGAGGGACAGAGCACTGGTGACAAAGAGTTCTCCTTTACAATTTCGAATTAGCAACAAATCATGGATACAAAGGGTGTTTGTTGGGTGAATATGTTTCTTTTTCTAAATCTTGCTTTAAATTATTTTTTGATGCAGACGACCCAATCACTTGGGTGTTGAACATCAACTCCCTTTTGGTGAAGGTTGGTGCTCATATGGTTGCCAAGGTTGTGGAGGAATAAGGGTCTATTGAGTGCTCCGCCTTAAGCTGAGGTTGCGAGTAGTCATCTAGATACCTTAGAGGAGCCCTTAACAAATATGGTTAGGAGGCCAGAATTTCTCAGCTCAAGGGAATGCCAACTGTGAGAGATAGAAGAATTGTTCATCTGAGAGATCGATATTACTCAGGCCTAAGAGAAGCGCCAATTGATTGAGCAGATAGATGGGTGTCGGTCACCATTTGAAATTTTGTCAGTTGCTTTTAATTTATATATACATAATTTTTTTTAATTTTAAAATAGTATTTAATTTTAGAAAATGAAACTGAATAGATCTCATACATTTAATATTTTTAAGTAATCGAGCACAACAACACCAGTAATACACCATCCTAGGACATAGGCATATCACTTGGCGGTGAACTCGGTTATATAAATCAAATAATTTTTTACATCTGTTTGGTCTGTGAACTTTTTGTATGACCGACAAGTTCACTTATATAATATAAAGATTAGATAGGATTTATATTACTCGGGTTTTTTAATTTTCTATAGAGGCAAACTCTTATAGTTAGTTACATCTTAAATGACCGAAGTCACTTAAGAAAGCTCTCGATAATGATCAGGGGTTTCATCTTCAAGAATTCAAACTGTTTGTATGAAAGTCAAGTGTGACAGACTCAAATAAGAACGGTTATTTTGGAATCTAAATGAGCGAAAGGTAGAGAATGTCATGAACTTTGAGGCAAGCCTCAGTGACTTCCCAATCTATCCTAATGCTTGGCTTTGTGTTTTGAAAATGATGTTATTTAATGTTCACTCTTGTCAATTATTTAAAATTAGGGCTTAAACTCGCATGACATACGATCATGTAAATAACTTAGGAAGATTAAACAAACTTAGAATACTAAAAGAGTTAGGACTTATACTACACAACATGATTGTGCAAAAGATTAAAAGATATGGTGAGAATTTATGTCTTACCAGACGAACAACATTGAAGCCCTAAGGGCTTATGTTATTTAAGACTAAGGAAAGTTTTACTGAAGTAAATCTGCTCCATTCTTGAGCGTTGATCGTCGTCTGAAGTCTTCCTCAATCTGCTTGCGTCCTTATCCTACTTCCCAGATAGCTAGCTTCAAACACCTTGCTCGTGTTAGTTTAGGGTTTAAGATTTATGTTTGTACTTGTGATTGTTGTTGGGTCAAGTGTTAGATGACCTACTATCCTCTACCCTAGGGGTCATTGCAGGTATATTAAATTATGAATAAATTTAACATGTCATAAAGTATAAGAAATGAAAACATAATAAAAGAATATAACAACAAGTCTGCCGCCTCTGATGCTGCTGCTAAAAGGTTAACATTATAAATATAGCACACAAATGTATAGAAATTGAAACTAAACACAAGGAAACACAAGCATGCGGAATGAGTTAGGTAGCACATTTAGAAGATTGGGGCAACATGAAAGGATTTTCGGTAAAGGGGGAGCTCATAATCAAGTCTGAAGCCCTAGCAATTCTCGAGGGAGATTCATAGGCAACCATTAGCATCATGTACATGAGAACCAATGTAGAGTAAAATGCTACCCACAAGGTAATCAAGGGAGGTCAATTCTCAGCCCGGGCTATGTGACTGATCCATGAACATACAGAGAGTAACACTTAAAAATTCTTAATTTGGCACATATATATAAGTAATTTATGCTTTTCATCTACTAGGCAAAACATAAGTTTTATTAGAAAAATATGTTATGTTTTATGTTTACGCATTAGACTGTTTATGAGCCAATCACACCATCAGGCTTGAGCTATCAGCAGTCCATGAAAGCAAGGGGTAACTCTTTACCAAATATTAAAGAACAATAATATGAATCCTTGACCCTCCCGTAGTCATCGAGTTAGGATATACTATGCTTCTGGCATACCAAGATGCTTTTCTCATCATAGCCCTTGCCACCAAAACCTCTAATTTACACCATACTTAATGATCCGTAAGTGACAACTTAGAATATCTCCAGTTGCTAAAAGGATTTGAGCACTGTATCTAAGGCTCATACCCCTAAGCATTGGGTATTACTATAGATTAAGTTGTTTCAGGATATTTCTCAATAATATGCTTTAAGTTGAAGGGTCCTAAATCATAACTTGGTGAGTCCTTTTGTCTTGAGGATGATTTTCCTCAACAAATTATAACAAACTCAAATATCCCATAGAATGTCCAAAAATCTTGTAAAAGTATTCAGAGACTTGACTCTAAACGTTCTTAGAATCTCCTTGACTATTTCAAGTTCATTTGACATTATTGAGTTGATCAACCCATTTTGAATCAGGAATTATATTATTGTACCTTAAGTTGTGCTCAGTGTAGTCGTGTTAGTGTCTTAATTAGCCCATTAATGAGGCCAATGGTCAACCTTTAATGTCATATCAAGAGTTATGCAAATAAGCACCCCAAGGGTATGCTTATAGCTATAAGAGAATATTGCACTCATTTCCCTTAATTAGGCTTGAGCTTGTAGTGTTTTGAGATATTCCATTATCACTTATATTTCTTTCTTGGACTATTCCTCCAATGTTATTAAATTAAACCTAATTCAGTACTAAGCTCTTAAGGCTTGAAGGTAAACTTGTAATTTTTGAAAAGTATTGTAAAGTGTGTGTAATATTTATCAAGTGGGTTGAATTTTGTTTAACCATTGGCTGGGGTCCAAATAAATTGCTTATTGATCTTCTAGCTCATGCCCCTGACTCTTAAATCACTCAAATTCTTGTTTCTTCTGATATATAACAATTCAACTAATTACAATTTTACCCTATTTAGAAAAATACCATGAATGAGCTACTATCGTATTTGTCATTTGTGTTTCAATTACTTCAGTGGATTAATCATCACAATTCAACACCCATTCCCACCATTCTAAGGCTAAAAAATTAATTAAATTAGTTTCAGAACAAAAAAAATCTAAAATTACCATTGTACCTCTAGGGTTTATACCCCAAAACTCTCATAGTTTAATTCAAATGGTTATGAAAGTTCACATAACTCTTACTCATGGACTATTTTAGGCAACAAAGGAGAAATTATATTTTTCAAGCATTTAATTATTTTTTTAATTACTTAAGACCATAGTTATGAATTTTCCATGTTAATTAATTTAATTTTTTCAAAACATGTCTTCTGTTCTTGGAAAATTTTAAAAATGTTGCTAAAGGTCAGAGGACCAACTGGAACAATTTTCATAAATTTTTTTAATTATATTTTAATTTTTATAATTTTTTAGTTGATTTTGATAAGAAATTAATTAGAAAAATACATTTTTTTTTTTAATTTTAAAATTAAATTTTATTTTTCTTTAATAATTTTGACCTCAATGAACTCATTAAACTTAATTTTATATTTTTCTAATTTTTAATTTATTTTTTTATAATTGTTTTAAATAAGTAGAATAATTACTATAGAAATTTGAGGCTTTTAATTTTAGAATTGAACTCCCTCTCTCTCCCTCCCCACCCCATGTGAAAAGATGGGTCAATTTATAACTCTCAGGAGAGACAATTTTGGTCATTCAATAAATAACTTCCATAACCACTTAATCAGATGATATTAATACTTCTTATGATATAATTTTTTTATAAATTATTTGAGAGGCTTAATGGCCTTAAAATTAAGCGAATTAAAACTCGTTAGTTTCCTCTTGTTGAAACATTCAATTCGACTATAAATATATAAAATTTTTAATTCATCTAACTATTCAATTACAATGACAAATTTGAAATTGATAAGAAGTTTGCATTTTATGTTCCTCCCGCCAAAAACTCAAAAAATTAATTTTTTTTTAGTATAAATACAATAAACTAAATTTACAAACTTAGCACCCCTCGAGTAAAATAGTAGCTATCTGGACATAAGTTTGGCATTACTTTCAAAGTTTGAGAGAGAGGCACCCATATGAAAGACTGCATTTGTATAATGCACCGCTCGCGACTGCAAAGCTCATTTGACAACTTAGGCTCCGTTTGGCGCTGCTTATCCTGGCGGTGGGCATTTTCTGAACACCATGTTGGTGTTTGGTTAGGGTGTTCGGGCCGGCGGTGTTCGGTTAGGAGTAACACTGATTTCATGTATGTTAAATTGATGTTCTTATCAATTCTAAATCCATTATTTTTTTGGTTTTTCGAATCGTTAAAAAAGATGAAATTTTCTAACAGGGGCAAAATATTCATTTATCCAGCAACAACTGCCAATAAACCGTTCTCTTAACTACATGAATTATGGTACATATTTAGACTTAATAACTCCTTATGGGCTAAGTTTATGAAGGATAAATATTATGGTGACATTCATCCTCTTGCTATTTCTGTTAAGAATTCAGATTCTTTTATTTGGAAAGAGATGCTTAAGGTGGCCGGGTTTGCTGAAACTTACCTTTACTGGGATATTGGTAAAGGGGATGTTTCTTTTTGGTTTGATGACTAGCTTGGTGTTGGTGCCTTATATGTTTCTTTTGGAGGCCTTGCTGACATCAATATTAGAGTTAATGATTTCTGGCAATGTGGTAACTAGAATATCACAAGCTTAAGCAGGTTGTGAAAGTTGAAGATGCTCATTACATTAGTTCTATTCCCATTTGTGATCAACAAATGGATGTTCCTAAGATAAAAGGTAATATTGGTGATTCCTGTACTAAGAGTTTTGCTAATTTCCTTTCTTTTTCTCCCGGTATGAATTTGAAATGGATTTGGAATCCTTGGCTTAAACCATCGATTTCATTTTTTATTTGGAGAACTTTTAACTCTCTTATTCCTACTGATGACATTCTTAAATTGAAAGGTTTAAGATTATCATCTTGTTGCTCCCTATGTCTCTCACATGAAGAGTCAATTAATCATATTTTTATAAACTGCTCATATACTCTTAAGGTTTGGCATTTATGTATTAGTATTTTGCAACTGAATCACCTGCAGTTTAATTATAATTCTATGACTGATCTTTTGTGGGCTGGAAATCTATTGGAGCTGATTTTTTTGCTTCCTTACCTGCTACTGTTTCTTGGTTTATTTGGGTTACCAGAAATAACATTAGATTTTCTAATTCTTCTCCTTCTACTCATGTCACAACTAGATTAATCTGTGGCTACTTGTTTAAAAGTTTTAATTTTCTTAGTTCCTGTAAGAAGAATTCTGTTAAACTTAACAGTCTTCTTACTAATTTGGGTTTCATTGTACATGAATTGAATTCTGCTCCTTGGATTTCCAAATGGTTGAAACCCATTATTCGTTTTGTTAAAATTAATGTTGATGGCTCTTGGACTAATAAAGCTGCTAGTATTGGTGGCATTGTTAGATATTTCACAGGTTATGTGCTTTACTTGGTTTATGGCTAGAGATCGTTTCTTGTTCTCCACTTACTGCGGAGGCCGATGCTGTGTTATTTGGTCTTCAATTTGCTAAACAGATGGATTGAAAGTATGTTGAAATCGAGATGGATTCGCTTATTCTTTGGAATTGTTGTTTGCTTCATGCTATTCCTCATTGGTCTATATCTATTCATTTGAAGAAGATTTTCAGCATTGCTAATACTCTTTGTATTAAATAGTTGCATACGAAAAGAGATGGTAATAAAGTTGCTCATTTAACTTCTAAATTGGGGTTACTTACGCATAGTGCTTGGATTTCCAACATTTTTCCTTTGGATCTTATTATTGCTGCCTTGAATGATCTATAGTTTTTAGGTTTTTGGTGGGTTTGTGTGAGTCGTATTTTCTCTTTTCTTTTGGGATAATTGTCCTTTATTTTCTTTTTTAGGTATGTTGTGTTGTATTGGGTTTAGATAGGACTTTTATCCCTTTTTTGTATTTTTTTATTTTTTCAACACGTAAGGAGCCGTATAATGCTCTTTTAACAAAAAAAAAAAAAAAAAGCCAATAAACCGTTCTGAATAAGCTATCCCAAACAGCAAGTCAGCCTATCCTGATAATCTACAGATTATCAAATTATCAAGATAATCTGCCAGCTTATTAATAGATTATAAATAATCTACAGCTACCCCAAAGAGATCCTTAAATTTCTCAAAATTTTTATGGTTTTAAAATAATTTTAGCTTTTCAAAGCTCGTTGCAGTTTGTGGCAGGAAATCATTAGAACTAATTTAACAAATCCTATTATTTTAGTGAAGAAAAATCTAACAACACTGTTATCGTTAAACTCTACAAACTATTAAATTCCTTGAAAACTATAACTCTATTTTCAAGCTAAAAATTAAATTAAAAAAATCACATTTTTAAAAACATACCCTTTATTTACAAACAACCAAATAAATCCATAAGATAACTAATTTTCAATATTTTACATGTTTTCATAGAAAAGAAACTTCCAACGAGTAAGAGATTACGTTTTTTACTCAGGTGAGTAGCTAGATTTGCTAAAACTGTAATATTCGTTTTCATACAAAACCACATATTTCAGATAAACTTACGGGAATATTGCAAAATAAATTCTTATATAAAAGTTAATAAAAAAATGAGGCAAACAAAGTAAATATCAATACGATATGTTCTATAAAGTAACATTGATGCAGCAGATTTTACCGCAACACTAATCTTTCTGAGAGCTGAGATGTTTACCGTTCAATGGACAAAACATAATAACCCTTTGCCTGGCTGGTAAATTTATACATATATACCCACAATTCTTATCTATTTGCATATCAAACATCTAAACATTCATATTTACATACACAACCCTCAAAAGCTTAGAATAAATTTATAACATCAAAAGCAATAAATATAAATATAAAAGTTTAATTGGTAGATATGTAAATATATAATAATTGGGGGTGGCATGAATGTAAATTTCCTTTAATAAAAGAGAACAAAAAGCTTAGAATACAACACTGAAGTCCTGTAAAGGCAACAACAGAGGATATCTTAAATGAGTACAAAGAGGGAAAGATCTCTCTTGCAGACAAACCAGCATCAAAAAAATAAAAACAAAAATAAAAATAAAAATCCAATTAAAAAAAAATAATAATGTTTATTTGCGCCGTCTTGGTGGACCAATGTCTGGATTTCCTTTTCTCATCATGGCTACAAACTCATCATAGTTGATTCTCCCATCCTATTAAAACAGCAGCAAGTTAATGATACAGCGGGGAAGAAGAAACCATTAATAAATATTGTCTTCGGTCAAAAGCTTTCTCTTGGGGCATTTTTTTACATACCCATCCAATTTCCATGTATTTACATATCTAACGCCTATACTTACTTTTTTACACTTTTAACACTCAAATATCATATCACATCAATAATGCCAATATTTTAACTTTAAAAAAAATGAAGTGCACCTTTAGAAGCATGGGTAAGATGGCATATATGTAAAAAATTAAAGTTCAAGTGGTAAATATATAAATACATAGGAATTCAGTGGTATGTAGGTAAATCTTACTTACATTTATAACACTTTATCTATGCATGAAAATGTATTTTTATGTGATATGAAAGGTTTGAGTGTTAGAAATTTAAAAATCATAATTTAGGTGTCAGATATGTAAATTCATAAGAACTTTGTGATATGTTTTACTTCTTTTATTCACTACAATTTTATCAGGTTAGAATTGGTACAGTGGCTCTAGAAGCCATATTCTGATAATACTCATCACCTACAGCAGAAAAATCACAAGGGATGTCTTTTCTACGTTATGGAATTAGCAAAATGAGAGGAAAAGAATATATAAAAATAATAACAAAATTCCGCAAGAACTAGTCAGTTATTTCAACATTTCAACTACTCATAAAATCCTATAAAATATATCTTCAAATATATGTACATATATAATAATATGAAGTATAAAATAGCTTACATGATCTGTGTCAACTTCTGCTAAAATCTCTTTTATTGTCTTAGCATCACCCATATTGTATTTAGTCAGAGCTTGCTCTAGCTCCTCCATAGTGATATATCTGCGCAAATGGTGTTAAGAATGACTGATGAGGCACAAGAGAGTTTCTGCAAAATAGAATTTAATAAAATTTTCTCAGGCGGTGCATACCCACTCCTATCCTTGTCAAAATATTCAAAAGCTTTGTACAAATGATCTTCTTTGTCCATCCGGTTCATGTGCATTGTAGCAGTAATAAATTCTATATAGTCAATAGTCCCATTCCCATCGACATCAGCCTGTAAAGAAATTAACAAGTCAGTATAATGAGTTTAAACTTATAAAATGCCGAGAAAATGAAAGCACAATGTGAAGCTCTTGGATTTACCCTGGCAAGCACACATAAACATACAAAATGACAGAGAGAGATGCATGGTAGTTAAGGGGTTGATAGCCTACTCAGCTTTTTCTCCGAGAGAAAAGCACGATAAAAGGAAGGACGGTTTACATACAACTCAATTCTTATGTATTTACATATCTAAAACCGAAACTTCAATTTTTACGCACATACCGCCTTATATATGCATGAAAAGATAAATTTCACCTTTTAAAAGTTAAAATGGTGTTATATGAAAGATTTTGGTGGTATAAATGTCAAAAAACAAAGTTTCGGCATTAGACGAATTGGGTGGTATGTATGTAAAAGTTGAAGATGCTGAAAATACGATCGACCTTAGTGATCTTAATATCATTAATAATAATAAAACTTTTCATTTTTACCGTCACATTAGTAAAACAGAAGTTGATGAGGCTTTAAAGAAAACCAAGGGTGGAAAGTCTGTAGAACCTGATGATATCCCAATTGAAGTGTGGAAATGTCTAGGTGATTTGGGGGTTTCTTGGCTTACTAAACTTTTTAATATCATTTTAAAAACGAAAAAGATGTCGGAGGAGTAGAGGAAGAGTATTTTGGTCCCCATTTTTAAGAATAAAGGAAATGCACAAGAGTGTGCAAATTATAAAGGAATTAAATTGATGCGTCATACTTTAAGATTATGGGAGAGGGTAATTGAACATAGGTTAAGATGTATTACCAAGATTCTCATAATCAATTTGGATTTATGCCGGGCAGGTCTACAATGGAAACTATACATTTATTGAGAGGTTTGATGGAGAAGTACAAAGATAATAAGGAGGATCTACATTTGATTTTTATTGATTTAGAAAAAGCTTACGATAAGGTTCCTAGAGATGTTCTTTGGAGAGTCCTCGAGAAGAAAGGTGTTGATTTGACTTATATTAAAGTCATTGAAGATATGTATACTAGAGTTGTTACATGTGTTCGAATTGAAGGAGGATTGACCAAATATTTTACTATTTATGTTGGTTTACATGAGGGATTGGCTTTTAGCCCATATCTTTTTGCTTTATTTATGGATGGTCTTACTGGGCATTTACAAGAGGATGTACCTTGGTGTATGCTTTTTGCTGATGATATCCTCCTCATGGATAAGACGAGAGAAAAAGCCTAGGAAAAACTTGAATTATGGAGGTTTACATTGGAGTCTAAATGTCTTCGTTAGAGTAGAACTAAAACTGAATACATGGAATGTAATTTTAGTAATAGTAGCTATAATGATAGAAGTGCAACTTTGGGTGATCAAATTATTAAAAGGTGTAAATGATTTAGATATCTCGGGTAGATATCTCGGGTCCATTGTTCAAAGCGGTGGCGATATAAATAAGGATGTTAATAGTAGAATTCAGGTTGGTTGGTTGGTTGAAGTGGAGGAATGCGTCTAACCTATTGTGTGATAGAAAAGTACCGCTTAGATTGAAAGGAAAATTTTATAAGATGGTGGTGAGACCTGCAATGCTCTATGGCGCTTAATGTTGGCCTTTAAAAGAGAAGCATAATGCTAAGTTAAGTGTTGCCGAGATGAGAATAATTAGGTGGATGAGTGGCTTTACACTTAGAGACAAAATGCGAAAAGAATATATCCGTAATAAGGTTGGTGTTGCACCAGTGATGGATAAAATTAGAGAGAGTAGTCTTAGATTGTTTGGTCACATTAAACGTCGACCACCTGATGATCTGATTAGGAGAGTAGATGTTTTAGATACAACTTATGTTAAGAAAGGCAGAGGTAGACCTAGGAAAACTTGGGCTTATTGCATAAAAAATGATCTTAGTTTATTAGAATTAAACGAAAATTTAGCATTAAATAGAATGCAACGGAGAAAAAGGATTCATGTAGCCGACCCCACTTAGTGGGATTAAGGTTTTGTTGTTGTTCTTGTATGTAAATGCCCCTAAAAGAAAAAGGTTAGAGCATCAAAACTGAAAATATTCATAGAAAAGGGAAGATAAAACATTTCAAAAATATAAAGATTCCTTTATTTATAAACATTAAAGACATTTTTGAAACTTCTTTAAATTACTAGGGTTCTAATCATTCTTTTTTTATTTTTTCTAGCTAGAGGGACTTATATGATAATAATGAAATAATAAGAACTTATCATAATAATAACAATAAAAAAAATTTCAACGAATGCTTATTGTTTCTCCCCTTCATTAAAAAAAAAAACACATCCAATAGAGAATATTAACCTATAATATTACAAAACAATCATATTCAATCATAAGTTTTTTTTTTTATGTATATGTACTTCTATAATTTCATAATGCAAATAATTTATCATAGCTGCCTTTAAATCCTTTTTATTATTTTAAAAGGAAGATAATTTCTAATTTTATAATCTCAATAAGTAGCAAACAGACTTTTATGTTTCATCATTTACTTTTGCATCAAAAATTGATCCAAATTTGATTTGTAGCCAAACTCTACGTCGTGACATAAGCCCATAATGAAGGGCTGCAACGGCTGAAGAATGGTAGGGAAATTGTTTGGAAAGTGGCCATCGATGTCTATTAATCAAAATAAAGGTACTAAAAAATTGTTGATAAAAAAATTTCCTCATAATTTTGGATGCACCAAAAACTTGTTGATCAAGGCCCAACAAAATTTGGGCATTAAATTCCAACAATAGGTCTCAAAGTCAAAGGTTTCTCGAAAATTTGGAGAAATAGAGAAAGATCACAAGGCATCAAATGCATTTGTCAGAGTCTTCTCCCCCATTCTCAATAGACTAGTTTTTAGAAGTTTAAAGAAGCAATCAGAAGTCCAGTTAATCTGATGATAAGTGTATTTGTCTGCATAAATTAAGAAAGTATGGCCACTTCAATAAGAGTTGAAAAATGTCCTTTTCCAAAGGAGAAATTATTGAGTCAAGTAGAAATATCCCTGCTTATGGTAATAATTTAAAGCTTGTATTACTCTTGCTGTTGCATTAACACAAACACATCAATAACAGAAAAAATAATAATAATAATAATTAAAAAAAAATAAAACTAGTACCCAATGCATGTGCACCCCAAATGTGAGGTCAAAAAAGAAGCTGATGCATAAAGTCTCCCCTACATAATAGAGATGCTACTAAAATAATCCAAACAAGCCATCTATTTCCAGGTCACAAAGGAGGCCACATACACATTTCTCCTAGGCCATCCCTCCAGAATAGATGATGAAAATTCTATATACAGATAGCAAGAGATGAAGAGTTATGAAAACATTCCCAGAAACAAAAGTAAAGATTTTTCTAAAATTTTTAATATACTTGAAATGTCAATGGAATATATATATTACAATTTAAACTATAAGAAATGGAAATAGGCAAAAGACCTTAGCATACATGAAAAAGTAAAAAGAGAGCATACCGCTTCCATCAGCTGTTTAACTTCCGATTCAGAAAGTTTGCTGCCCAGTTTTGGTAGACCAGCTTTCAGTTCTTCATAAGTTATTGTACCACTATTGTCAGTATCCATGGATTTGAACATTTCCTTCAAACCCCTAATTTCTTCTTCAGATAAATTTTCAGCAATAACCTAGTAAAAGGGAATAATACATCTAAAAAATAGCAATCCACTAAAAATGAAAAAGAAAAACGTGTAAATCAGCCAACAACCTTCAAAGCGACTTTTTTGAGCTTGTTCATAGCTCTAAATTGTTTCATTCTAGTTAACACTGTAATGTCAATTGGTTTATCAGATGCCTCTCCATCGACTCTAATCCATGGATGATCTGCAATTATGTCTTACAGTCAAAACAAGGAGATCAAGGGTTTAAAAGTGAAATAAAAAATGAGAAGAAAGACATCATTATTCAATGTTTGCCATCTATTTGAAAGGTAAATATTCTTCCCAGAAATTCACTACTGAAATATCAGACCCTTCATTTGCTCAGAATAAACTATGAAACAGAAGCAACTCTTGTAACTAGCATTATGCAAGGAAACAAAGGACGGGTATGATAAATTTGTAATAAATTGTTCGCATAACATAGGACTCATATGCACTGGAATGCATCTTATGTAGATATTAGCTGAAGCATCATGCTTAGCAGCATCCAAATATGAAAAGGTACCTACATTTATGATAACATGGCATAAAAAATATGACAGAATCAACTGTTCAATAGAGTGAAAAACAATTTACTCAAAACTTCAACTGCAGTTAGCCGCTCTTTTGGATCATGCCTAAGCATTTTCTTCACAAGATCTTTTGCGCTACTAGAAATGGAAGGCCACGGATCCGAAGAGAAATCAAGATGCCCTCGTAAAATTTCATCAAATATGCCCCGTTCATTCTCTGAAGAATAAAAAAAAGTAAACTCCAAATTGGGCAAGACAAATTCTCCTGACAGTACTTAATTTGGTTGGTTGTAACTCACACTAACCTCCCCAAAATGGAGGAACTCCAGAAAGAAGGATGTAGAGCATCACTCCAGCACTCCATATGTCAGCTTCTAGCCCATAATTCCGTTGCAAAACTTCAGGAGCTACATAATATGCACTTCCAACAAGGTCCTTGAACTTTTCTCCTGCATGATCATGACAATTTATACAACTTCGAGAGAGAACAAAACTGGTGGATAATATTCCCACTCATGAGAAAGAACATATGAACTGCATGTTAACTAGCAGTAAAAAAGACTAGTTAAATGTTCTTCCTCCTACAAGTCTTTGTTGATTGAGACAACCTACAAGTCTTTTACAATTTTTGTTTCCCTTATTTTCCAGACAATTATTCATGCTCCATTTAAAAGATGTATAGCAGAGAGAACAAAATAATAAATAAATAAATAAACGTAGGAACTAAACTATATCAAAAGTATGCATAGGAACTGCTCCTAAGATTTTACCAATGATGTTGCTAAACCAAACAATAAAATTTATATAGTTGCAACTAATGACTGTACACTTGGATCTTACCACACAAAATCTTTGAAATATGAATTTCAACAAGTTAACAAACAAAAAGTGAAATTCTGGAATGTATAATTCTTATGGAACCACACAACAGTTATAGAGTGACACTCTAACCCCCCTATGAAAGTTGGGCCATAACTCTGCGTGTTGTCTCTTAGTTTTTAACCTAATGAATGAATGTAATCTTTAAGAATCCCTATTGCACCATCAGAAGCCTAAGCTTAAGTCTACCAGCTATGTCCTTCCTACTTTTAAGTCTCCCAACCGTTTTAAATTCTTAGCCACCTTCTCAACTGAAGAAAGCAAACGAAGATTCACTATGTTAATTTTACGGTCCAAATATTTCTTCGATGGCAGATTTAAGTTTGAAATCTTGCGAAAGTACCGGTCAGAAGTGAGAAATATTCAAATCAAAATCATATTTACACTCACGTAAAACAAAAATTATACAGCAATGCAAATTGATTATAACAAACAGAAAACAGGCCAGCAAAATATATGTTCATACAAGCAGTAAAATAAAGTCATTTAAAATTGATCAAATAACCAGTATATTTCCCTCAAGGCGTGAAAAGGTTGATTGCAACTAGTGCTTATTGAAAATACTTATTAGAAACTAAACTCTATATGTGAGAAAAGGACCAGAAGCCCTAAAAGACTAGGTATGGGTTTGAGCGATTATCTAGGATAGGGCAAGAATGCCTTTTTTATTCCCCGCAGTGCAAAGAGAAAATAATCACAAAAAAAAAGATATGGATCAAGTCGCAGCTAGGCTCCAACAGGTTATTTTAGTGCCCCTAATCCCAGCTAGTATAATGGTTATATTTTATTTCCTTATGATAACAATTCTGTAGAATCGGTTGTACATTACTTTAAAGGCTTCATATTTTAAACACCTAGAAATAATTGTTTACAGTTACAATCAATAAGAACGTGGGATGCATAAAATATTTTTTTATGAAAAATTGAGGACCATGCTAACACTGGGGCGATGAAACAGAAGCGCGATCATGAAACCGCAATCCCAGTAACGGCATTTCTGTGATGCCACAGAAATGGGACCTCGTGCGATCATGGGAGGACCGAACGGGTAACATTGCGAATCACATCTGATTCGCAATTTTTACAGTAACATTGCCGTTTTTATTTATTTCCTATTTCTTTCTCTTATTTCTTATTTCCTAGTTTTTTATTTTTTGTATTTTTGAATTAGGTTATTTTTTATCATGGGAATTTTATATATGTTATGGTAGGCTGTTTTGATTTTCAGTTTTCTGATTTTATGAATTGAGAGACATGAATTTTAGTCTTCGGGAGTGTTGTATACTCTTCTTTTGCAAGTGATGTATCTTATGAATTGAGATATGTTTCTCTAAATATTGCTCTTCGGAGCGTTGTATCGACTTCTTTTTGCAATTGGTGTACAATATTTTACTTAAGAAAAGAAAGTGGAACTGCCTCACCGTACCTCTTTGACAGCTGCCATCAGTCCGGACAGCAGCTGAACCGCTCGAACCTGCTGTCCCATAGCAGATTTCGTTGTTTATCTCCTTCCAAGCGTTGCCGACCTCGCATTCATCCTTTCATTGCTAGTCCAAAACCACCTTCCCATGAAATTCATTCCTAAAATACCTTCTAGGTGCCTTAAAACAGTATCATACGCCCAGCATTATTAATAAAGAAACTAAATTACATCAAAATTTCTAAAAAAAAGAACATAAAACAACAAAAAGGAGAAAAATAAACTAAACAACAAAAAGCTCCAGCTATCCAAAGCTTCAAGTTAATAGGTGCTATCTTCCCCAATCAAAGAACTCCCAGCACCAAAGAATCAACTAATAATTCCAACTTGGAGGGCTAATATATTCTTAGTATGTTGAGATTTCAAATAATTAATCAAGGTAAACTTCCCTTTCATTCGAAGGTATTCCAGTTCACAATAAATTTAACCACCTGTAGTGCATGCAACTTGTTTATCAGGGCTCCTGATGTAGCTATAAATAGGATGAACATACTCATATGCTATTACGACAATTCCAAATAGGAGATGTTTTGATTGTTTATAAATATATCATATCCTTCTTTGAACGTGATAAGCCCACTGATGACAACCATGTGAAAACTAGTACATGCCCATAAGGAGCACATGACAACCGAATCAACAAGATTTAGAGGAAGAGCTTTGTCAAAAATAATATCAGAATCATTCTTTAAAGATCAATTATCATGTCTTGATTGCGAAGAACAGATATCAATCTCATGCTCTTAAGTTTATGTAAATCATTCTGGGAAAGCTGTGCATCGAATGACAATGAGACGTACGATAAAAGCCTGCAAGAAAACACCGAGCAACATTGACGAAAGAAAAATGGCCACCTAGAGACAAAATTTCTACTAAATTTAGAGATATACACATGTTACAATATTTGTACACCTCAAATATTCTTATTGAAGAAGATTGGCTTGACAAGCTTGGAGTGTTCATTCTTTGAATGGGTGTTTATATATAAAACTACATAGAAAAAAAGAAAATAAATAATTACAATAAAATTCAATTTATAGTTATCCATAACTTGATTATTCGTAGATAGTAAATTGATGCCAAAGGAGTAATTCATGGGCTCTTTCTTTCCTTTACATGAATCCGTGGGAAAAGTATTTCCTTATAAACAATAAATTTTTGGCATTTAATTTTATTTATCTATCCCTCTTCTTGATCCGACAACCATTCAACAATTCTCTTTTTTTTTGGTCTCGCAAAGAGATTAAAATTCGACTAATCCTCAAATAATGTAAACTTTGCAATGACCTTTGCAAAGAGATACAATTACCTAACTTGCAAAGAGATAATCATGATCAATCATACTAATCCCCATAGGAATTTTCCATCTAAGCCAAATTTGTGCAACGCTACCACAAAAGTCTACTTGGGACATCGATAAGAGGCCTCCATTGTTTGTTGGATGGACCAATTAAGATATCATAAGATTATGAAATCATGCGATCGAGCTTAGGTTAACCATTCGTCCCCATCTATTACAGTACATACCCTAGAAGCCAACCAGGAAATCATATTGTAGTGATATCCTTAATTGAGAGTATTCTTAAGCTTAAGTCCAATATGTAATCAACTATAAGAGCTCGCACTCTTAAAAAACTTTGATTCACAAGAATTAAAATCAACCTTGGCCAAAATCAATAGCTAAATACGAAAAATCTTTGGGCGTTATCCTAGTCTACCTTTGAAACTCAATCTACTCAGCATTCCTTTCCCAAAACTAAAAAAGGGTGAGAAGTAAAAAGTACCTGCCACAAAGTTCATAGGTATCTTACAGAGCCCACATATCATAACTTTCATATGCAACTAACCTCTTGACATGACAAGCCATTCTCATTTTTTCAATAGAACATTTTCATTCTTAAACATAAAGTTGATGTAGAGAGAAAAGCTATTGATAATTGGAGAGTGAAATGGTGGAGAGGTTTGACAAGGTAATCTCTAACTATCCCGATTCCCAACCCAGACTTTGATATATGACCGGATATCTACTTCGAAGTACTCTCATTTGTATCCTAGGTTTTTCATTACATAAATTTCTCATTGACGGGTTATAACCCAAATGGGCTTTTAGTCATGTTAGATGAGACAAAATCATTTTATGGTCAAGGAATATTACTTGCAGCCAAGTCTGAGGTGTGGTGTGGCTCGTTTGATTAACCAATGCCATATCTGTTAGTTGACAAAAACTAAGAATCCCAACATTAGTCTGTATACTTCTGTCTCTATCCCAAAATAAATTGAAAATGTTTAAGTACTAAATTCATCCTCAATCTGCCTCATATGGTGTGAGGGCATGACTTCTTCTTTTGTAGTACTGGATCACATCTCAAATATTATGCACAATATCCCCTACAACAAAATCTCTCACATTACTTCTCAGCTCTTTAACATAGTTTTTCAACAATATGGTCTACCAAAAAATTATAATTTTTGGATGAGGCATTAAAGTTATACGCTATCTTTTGAAGATAACATTTTCAAATTATAAACCAAACTACTAATTTCTACCTCATATCACCCTCAGTCAGACACATATAGCAAAAATACTTCCTAGTAAGCTTCTAAAATGTTTAGTGAATGACAAAAAAACCCATTAGAATGACATTCTAGCCTCCACCGAGTTTACCTACAATAGTTTTATTAATCAATAAACTATAACGAGTCCTCTTCATTTACTTACAAGGTATGAGCCTTGCAAGCTAATGGACTTAATAAACCTACTCATTTCATATATGATTGGTAACTTTGCATCATCCTTTGTCCAGAGCATGCATGAGCATCAAAAGAATATTCAATATAAACTCTCAATAACTAATAGGCAATACAAGTTTGATGCTAATTTACATAAATATATTTAAATAATATGAGAGATAGAGCCTTAAAAATTTAACCAAAGAGACTTTTAAATAGAATTTTCATGAAGCTAAATGCAAGCGATTCACAATCAAATAAAATTATTCATACAAACTTATTTGAAAGATAAATTACAATATCTATAAGTTAGATATGCAATTGGATGGTGAATTTCCCTAGTATTTAATAAAGTTAACTTGACACTATAATGAAATCTGGCTTCAAAGACCCAGCCTCTTTCTCCCTGTGACTATTCTCCACTTCTCATCTCCTGAAATATCGATCAATACCATGACTTATGTTCCAGCACAAACCTCGTTGCCAACTTGTCATCTGCATTCACATCCTATAATATAGAACAAATCACAAATCATTCCACATATGGCATTAGTATCCAATAATACCTTGTTCGTTGCAGCAGACACTCACCACTAAAGAATTGGAGGTTGACAAATGCAGAGCAACAATAGATCTTAATTGGATTGCTATGAGATTACCTAGATCATCATTCACTACAGTTCAATTCTTTTAAGTCGAAAGTTGCTGATGCAACATCTTGTTCATGTCCATAATCATCATCACTTCAACTTTCTATATATGACCATCTAAATTTCATATACCAACAGCTTACTCGTAATAGTATAATAATTGTGATATCACCATTAGGAGTAATTTTCATGCATAATGGGTTGATATGATATTTTCACATGTTTTGAGTCCTCTTGGATGTGTATTTGAGACATGGGCCATTTGGATCATATGTGTTACAAGGTTTTGGATAAGATACTATATATAAGTCACATTTCACTAGCCATTATGCCAAGGTCAACTTCTCTCTCTCCCTCCTTGAATCTTTTTGTGATTTTTTATCCTTACGTTCATTTATTTCTCTTTGTTTTCTTTACAATCCATTTAACTTATCATTGAATTTTTCTCTTTTTATCCTCTACATTCATTTATTTCTATTTGTTTTCTTTAACATCCATTTAACTTCTCATTGAATTTTTCTCTTTTTCTATATGACTTTCTCTCTCCCCTCCCCCATCCCCCATAGCCCATCCCCCCTCACCATCTTCCCTCAATTTTTCATTTACTTTTTATTGTGGCATACTTTGATCTCTCCCTTCCATAGTGGGGCATTTGTAACGGAGATTTCACTTTTTATAAAAAGTATAAATTGTTGCAGTTTCTCTTGTTCTTGTGTAAACTATATTGAAGTGAAGAACTTCTCTAGTGAAAGCGCATGCATTCCCTTGAAGAAAGACATCTAAAGATTTGGAAAGTTATTTTCATAACAATGGATTGCTTTCGGCAATTTGTATTCCCTTCTTCTTCTTCTATCTCAATTTTAAGGTTTTTGTTGTTATTAATATAATGGTGCTTGCATTAATTTTATGTTAAAACTATAGCTATATTAAGATCTTTTAATTTGCGAGTTATATTATTTACAATGTAATCTTGAATCCTTGAACTTATAGTTGCGTATAGTCAAGTCCATATAGAAGAAAATCTCCACTTTTAAAATTTTCAGCCTATTAAGTAATTTTGTGCTCTTTCTAATAATTTAACAGCCTAAATTGAGTTTCTAGGTCATAATATCAATTTAATTCATTGATAGGATCAACTAAACTCATTTCCTCTTACCAACCTTAGGAAACCTTTAGTTGTCTTGCATCACCGCTTCCCTCTATTTTCACCCACCAAATGAGAAATCATTAAATCCCCTTCTCCCATATCAACAAACAATCCTTCTTCACTTAGTGGGCTTGTCAAACTAACATGAAGGTTGGAGATGAAAAGCCAAAATGGAGCAAAACTTAGGCTTGATACACAAGGTAAAACATCTTTTAACCAAAAAAATTTAAAGCCAAAGGGCGAGGGCTCACCACTTAGTGTTTCTACATATAATATATTTTTCAATTATTTGATATGAGACTAAATCCAAATTCTCAAAAATCTTAGTAATTTCCTACTTATGGCAGAGTTCCGTATATCGACCATTACTTGCTAAAAAGAAATATTTTAACAACAAGTTCAGAAAAAAAAAAAAAAATCATACACCAAGAACATACACAACTACGTGGAGCTATCACGCAAATTACCCACTCTCAAGTATTATTAAATGAAGGAAGCAAAAGCCAAAGACCCATAAGAGCCATACATCACGCAAACTATTTAATCCCAACTAAAACATCAACTTTACTACTGTAACTTACAGCTAAAACACCAAAAAACTTGAAAGTTGGGCTTCGATACAGAAGAGGTCAAGCCAATTCGCATCCTAAAAATTTAAGCCTGTAAGGGTGAGGACGACCATTTGGTATATTTCCACACCGATATAAATTTTCACTATCTAATATGAAATTAAACATAATGCCTTAACAAAAAATGGCTCAAGTATTACATTTCAATTTTAACCACAACTAAGCACTATCCTAAGTTGAAATCAAGCCAGGTGCAAGCCACCCATGGCTTAAGCTTGGCTTCTTCACATTCCAGCCTATATTCTAGCCTCAAGGGTTTATCTAGGTCTGACAATTTAAAGGATCATCATAGATACAGCTTCGTTCTTAGAAATGCATGGCTCATTGTTTTGTTAAGATACTAGTTAAAATGAAGCAATTTAAAAGCCTTAAATAACGTGAAGTTAAATCTAAGAGCACCTTTGAACAATTTCTGAAGTTTGATATTACCAAGATAATAACCAGATACATAACGGAACAGAATTTGGATTACTCTCCCAATCCATGATTCAGTTAAGTTAACGAAATAACATGTAGAAAAAATCAAAGATGAAATCAAGGTGAAAACTTTTCTATAGGATTTGATGAGAATATTAAACAATATATAGCCAAAACAAGAATTATTAGCACGTTAAGGCAAGACAAGAATTTGTTAAATGCACAAAAATATTAAACTGTCTAAAAGGAAAACTAATATGCATAAGTACATCAATAGGAAAGTATAAATATAACATTCAATTTAAAATATTGTAGCACTTAACCATGAAATTAAATCTCACCTAATACAATAATATTCTTTAAAACTTCCCCAAGATGGTGAATATGAGCCCCAACTTGTCATGTAGTGCCATAAGTCGGTCCTTCCCCAAAGCCCTATTGAATATGTCTACAAGTTGAAGATACGTTGGAAAACAAGAAGAGCAAATCAAGCCAAGTTATATTTCTTTCTCAAACTATATGATGGTATGTCTCAATATTTTTTGTATGATAATCGGAAGGGGGTTAATAGTGATGCATAATGTTCTTGATTGTTACAGAACAATGGTGGTGCAAGAGATATTTATGAGAACTTTATGACATGTCAAATTTTATTTTGGATGGCACGATATTCAACTTCTACATATGATTTAAAACCATTTGTTTGCTCCTTCTATTACCATGAGATAAGATAGTCTCTTAAGAAAAATAGAATATGCTATGACAAATCTCCTCATTACACACAGCCTGCCAATTTTAGTTAAATAAGAATTTTAAAGTAAGACTAGGTGAAAGAAAATAAAAGAACATGTCTGGTACCCTTGACATATTTGAGGATTTGCATAGCTACAATCCAATGAGATTTTTAAGGCACAAGCATGAAATGGCTAGAAGTTCAAACTTAATAGTAAGTGTACGGTAATATAGTGGCAAGAAAGATTAATCTTCCAATCAATCTTATATAATCTTTGGTTCAAACAATCCTCCCTATGGGAAGAAGTTTCACTTGTTCCTATTAGGGATTTGTCTAGCCATGCTCCCATAAAATAAGGCTCTTGTAAGATATCCAACAACAATAACAAGCCTTTATCCCACTAAGTGGGGTTGGCTACATGAATCCCTTTTTCTCCATTGCATCCTATTGAGTGTCATATTTTAGTTCTAATAGATTAAGATCATTTTTTATACAATATTTCCAGGTCTTTTTAGATCTATCTCTGCCTTCCTTAACAGATTAAGATCATGTAAAATGTCCACAACACAATTTTTTTGGACATGAAAAGGCTTTCTTGGAATAGGAAAATTAAATTCCTAAAAGTTAAATCAAGTTTCCAAGGTCATTAATGCAAAAGAACTTGAGAATGTCTTCTTCAAACATTTGAATTCTTGAAAATCTATTCCTATTAGAAGGATACATCATTAACATAAATGAGAACTACAATTGATATCTTAATATTTTTAATGATATTAGAGGGTGTTATGACAGAACTCTAGGGCATAGAATTCTCAAAGCAAGAACAAATGGTCAAACATTAAAAATTTTAATTTCCATTTTTACCACTTATAATTAATTCATCTAAATAAATTGAAATAGCCACTAACATAATAAAATTACTCAATTTCAATTTCTCAATATTAAATTTTATAAAATAATAATACAATGTGACTTATTAGTTTATGTCAAATTGGAGAAGGTAATATAATCTATGTGTGATTTTGCTCCAATGCTTGTAATTCTGCATCCATTGGTTCTTGCTAATGTGGATTAAGATTAGCCGTAACAAAGGTTTTTGGGATATGTGACCTATAAATTTAGCGAGGAATTTCCAATTAGCAAAACATATGTGACAATATGAAAGTTGTCTAAGGAATATCATACCTTAGAGTAAAACTCATGCCTGAGAAAAAATGATTTACTTAGGAAGTAATTATGTAGCCCTTAGGCCAAGTCAAAGGTTGTCTAAGTCATGAACAATCTTATGGGATGCGTGGAGCTTTAAGGTTGCATTGTGGGATCATCTTCACGTGCGTTATTTCTTTAAATTTCTTGTGGACAAAGCTCCGTACTACCTAACCACTCTTTTGAAATAGCGAGCATCAAATTTCAAGATGGTGTTTAATTGTATACAACTCAAAAGGGGTATGTTAGATAACATAGATAAGCGTAGAAAGTTGATAAAATAGATAGCAATAACGGCATGCTCACTCCATAAAACAAGTAGTAGGTGCAATTGAAAAAGTGAGGACATGTAATAACGATCACATTAATATTTATCCAAGCCAATCAACTTCTTCATAGCCAAGTTTCACAAGATACGAAATGTTGGGAATAAAATGACAACATTTTAAAGCATTAAAGAGTTTTCTAACAAATAACAAGTTCAAGTGAAAGAAAAGGCGCACATCTAGCTATCTAAGCCTACATTAGGATTTAATAACGCAATCCTTGCCCAGGTAATGAAAGTTGCTCGCCTAGAGGGTGAGTTAACAATGTACTGCTGAAAGTTTGGCTTGAATAATGAGCGTGGGATTTGAAATGATTTGACCGGTTGCTTTGCCATCTGAAATCCAAGTCTTAGCACAAACACAATTGATAGAAAACAGATATGCATTATCAGCATAGAGATTGTTGTTACCATAGGATTGTTTATTACTCATATGACTATTACATGAGCAAGCAGTTAAAGTTGTTCTACGAGATAATCATGTAAGAAAATGAATGTTGGAATGGGGAGTTAAATTGACATACTTAGATATCCTTCTTGAGCAGGCTGTGAAGAACAAAAAAATCAGCAACAAAGAGGAATTTTGCCCCACTTTCCTGACGCCCGAGAGCCGAGCTATTATTGTAGTGGTTGAGTTTGTTGATTTCTTTCCAGTCTATGGCATTTAGTGCCCATATCAAAATTTTAAATCTTGTGGGAAATCAGAGATGAGAGAAAATAATTCTGTATTTCCTTAATTTAAGGGATTACAAATTAATTATCTCAACCTTATTTACAGACTCGCCTACACTTCGACACTCCTCAGTTCGAGGAACAGATGTCTTTCATTCCCAGCTTGGATACAAGATCATGGAAACTCGAACTGTTCAGCCCCTTTATTAGAACATCGGCTAATTGTCTCTCTGATGGAACATAGGGTATACATACTAACCCTTCCTCCAATTTTTCTTTGATTAAATGTCTATCAATTTCAATATATTTTATCTTATCATGTTGTATAGAATTATGAGCTATATTAATAGCTGACTTGTTGTCATAGTAGAGCTTCATAGGACCCTCCCATTGGACTCTCAAATCATCCAAAATGATTCTCAACCAAAGTAATTCACATAATCCATGAGTAATAGCCCTGAACTCTCATTCCGCGGATGACCTTGCCACTACATTCTGCTTCTTGTTCCTCCATGTCACTGGGTTACCTCCAAGAAAAGTACAATATCCTGTAATTGATCTTCTATCTACTGGGGAGCCAGCATAGTTAGCGTCGGTGTAGGCTTCCAGAGTAAGAGCGTCATTCCTTTTGAACAAGACTCCTTTCCCCGGATTGCCTTTCAAGTAATGCGATGCCACATGCGCTACTCGAAGATGAGGTTCTCTTGGATCATGCATGAATTGACTGATCATACTTACAAAATATACTATGTTTGGTAGAGTGTGAGCAAGGTATATGAGTCTGTCAACCAATCTCTGGTACATTCTTTTATCCACAGTTGGTTCTTCTTTAGCTTCTCCCAACTTATAGTTTGGATCTATTGGAGTAGAGATCGGCTTACACCGAGTCTTCCCTATTTCTGCCAATAAATCAATCACGTACTTCTGTTGAGATATGAAGATCCCCCGTGTGGAATATGCCACCTCAATAACGAGGAAGTACTTCAATTTCCCAGTTCCTTTGTTTCAAATTCTTTTACTAATCTCAGCTTCAATTTATGCTTCTCTTTCTCATCATTTCTAGTCACTATGATGTCATCCACATAGACTAAAAGAGCAGTCACTCTGTGGTCACCTTGGCTTTGTTTATACTCAAATTCCTTCATGACTTTTGCAAATCTGTCAAACCATGCTCTAGGAGATTGTTTTAACCCATACAAAGTCTTTTCTCATTGACACCTTGTTATTCGCATGTCCCTTTCAAATCCGGTGGGATGTTCGTATGATTTCCTCATTTAGGTCACTATGGAGGAATGCATTCTTAACATCATACTTTATGCAGATTCACGATCGAAGTGAACGACCGATAATAACAGGATTCTCACAGATGTTCATTTTTGCAAGCTGAACGAAAGTTTCCGATAATCCACCCCATGTGTCTAAGTGTACTTCTTTCGCTACTAACCTTGCTTTATATCTTTCAAGGGATCCATCAGCCTTGTACTTCAATGTAAAAATTCACTTGCAATCAAAAATGTTTTTTCCCTTCGATTTATCAACGATCTCCCATGTTTTATTCCTTTCTAATGCACTCATTTCCTATCTCTCATAGCATCCCTCCATTCCCCTTTTGACAATGCCTCGGACACATTGTTAGGGATGGCGATGGTGTTCAAACTTACAATGAATCTTTTTTGGGTTGGTGATAGGCGCTTAAGAGAGACATAGTGAGATGGTGGATAGAGTGGATTGGATTCTTGGATTTGTGTTAGTTCAGGAACGGTCTTTCTCCTTGAATACACCTGAGAAAATCTTGGGAAATCGTGAGTGACACTGGTTAGAGTAGGAGATTATACGGGTTCAGGATTGGGTGACTCAGATGTGATTGGTTTAGAGGACTCAGGTTCAGCTGGAACATAAGGAGAGTTTGGCTCTGAGGACTCAGGTTCAACAACACGGGCAGGCACAAGCGGAAGGTCAAGGGTTTTAAGTGGTTCAAAGGACTCACAAGTACTATCTTCCATCATTGAAATCTCCCCCTGAAGAGAAGACTTGGAAAAAAAGAGTTTATTTTCTGTGAAAGTGATATCTGCAGAGATGTAAAATTTTATGGTAGAGGGGTTGTAACACTTGTATCCCTTTTGAGTGGAGGGGTAACCGAGGAAAACATATTTGATGGCTCTGGGGTCTAGTTTCCCTCTATGTTGTTTGTGAACCTGAACAAAGGCAGTACACCCAAATACCTTAGGTGTGAGGCCATTTGAGGTTCTGAAGTGAGGGTAGAAGTTATTAAGGACCTTTATGGGGCTTTTTTTTTCTAACACACGGGAGGGAAGTCTATTGATCATATATGTGGCAGTAAGAACGGCTTCTCCCCAATAGGAGTTAGGAACATTCCCTTGAAATAGTAAGGCTCGGGTGGTGTTGAGTAAATGCCCATTCTTTCTTTTAGCTACCCTATTTTGTTGGGGTGTGTCTATACATGATGAATCGCTGGATAATCCTCGTGATTGAAAGTAAGGTGATAGAATCGATTAGAGTAGTCTACAACGATTGTCCGTCCTAAGCGCTTTTATTTTGACACCAAATTGATTTTGAACCATTGAATGGAAATTAGGTATAATAGTGCTAACATCAGATTTTTTTTAAGAAAAAAGAGTCATGTAACCCGGGTGCAATCATCAATTAAGGACACAAACCAGCGAGCCCCAGAAACATTAAGTATAGTGGAAGGAACCCATATGTCACTACGAATCAAATAAAAATGATGAGAACTTCTTTTATTGCTAATAGGAAAAGATACACGGGTATGTTTTGCCAATTCACAAATGTCAAAATGAAACTCAGAAATATATAATCCTTAGAATAAATGAGGAAACATTATATTTAAAACCCTAAAAGAAGGAAGACCAAGACGTAGGTGATATAGCCAAATGACATCTTTGTTCGAGGAACTAAGAAAAGATGAAGACAAATTGCTCTTAATTTTTTGGGATGGTTCAAGGTGGTAAAGACCGCTCCTTTCCTTAGCAAGTCCAATCCTCCCCCTGAGTCCTGGTCCTGAAAATCACAATAAGAAGGAAAAAAAACAGCATAACATTGGAGATCATGAGTCAATTTTTGAATCGACACAAGGCTTGTTGACAGTTTGGGTACATGGAGAACATTTTTAAGGATAAGACTAGGTGTGATATGTATATCTCCAATCCCTGCAATAGTAGCTAAAGAGCCATTGGCCACGACAATTTTTCTATTACTTGGACATGGGGTATAGGCGTGGCAGAGTTAAGATGCGGAGGTCATATGGTCTGTAGCATCGAAGCATATGATCCAAGAGTTGGTTAGAATTTCTCTAAGACATTCATGCAAACAGGTTTACCTGAAAGAGCCAAAGAACATGCTCCAGAAGGCTTCTCAAGAGATCCCAATAAGCTTCTCAACTTCTCAATTTCTTTATTGTTGAACCCCCCTATTGCTGAATTTTCCTCGATATCGGGCTGCTCTGTCATATGCGCTTGAGGCCTTTGCTGCCCCCCACGGTTGCCCCATTCTCAGCTTGGAGGTTTACCATTCAACTTCCAACATTTCTCCCTTGTATGCCTCGGTTTCGTACACCAAAGATTGTCTTTGTTCTCCTTCCTTTGGTTATCTCTACTCGAGTGTTTAGGCAGATCATTTTTCGACTTCTCTTGATTTGTTTTTGCTGCTAAGGCTGACTCATCCAGAGTATGTGGTTCTAGCATGACACTCCTCCGACTTTCTTCTACTCGGATTAATGAGATTGTCTCTTCTAGAGAAGGTGTATCCTCCTTGCCGAGGATTTGGATCCTAACCTGATCAAATTCAGAATTCAATCCTGCCAAAAAATCATATAGCTGATCCTTCTCAATGAACTTCTTCAAAGTGACAGCATCATCAGGGCATTTCATCTCAATTACTCGATAGTGATCCAGTTCCTACCAAAGATTTTGCAACAAAGTTGCATACTCTGTGACAGATTTGTCTACTTGTTTGGTGGCTCCAGTTTTTGCCTTGATTTCATACACAAGGGTGTTATGAAAAACGACGACAATAAAACAAAATTGGAACGAGAAAAATTACACCAGAAAACACGACACAGAGATTTACGTGGTTCGGCAAATTGCCTACGTCCACGGAGCTGCAGAGGATTTTACTACTTTGAGGATTTACACCGTCGAGCGTCTCGACGTTTACAAGAAAGCTCTTTCTCTCTCTCTTTCTCCTTCTCTCCCCTCACCTTCTCTCTCTCTCTTTCACGTGAGAGTGAAAAACAAAGAGTAAAGAAAACCTTTTTCTTTACTTGCTGCGTGGGCCAAGAAAAAGGAGGCAGGAGGCACTTTTTCTTTTCTTTGTCCTTTTAGCTGAAGGATTACAGTGAGGGTTTTTCATGGTTTGCGACAGCACTTTTTGCCTTTTATAAGAAACGAAATCAGCCGTGAGAGGAAGCTTCACGTGGGGGCTTCACGCGGGAACGCGTTTTCGTGCCGGGAAAGGAAGCGGGACCGCGTGAGAAGAAGCGGGAAGCAGGGAGGCGGGAAGCAGGGAGGCGGGAAGCAGGGAGGCGGGAAGCAGGGAGGCGGGAAGCTTCCCGCGGTTTCGCATGAAGATCGACGCGGAGAGGCGGGAGGCGGGAACAGGCTCCATCTTCAACAATTCTCCCACTTGGAGACTGGGACACTGACTGGGCCGTCCACTGGCTGCCTCATCTCGCTACCGTATCAATCTTTCCTCAAACGTGATATCCTCCACCTCTCGCAACTCGAGCGCCCCGTCTTCAATTTAGAAGACCAACCGAAGCTCGCGACACGCCTTCGCCAAGATGAACACCCTTCGTCAACATATCGACAGTGTTCTCACTTCCACGAATTTTTTCAAGCAACAACTGTCCGTCATCCAACAAGAACCGTATGAAGTGATACTTGATCTGAATATGCTCGGTCCCTGATCGAAATGCCTGGATTCCCGCAGCGAATATAGCGACTCGACTATCACCGTAGAGAGCGCCCTTCGAACCTCCTTACTCAATTCTTCAGTAAGCCCCGTAGCCATATCATCTCCTTTCGCGTCCTCCGATACTCGCTATGTACTACGCTTCAGTAGTAGACAACGAACCTGTCTTCCGTAGATTGGAGCACCATGATACTCGCAGTGCTCACCGAAAGTATAAATATAACTCGTAGTGTCTCTTCCAGTATCAATGTCTCCAGCTTGAGATCGACATCAACATAGCCACGTACCTCCGGGCTCTTTCCCGAGAAGCACAAGCGTGTTTCGTAGAGCCTCTTAGGTATCCGAAGATCCACTTCACGAACCTTCCCAATGTTCCTTTCCTGGATTACTCACGTATCTCGCTCACAACTCCCACTCACGAGCAATATCCGGTCCGGTGCGGACCATAAGCATACATAAGTGAACCAATAGGCTGAAGCGTAAGGAACCTCTGCTCATATAGCCTCGTTCCTCATCCGATGTGCGTGATCGACTCTTGCCGAGTCCGAAATGATCGCCTAAAGGTGTGCTAACCTGGTCTGTCTCGTCCATATCGAACTCGTTAAGCACCTTTTTCACATATTCGAACTTGTGAAAGTCTTAACGTACTCTTTGGCTTCGTCTCGATAATTTTCATGCCAAGGATTTGCTTTGCCGCTCTCAAATCCTTCATCGCAAAGTGTTTCGACATCTACTCCTTCGCATTATCGATCTCATCAATGCTAAATCTCTGCGCAATACAGATATCATCCACATACAACAATGGGATGATATATGAATTGTCAAAATACCCGACATACAGATGAATGATCCGTCTCGATATCTCGCTATACCCCGCATTGAGCATGAATTTATCAAACTTCTTGTACCATCGTCTGGAGCTTCGCTTCGTGCCATACAAGCTCTTTTCAATCCGCAACCGAGTTTTCCTTTCCTCGTACCACGAACCCTTCGGGTTGGTGCATATGTAGATGTCTTCTTCGAGGTCTCCATGAAGAAAGGTCCGTCTTCACATCTAACTCGCTCAAGGAAGAGATTTTTAATAGCCACCATGTAGGCAGTACCATTCGATGGTTGTAAGCTTCACCACGGAGAGAAAATCTCGGAGTAATCAATACCATGCTTCGTCGAAAACCTTTAACAACAAGTCTCGCTCGTACCTTTTATCGCCATCATGTTCGACCTTTACCCGATACACCCACTCGTTGTGTAAAGCCTTCTTCCCAGTGGAAGATCCGTTAGCTCCCAAGTTCGATTTTCTATCGAGAATCCATCTCCTCCTTCATGGCTAGCTCCCACTCGCTCGAATTTTACATCTTGCAGCGTTTCTTCATAACTACGAGGTTCTCCACCATCCGTCGCCAGAACGTAGTTTAAAGTAGGAGAATACCTCCGTAGGAGAGCGTCTAGCCCTTTCGACTCGCGAACGGTAGTTAGAGTAGTGAACGACTCGAACCCGATTGCGGAATAATGAGAATGGGTGCCTTGACCCACTCGCGTTGGCATTCACATTTTGATCATGTATCGCGACCTCCGGTAAATCATCAAACTTTACTAGCTCGATTTCGCAGATCATGTTTCGAAACCGTACTTAGGCTTGTCCTTGTACATCATTTTCTCATTAAAGATCACGTTCATGCTCCTTACGATCTTCCGATCCCGATCATCCGTAAACGATACCCAAATGCATCATCTCCATGAGCCAATGAAGTAACACTTTTCGACTTCGCCTCAAGCTTACTTCGAGCATCCGGATTAATAAGAACATATGAAAGACAACCAAAAGTCTTAAGGTGAGAAAATTCGACCTCTTTACCGCTCCGGACTTCCTCGGGTAATTCACGATTTAATGGGACGGATGGCCCTCGTTGATCAAATAGATCTGCAGTGTTGACCGCATCCGCCCGAGAAGGTCGGTGGTAGTCCGGCGTGCGATCTCATGCTTCTAGCCCTCTCATCGATGGTCCTATTCATGCGCTCTCGCAACACTATTTTCACTGTGGTGTCCCCGGAATGGTCTTCTCCATTCTAATGCCCCGAGTTGCACGAGCACTCTCGAATCCACCATTAACGTACTCACCACCATTATCGGATCTCGGACATTTTAATTTTAAGCCTCGTCTCTGTCTCAACTACTGGCGCTTCCAAGTCCCGAACACATTAAATACATCGCATTTATGCTTCAAGAAATAGACCCATACCTTCTACGCTATGATCATCAATAAATGTGACGTAGTAGCGAGAGCCTCCAAGAGATGTCACTAGTGAAGCGTCCCCACACATCGGTGCGTACAAGTTCTAATTTTCCTCGCCTTTAGCGCTCGCCACCTTTCAGTGAACCGACCTTCTTCTCGCTTTCCCATGATGCAACTTTCACATATGCTAAGATCAACTGACTTCAGTTCTGGCAGCTTGTCTTTGGACTGAAGCTCTTTCATGCCTCTCAGACTCATGTGTCCCAGCTTGCAATGCCACATGTCTGCTCAACGTACCAGTCTTCTCACCTCGAGCCAGTACCAATGCTCCTTTAGTTACCTTCCAGGTGTTATTCGAGAATAATACTGTATGCCCTCCTTCATCTAGCTGCCCAACAGAAATTAAATTTTTCTTCAGCTCAGGTATATGTCTGACCTTTGCAGAGATCCATTCACTTTTATAGTGAGTGCAATTTCAACATCTCACATCCCCACTACGTTCAAAGCCGCTCCATCAGCCGAGGTACACCTTCCCAAAGTCACCGCAACATAGTTTAGCATTAACTCCCGGTGGAAGATGTATGAAAAGACGCCCCGAATCCAAGTATCCAGTCGTCAACTGAGCATGCGAACCGTAAGCAACAACGCATCCCGAACTTCTTCGCTATCGCATTAAGACCAGTGTTCTCCATCTTAGGATTTTTGTAGTTCTTCTTTATGTGACAAGTTTCGCCACAATTCCAAGCAGGTTGTTTATTGACTGAGCTTGATTTACTTTTGCCTTCGTGCTTTGATTTCGACCTTCCTCTCGTTTCGAGTTCATCGTCATGTGATCTCCTCTCGGAATCAACATTCAGCGCCGAACTCGAACCCGAAGTCTCGCTGAATCTTTCCTATGCACCTCCTCGACCAAAATTAAATCACGAATATCATCATATTTTAAACTTAGATTTACTCGTAGATTGTTGATCACAAATTTCATAGCTTTTCCAAATTATTTGGCAACGAATCCAATAATATCGCGCCGTATCTCATCATCAAATTCAATTTCGACAGACGACAATCGATTTGTGATGGTATTGAGCTCATTCGGATGTTGTACAACGGATGTACCTTCCGCCATCTTTAAAATGAATAACTTTTTCATCGACGCACCTCGTTATTCGTCGACGGCTTTCGTACATGCTCGATGTAGCCGCCTAGTGAGATCCGCGAGCGTCCTTTCTTCGATAACGTTGTGTGCAATCGATCTCGATGGGTCAATCGAATAACCCCTGAACCTCGTCGATCCAACAGATTCCAATCGCCTCGTCCATCTTCTCCCGTCATTGTCCCAAGTAATGGAAGATGAAGTTTCTTCCCATGGAGGCAGTCCTCTATCTCGCATCCGCTAGTAACCAAAATCCGTGCCGTCGAATTTCTCGATCCCCGAAATCTTCACTTCATCTCCAAGTCATCGTTCTTCTTCGCATCCGACTCGCGGGCTCGATACTGAGTTATTATGAAAAATGACGACAATAAAGCGAAATCGAACGAGAAAAATTACACCGTAAAACACGAAACGAGATTTACGTGGTTCGCAAATTGCCTACGTCCACGGAGACTAGCAGAGGATTTTACTACTTTGAGGATTTACACCGTCGAGCGTCTCGACGTTTACAAGAAAGCTCTTTCTCTCTCTCTTTCTCCTTCTCTCCCCTCACCTTCTCTCTCTCTCTCTTTCACGTGAGAGTGAAAAACAAAGGGTAAAGAAAACCTTTTTCTTTACTTGCTGCATGGGCCAAGAAAAAAGGAGGCAGGAGGCACTTTTTCTTTTCTTTGTCCTTTTAGCCGAAGGATTACAGTGAGGGTTTTTCATGGTTTGCAGCAGCCTTTTTTGCCTTTTATAAGAAACGAAATCAGCCGTGAGAGGAAGCTTCACGTGGGGGTTTCACGCGGGAACGCGTTTTCACGCCGGGAAAGGAAGCGGGACCGCGTGAGAAGAAGCGAAAAGCAGGGAGGCGGGAAGCAGGGAGGCGGGAAGCTTCCCGCGGTTTCACGTGAAGCGCGAAGCGGAGAGGCGGGAGGCGGGAACAGGCTCCATCTTCAACAAAAGGCAGCATCACAGGCCTTCGAGTATGTGCGGTTGATATAGTCCCAAATTTTCTTTGCGATATTCAAGAACATGCAAGTGTCACTGATCGTTGGGTCCATGGAATCCCATAGCCAGGACATAATCATGAAATCCTCCTCATCCCATGCTGCAGAGGCTGGATGCTTTTTTCCTGGTCCGGTTCCAAGTAGGTGATTAAGCCTCCCTTTGCCCTTTAGGTATGTGCGGACAATTTGGGACCATTTGAGATAGTTCTTCCCATTGAACCTGTTGAATGCCCGAATATTCCGCAACTCTCCAATTTTCTGAACAGCATTGGATTTTTCGGAAGGGTTGGAATTACTGGAGACGGTGGTTTCGGACATTGACATGGTGGAGAAGAGAAATTCGCAGCAATTAAGGCTGGAACACGCAGAAAAGGAAGCCCAGAAAAAACTGGAATATGAAAAAAAAGGAAACCTAGAGAAGAGAAACACACAACAATGAAGGCTGCTTGAAGAAGAATACGAAACCCCATAAAAAAAATCCAAGGTTGGTTGGTACGAAGGAAATACATAGGCTGAAGAATAGCCTATTGCAAAAAAAAAAAAAAAACTGGGTAGGGAGGTCTCATGACATAGAAACAGGAATCGACGGTAGAGGAAAAATAACATGCTTCTGCGGCTGCAAAGTGGAATCCTCTAGGGTTTGAGCCTCGACTCTAATACCATGTGGGAAATCAGAGATGAGAGAAAATAATTTTGTATTTCCTTAATTTAAGGGATTACAAATTAATTCTTCCAACCTTATTTACAGCTCAGCTACACCTCGACAAATCTCTTCTCTACAAAAACTTTTTATCAAAAAACATACAATAGGTTTTTAAGCTCCATAGTTTTGAATAACAGCAATGAATGAATTCAATTAATACCAATATCTTTTTTTGTTTCGTTTCTTCCTGAATGTTGAGAGATTAGCATCAACAGATAATGTGAAAAAGTGTCATCATGAGGAAATTGAAGCAAACATCATAATATGCATCATTGAACCCCCTGAGAAATTGAATCAACAAATTTCCTCTCTATTAACGATGTGCTTTCATTTGATTGTAGCTGAGAAGTATAAAATATATCTCTAACTCATCCCAGATTTTTTATCTTAGTAAAATATGATGAAATTGTCATCTTACCTTATGTGAGTGAGGTGAAGGAATAAATAGCTATTGCATTTTACTATGAGAATTGACACATGCTTGTTCTGCAGCTTTTCCATGCTTATTTTGTTGCTTTTGAAGGCATGTTTCCATGCTTGTTTTGTGTTTAACAAAAAGGTCAAAATGATCTATAAACTATTTATGAGAGTTTCTTTAGTCCAGGTTATCTAATGCTTCCAATTTATTCCCTTGGCTCCTTAAATCTATTCCAAAATAATTTTTAACTCAAATATGATCCAACATGATTAATTTGGATCATGATTAATGAGTCCAGAGACAAAGTTGAACCAATCAAATAGTTAGGAATAAAATAGCCCCACACAAAGAGTTCAGAAGGCTCATTTAAACTTTTCTCTCTTTGGTTTTTCTGAATGAGTTGGCCATAATAAAATCATGTTATTGAGCTAATTCCACTACGCATGTTAGCAGGTTCTTCAAATCTAGAGGCTAGTTTAATGGCTCCATTGACGGAGATAACTTTATTCTTGGTACTTAGAGCATGAATCATGGCTCTACTTCAAGACAAATAATTGTTGCCAATTAATTTTGTCGTTATAAACATATGTTTGGGTTGATTGGGATGATCGGGATGGTATGAGTTTGATGGATCCATAACAAGGTTAAGGCTGCTACTGTTGTTGTGATGCCAAGAGATCGCTATTGTGATATTTGATCCACATAAGCCAAAGCATTACCTTGATGAAGGAAGAAAGATCAGGCTCTATAAAAAAGCATTGATACCATTTTAAGGAAATAACAGCTAGAATCAAAATAAATAATTTGCTTTCCGATATGACAAGAATATTACATAATAAATAACCAAAACAAAAATCAAATAGCCCACAGTCTAACGCTATACATCAAAATCCATTTAACAAGGCAAAATAATAAAAACCTAAAGGGGATTGCTAATATAAATAACTCAGAAAAGCATATATACAAGATTTAATCTATCAATCTCATTTAATGCAACCATAAATTTTTTTTTTCTAAATTGCCCCAGTGTAATTGCCAACCATGTACTGCTCAAAAGCAAACCTTAAATCGAAAATGGCCTCAGCCTCATGCTAGTTTAATTAATGAACAAACAAAAAAGTCACTTATTTAGTCAATTGGATTGCCTATGATTCAAATACCTCTTTATTTACAATTCCTTGTAGCATTGTCAATGCCATACTTAATAATGCTTCACAGCTCTGAAACCACAGAAGTCCTTGAAAAGCAGAAAATTTCATGGCTCATCATAATTTACCATCTAGTATCTCTTAAAATTGGATTATAAGAAATCATAGCAAAGCTTAAAGAGGAATAATATAAAATGCACATCAGCCACAACTTAAAAGCAATAGCTGGCATTCTTAAAGATCAATTCGTTCCTAGATCACCACCTATATTATCACAATAAGTATGCAGGAACAAAATTTTATAATTCAAGTCATCGAGACCACTTCTGACCATCTTATTCAATAACATTAAACATACAGTCGCATATCAATGACATAAAAAATTTTAAGTCTATGATTAGCACTTGCCATCTTTAAATTATGTTTAATCTGACTAATACACATAAATTACCGGAACAATGCACTCAATTTACACTCTAAAAAAGAACTATTGCAGTAGCACATTAGAAAGTGTGATCTGTGGAACCAATATGACTCAGATTTACAATTTCTCAAAAATTAATGTTAGAAATCATCTAGCATGCTAAAAGACAACTTTGCTTCACATTTATAAAATAAGCAAAGAGCTAGAAGTATTAAAATATTATCCATTTGCAGCATGTTACATTACTAATATACCCCCAACTCATCTATAAATAGTTGGAGATTGTATCTTGGAAATAGCCATTTCATATATATTGAATTTTTGTAGTTTCCTTCTCTTTTCTCATTTTACATGCCTACTTTATCTTAAAATGGAATCAGAGCAAGGCTCAACTCCGTAACTCTTGTGGGAACCTCAAGAACCCCTATCTTCTTGATTGAAGCCAAGTTTGTGTACATTCAAGCTGAGCCAAGCATCACTTCACCCAAATATGCTGTAATACTTCTTCATGGGTAATCTCTCGTTTGGATCTCCTGATCCATTCAAGAGGAATTCAATCATCTGTGAAATTTTGCTTATTTGTTTTTCTTTCAATTGATGCTCTGGAGATTGATCCGTGCATTCATAGCCTCAAGAAATTGGCCCCACCGTCCTTGATTGGATCCCCTCCCGCTCTCCCCATCTACGACGCCTTGGCTCCATTCGCAATTCGGCCACCACCACCTTGTTCTCGCCTCTATCGTCCAACCAGACACCATTGTTCGCCCCATCGACGTCATTCACACAAGAAATACCAATGGCAGCACCTAATTTAACACCAACGAAACACATTGCCTCCATCATGCTAGGATCCCTCTCCTCTATTGCCACCTGCACCAAAAACTCTGGCGATTCACCGTCTATTCATCACCCCCCATCCCACAAAAGCACCTAATCAAGTTTTCATGTTCTTGTCGCTTAAGGTATTCGACTTTCTTCTCAGTATCAAAGATCTGACGTTTCTTGTTTCTGCCAAACTACCTCGCTAGCCTTCCTGCTTCCTGCTATGGGGACATCAAGCCCAACTATTGACAATGCACTCAACTCTCATTGCATTCATCATCCTAAGAACCCAAGAATATCCTTAGTCTCTCAAGCCCTAACCTGAGATAATTATGCGTCGTGGAGGCGGGCAATGATCATCGCTCTCTATGCCAAAAGCAAGATAGGATTCATAGATGGAACTATACTCAAATCCGAAGAAGGTAATGATCAATCCTCACGAGTTCTTGGATTCTTAGGTCCCTTCATATTACATGATTTTCATTACAATATGCTTCAACATCAAGCCCCGAGGTAAAATCTGAAAAAAAAAGCTCCAAAACTCAAATTAACATCAAATATTCCATATCACAACATAGTTCTCTTTCTAAATTTGGCTCTTAACATCACTAGCAATTACAAACCAAAACTTTATAATAAATTTGTTTAAATTCTCGAATGGCAAAAGAGCAATGCAATATAAATTACACACTCTTGAACCTAACTTGGTCATCGGCCAATCACCACCTAACAAAATATCTATTAGGTGTAAATGGGCATTAACCCCAATGGCTCCATTAATAGAAACAATCTCCAACTATTTATAGATGATTTGGGGGTATATTAGTGATATAACACGATAAAAGTGGATAATATTTAAAATGACCATCATCTCCACTCCCTCTCACGCAGCCCAATTCGCCCTTATAGCCCTTCTCTCCTCCTCCACTTTCTACATTTGGAAATCTCAGAACCTCTATCACTACCGCTCCCGCACACCCTCCTATCAGTTCCCATAACCTAACTCTAATCATAAATCTAACCAACCCACAAGCTCTTATTCACCTCACAGATTGATACTTCAGAGTCCTTGCTCATTCCCTCGCTGCACTCCTCTCCACATACAACATCGAGGTCAACATTTTCGGCCCCCGAGATTACGAGCCAAAGAAACTGCCCAAGGAAATGGTAGTCCTGATCATCACCTCCACATGGAAAAATGACAAGCCCCTGCCCAAGGCTGTCTTTCTCGCCCAAAGGTTTGCCGAGAGTGCCACCGATTTCCGTATGGGATCATTGATGCTCACCCATTGCCAGTCCGCGGTGTTTGGGGTTGGATCTCAATCGTATGGCTCAACTTTCAATATTGTTGTGCAAGACTTGAAATGGTGGATGAAGGAACTTGGCATTGCGGAGATGGGGAAGGAATTCAAGTTGTGGAGTGAGGGAAGCTTGAGGTAGATAAAGCGGAAAGGACATTGCGTGATGAGGCAAGGAGAGATGAGCTTGAAGAGGATGTGGAGCATGACGAACATGAATAACACTGTAATAATCAAAGCGCTAGAAGAGATCTATGTTTCTGCAAACAAAACATTCAATATTCAACATTAAATTTATATCCAATATGCAAAAATAAAAATAGGAAAAAGAAGGTGACAATTTTGCAAAAACTAATGCCAGGATTTAAACTAATAAGCTTACAAACAACACTATTTCACAAATGCAATAACTAAAGAGCCAGACCATTCTACAATTCTACAAATAGCACTTACCAGGCTTAAAGAAGACGGATAGCCCAAAATCCGTAGCCTTAAGCGGGGAGCTTTCCTCCTTATTCAGAAACAGAAAATTCTCCGGCTTCAGATCACGGTGCATCACGCCCATAGAATGGCAGTTGTGCACAACAGTCACAATTTCGCGGCAAAGCGCAGCAGCGGCCCGCTCCGAGTAATGCCCCTTAGCAATAATCCGGTCAAAGAGCTCCCCGCCCTCGCATAGCTCCATAACCAGGTTCACCGAGTGGCGATCCTCGTATGCGCCGCGCAGCTCTACGATATTGCGATGGCCAGTCAAGTGGTGCATGATCTGGACCTCGCGTCGGACGTCCTCGATGTCGTCGCGGTTCACGAGCTTTCGCGTGGCGATTGACTTGCAGGCGAGGAGTTCACCGGTCTTCTTGTGAGTGACGAGATATGTCACGCCGAACTGGCCACGACCGAGCTCGCGACCAAAGTTGTAGGTTTCGCGGACGTCTTCCATCGGCCGACCTAGCACACGCCCGATGCCGCCGGTGACCAGAGGCGCCGGAGTATGCGAAGCTAGCGCCGGAGCCGGAGCCGGCGCCGGCGACGGCGAGGAGCTGGCGGGCTTTACGACTATACCTCCGCCACCTCCCGCCGGAGGATCGCTGTGCGACGAGGGCTGACCATTGCAGTTTCCCATGGAGGATTGTTTGGGCGGAGTGCAAAGTGGTGAAGGAGGTCAGCGAGTGGGAATTTCCCAGCGAGTGAGAAGTAGAGCGGGGTGATGACTGGAATGGGATGATCATATATTCGGTATTGAACAGCGTACAGCATATTATTGGGCTCTATGGTGGGATAGGCCGGCGAGACGCTGAACGGTTCCGTGGCCGGCATGGCTGAGGAATGCTTCTCGCAGCACGTGATTAAAGTGGTCTGAATAAATTGCAATTTTGGAGGATTGTTTCTGTGGTAATTAATTTTTATTTAGTTAAATGATTGATAAGGAATTAAATTTAGTTTTAATAATGTCACCTTGATCTTAAATTGTGTAATAAAAACAGAATTTATTTTTTTTTTCTCTTTTAAGAAAATATTTATGGGGCATATATATGAATTTATTAGTTCATTTTTTTGAGTGGTGTTAAGTAAATAAATAAGAAATATTTTTAGAATATAGATGCAATTTTTTTTAATAATATATGCCTATTTGAGACTGTAAATTAATCTACTAGATTAATTGCATTTAACCATGCTAAGGGGATCAAGAGTTTTTTAGGTCATTTTAATTAAATATAGAAATATCCAACTTGAATGTCATTGTAGACTGCACAATAAAGAATTAACATGACTAAAAGGAACATGACATATGTTGCCACATAGTTTCAAGCCTCTCTTTTTTTTTTTTTTTTTTGTATTAAGAATATTTAGATTAGCATAGAGAGATTTTATGGTCTTAGTATTATGTATACCATGTGCAACCTAAGGGCATACTCGCCAAAGAAAAAAAAAAAAAGAGAACTCAAAAGGTTCGAGAAGAACTCCACCGAGTTCCATCCACCTGAGTTGGCAAATCCATTCAAACTAGCTAATCACTCATATATTATACATGAAAATGTGTAGGTGATGATCCTAAGTAGATCTGACGGTCCAGAGCAAAATAGTACGGTGAGGAAAGACTCACCAACAGAAGAGCATGAGACTCATTTATCTGATCGAGTGCAGTCGATCGAGTCAAAGCCAACAAGGCCAAAGCCGATTGAGCCATGAGCAAGGAAAAAAGATAATTATATGATCCAAGTCTGAACTATTCGATCAGAAATGATAGTTATCTGAGTTAGCTACCACTAAGAAGATGACTCGAGGGAAGACCCAGCTCATCAACATCTCCAATCATACTAGGGATGTCCATAAGCTCTCTCATCCATTATGAAGGGTCAATATCCAGACTAGATCAACTGGCTAAGTCAGTCCTGCCGATCTAAAGCCAATCAAGCTTAGCCCACTGACCAAGCCTAGCCGACCGAACTAGTTATGCTGACCCAAAGCCAGACAAGCTTAGCTGGCCGAGCTACATAGGAGCTGAGTGACAGGCTCATACTTGTAAAATACCATGAATATCTTGTACAATCCCCTTTAAAAGCAAGGGCAAAAATGTAACATCATCATATTGTACTTTTTCCCTTATAAATAGATAAATTATTTTATGAATAAATAAGGATTTACATGATTGATATGACATATTACTGTTCATAACCTCTCTCTCTCTCTCTCTCTCTCTCTCTCTCTCTCTCTCTCTCTCTCTCTCTATGTTATTTTCATTGGGGTATGATTCACAGACAAATTAAAATTAAACACATATGAAGAAGCTACTCAGCCTACACTCGAAGGAGACTTAAAGGCTCATCTACGACTGCTTACTAATCTGAGTTTAAGTGTCAAATCAGATAGCTTACCTATATTATTTATATTATCTTGTATATATTACATGCACAACACATATTATAGCATTTCTTATATCACTTAGGACCTCATATTTATATACTAATAAATAAGATATTATGAGAAGAGGACAAAGTTCAAATTCTGACTTGCTTGACTCTTGTGTTATGAATTACACTCATTTGATCCAACTTATTAGATTTTTCTCCTTGTGTTTCCATTTTTCTCTCACTCCTCACATGTATCATGTGGGTTCGTAAGGCCTTAATATAATCCAGCATTATATGAAACTCATACGCATGCATGTTGTTATAAATTGAATTAGGCACCTTGAAGTAGACTGGCTCCCTGACTCAATGTCGCTAATAGAAGGCCAACAACCTCCATCTCACATGAAAACCTTATATGACATTATTCGCTCAAGCAACTCACACCAATCGACAGAAATCCTCACAATTTCCTACACTTCCTTGCCACCTCTTCTCTCCTTTTAAGATCAAATGAGACTAGCACATTGGAAGTTGTCTTCCACTTCATAATTGTCATAAACCAAGCCTTCCTTTTTTTTTCTTCCTCTAACAGCTATGAGCTTCTTCTTCCTTTTCTCATTCTTTCATCATCTTCTTCCTCCTTGTTTTCTCTCTTCTTCTTCTAACTCCACACCTAAAATAGGTCGATAAATATTAATAAATTTCTCTTAAATAAGTTAATTTGAGAATCTAACTATTTAATTTTTTTACTTTATTTATTTTAAACTAAGTAAGGGTGTAATTTTAATAAAATTCTTGCCTTTGTACTATTTTGTTGATAAATAATTTTATAAAATTAATATATAATCCACTAAGTAGGCCTCAATTTTTTTATAATTAATTTGAGTTGATGGTAGCATAACTTAGGTTAACAATATTACACACCTATCTTGGTTAAGCATTAATTTAAAAGCTTTAATTTTTGTACCACTAATTGATTTAAAATTCAAATTGCATAAGACTAATGAGTTGAGCTCCAAGAAGTGTTGTCAGTGAGATCTCAAATAAATTTAAATTTTTATACAACAAATTTGGAGATAAATAAAATTATTTATTGAAAGATAAATATATTACTTTTTAATATTATTATTATTTTTATTATTTGTACTAAATTCATAGATATTTTATTAGATTCTCACTCAAGCACTATTCATTTATTTGTTATACACATGGTATATGATTTTTTATATGTTCATGATAAATTAGTGTGTTATAATGTTTCCTTGATGTATCAGTATACAAATTCCATGTATATTGAATTATTTTTTATGGTTGTAATATCTAGTTTCATGGATGTTACTTTTATTAAATGAATCAACTTTTATTTTCCCTCAAAATTGAGGTCAAATCTTATCAGTTAGACTCCCCCCTTGATGATTAGATCTATAAGGACTAGCATGTAATTCACCCCAAAAGTTAATCTAAATGTTTACCTCCATAAGGAAAAAGACGAGGCCTGCTAAATAAGCATAATGAAAGGCATGGCCTCTTAAAGGAAACAACTTAAATCAAGAGGCTATATGAGGCATGGCTAGTGTAAGACTTGAACCGGGTGTATTATTCTAAAAAAAATCTACCAGTGAAAACATAGACAAATGTTTCAAAAAGAAGTTATTATCTAACTAAGCAAGAATATTCTTTCTCCAAGTTGCAAAACACTAATTCCTCAATTATGTTTATAGCTCTAAAAGTCGTTGAACATAATATACTCTCTTTCTCACTATCTTGACAAGAGGAGACTTAGGGTCCGTTTGGTGCAACTTATTTGGGCGTTTGGTATTTTTAAAATGCTGAACCGTCGTTTGATTTCTGTATTTGCATATGCGGCCGGGATACGCGCGTTACCATTTACGATATAATGCCAAGGTAATTCGGTCGCGGAGAGGACCCCACATTTTGCGTTCTGTCGCAGCTTATTACCCTGAGCCCCTCAATATCGATTTTGTTCTCGCATCATTGCCCTTGCCTTGCGATCAAATTTCCACATCCTTCCTAATTCTTGCCTCTCAATCCCATCTACCCTTCTCTTCTCCCATTCTCGTTTGTGGCCTAGTACCGTTCCCTCCGAGAACTTTGTGTGCTTTTAGCTGTTGAACTGAACCTAAAACAAATTTCATAGGTAATCTCTCTTACGAATGGTATTGTACGGGTCTTCTTCCATGTATTACATGGTATCCTCCAATGTTTGTTATCCTCCTACAACCTATGGTATTGCACGGTTTTTTTCCTTCTCTACGAAATTTGTTTCAGCAATTATTGGTTTTGGTTCATGGACAAAGTGCTGAACTTTTTCGGTTAGATTGAAATTTCTTTGAAACACTCATGCATGATTACATGGTGGAAAAGCTATTTCCTTTTGCATGCCCTGTTCATACTGGATTTCGTTAACCCTACTGTCTGTGAAACTGTGAGAAATGCGCACTGAAAAAATATTGGTTTTGGTTGAATTCAACAGTTTGGCTTAATCCAGTTTTGGGTATGTGGTTGAATGCAGTTAAAAGCATTAAATAATGAATTTCAATTTTAGTTTTTTTTTATTTTATTTTTATATTTTTTTAAACGTGAATGTTAGTTGGTTTATGAAGTGGAAGAATTGTGATTGTGTTAGTGAGGTGGTCCTTTTAGTGGATGGTTGATGGATTTTTGAAGCTTGCATTATGAATGATCATCTCATTGTTGGTTGGGTTGGGAAAGTTGATGGATATAAAGAAGCTTGCTTTATTTCTTGCATCAACTTTGAGTTGGTCGTGAAAGTAGATGAGTTCTGCATTCACCGTATACTTTTAATATAAGACCATCTTCATTATTGGTATATCTAAGCTTGGCTAGTTCATTAGCATTGATTTTAACAAAATGCATGTACGTAGTAATTGATTTGGTTTCTTTTATGAGAAGATGGGGACTTTCTTTTAATTACATGAGACACCCTTATGTTGTTTTAGGTAGATATTTACAAGAGTATTCTAGGTTTCTTGTGAGTGCAAAATGAGGCAACGATTTAGAGAAAGAAAGAGAGAGAAGGCCAACAAAGCCAATAAGAATGCGTGGCCTTGATGATCCATATTGAGTAGGCAAGAATCAATATTTGGTGTGGAGCCAACATTATTGTTTAGAAGTTTTGGTTGACATTAGAGTCGGGTTATGAATGTCTTCTCTAAACAGTTGTAGTGTTTTATATTTATTGGCATAGTTTTTTTCATGCATAGGGGTGGTTGAGTGGTTTTCATCCAAATTTGCAAGATATCATGTTTATTATCTATTGTTTTAATTTTGTGATGATTCAGTAGTGTTAAGGGATCATTTCTTGATAACTATACCTCTCCAGAAGCATTCATATTATACATTTTGGGGACGAATGAAGTTTTAACTTGTTTCAACTTCAGGAAGTTCTTTTAGGCTCGATTTGCATGTTTGTAGTTCGTCTTTTTTTTTGTGTGACAATTTAGTGTTTTCATTGGGTGGTCTTTCTGAAGATTTGTTGGCCTTCTAGGCTTGTGACGCAGTCCATTTTGTGAAATGAATGAGATTGGACAAATGTTGGATGCTTTGAAGGTGTTTTGTACATAATTTGTGCAATGTTAAGGTGTGCCCTTTATCTTAGTACTTGTGAGTGATAATGGGCTTGTATTCTTAGGAAGTTTTGAAAGTCTTGACATATCAGTCGCGGATGCTTCTTGTATTTGTATGAAACTTGTTCTTCTCCTTGTAACATTATTAAGGCATGGATTTTGATTTGGTCAGTTTTTCATCATTCTTATTTCATGAACTAATTTTTGCTAAGTTTGTATGCAAGACAAAGAACTTGTCAAGTTAGTCACATATCAAATTTCATATATGTGGTGTAAACCATAATCATTGTGAAATTTTATAATCATTCTTAAATTAATTGTGGGATTTCGAATTTGTTATTTTTTTAATATTTCTTTGGAATGAATTGTGAATGTTAAACGTGCTTTCCAATGAGATTTAAAGGCTTCAAATTTCACAGAGTATCGGTTTCAATGAGAGTTTTAGAAAAGTTTAGACGGTGGTTGAAATTGTTTTGGGAAAAAAATTGATTCGAGTTGATCATAAAAAACAACGGCTTGCATAAAACTTTCTTTTTATTTTAATATTGTGGGTACAAGTTGAATATGTTACTTCCTTTTTTTCTTTTAGATTGTGGCATATATTGAGGCATATATTGAGGCATATATTGATGCATTTATTGAGGCATATATTGAGGCATTATCCATATATAAGGCGTACATGAGGCATATATGAGGCATATACGAGGCATATATGAGGCAGATATTTTAATTTTTTATTTTATTTTTTCATTATTCTCTGATTTTTTGTTTTAAATTAGAATTATTTCATCCACATTGTACAATGGTTTAACAAGATATTATATGTTAAGTTAATTTGTTTAACTATTAATTGTTCATTTAGTTCCAACATGGCTAAGACGAATAAATGGGGTCTGTCGGTTATTGTGGAATAAAGAAGTAATGAATATTTTTTTCAAACTCTGTGCTATAGAAATTGAGTTTGGAAATAGGTCAACCACGTATTTTAACAAGGATGGTTGACAAAATATTACGAAGAGGTTCAAAGAATTGACGTGAAGGGATTAAGACAGACTAAAATTCAAAAACAAATAGGATCAATTAAAGGAGTGAAATATAAGAAAGGAGTGAAACGTCGATTCACCGAGTTGGTTTGGGATCTCATTAAGCGAGTAGTCGGTGCTCCAGTTGAATGGTGGGTTGAGAAATTAGAGATAATTATTATACTCTCATTTTATTTATTCGCATAATTTTTTGGTTTAACTTATAAGGCCTCTAAACCCCCCTCCTCTCTTACAATGTTACAGGCAATGCCGACAAGCAAAAAATATAAGTTGTGAGGAATTGAGCTGAAGTTCGAAGATAAAATGGACATAATGTTTAATGGGGTTGTCGCAGCGAGCAAGCATGCATTCAACCCAAGTGAGTTGGGGTTTGCAAGCATACCAAATGACTAATATTAACCAAAAGGAGATGCAGGAGTCCATTTCCCTGTCAAAAAGGCCTAGGCTTGGTAGGAGAAGGAAAGATAAGGACATTTTTGTGAAAAGCTCATTCGATAAACTAATTAAGGCTTTTGCAGCTCCGTGACCTATTACTCCACCTGACAGCACCATCCTAGATTGTATTGGATCTTTATATGCTCATCGAAAACTTCATGAAGCTGCGGGCCGAACTGAGCATTGAATATTTGTGTATTTTGGTCGAAGAATGAGCTTGTTTTATATGTTGATGCCATTAGTTTTTTTTTATTATTATTTACCTTTCAACGACTTTATTTCTTCTCATGAACAATTATATGTAATTCCTTTGTGTTCTTTGTAGTCCTTGATATTTTGTATTATTTCATTTTGCTGCTACTACTTCTCCACAATTTATTTTATCCTAACAACTTCTTCATTTATGATGGATCGACAACAAGAGCGTCGTAAAAGAATGGCATGAGTTGCAGCTATAGCGATATTATTGTTGGAGTATTACGGCTCCACCACTGGTCGAATACCACGCATGATGTCCTCCTATGATGGGGATAAATGGGTGGGTGAGGTGCTTGTTGGACATCTGATAAGGTTCAACAACATTTTTAAAATGACTGCACTCATTTTTATGGATCTCCTTCACATGTTATGTCTTAATCACGGCCTCCAAGGTTCTTCTAGAACGACAACTAGGGAGGTGTTGGTTATAATATTATACATTTTATCACATAATGAATCCGTTAGAGGAGCTATGGGGCGATTTCGGCATTTCTTAGAAAAAATTAGCCGATATTTTTCTCTGAAAGTGTACAAGCACTTGTTAGCTTAGCATCACAAATCATTAAGCCAGAAGATTTATCGTTCACAGCTACTCCTATACAAATTGCCAACGATACTCGTTACATGCCATATTTCAATATAAGTTTTATCAGTGTGTGACATTCACTTCAGAATGTAATGAGTTTCTAACGATGCTAAACAAAACTGCATTAGTGCAATCGACGGTACGCACATTGATGCTCGACTACCCAGTTACGAAAAGGTCGCGTACATTGGTCGAAGTGGATCAACTACTCAAAATGTAATGATAGTATGAGAGTTCAACATGTGCTTCACATTTGTGGTGGCGGGATGGGAAGGAAGTGCACATGACAATTGTCTTTTTCTTATGCAACAAGGAATATAACACAGTGTTTCCCTCATCCACCTTTAGGTTTGTTTAGCTATGTAAACCCATTACTTATATGCATTATTTATCATTAATAGTATTTTTCATAACAAAGAAATATTATTTGGTTGATGCTGGATATCTGATGCAGAGGGCTACTTGAAGCCTTATACAGACACGACATACCATATTCCTATTTTTTAGAGAGCAAGTGCTACCATGTATGGCAAAATATAAATGTTTATCAAACGTCACACTTCCTTACGCGGGGTTATTGAAAGAACATTTTCGGTTTGGAAGAAGAAATGAGTCATCCTACATGATATCACATTGTATCCATTTACTAAACATATGCATATTGTGGTGGCCACTTTTACACTTCACAACTTCATCTGACGACATCCCTCTCAATCAAATATAGACTTTAGTATGGTTGACGACAATGAACTGCATGTCTCTATAGAACATTCAAATTTTCCAGTTGGGCATTCATTACGTGAGGATGAGACAGAGTCGAATGAATTTGAAACTCAAGACGGCGAAGGTGTAGTCGGGATGGCTGTTTTGAGAGAGTCTATCACAGATGCTATCTATGACTGCTGATTCACCCAATCTTCTTTATTTATTAGACTATAGATTTTGTTTCGTATATATTTCGTTGTATTGTGAATTTGGACTTATGAATTTGAAACTCAAGAACGTTTGTTTCATTGATACTTTTGAATATATAAGAATAACGTGTTTGAATTTTATTTTTCTTTGTTTGCTTTGTTTTTTTTTATGGGTGTTTAAGGTCAGTGATGAATGATGAAAAATATGGCCTTCAAAATTTTTTTGGATGGTCGGTTCATTGTTGTTATCTAGTTCTGAATGTGTATTTCTAATGAAGACAACTGATATTCTCACTTCTTTTGGGTGCATCAGATTAAGATGATGTATGTGGATGACCTTTTTTTGGGATATGCACATCTGACACATGACGATCGTATCTTATTGGTATTGCGTGTGAAATCATAAAGAAGGCAACCTAGTTCATCTCTTCTTTTCAGTGCGACGTTATATGAGGATCTACTGGATGACTTTATTTGGTGATAGACACATGTAACCCACGACGATCGTCCCCGTGAGTTAAAGGCAGTCAAGAACTCATTTTTGTGAAGGTTCACTGTCTCCTTGTGCTGACAAACACATGGGTTGGTGTACTTACTTGTCTGAGACCGCACACTCATTTTTTTTTGCTTTTTAATTCGATACAGTTTTCGTTTAATTCAATTCTCTTGTAGCAATAGAAAACATAATTTAATTTTCTGATCTAACAAATACTTTCTCTATTTTATATATATGTAGTAACATGAGCTCTAAAATTGTAGAGACCTCTCAAGTTGTGTTGTGTTATTGCGAACTACCGGCTCCCTTGCTCACATCACGTCAACCTCACAGTAGGAGGAGACAGTTCTACGGTTGTCACTGGGGTGTTTCAGCGCGATGCGGTTTCTTCTGTTGGGTCGACATTCCGACATATTCCACTGCCGATAGTGATCGAAGTACGATGGTTTCCCAAGGGGAAAGTGCAACTGAGGACAAACGTCATCAGAGTTTTAAATTAAATATTTTAATATTTTTAATTATAGTTGTAATTATATTTCTCTTTATTTTATTTCTTTTGATACTCACGAGAAAATAAGGACTCTATGTTTTTTTTTGAACTGATCTTTAATGGTTTGCGGCTTCTGTTTTATTTATTATTTTGCTAATACAGTTTTGTTGCAAACAACATCACCAAACAAGGGCAAAACGATCATTTATCTAGTAAAAACTGTAAATAAGTTGTTCTAAATAAGCTCCCCAAACAATAAGCTAGCTTATACTGATAATCTGCTGATTATCAGATTGTCAGGATAATTTGCTTATCAGCAGATTATAAATAATATACAACTACCCCAAATAGACCCTTAAATAAATTTTTCTTTTTTCTTATTTTTGCAAGATCGAATTAGATAGAAGCTTTCTATGTGAATTCACAAAAATGGATGATAAGAGTATGTTACAGTTGCCTGATCAAATGGGAAGGTATGTTATACATTTAAATCAAGGTATTCATAAAGTTGAATCCTATTCATAACTATAATTTTTCACATGAGAATATTTCTAACATTCTAATTACAAAAATATCAAATTTGTATTGTTAAGGACAAATCAAAATGATACATAGATTTTTCATTCGTCAAAATTAAAAAATAAAAACATAGTGCAAAGAGGGTTTCGATGAATAGGCCTTATCACATATTCACAAAAACACTCTCACTCATTTCTCCAGTTTCACTCTCCTCTCTATATTTAACAAACAACTCTTCAAATTTCTCTATGTTAAAACATTTTGAGAGAAACACATTATTTTTTTGTTAGGTGCCCCAGACAAGATTAAACATTTTTTTTCCTAAACTTCACCCAAAGTGTGGCCTTTTGCGCAACACTCTTACTCGTCAAATAATTCCTTGGGAGTCTTCATATTAGCCATATGCTCCTTCATTCATCAATGTTCATTCTCAAGATTGTCACATTGAGTCCTCAAACCGGTGCATTTTTTTCTCCATAGCTTCATTTGTTCGTTCAACAATATTGGGAGGGGTTAACTTCAATGTCATGTTCTCCTTCTTAAGATTGAGAACCACTTTCTTTATCCTTTTGCCTCTTTATCTCCATCAACAGATCTTGTATCTTTTTCTGATACAATCTCACCAAGGTGTGGGTAGCCTGCTAGCTCATCATCTATAAACTAATCATCTCTATGACAAGATGCTCTTGTTTAGACTCTTAAAGTTCTTTTTCAAAGAAGATGAATTAATGGTCGGGCCCAAGAGATAGACAAATCGTGCTTAATATCCCAACATGGTGGTCAATTCTAAAGTCAGATCCACCTAAGCTCACCAGCCATCCTCGCTCTCCATCACAATCTCGTCCTTGCCTTCCGAGATGGCAACCTTGACGTGTATGCCCGTTTAGATATGCACATTTCTCCTCTTGAAGGTTAGTTTGCCCTTAGCGAATGCCTTCCAATTTTTCTTGCATGGGTATTTTCATAAAGCTTATTCGACAAACTCTTCAGCTATGAGAAGTTCCTATCCACTCGTCGTGCCTATTCACTCGCTTATCAGTGGAATGGAGTGAATAGAAGGTACAACGAGGGCCACAACAAATGCACCCTCTGCCTGTTTGTTTGGATAGATACTTCAAACTTTAAAAGAATGACACTTACAAAGGTCATTTGGTTATAGTGTTGTTCTTCTCTCTCTTGTAAGCCTCTTCTCTCAATAAGGATCAACTCATTCATTCAATTCCATTGGATGATTATGGTAGAAGGAGATGTAGGATAAAGATACAAGTTCGTACCTATGTAATTGTGTTCCTTTGTCAGCTATTTCCGAAGTGAATCTATGGCATCTTGCTTCTCCATAGTTTCATCCCACATATTCACAGCATCCAAGGAAGACCAGTCAACCTTCGAGACCGATCATAATATCGGAGGGGTTGGTACTTTCCCCATAATGGTGACATCAATGTACTTGAGCACATCGAGGTCTGCCTTCTTCAACAAGTCATAGCGAACAAGTTCTTCTATTAGTAGCTTCACTTTTTTTTTTGGACCAATGGATTCGACTTTGCCTTGAATGGACAATCATTATGTGAAGAAGAAAAATTGAACTTCCTCTTCCACTTCTTGACTTTGTTTTCCAAGCCTTAGATTCAAACACCAGTTCATGAGAAATACATGAACCCTCTCTTGTAAACCCTATTGGTAAATAGCTCCTTGAAGAGGAAAATTGACCATTAAATCTTCAATTTTCTTAGAAAATAATGTATTGATCTCAATGAAAAAGTTCGACATCACCTATGCCAGGATAAACTATAAAAAGTTAAAAATTTCTACCAACTACTGATAGAGTGACAACCCCAATTTGAGTCTAAACTAGTCACGATGGAATAACAACTCGCTATCATACAACGAGTTGTTATTTCATCCTTCATCATCCTTGGGAGAACAAAGGTCGAAGACATATTTGAGTTGGGCCATCTGGATGTCCTCATTAGACATCTTCCACTTGCTCGGAATCATAGCCTTATTAAATAGCATATGATCAATGTGAGAAGAAGTAGAGATGATCAAAATGAGATACATAAAACTTGTTGAGGAATGATGATAGAGCAAAATAATCACTGTAGAAACGCTTTATTGGATAAGGGATTGAAATCATCAAAAGGATAAAAAAATTAAAAAATTGGATGTTAGGTACATAGAATTGGAATTAATAAAGCAATCAAATCATCACATGCAATAACATCTCAACCCAATTTTGTATTTAATTAAGGGATAATATTCATAACAGACAATTCAACTCTAATAGAGACAAGCAAATACAATGAATCAATAAAAAATTAAAAACTCTAAGTCGAGATCTAAACGATCTATGTTGGGTTTCAACCTGATTTGTTGAGTCATTGTAACAGGAATTCTACCTCAACCTTGAACTAACTCAAGCAACTAGACTTAGCCTTACCTTGAGGCACCAAGTGCTTGTCCCTAAAGTCCCCAGGCTCACATAGCAAATCATCGACATACCTCGTCAAACCGGCAATATCTCACCTTATGTTGTATGGCTGCTTTGTATGCTCAACTACATCACAACAGAAGCGACTTCAAGAGGTATGAATGAAAGGATTTCTACCCCTCGAGGGAGAGGGGGAGGTGTTGCTACCAAGTAAACCCCTTGACCTTCTTTCTTTGCCTCTTCTATAGTTGAATGTCTCTCTCGAGGAGACCGTTGGCCACTTCTTCGTCTTTGCAATCATCAATCGCTAATGAAGTATCTGAGGCCATGTTCAGATTTAAATGACCAGCATTCTTTGTGTGACGTTCATAGTCGTAAATTTAATTATAAGTAAAATGCACATTAAGCGAAGAAACAAAGTAAAAATAATACACACTTCTTCTAATTTTCATAAAACAAGAACTTTTACATACTAGTCGATCCGCACTACATTAAAGCTCTAAAACTATATGTAGCTTATCCTGCTTGCCTTCATGCGTAGGGGTGGATGACCACTCATGTGTTTGATAGTTCGCTTGCGGAAGAGAGTCCTTAGTTTGGCCATTCGTCGGTGAATTGATCTCTAAGGAGTCACCCCCTGTTGACCTCATTTTGATCAGTCTCTTCTTTTCTTACTCCTTAGTTGTTTAGGATCTTAGCCATGGACTTTCCTTTCGACTATCCTGAGGACTAGAAGTGGAACCCACCACTTAGAAATTCAAACACCTCTTAACTCCCCGCAAACCCCACAAGCTTCGATTGTAGACCCCTAATCACCTGCAGGGTTGAAATCAAATGTGGAGGTTTAAAGGACGAGTTCCCTATAAGACTCTTCGGCCTCAGGACTACCCCAGGCGGCCCGGTCCGGTGAGGGCCGACTTGCACATACACTACACTCTCACACACATTCCATGTCCTAAAACCACACTCTCACTCAACTTGACTTCCCGACTCATGTAGGTAATTCATATGGATGGTCCTTAACCCCTAAGCCCCTGGCTAAGAGGGTTAGGAACAACATGGTGAATGCCTCAAATGAGTCCTCTCATGGCTCATATGGGCTTAACATAGCTTCATGGCTTAACCAAAGTGATTCCATTTTACTCAAATTTGATCAATCTTCATTTTTTTTTAAATTTTCAATTTTTGCCCGGGCCCGGACACACCAAACCTACCAAATGCCCTTGGAGCTACCCAAAATTTGCAAAATTACTTAAAATTACCCAAAATTCCTCAAAATCAGTCCTAAATATTTCCCCCCACTCAAATTGATCATCCACAGACAAAAAATACCAAAAATTCCAAAAGTACCCCCAATACCCTCCAAATACCCAAAATGCCCTTTTACCACAAAAAATCCAAAATTCAGAAAATTCCCAAAAAATTCCAAAAAATCCCAAATATTCCCAATTTCATTTTGTTCAACTACACCATGGGCCAATTTTGCCAATATACCCCACTTTTACCAAAACCTCAATTTGACCCATTTTAAACCTAAGTGAACCCAATGTCAAACCAAACCACCCCAATTGATCTCAATTCTGGTCCAATTCAATTCTAAGCTTCAATTCAATATCCCCAACATCAATTTAGACCAAATCTAAGTCCAATTTGATTGACATTTGAGCCCAAATTCAATTTGAGGCCTAAGGCCCAATTTTGGCCCATGACCTAAACCTAGCTCAAACCAACCCAATTCAACCCCAATTGGTCCAAAATCTTTTCTAAGGCCTTCCTAACATCCCCTTAAACAAAACACTAACTTGATTTGCCCAAAATTTGAACCTAAACTCCACCCAAACCTAACCAAAAACCAAAATCCCTTAAATTGACCTAAGCCCAAACCTAACCCAAATGGGCCCAAATCCCAAAATTAGAACCCAACCAAAGTTGGAAACTCTTTGTGACACTCCCATGAACATTTCTCAACATTAATTTTACATCAAATCCAACTTTAGCCCAACCTTAACCCCAGTTAGCCCAATTTGGCCCACTTTCGCCCCTTTAACTAAAAAGCCCAAATTCAACCCAATTCTGCTCCAAATCACACCAAATTGATTCCAAACCATTCATGAAACATCCCTAAACCAATTGCAACATTTATTTGACATGGTCCTTCACAAAATTTTCATGCAAAAGCCTATCCTAAAATCCAAAAGCCCACTTCCCTAAATCACTTTAAAAGCCCATCTAAAACCATTTCAAAAAGCCCAAACTCTATCCTAAAGCCCATATGACATTTTCATTTGCCATCCATTTAATCAAAATCATTCCCTAAGTTCCAATTCCATCATCAAATGATTCCAAATCAAACCTCATGCCAAATCACCCCTAAATGTCAAAAATCCCAAAATCCCTTTCTCATGCAAGTAAGCCAAGCCATTCCAAAGCCAATAGCAAGCTTTGAAGCCATGCACAAGCCACATGAAGCCATGGGAATCACTTTACACATCACCATACCATTAATTGAAAAAGGAGGAGCCTCTTTTAAACCCCCTTAAAAAAGTTTTAACCCTTTTAATGCTTCACCTTAATCCATGATTAATCCAAATATTCATGGATGAGGACTTCACTACCCTTTCCTAGCCGATCCAATCGACTTCTCTCAGCTCAAAGTCAAGCCTCGGGGAGGTGCACCTAGCCTAAACCATGCCTTGGACCAAATCAACTCAAAATGAGCCCCTTCCCCATTCCATTTTGAATCAAGCTCTTTACACATGGCATTAGCCATTCGAGTTCACTAAACCCAAGCACCGACCTCCCCGACCCCGAGAGTGACCCATGCTCTGCCGGCCACCCACCACGGTGCCGGAAAACGCCATGGCCGAAAGCTCCATGTGAGCCAAACTTTCCAATCTCTCTTGCCGACTTGTCTCAACCCAATGGACAAGCATAAATGTTCTTCTCCTCCTCGAGCAACCTGATCCCGACCTCCAATCGCCCTCAGGAAGCCCTCCAGCCATGCCTATTTAAACACCACCACCTCTCGGCCAAGAGAGGAGATGAACCAGACCTTAAGGAAACTCTGCCAAAATTGCTCCAGGACCTTCTTCTAATCTAGAGAAGTTGAGCCCCAGTGTTCCTTTGCCCTAATCACCATTAACAGAGCTCAATTTCTGAGTTGAAAATCCACCCAAAAAACAGGACGCTTCACCACAGTGAGCTAATCTCCAAATTGACTGGTCCTACACCTTCACCAGACCAAGAGGAGAAGTTCCCTGAGCAAAGCCCCCTCACCATGCCGCCATTGCTTCTAGCCTCCAAGCTTTGTAATCGGGCTTGGTCACTTTCACACCTAGCACGATTCCTCGCAGCCGAGACTTCATCCGGAGCTTGCCTCGGACTCAATCGAAGGTGACACAACTCTCGGATCGAAGCTTCACTTCTCCGAGCAAAGGTATGAACTCACTCTTCCTCCCGAGCGTCCAGACGATTCTCCATTTTGTTTAAGTTAATTTCATAGCCTTATAAACCGTATGGATGTGTTCGTCTCTTCAAGACGAATCCATAGAGCATAAGAACACAAAAATCCATCGAGAATCGAGTGAGATCTTAGGGTTTTAGTGTGGACGGTCACGGTGCACACCGACCGTAGACGATGACCGGGGAGCAGCTGGATCGCGCGTGTATCGAGCGGACGGTCGAGATCAAGCTCGGACGGCACGATGGTACATGAACCGCGGACGCGTGGCCGCCGACTCGAGTGGCGAGCGTCGAACGGGAATGCTCCGCGTGGCTTTCGTAGCCGGCTGTTGCGCGCTGCGCCGAGTCGATAAGTAGATAACAGTGGTATTTTTGAATTATTTAAATGTCCCGAACTTTAAAAATTCATATCTTTGCATAGAAAAATCACAAAAATAAAATAAAAATACCCTCTCGCTCACTGAAAAAGGAGAATAATGTGGAAAAGAAATCAAATTAATTGGATGAGTATTTTATTTTTAATAATTTATTTACTGTTTTCAGTATTTTAATTCTTCATTTGCATAGATAATTCACCATGGCATGAGACCATAGAACTTTTGAAGCCTCTGATCTCGGGAACATTCCCAAAATTTTTCAAAGTTAGAGGCCATCTCTGTGAAAAGTTATTAAATTTTCAAGTTTATGTCACTGTTTTAGGTATTTTAATTCCAATAATTAAGTATGTCAGTGAAATAAATTCTGAAAAATTTGATGATGTTTCTAGACTGTAGAGGACCTTGTGAAAAATGTATTTTGAGTTAATTCATTCATAATAACCCTAATTGGCCTAAACCCCTAAAATTGAATTTAAATTAATTAGAGTTAACCACACATCAAATTGACTTGAAAACAATTCTCCATTACTCCTTAGGGTCAGAGGAACCTTATATAAAATTTTAAAATCAATTGGAAATGTTTAACCCCACTAAATGGATTAACTAAGTCACATAACTAAAATTAAACTTTAAAAATTCATAACTCTAAAAATACTTTTCAAAAATTCACAAAATTAGTTTTAGAGCTTCTCTGGTATCAGGGTAGTTCAGGAAAATTAAAATTAGAATTTTCTAAAAAAGTTAATTTTTCACAATATTTTAAAATTTTAATAATTAAAAAATAATAAAAATCACAAAAATATTAAAAATCATAAAAATGTCACATTTTGATTCCTAATCATTTAAGAAAAAACCAAATATTTTTTCTAAGTCCCTAGGGTAAGATATTGAATTTTAAAGGCTTAATGTAATTTTTAATATTAAAAAAAATGAATTTTCAACCTTTTTCACTAAAATAATTCTAATAAATCAAATAAAAATTAGAAAATTATAAAATTTGTTTTTCTAGATTCCTTGAGGTCGGAGAAATTTAAGAAAAATATAAAATCTATTTTTTAACTTTTATTTTATTTTATAATTAATTAATACTCTAAAACTCAAAATATTTATAATAAATAAAATATAATTGAAAAAAATCACAAAAATTGGTCCAAGTGGTCCTCTAGTCATTAGGAACATCCCATAATTTTCTTAAGGAGAGAAACCTTTCCTTGGTCATGTTGTTGAATTTTCTTTGAAAACCCCTATTTTCTACTAAAAATAATTACATAAATAAATTAAATTCAGAAAAATCATATTTTCTACTCTAATGTCTTAACTGACATGTGAGTGAGGTGACATAAAATTTCAAATTCATTTGAGCTCAATTTAGTAAGTTATGAAATAAATAAGCTTAAAAGAGCATAAAGGTAGTTAAAATTTTAACCCTTAATTAAGACTTTAGGTTTAATCAAAATGGAGGGTAAAATATTTGATTTTAATTTTCTCTTGGATGATTGAAACTTAGCGAAATTAAAAGGGTAGAAACCCATTAAACACTCTGAAAATATCAAAATAAAACTTTAATTAATTAAATAATTTAAATTTTAGAAAGAGTACATTTAAAATTTGGATTATTAAAGTAGGGATATTATTAAGAGGATATTTATTCTTTAATTTAAAAATCCCTAAATAAGTCACTTTAACAATATTTAATTCTTAATTAAATTAACAATCCAAATTAACAATTAAAATTAACAATTAAAACTAAAATTAAAACTAAAGTTAAATTAAAATCAAATTAAAAATTAAAAATTAAAATTAAATTAAAAATTAAAGTTAAATTAAAAATAAAATTAAAATCAAAATTAAAACTAAAATTAAATTAAATTAAATTTAAACTAAAATTAAATTAAATTAAATTAAATTAAAATAAAATTAAAATTAAAATTAAAATTAAATTAAATTAAATTAAAATCAAATTGAATTAAAATTAAATTAAAATCATTTAACAAAAAACCTAAATGAAATCATTAAGAATTAAATATAAAATAATTTGAACACTATTTCAAATTTAAAATTATTAATTAAAACCTCATAATTAAATTAAAACATTTTAAACCATTAACTCGAACCTTAAATTAAAAATGATTAAAATTCTCGATAAATCAACTTACCCTTAAAGGCTTTAATTATTATAACTCTTAAATAGAGTATTAAGTGAGATATCACTTCATTCATCAGGTAATCAAATACCTAAGTTCACTGAGCAAGAAACAAAGTTTAACTAAACTCCTCGATGATTAATTCACCTGTGCAACTAAGCTTACTTGGACTCAAAACAATCCCGTAAATATCGAAAAGATGTTTAGGACTCGTCCTAAGCACTTCCTCAATATGACGGGATGTTTTAGAAGAACAACGAAATTTAATTGTTCTTTCATGAAGAAGATCATCCTTAAACCAAACCAACAACCTAGACGTCATAGGAAATGACTAGTTGTAGGATTAGAATTTGCTAGTACAACCAAGACCCTTTCCCTAACTTTACCTAGTATTTCTCGCAAAATATTTAAATGCCTTAACATGTGTTTCAAGTGCGATCTGGGATGACTGGAAGACCCTCCAGTGCGCTTTTACTTTATCACGATTTACTTTATCGCAATTTACTTACATGTACCGTACTTTACTTTTTCTTGCATGATAAACAAGACCGTTGCATGAAAACCAAAACCTTTGGATAGTCCCTAAACCGAAACCAAAACTAAATTAAAAGTCATCGTAAGATAAAATTCACCGCCACAACATTCAAAATATAAAACAACTCAAAATTTAATCACAAACGAACAACAAAACTACAATTATAACTAAATTAAAACATCTCGTTGAATGATCGTGAATATCTCTGATGATGTAACCCACGTGTTGCTAACGGGATTTCCCACGTCTAAATGAAAGTGTGAACTCATTCAACTGAGTTTAACAAATTCATCCGGACTAAGTGAATTCAATGAAAATAATTAGTGTCTGGATGACGGAACCGTGGATCTTAATCGGTTCCGTTTAAACAACTTTAAGATTTGTTTTAATTAAAATATTAAAAACACTTGGATTTTAAGATTTTCTCTAAACCAAAACACTTCTCTCATCTCCTCGATTTATGACTTCTAAAACTAAACCTCTGCAACAACAAGGAGCTTGGAGCATAGAGTATGCAACACGACCATCGTCATCAAGAAAACTCGGATCTACTTCAAGAAACTTTCTTAGAATTAAATAACCAAGCCATAGGATTTCGAGGTAGTTCGCTCTAGTGCAACATAAATCCTCAACCTTTTCGTTAAAGCACTTCGCATAATCATTTTATGCAAATTAAGTCCTAACCGGTCTTAGGACTCCGAGGTAGTCATTCGGTACGACATAAACCCTCACATCTTCGAGGTTATTTGTATGATTATGTCATACAAATATAAGTCCTAATTAATTAAAATTGGCAAGATTGAAACATTAAGTAAATTCCCAAATCTAAGCCAAACAATAGGGATAGTTTGGGAAGTTGCCAAGATTCTTCTTGATCCTCGCCTTCTCCTACTTCTCTTCCTTCGACTCTTAAAATAAACTTGTTCCAAATTTGAGCCGATCCCTATTGAAATTTCCAAAATCCAATCCTTTGAAAACCTTAAACTTTCAAATTCTCGAAAGCAAAACCACCGATCATTATCGAGAGTTTTCTTAAACGATTCCCGTCATTTAAGATGTAATTAACTATAGTGGCTTGCCTTTATAGGGAACTTTAAGAACCTGGTAATATAAACTCGCTTAATTCCTTTATATTAAGTAGGGAACTTGTTTGGCTTATAAAATTGGTTCGCAAACCAAACGGATGTCACAAATCTTTTAGTTTATTTAATCGAGCCCCATCATCAAGCAGTGTGTCTATTCCTCGGGATAAATACACGGTTTGTGGTGCGGTGCTCGTTTATATAAACTATTTGGGATGTGAGATCGGTTTGATTTCGTATCTTAAAAGTTTCAAACTTAAAATTATTTTCAAAATCAAATGCTACTTTCCAAATTATATATATATTTAAATTAAATTTAAAATTTAAATTTCACTGACAATTTCTGTAGTTGACCCCTTTTCAAAAATACAACACTCAACCTAAAAATATGCCGACACCCCCATGGGAGGTGTCCTTGATATGTCTATCCCTAGGTGGAAGTCAAACTGTCTTTATGCACTTCAATACCATTTTGTGTCCTTTCACGTCACTCACCTGCTCCCGCTTGTTGAACAAACTTGACAACAACGCTTCTTTCATAATGTTAGTATTATATTCATTTAGATTCGCCATGACATTCTAATCAAATGCAAACAACAAAATCCAAGAGCTGGGAGGAGTTCAAGCACGAGATGTCTCATCGCCTTATTTATAAGAGACAGCTCAGTATCTGAGGGAGTATTAGTTCTCTCATTATAATCACAACACGATTTTGCTAAGAGATGAAAGAATCAAGGAACTAAATATGCACAACCAAAAACAATAATACACATTAATAAGAACAATAATTTATTTGCATGGGTCTCATTCTTGATCCGGGCATGTTAAACGATTGAACCCAAAGCAAGAATAATAGAAGTTACCCAACCTTGCCAACTTGGACATATGTTGGTCGAGTTTGAGCAACCGAGTATGAGTAAGTGGGGTATAAATCAAGATAGAGGTTCCCTAAAACAAGAGAATAGGTACTCACGGTAACCTTTGAGTGCTTATCCATTCATCACACAATCATTTAACTTGGGAAAAAATCCCTAGGGAAGATTTATACATAAATGATTATGTAAATAGACATACAACTAGAAATCTTTAGAAGTCTGAAGTATAATAAAAGCTTTTATTTCTTTTGTATAGAGAAAGTACCCAAATAAAAGGAGAAGATTAAATGCAAACGGATGTTAATCCTCATTTGTTTGAATCCTACTTTTTTTCACCATAATAAAACTCTATCATATCCTAATAGCTCTCTCTCCTTTTCTCTTCTTCCTAAAGCTCCCCAAAACTTTTTATTAACATAATATACAATAATTTTGAAGAATAAAATTTCAAGAGCAGTTTATGTTCATGCTATAGAAACTTCTTGCACAAATAGAAGTGATAATCATAATAGGATTTGATGCACATAGTGATCATCATATGCGGGTCGATTGACCTTCTGTAATCTTGAAGATTTAACGGCTATAGTTTAAAAAAATGCAAGAGATTGTAGTGAACTACTTGCAAATTAAATGGCTGAGTAGTTTTATATTATTTTTCTTATAATGTGCGATTAAATTAAATTTTATTTATTTAAAAGAAACTACAATCGCTTGATTCAGCTAATTTCATGACATGTTTATACAATTTATATAAAACAAAGTCAACATATTATAAGCCATGCATGTTTATTCATTCAACAAAGTTTTGTTTTCATAAAAGATATAATGAAAATTTCAAACATTGGAGGAGAGTTTTCCATTTGGTTTCATTTCATGAAGGGGGGAGAAAGAATTACTCTTCACGCTTGAAACAATGCTATTTCTGATGGTGACAAGGAAACCAAGGAAATATGTCATTTCTATCACAATATATTAAATTTTTGGAGATCTGCTTACAACCCCAAACCCTACAATTTGCATATTTCCTTGGTTTCATCATGTCTTCTCCTTCACATACCGTCTCATCGATCTTGCCAACCCTTGTGACAACGAGCTCTTGTGACGAGATCCCAACGAGAAATTATCACCTGACCTTCCCTAACACGCCTCACAAATTCTTCTTCTCCTTCACACGTCACAACCACATAGATGTCTTTGCCGATAAGCTTGTATCACAATATCTTCTTCAAACACTTTTGATCTCGCCGGTAACCTCGACAACGAGCTCCAATGATGAGATTCCGACAAGATCCTGTCTTGGCTTCCTCATGTCGAGAGTGATTGAAGTGATTATGGTTATATCCATTAACAAAATGCTATATTACATAAATAAAAAAGTTGAGGTGTCAAATAAATAGATTATAGTGTTCTTAGAGCTATGCTTAGTTTCCACACAAAAAATAAAAGGTAGGTCTCATGATCTCAAATTTTATGTTTCATTGAAACGAGCATCTCATTGAGACAATTCAAATAAAACCAAAAATATACAAATCTGAGTTCATTTGAGCATTAAAACAATGGAATAGCAAAACTTTCAAAATAGGGGACTGTTCATCATCATCGCATGTCTCACTCAACACATGCAGGTGGCCTATGTCATTGCGTGTGACAAATGTTACCAATCTATCCAACTAGCTGATATCACCTTCGGAAAGCTTGTCACGAACAGCTATGTAATACTGCATAATTCATCACAAAAAAATTTAGAAATATAAACTTCTCAAAGTTTTGGTTTGACAAAATTGTGAGGCATTTGATGTATGACAATGATTGAGGAGATAAAATTTGTTTAAACAATGAAAAATTCTTATATATCCATTTTAGGGGTTTAAGAAATTGACCCAACATGGACCCGACAGAAAAAATTAGAGTTTGGGTTGACTCAATTAATTTCCAACATATTTAGGGTTGAGTTCGGGTTAACCGGCAACCTAAAATTGAACCCAAACTGAACCAATAACTAGATATTGAGCCTAAATGACACTAACCCAAAATTAACTCGAACTTGACTCAAAATTGACCCAAAAATTGACAAAAAAAAATGGTTACATATATATTAAACGGGTCATTTGAGTTGAGCTCAAGTCAACCAGGTTGAATGCGTATCGAATTTTTTGACCCATTTAATATTCACGTTGGATTGAGGTAAAAACAATTTTGGGTTGGTTCAATTTTGGGTCAACCCCGAGTCTGACCCGCGAACACAATTTGACACCATAATTCATTTTCTATAGACTTAAAACTTGGATAATAAACATTTTAAAATTACTTGACTCTCAAAGGCTTTTAATTTAAGAAGTTATTAACCTCAATTTTTATGAGGTCTATATCTCTTCTCAACCAATCCTTAGTGCCCAAGATATCCTTAGGAGCACCGCAATGGCTACCCTATAGAACAAACTGAAAATTTGACCCCTAATATGTGTAAACTGTCATGTGGTAGTATAGTGTGTTTAGAATATTTTGTCATTTTTATATTTTTTTAATGGGTATATGTTGTGCATTTCTAAAGTATCCAGGGAAAAATGTAGCACTTGCAAGGAATGAAGCTAAGGACCAGCACCCCAGTGCTTGAAACAAATGCCCTAGCAGTAGTAAACAAGCATCGTAGCACCATATAGGGGGCTCAGCACCTAAAGCAAAGAAATTTCAGCCAAAATATAGAGAGCACGACACCACGACCCTAGAGACCAAGTGCCCCAACACCAGTGACCAGCACCGCTGCACCCACAGAAGCAGTGTCGCCATGCCTAAAGACCAAGATTGATGAAACAGAGTCGCGAAACACAATGTCATCTCGCCATGGCGCCACCATGTTAGCGCTCCGACGCTACCCACAGACGTAGCCAAATGAATTAATAAAAGCTTGCAAAATTACGACTAATCTTTCCCTCAAACACTCTTGGAAAGTAGAGGAGGCTTGGGATTATTGGAGACACAAGTGAGTGGAGACATGCTTAGGTGCTTAGAGAGTTTGTGAGAGTCGAGCGTCCACTTACAGTAAGAGAGTGAATATATCAAAGGGAAAGAGAAGAATCGGCTTGGAATGAAATATTTTAGAGAAACAAATTACATTCAAGTATAAAGAACTTTGCGAACTATGTAAATTACTTCTTTTGTCAAAATGCATTACTTTTTGGTGAACTTCTAACTTCGGTGTTTTGGCCTTCAAAGGCAGACTCAATTAAAGCAGATAGTGTTGAATGAATCACACATATGAAGCCTCTCCTTGCGCACCAACAACCAATCAGAGGAGATTTTCTTTGCATATTAGCCATCAATGCTTAAACCTTTAGCGAGTTAAAGAAACATACACTAAGTGGATTCAAGAATAGGAATAACAATCGTTTAAGCTCAAAGAATGAATTCAAATTATAATAAAAAAACTCCTACAATTTTCTAAGTGGGCTCCTCAAAAGAGGAAATGTACTCTTTCAACCATTGAAGTGGACATTTAAAGATTGCTCCTAAAAAGAGGAAATGTACTCTTTCAACCATTGAAGTGGACACTTGAAGATTGGTCCTAAAAATCTTGAGAGGGACACTTATTAAAAGTTGAGTCTTAAACTTCTAAGGAGAAATCAAGAAGTTTAAAATCATTTCCTTGAGCTTTCAACTTTCACCGAAGATTTACTCGGGTTGATTTGACATTTAGAGTATCAAAAACTTTGAGATCTTAGAAATCAGCTGATTGGATTAAGGGTTATATAACTTAGAATTTAAAGCATTTTTTAAAATTTCATAACTCTAGATCCCAAAGAAATAGAAAGAATGAAAAAAGAAAATTCATTTTGTAAAGAATGGTATATCAATGCAAAAAAATCGAAGTTGTTATAGGATCAATGAAACAAGTAAAATCCTTAAAGAAATTTCAAACAATTTGATTTTTCTTGAAAATGAACCAACCACATAATATTGAATAAAGATGGATCAGACCAATTAGCCAGTCTAATCAATATACCCCTACACGGGACTTTGCATCATGCACGAGAAAGGGGTGGCTACATCATGTTCTTTTGAGGCCCATCTATTACAAGGATGAGAAGCCATTAAAAACATAAAAGTGAAAATGATTTATGTAATAATAATGATACAATAGTGATAAAATAATAATGTTTTGCGCCATCCATCAATGAAGTGATAATAGCTTTTATACGAAGAAAAGCCTTATCATTTGAATAAGAATAAAATGGGCAATCACTTACATGAAAGTAATAAAACTCCTCATCATGGGAAGAGTTTTTGAGCAAATTAAGTGCGAGGTGTGGCTTATGCTTTGCAAAATTTCACATAAGATTTGGGAGTTATGAATTTTTACAAGTTAAATGAAGGCATGGAAGGATAATTAAGGTCGTTGGCATCTCATGCTTTGGTCAAATATGAGCAGGATTGTTGGGAGTTATAGAACTGAGTCTCAATCTATGGGGAAACCAAGATATTTAAGATTTTGACACATAGATACACACATGTATAGTCCGTCGTTGGCATCTCGTGCTTGGGTCAAATATGAGAAGAGCTGTTGGGAGTTATAGAACTGAGTCCCAATCAATGGGGGAGCAAAGATAATTAAGAATTTTATACCAAGATACACAAATGTACATATAGTTCCAACCAGTGTGTGGGTGTGTGTGTTAAAAAAAAGATAAATATTTATATTTTTACCTTTTCTTCGCACGGACATCCACACACTGGTTGGTAGTATATATACATTTGTGTATCTATGTAGAAAATTTTTAATATATATCTATCTATACATATATATATATATATATATATATATATATATATATATATATATATATATATATTCCGGACAAGTTGGGGAACCCAACGACCAATGCTACAGTAAGCCTAACATTTTAGAAATGGTCATCAAAGTGTTCTGATTCAATGAATCATGAACACATGAAACACTGAAATCTTTTAATAGAAATGAAAGTGTGTGTACACACACACACAAAGATATATTCAGAGAGAGAGAGAGACACACACACACACAAGGTGTATCCTTTAAATAAATATGTATATTTAATTAAATAAAAATTTTATAAAAGAATCCTAAACATTATGAAGAAAATTGTGGAGTTTCACAAAAAATCACCTCAGCCAGCCACAGGATCGAGCGACGATGTCTACAGCGGACATGAGCTACAAAAAACATAAGCATTCGCACGGCATCAGGGCGGTGTCATTGCCTTAGGCGGATTCAGAGTCATGGGATCGAGTGAAGGAATGGGGAGTAAAATCGAGCGAAAACACTTAGAAGGAATAGCACGAGAATAGCACGACATTCAGACGTCTGGAAAGAATAAAAGCATGTGGGATTCCGCAAAGGAGTCGGAAGCAGATTCAAATGGAAATATATGGAGAGAATTGCGTGACATCAGGAGTGGAAAGAACTATAGCAGCTGAGATGGGAAGACACGGGATTACGGGCTGAAAAAGATCGATTTGAAGGATTTTAGCCTGGAACAAGGAACCAGAGTGGTTGGCATGTGTCAATGTTTTCTGTTGTTGTAGCCTTCCATTTGGAAGGCGATTCAGGAATGATGATGAGAACATGATAAATGGAGAGGGGAAAGGGAGAGTGTAAGGGATTGATTGTGACACTACAGAGTATTTAGAAGTGAGACAATATAGGGTAGCTTTGAGATGAATCCCAATTTGTGCAAAACTTTGGTAAAGCTCAATATCATGGTGTGGGCAATTAAGGACATAGGCTGGGATTCTGAATTGAGTTACATGACATGAAAAAGGCACATGATACGAAGTTAGCAAAGATTACAGTCATCGATGAGCTATTGGAAAAGTTGTTTGAGGTTACAGTATCTCCAAGATTGACTTGAAATCAGAGTACCAACAGGTTAAGATGTAGCCGAAGGATGTGCACAAGACTGCATTTCAAACTCATAGGAGCCACTACTGCTTACTGATTAATGGAAATGATTACTAGATGAGGATTCCACATCAGCGTTAAGCATCTTGATCTAGCAGCAATTTCTTTTTTCCCATCTTGAGTTTAATGTGTATTTTTGGGAGGGGACTTGTTGTTTCACTGAAGTCTAAAAGGAAAACTAAGCAAGCATAAATAGAGCTAATATGTTTAGGGTTAGGGGTATGCATGAGATTGTCACCTTGAATCTTAGGTTTAGAATTCGAAAGAGATCGCCTGCCTCTTGAATTGTCGGTGTTATGAGAAATTATAGGTGCTTATCTTTATGTATTCGGAGTAGTATTGTTTTGATCTGATATTGATGGAATAAAAACTATTATGTCTGTCTTAATTTCTATGAAAAATCATTTTATTTGTATCAGATATATATAACTTTAAATAAAAAAGAAAAGAGAACCGACGCAAATAACAAAACACGGTTAAAAGAACTTATTTTAAAAAGGTGAATCATATGGCAAACCGTTTATACCAATAAATGCAATGAAGCTAATGATGGCTAATAAAAAGCCTAAACAGAGAATCTAATACCAAATGACGACACCTTGCCTCTGTATAAATCAGTTAAAAAAGAAACTAGATTAGCCTCTTCACTAATTAACGCAAATACATCCGTACAACTTACTCAAGCTTATCACATTTTGCATTCACAAGCTATGCCCATACAACTTCCTCTTTACTAATGCATGATCAATAAAATATATTTCCAATTCAACATGTTTCTTCCCTATTTCTGAAGTACTTTATAAATTATAACATCAAAAGTAACAGAACCTTGAGGAGTCAATTCCCTTCGATCTGAAATGAATCTGACACTAAATCCTTGGAGCTGCAAGAAAAAAAAAGTGCAGGAAAAATATACATGTCATCCATCAATAAAACCACAAGGGTTGTTTTTTAAGAGAACATGGCCAAAAAAAAAGAGGAAAGATTTGCCAGTTTTTTAAGAAACAGTTCTTACAATATATAAAGACATGCAAAAAATATATATATATAAGAAAGAAATGCTTGCTCACCTCCGCCAATAGTTGCTTCTGGCAGGCGCTCAATAGAGTATTTGTGCTGAGTAATGTACATGATGGGAACGCCAGGAATCTAACCAAGTAAATGCATGTTTTATTGCATAATTCAGGGCACATAGAGTTTATAAATTTCGTATATACCTTGCGTATTCTTCGCTTTAAATCTCTATCACATGTAGCAACAATATAGCATTTATGCTATAAAAAAAATAAACAGAAAATTAGTCCAAGTAAATAATGATTGAAGAAATCAAATAATTAAAGCAATTCAAAAATACAAAAGTAACAGAGAATGTTAAATCAGCGTGAATAACCAAACAGCATTCTTGCACATGCCTAAAGTGAAGCAGAGGGTAGCCAAAACATAATCTATAATCATATATCTATAATAAAATTATCAAATGCGTTCTGCTACCAATTATTAAGGAAACAAAATGATGATATTTTAGATCAGCAATACATTTAAGGAGGATCTTTTAGATTGGGAGCAATTTCCTACGTGTGATTCTGGATTTGTCCTTTAGAAATGAATATTATTTACCAAAAACCGTAGAAAATGTGCAACAAGATAAACTGTAGCAGAACATCAATAATAAAAAAAAAACAAGTAGGATAACTACATGATGAATTTCATTATCATAAGAAAAATGCCATCGTTACAAGCATTTCTGATTGGAACCAATTAGTATAGAAAAGAGCAAAAGCAAGTGTAACAAAAACTACCTGAGTGACTCTTTCGACTATGCAGTCATCAGCATATGTCCCTTTGTGTGTGCATGGAAGCCTCTCAAAACGAGGATCTTTGGCAATCCTGTTAAAACCATATAAAAAAGTCCATAATCAGTTATAATCTGTGTTTTTGGCAGTAACTTGCTCTATGTGAATCCCTAAAGAGGCATCAAAAACCAAAATAAAACTAATTACCTTAAAGCCACACGATATTTCTGTCCCAGCTTTTCAAGTTCAGCCATAACACAATCAGTGATACAAGGAGTGCCTGAATAATTAAGCCAGCAGGAAAAGTTAGAAAAAGAGGACAACAAATCAGAAACCATATTAGTACAGAGCAATCAAAGATGTATGAGCTTTTTAGCCTTGCAAAATACTTGAACGAAACTAATCTTCCAACCTACATTTAGCATAGAGGCAGTCCATCATTCCCTTCTCCAAATCCAACTGCACATTGTAAAAGAGTTAGTTCAGTCAAACAATGAAGCATCAACTAACACAGCAAGAAAACAGACATACATTCTGACATTTATTTTCTAACATAAAGTATCAAATAATATATAATAATCTTGGAAGTACAAATAAAGCTAAGAGCTTTAGCAATAATGTTTTGGATGAATAACAGAATATCTTATACATAGTACTCAAAATATTTAGTTTATTTTTGCACTACCTTATCCTTCAATAGAAGCTTCAACAATTTCCTGTATGAACATTTCTCAACACTCTCATTCAGTCAAACAATGAAGCATCCACTAAAACAGCAAGAAAACAGACGTACATTCCAACATTTATTTTCTAACATAAAGCATCAAGTAATATATAATAATCTCGGAAGTACAAATAAAGCTAAGAGCTTTAGCAATAATGTTTTGGATGAATAACAGAATATCTTATACATAGTACCCAAAATATTTAGTTTATTTTTGCACTACCTAATCCTTCAATAGAAGCTTCAAAAATTTCCTGTAACATTTCTCACTCATCTATGCATGTTTCACTCTTACACTCTCATTCAATAATGTCACAAAACAATATTATTATCTTTTCTTGATGTATTTGCCATCAATTATGATCATGTTATTTTCAATATCAATACATATAACTTGAGCATGGTCTCTAGACCTATCTTGTTTGTCATTAGCTATGTTATATATCTAATTTTCTCCTCAAATAGTACATAGCCTATACACAAAACAAGTAGAGTAATAACTATAACTTAACTAACAACCCTGTATACAAAACATCTAGATTCATAACAACGATTGTATGTCTCAACATTAACTAACAACCCTGTATACAAAACATCTAGATTCATAATAACGATTGTATGTCTCAACATTAACTAACAACCCTGTTTACAAAACATCTAGCTTCATCATAATAATTGTAAAACTCAACATATTAAAGAAGTCATTCTTCAAAAGCATGCTTCTTAGCATTGAGAATATTTGTGAGGCATAAGCATGCATAGCTTGTCTGTAGCATGTGGATGCATTACGATCTTTGCTTAAAATGTTTTTGTTTTCTTCCAAATAAAAAATAATCAATTATAACCTCATAGCTCAAAGGATTCTCATGTCTTAAGATTGTAGTTTAGAATCGCAAGGTCAAGTTATTGTGAAATTAAGAAAAGCTGCTCTCATCACATGATTATCTTCTATACCATATATAAATTCCACCATGATTTTCCTAAGGTAAACTTTACATTAATTAAACTATATCTCACAAAAACAAAATTTCAAATTTTCTTTTCAACTTGAATAGCATAAACACCATCTAAATCTACAATATTCAAGCAATATTAGCACAATAGCAATCACCATATCATTAACCTTATTCACCCAAAAAGTTGTAAACCTAAGCATAACTTCAAAGGACGTAGAAAACCTGATACCAACATCAAGCATCCCTGTCAAAGTTTAATATGCATTGGAGGTGCCGTACACAAAACAATATGCATGTATGCATATATAAATAGCATATACATACATCTTTAAATAAATAAATTATTATATATACAACTAATCGATATAATCATATACACATAAAAGTGCATTTCTAAGTGCATGTGTGTATGCATAAATAACTAAAAGGGTCAATCGGTTATATATAATCTATGTTTGATAGATGTTTAGACATCTGGCATCCCTTTCAAAGTTTAATATGCAATCGGTTATATATAATCTATGTTTGATAAACTATGTTTAGACATCTGGCTGACAAAATTTGTGAAATTTATAGGGGTTGGCTTGCAAGGCCAACCCTATACATACATTATCTCTCTCTCTCTCTCTCTCTCTCTCTCTCTCTCTCTCTCTCTCTCTCTCTCTCTCTCTCTCTCTCTATATATATATATATATATATATATATATATATATATATATATATATAGACACACGCGTATAAATAAATAAATACATGCAGACATGCATATGAACATAAAACTATAAAAGTTGAAGCAAACATGGCAAACATGCAAGAAAGGGAAATAATTAATCGGAATAGAAACAAGAGTGTTGTAAGATGTCTTCTTTTGATTACCATTCTTTTCATTTCAACCTGAAATTTAATTTAGTGCTTAGGCTGACAAAGATATCAGCTTGCAATACAAACTTCCCACCAGAAAGACAAGCTCTAGCCTGAAAGACTGATAGAGGTTTTGACATGAAAAGAAATGAAACCTTCCAAGTACAATACAAACAACCAAAAGTACACATATGTCCAGAAGTACATGTCCACGCATATGAATGTTGTCATGTCCTTCACTTCATCATGCAACTACAATGTCAATGTCCATTTGATGTCCATTTCTATACAAAAAGCAAACTTGACCCTTCCATTTGGGTCCATTTTGAAATATTTTCAGAACTTCAATCATCAAAAATGCATAAAATCACATTAAACACAACAAATAAATTAATCATTTTCACAAGAATGCAAACTCATACAATATGCAATACAAGACAAAAGAAGAATAAAACTATACGTATAATATTTAATTGATTAATTGTTATATAATAATTTCAATCAACGTTTTCATAATTCTCGCATTCACTGCAATGGGCTATTCAGAGGAATAAAATTACTAAATCGTTATGTTAGTTTGACAAGAAGACAAACTAAAAATTGCTAATTTTCATAATAAATTTAAAAATATTGGTTTGGGTCATTATTAAATATTAAAATATAAAAATTAATATAACAGTTTGACATTAAATCAATATAATTAAACTAGCATCTTAGTTTAATTCTAAAAATAATTAAAACAAAGTTTTGAGATTAGTTTATTCCTCCAATTAGTAGAAGAATGAAGATCTTCTCAAGTCAAAATAATCATAGAATGAACTAATAAAAAGAGAACAACATGTTATATAGATTATAAGATTTATTGGAAAGCTTCATTTGAAATTTACCTTTCAGTTTATATTAGGCTTCCAAGATGGAAGACATTACATTTATTTACCATCAGATACCAAAAAAAAAAAAAAAAAGGTTTATAAATGGTTCAAACCTTTTTAAATAAGAAATAGAGCACTACTATCAATTTGATTCTTTATATTACTGTAGTGCATGTTATGCATAATAGAATATACTGGATATTAAATGTCTCTGATAAATGCGACCAAACAAACTTTGGACGTTAACCTTTTAAATAAGAAAATTTTTCCCTAGGAAAAAAAATTTTAAATGTTGGACTTCCCTTTGAAATGAAACAATCCCTTTGTTTGTGGATTTGAAAATTTACAAAGCATGTTTAAAATTACGCAATTAAAAATTGAGGCATTTTCAGTTCGTGAGGGAAGACATAAGTCTCAAGACAGTCTGAGGCATAAGCCTCATAGTTTCAAAATTACAGAGTAAAAAAAGGTAAAAATAATATATTGGCATCATAACATACAGATATGTTAAAATAATATATTAATATCCTACAGGGGAAAATGTTACAAAATGAAATTATACAAAATAATATATTGCATAAATCGCAAAATACCATATACAACTTATACACACAAATATATAATGTAGACATCATCCAATCAAACTAACATATAACAAAAAATGAATGCAACTTCAAATATCAAAGCAAGACATAAGATGAGTGAGTATAATAGATTTCTCTCTATCCTATTGTACAACATAATAGCATTTATATATCTAAATAAACACATGATAAGTAATAAAAAGCCCTCAACACTCTCATCGCTTAGGATGTCTTCGTAGTAGCCATCATCATATTGTATAACTTTCTCCCCTGCCTCTTATTTAATGGAGTCTAAGTTCTGCAATTCTTCTTCCTTTTCTTCAATCTTGATCAAAGTTTTATTCCATACTCAACAATAAAAGATAATCAATAAAAATAAAATATTAATTAATGTTTAAGAAAACATCAATTTTTATAAATATCTTTTATTTTTCCTCTTTTTTTGTATTGATAGATGTGCTAGCTTTGTTCTAGTCTCCATAAGAGAAAATCAACGTTCAAATTTTGTTGTAACTGGAATAGTATGACCCCATTATCATCATTACAAACTACTCATCATCTGATATCATATCTTAATAAAATATGGGATTCTTGTCATCCTTCAAAATTTTTTTCTTAATCCCTTGTTTTACATGATATAAACAAAAAAACTCATTCTAGAAATTATCAAACTCTCTCTTTTGTGTGAACGTGATTGCATGTGCTCCAATTACGTTAATTTGTAGATGATGAAAATGTGAGTTTTAGTACTTTAATAGCAAAATATTATAGCTATGAACATCATCTCCAAATTAGATCCAATATTCAACTATAGTTGAAAGGACAAGTATAAGTAAATATTTAAAATTTTAGTATTTAGATACTCAATCTGTATTTCAATGAACACATTAAATATTAAAAATTGTCTGAAGAATATTTTGCAACAATATTTTCTTTTTTTTTTTTAGCCCAAAAAATATTATCTATTCCTTAACGGAATAAGTTGCAAATCAACAATTACCCTCTCAGCTACTAGATCACCAATCAATCCATCCATGCAATAGCATAACCCCGGCTTTATCTTAGAAATGGTAAACTTATTCTCGGCAAACTGAAATTAAGAGTTGAAGAAATATCCAACAACAGCAAATGACGTTGGAGGTGAAGCTCCTATTTCTCATCAATGATATCCAAAATCTATATATAATTGACCTCTTTTTCCCCGATATTATGGGCTATTAGCTCATTGATTTCATTCATTGTATTGTATACAAAACCAATATTTGGCATTTTCTTTGCGCACACCGTACTCGAAACTTGAAATAATAATCTTGAGGTTATTATTAAATATGACATTCGATCAAAATTTTTCATTTAAAATAATTTTTTTGGCTTATATCCCCTTAATGTGTTTTTCTCTGTGGAGTTCTGTCATTGAATGCAGGTGAAATATACCTTCAATAATTGTCCACCTTCCAGCATATTATAGAATAAAAAAGACAAGAAAACCTTGTTATAACATGGCATCTACTTAGAAAATTTTCTTGACTTTGATTAGGGGATTTTAATTCACCAATCTTCTCTAAAATCAAGTTTCTATTATGTGTAGCACAAGGCATCCAATATAGATTAGTCATCAACTTCCTCTCAACTGCTTATAAACACTAATATTATATGTCACAACATGGACCACTAATGCTCTTCAATCTCTTCTATTCATCCATCAAGCAGTTCAAAAATGTAGACTACATCCATTGCCCAATTAGATACTTCTACAGATTTCAAAAACACAATATCATATCAATTATTTATTAAAAAATTAGCCAAACTATGTTTTTTAATGTTGAACAACCCATCATACATGATGATTACTCCAATTTGGCGCAAAGTACATTCGGTCTTTTTTAATGTTGAACAACCCATCACTAATCATTTTTTCCTTTGTGTTGCACCAGTGAGGGATAAAATTAGAGAGAGTCGCCTTAGATGGTTTAGTCACATTAAACGTCGACCACCTGATGATCCGATTAGGAGAGTAGATGTTTTAAATACAACTTATTTTAAGAAAGGCAGAGGTAGACCTAGAAAAACTTGGGCTTATTGCATAAAAAATGATCTTAATTTATTAGAATTAAACGAAAATTTGACACTAAATAGGACGCAATGGAGAAAAAGGATTCATGTAGCCGACCCCACTTAGTGGGATTAAGGCTTTGTTGTTGTATTACCAAACTCCTCATTCAATATTGATGACCTCAAATGGTACAAAAATGGGGGTATGAAGCTTTGACCATGAGCACCTATAGAGAAAAATCATGTTACAATAATGGGAGATTGCTACGCTGAATGGAATGTTTTACTAAGAAAAAATAAATCTCCCAATATCATTGTAGACACATTTGTGTGTCTCTGGCATTCTCTAGAGGCATCTTCTGAGTTGCAGTTGCCTAATTTTTCATGACCTTTGTCGTCATCCACACCTATCATATAATAATTTGAGGACATCTTGTGTCTCCACTATACATTAGTTGTGAAGATGATGAAGAGACGTATGCACTGCACTCATTTTTATAGTAAAAGTTGGGCATCAACTCTACATCAAATTATCATTGTCCAGGAAGTTTCAAGATCGTCAACTTATTCATATATGATTAGATCCCCTCTTTCACTCTTATATTTTAGTAGTAGGTGCAATGTTTTTATATAAGCCAATGAGGTGTTAGCTTGTATCTATCACACATACTTTAACCAACTTATCACAATAATTATATTTCAAATAAATATGACTTGTCATTGCCTCCAATGTCGACGTACATACTTTTTCTCCGTGCCTGATTTTTTACCTAATGTGAATTTCACCTTACCTCTAACAATTTCTAGCTAAAATAAATTTTTTTTTCACATTTCAAACAAATTTGAGCTCACGTAAATATTCAAAAAAAAAAAAAAAAAGTAATGAAAACTTTTAGCCTTACGAAACTTGAAAATGACTATTTAGCGAGGAGAGGGCGGAAGTGACAATGACAATGATAGAGACGTTAGCAAGAACATCAAGTGGGGAAGAGGGGGCAATAGGCGACGACAGCACATGTGGTGATGACGACAATAAGAGCAGCAGGGGGTGATGACAACAAGAGCAGAAATCAACAATGAAGACAATTAAAGCAGTAAGCAGCAAAGATAGCAAGTTTGGCAGCTGGCAAAAAAGACAAGGGTTGCAGGCTGCGAAGACAGCAGAAGCAGCATGTTGCGATAACAGAAAAAGCAACAGGTGACGACAACAAAAGAATCAGACAGTTGTTATAACAGAAGGAGCAAGTAGTGGCGGCGGTGCTGGTGAATTATAAACCACACGTAGCGGCAGCGGCGCTGGGAAGCTTGGATGAGATGTCATTGTGAGTCTGAGCCTAGGTTGCGCTTCGGACAGATACAGATCATATTTGAACCATTTGATGTCAACAAAAAAAAAATAATAAGCATATGAGGCACATTCCTTGATCTAATTTAGGCGAGGCATGCCTCAACAAATGTGAGCAATTGGCCTCGTTTGAGCTGCTCAAGGTGTAAGCCTCAACATGGTTTTTTTTTTTTTTTTTTTTTTGAATTGCGCCGAAGAGAACCACAAATTCTGTGCTTTTAAACAACATTTTCAAATGTGAGTTTTCCCTCACTGTAGTTTAGTGTATATTATACAGCAAATATGTTTGATCTCCTTAAATAACTATCAACTAGACAACAATCAAATATAAAAAATTTCTATAATTAACTTTAGTATTCAAACATATGCTCAACAAAGGCTCCGATCGGGGATTCACGAATTTTTTGCTTCAGCTTTTAAAGTTTTTTCCTAACCACAGCTTCATATATATGCTTTCTCAAAAAAACTTTTTAAAGGTAATTTAATAGAAAAAAAAGAAACAATGAGAATCAAAAATTATTTTTTGTTAACTGTTTTTTCTAACATGAAAACACTATCCAAATCAAAACCTAAATCAATTGGAGAAATTTTCATACCAGCATAGAAAGATTTTTTCTTATATTTAATCGAGTTCTAATTTCATAAAACTATGCATCAGCAATTCTGTTATCCATGCATTTATTTACCATGGAAGTTGTTCCTAAAATGATGAAGCATTTTCTGATTACATATGAGAGACTATAAATAATGAAATGAGAATAAAATTACAAATAAAAAAAAAATTATCAGAAGAATATATATATTTGCATCATAAAAGTCAGCCAATAATGTACCCACAACATTCTCGCCTTCAACCAACTTATATAAACCCACAAGGCATCTTATACTTGAAACAAGAAAAAAAAACATCACCACTAGTCAGACCAGCTTATCTTAGCAAACTCAAGTCCTTAAAACTAATTCCATCGGAGAAATGCAGCTTGGAAAACGAAAAAAATGTTTTATAAAGGTATAATCATATTAAAAACATTAACAAGAACATGAAAAGAAAAAAAAAAACTTATATCACCTTGTTTTGGATGGAGAAGTTGATAAAGTTAGTATCCACTATCACAAGATAAGGGGGACCAAGTGCTGTATTATGCTTAAAGAAGAGAGCAGAGGAAATGTTCGGCCTGTAAACCGATAGAAAGCCCATCAAAGAGAGGGGACAGTGACATGGTAAATTAAACCAGAAGAGGCGGGACATACACATTACGGGGGAGCTTTTCCTTGGAGATATCTTTCTTTTTAGGGTTTAAAACTTCTTCCTTGTGCCTAAAAAAATGCAGGAGTTCACTGGGAGTGCATTACAAAGAAAAAAGGGAGCAGATCAGAAGTAGGAATCTTTTTTTACTTGCGAAGAGTTTTGGAGCTGATCAGCCTCTTCACTACAGCAAATTTGGGCCCTTTCTTCGCCTTGCCCATCTCTATTATGCTACGAGCAGACAAGGGTTACTTGGGCTTCTTCTTCGTTGAGGGTTTTGGGTTGTAGAAGAGGCAGAAGAGAGACGCGGCAAGGGTTTCAGACAAGCTCCATCAGCAAGGACTATCACGATAGGGGTCTGTCTGACAACGGATTTAGACCAGGAATCCACCTGGATTTCGCGGCTTTCGGCCGTAAATCCCAGATTTACTGAATCCTGCGTATCGGAGAATTTAGTAAATCCGGAACAAGGGAAGAGGAAGAATAACGCGAACAGGCTTACCTTCCTCAATGATTTCTGGTAGGAGGGGAGCAGAAGGATGAGAAAGATGGGAGTTTCGGTGGTCTCTGTACGCCAAGATTCAATCGTTGCCTTCCCACCTTCCCAGCTAGCTACAATCGCAACTGTATTTCGTTCATGAACGCAAGAGAGGGGTGGGGTGGTAAGCTAGGGTTTTTGGCATTGGAAATTATTGCATACTGAGCACGTAGGCAGCCCGCACGCAGTTCCTCCGATATCCATTCAGTACTCTTGTAATAACCTATTAATAACCAATAATCAATATACTGTAAATACCTTCATAATCAATACCCCCTCCATACCCTCCCAATACCCTCAATATAAGGGTACTGAGAAGTTATTCCGCACTCATCAATGGGTACGTGCTCCGTATGCAATAATTTCTCGGTAGAAAGGGCATGAAGTGCGTGAAACCAGGAAAGGTGTAGGCGAGGAGAAAATTTTTCATGCTGACGCAGCTCTAATATGCTAACAAGTGTGTTACATCTGCTTCACTTTAAAAAATATTTTAAAAAATGTTTTTTTTTAATAGCAGTTTTTAAATTGAAACGGTAGAGATTATTGAAAGTTTATTGGTGGATTATTTGAGATTATTTTAGGGTTATTGGGTATTATTTTGGTGTTATTGAGATATTATCTCCAATACCCCCGAAATAACCCACAATAACTTATGAGTTTCTACTTCAATAACTCCGGTAGAACAATTATAATACCCACTTCAATAACGCCGCAATAGTTCTCCAATAATCTCTGTGGTTCCACTTCAATAAACCCCATTGAACATTTCCAATAACAACGTCATTAACATCACAATAACCGACCAATAACCCTAAAAAACATCCACGGTTTCACTTCAATAACCCCTCAATAACCTCTTGGTATAACACGCGTGATGTCGTATTACTGGAGTCGACACGAAAAGCTCCGTTCGGACTCCGTATGGAAAAATTTTTCGTAGGCTAGGGTTTAAGGGAGAGAGGATGAGGGGTCATAGGTTTATAGATTTAAATTTTTTTATGTAAGTTTTAATTATATTAACTTAATTGATTAATCATAATTAGATAAAATTATATATAATTATTTAAAAATTAAATAATGAATACAAATATATTTTAAATTTTAAATAATTCAATAAAATTATAAGTAATTTTAAAATAATATATTTAAATAATACTTGATTAATGCTAAAATAATGTTTAATAAATAATTAGTTTAATAAAAAAATTATTACTAATTAATTACTTTTGTGAACAATTAATTATTACTTAACACAATTAAAACTTTAATTTAATAAATAATTTTTATTATAATAATAAATAATTAAAATTTAATTATTATTTTTTTATAACAAACACAACAAACTTTAAAGCCATTGCAGAAGTCGTGAAATAGTTTTGACATTAATTGGTTGTATTTGCTATATTTATTCTCAAATTAAAATTTATTTTCTTGAGTTAATTAATATTATTTTATATTTTAAATTTTATTAATTAAATTATTATTTTTGTTGTCTAATTTAATTAATTATCATTTAATCAATCTTAAATTAAGTATTAATCAATCTTAAATTAAGTATAGTAAGACATCATAGTTTTGTAAATCCTTAAATACTAAAATTAGGACCCAAGCAATTTATTTAAATTTAAATGCATTAAATATCAGTCAGATAAATTTTTAGCTCTCATAAAATTTATTAAATTAAAATTTATAGGATTAATGAAACTTTATCTGAGTTAAATCCTACTTAGAGCCAAACAAATCCTAAATAATTAGAATTAATGTTCAATTCATAATATTTAAATAAATTGCATGTTTATTGAAATATTCAATGATAAATATATGATTAGCTTAAAAAATATCATGTTATGAGGAATAAGTGATTAATGATATTTTTATGATAAATTTAATAAGATAAAAAACATAAGCTCATAAGGAATATGAAAACCTATGCAATCAAGACGATAAATGTAAACTTATATTATTATATGAAACATGTTTAGGTTGGGCGGCAAAGGTGAGCCTATATAGAGGCAACAAAAAATTAAGGTTGTAAGGTTGAAATTGAGTAAGAATTAAGTCTACTTATATGAGAGATCATATTTTCTTATTATTATTATAAGTTGCAAATGTACTAAAATAATATAATCTATGTTTTATATAAGATAATAGATGTTATATAAACATATAATTAAAATATCTTGAATTGCTCTACTTGATTTGATTGATTGATTTTACTTGATGTGTGTGAATTATAATAATGGGATATATATGATGAATGCATCAAGGTGATTGAGTTTATCACCCACTATATTACAATAAAATTAAGATATTTTCATGAGTATTAAAGTTGTATACAATTAGTTAATTTACCCATCTTTGCCACATCATGTTTTGATATAAGGAAAAGGTGGCCATTATGAGCCTTAGCATAAATCTCATATAATTAGAAAATAAGATACATATAAATGCATAAAAGAATAAAATTTAATCTAAGAATTTCATAATTTCATTAAAATCAATGAAATAAATTGTTCTAACCCGAAATTTTATATAATCAATAATATAAGATTATTATTTAAGATCATATTAAATTTGCTATAATTGTTATAACGATACACTTACCAGATTAGAATAATATTTAGCAATGATTTATCCATCTCAACCCATATATTATTAAAATAAGTGCAATGCAATTTTCTCCTAGTTCATAAACAAAATATATATTTGCCAAGTATAATTAGTAGAAAAAGGCAAAGCAAAAGCAAAACAATATTTCCAAAATAATCCCTAAAATGGCACCACCATCAATAATATTACTGTTAACCACCCCATCTAAATTAATCTCTGTCATATTAAAACCGTGATGATAACATCTTTTAAACATGAAAAACTTAGTTGTATTTCATAAATTTGGTTGAAAGTGATTAAAAATCAAGATGCACTTTACATTATATAAATTTTGCATATATTTTGCAAAGGATAACGAATAAATATGTTAAAATAGAAAATAGTATAACAAGCATTGGAATCGTGAAGAAACCATATAATTCTAATGAAAAATAGAAAAACAAATATGTACAAAGTACATTTATAAAAGGTCCTTAAAACACATATGTACAACTACATATGACTCAATGAGCCCAGATCCTTCCATGTCTTCTTTTTTACTTTTCTTTTAATTAGAGGATGATACTTCAATAATAATATTGACAATAACAATAATGGATAAGAGAATACCAAAATAAAAAGTTGTGGAGAAACATTTACAATCCAACATAAAGGCATATCAAAGACTTATGCTAATTTTTTCGCTCACAAGAGTCCATAATTCATGGTGAGGAATGAAACTTGATTTGAACTGTTGCACCCATCAACCTGGCTCTCGGCTGGTTGAGTGGAACTTGTTTAGCTAGCAATGCCATCAAACTCCCTCCGTGAACTCTGCCTTCAAGAAAAGAATTTTGACTTGAAGCCTCCCAATCAAATAAACACAATTTATCTATAGAATTCACCTTCATCCTCTCAGTTGCAATTGGACTTTCAGAGGTGAGAGTTCTAATGTTCTTGCCACCATGAACACAATGATCTTTCACCAAAGTGCTATGAGCAGCATAATGATCAAACTTGCTAGTGGAAAAGTGGTTGTAAGAGGGCCCATCAAAATCAACATCTGGTTTCGCTTCGCTCCCCCATAAGCACTGACTATTATCTCCATTTGCCTTGCTAAAATTAGTCCACCCCTGAGCACCCTTATCATGCCCTTCATGCTTACTTCTTTTGCCTGCTCCATGATGAGAACAATGATCAGTTCCATTATGTGTGCTCCCATTGCATTTTGGAATGGCACACTTCTTCCCACTGCCATGGGCAACACATAATTGATTCCCACCATGGACATTCTTAGAACACATATCATTGTCTCGAAACAAGCAACGATTCCCTCCAACATGTTGTTTACAAAAGGTTCTCCTTTCTTCTAAAACTTTGTTGTAATCTTTAACACTGCACCTCTTTTCCCCATCATGAGATTTACAAAACAGTGTGCTATCTTGTGCACCCTTTGTGCATCCTTTGTGATGACAACACTTGCCTCTACAATGGGCAATGCATAAACCATATCGACTATCAACAATTTTAATGCATTTATCTTTTTTGCACCTGCTTGCATTTCCATGCTTAATGCATAATCCAGACATTGCTCTTGAAACTTTAGTGCAATTAACATGGTTGCAACAGTTATCATAACCATGTGCAATGCAATAATCAATGCTTTCTATAACACTTTTTAGGCAACAAAGTTGCTCACAACGTCTACCATCACCATGAAACTTACAGAATATGGACTTTCCTTTTGATATCTTTTCACAATCATCCTTTTGATATCGTTTTCTTTCACGATGAGCTGTGCAAAGTACAGAATCACCCGTGGCCAATTTTAGACACTGAAAAAATCGACATTTGTTTGTGCAACTGCTCTTATCTTTATTCTCAATGATCTCAAAAGGACAATCAATTGAAGTTGTTGAAGCCTCCCTCATATAAGTGGTTAGACTGTTTCCACATCCTCGAGTTGAAAAAACTAATCCATCATGCACTGTCGATGTTTTATGGTTAATTAGATGTTGCGTAGATGTTTCAGCTTCAGTTGTAATAGCTGATATTGTTGGTCCAATGGATTGACTTAACACAAGGTTAAATGTGGGTTCACTGACCAAATTGTTTAAAGGCGTAACGATTGGAGACTTTCGAATATGTACATTTTCTTCTTCAAGTTCATATTGGAGTTTTGAGTCTAGGTTCATATAGCAATCGTCATCATCCATGGAGGCTGAATGGACTATGCTCGCATTTCTTGAATGGCTCCTCTTACTGTCCTTCAATGCACTTGGCAAACACAAAAAGCCTTGAACTTGTGGGTCATAGCTAGACACTATGCTTCTATCGATATCAACTCTCTTTCTTTTTTGTCGCTTTCAAATTGAAATTCTCAACACAAGAGTCACCAAGGGAGACAAATTGTAGCATGGTGCCAACATTAGATCCATCTTCTGATTGAATATTGATCCCTTTTTTTAGGGCTATTTGACTATATCACATTGTCAAGAAGACCCAAGTTCTTAGACATGTTATTCATGGCGGACACAAAAAAAGTATAGTGGTCGCTTCAAGAAGGAACAACCCAGTTAATAGAATACCTTAAAGACAAAATGTCATTCACAGATGTGGAAGAGGACTTCAAATAAATTTCAATATCCTCCACCTACGAAATCTGATGTATCATGATGATCCATTCCCAAAGTCTTAAAAAATATTGCAAGCGATATATTCCAGAAATCAATTCACGAATTCTGATGCATTGCTTTATTGTAGCCATGATAGAGACATCGAAAGTGCTACTTTTTCCTACTATTAAAAAAAACAAGAAAATAGAATGATTAGCACATTACAAAGTTTACTTGACAACAACTTTTTTAATCTATATGATAGCTCCGTGAACAAAAACAAAGTTGAAGAAACAAGTGTTGTATGCCCTAAAAGAATATTTCAAGCAAGCATTAATAGAAAGGAGAACCTATAGAACATGTAACATTAAGTTTTCGTAGCAAAATATCATCCTGTCTCCACAAGTCTAAAATCATGCATTTGGCCTGCAAACTAAAAATCATAAATAGATGCTATAACCATAGAAGTCGCAGAAATTATACAAACAATCATAAACTGTTTGAAATCAAATATGAGAAGTGGGAAAAAATGCAAATCTAAATCCTTAAAAACATTGACCAAATTGAACTCTTTCCTCCATCTCAAAGAAGTTGGGTATTTGATAAATGTAATTAAATAAATAATTTATCATGAAAATATCTTACATTTACTGCATGTGTAAATTGAATAAACTGTGTTTATAAACAACCAAAATAATCAAATATCAGTCTCCCAAGTCAGGTTTACACATGTCACAAGCAGATATTAAATTAGAAAATTGAAATTATATTGGTACAAATGGATCAAGTCGATAAATGACCAAAATTGGCTAACTCAAGGGTTGATTGAGTTAACCAAGATTAAATAAAAAAAAAAAAACTATTAATTTTATTAAGTAATTTACAAAAAACTTATTATTTGGAAAAATTTCATTTGAGTACACATTTATTTAAATACAAATTTGCTAAGTCCTTTGCATTTAAAGTATTTAAGAATTCCTTCCTTGAGTTTTAAACCTAAAAATAAATAACCAAAACTAATAATTATAATGTCAATTCCCTCAAACTTCACTGAGGGTTTATTTGGGCAGCTACAGCTTATTGGATAATCAGCTGATAAGTTGATTAAAAATATTATGTTGATAAGCTATATACGGTGACTATCACCAATTTTTATTTTTGGGAAAAGTCAGACCGCAGGTAGAAAGCTGTCATACCATCTAGATAGGTGCGATGTGAAAAGATTATTTTTCAGCATTTTGAAAATGCATAAACTATCAAAACGCAGTTTACACGAATAGGTCTGGTGTGTTTTCAAAACGCCACCACACCAAGCAAGCTGCCCCAAACATGCTCTAAATCTAAACTTACATGGTTCACCAAATAATTAGGCAAATCCTAAAGGTAATAATAACTCAAAATCAGTATTTTGAAGACAGAAAAAAGCGTATATTAACCAAAAAAAAAAAAATTTGTAGTAGGAAATCAAAACTCCTACTCAAAGTAAAAAAGGGGGGCATTTTCATACATATCACTAAATTTTTATATATTTATATATCTAACACTAAAACTTTACTTTAAAAGGTTTAAAACAAAAATATATAACCTAAGAAAAATGAAATACACTTTTCATCCATTAGTGGAGTACAATGTACGTAAAAATTAAAGTTTAAAGGTCGGACATGTAAATACATAAGAATGAAGTGGTATGTATGCAAATCTTCCAAAACAAAAAGATAATTATACATTTCAATCACCCAAGAACTACCAAATATTTTAAATATAACGATTAACCACTAATATTTCTAAAGAAAATAAAATTTTGGGTGATTGAAAGTTAAATTTAAAATTTTGGCAGCCCAACCAATCTATTTAAAATTTTGAATGGTTAACCAGCAGAAGAAGGCACAGAGTATACATTTATAAATAAAGAAAGGGAAAAAATTGCGTAAGTAAGAGGTACGCAGAGCTGCATACGTAAGCACAGGTAATACGGGGGTTACACGGGGGTTATATCCAGGTGACAACCCCCTTAACCTACTTATAACCCCATTGTAACCTCTTTGTACCCTTGTAATCTACTTATAACCCCTTGTAACCTCCATATAATCTACCAATGCATGAAAATAGAAGCACAGACTTATTGTTAGGTTAAGGGGGGTTACAAGGGAATTATAAGTAGGTTACAAGAGTGTTATAACCTGGATATAACCCTATTGTAACCTCCTTATACCCTTTTATATATGCATCTCTGCGTGCATCTTAACTACGAGCTTATTGTTTCACCTTCCTCCGCTCCTATCAGGACCCAAAGCGAAACCGAGAGAGAGAGAGCGAATGGGGGAGGGAGAAAGAGCGCGCCCTCTGAAATAAATAGAGCAATCGGTGAAGAAGATGGAATATGGAGAGCAGAGCATAGTCTCCCTTTGTCAGCTTTGGTAAACATGAGCGGGATGGCGGGGAAGGCGTGCAAGCCCCGTCAGAGAAACCAGAGCGTACCGGCGGTGTCGATTCTGATTTGAGTTTGTTTGATTTTAATATTTTTAATGAAGTTGGTACCATATGAAAGCTCTCATTGGCTCCTCTGCTGCTGGAGTGAATATTTCGTCCGGCATCTATTCCGCACTTTCTGGTTGATGGTGATATTATCATATTTATATTTATCTCACCTACACATAATATTAATGGGTCATTTTGACGCCTATTTTGTTCTATTTACGGTAAGTTTATATGTTGATTCTTCTCTAATACTTGTTCCTCTGTTCTTGGACGATATTCAGGTTGGCCACATTTCTCTGTCTATTCTGCTGTGTTTTCTTCAAAGGGTTTCAGCTGGTATTTGATTCGGGCTCCATACGGTCTGTTTGCTCTTTTGTTTGATGCATTTTTGTTTGTGCTGTGTGACTTTGAACTTTTTTTCTTTTTTTATTTGAGAAGGAAGATTCGTAATCATTAGCTGTACATTTGCAAGTGACAAGCTCTCAATACGAATCATTGTTCACGAACATCTCTTTTTTAGCTCTTTAAGTAGCTTGTGTTCGATTTGTTCGTCAAGAAAATGAGCCGAACACGAAAAATTTTTAGTGCTTGATATATAAACGAGCCCGACACAAATAAAATTTTATTCACTGAACACGAACAAAGATTTGTTTGTTCATGTTCGGCTTGTTTTGACTCGAAATGATTAAATTATATTTATATTGATGAGTAGTATTTTTAATATCTTACGCCTCTGTGATTGAGGTTGACAAAACAGCTCTATGTTCTCGAACAACACGTGTTCATCTCGCTAAGTAAATAAGCCGAGCACGAACAAATTTTTTTGTTCAAAATATAAACGAGCCGCACTCAAACAATTATTTTTTAACGTGTCAAATACGAGCTAAGCCCATGCTCACTCGTGTTCAACTTGTTTACACCCCTATAGATAATTGATGAGTACTATTTCTAAACAATTTAATGAACTACAATGCTATAAATATTTATAAGCAATTAAAATTATTAATTGAAAAAATAGAATAAATATATATATTAAATACTATTTAAATGAATATTGTAATATGAGTAATAAGATTTAAATCTTGCCCTTACCTTTAACATCCCATGACTGTGTGATTAAGGCTATCATAATGACTCGTTTGTCAACATCTCATGTTCGGCTCATTAAGCGAACAAGCAAGACACACACAAAGGAATCCTCTTCAATCTCAATCGTCTTTTTTTAACAAATCCAACATTAACCGAGCCTAAGCTAGCTCAAGCTCGACTTGTCTACATCCCTTGCTAAAGGAATCCTCTTCAATCTCAATCAATAATTGTTATCAATAAATATAAGATATTAAACTGTCAATAAATTTAATCTCTTACTCCCTTATTATTTTTATTATTATTTTAACTTTGAAGCTTTGAGATAAAAGATATGATATATTTCTTGTTAATTTGATTATGTGGTTGACTAATCTAGCAATAAAACAATAATCAACATGACCCTTGGGAATACATTCCACCAACCTTAAGCCTCAACAGTAGCCGAGTTTAGCACTCATCTTCTACAAATATCATCCACGATATCTCAAGTGTGACAATTCAATAGATTCATGTGATAAATATGGTTATGAATTGACCCAAATTTACATAAGAATGTTAATAATAATAATAATAATGTATTTTATCTACTTTCCAACTCATATTTTTCATTTCTATCGAATTCTCAACGATTTGATCGTGCACGTATAAATACATCGATTCAACAGTTCAAAAGAATCATTTGCAAATATTAATATTTTAAATGCTCTACATGCAATTATCTCTAATAATAATATTATTATTATTATCAGGAACCTCTCACTGCAATTCCATGACAATTAATATAGCATATTTAAGCCAAAATAGAAAATAAAATCGCATTATAACTCGCTCTTTCATAATCTCATATAATTTTATGGATTCTAATCATTTTTTTCTTTTCGTCCTGCCAAGAAGAGATGTATTTTTTTTTAGAATAGCCAATGTTTATGTGATATTAAAAGTTTAGGTATTGTATGAGTAAACATTAAAGTTTGTGCTAAATATGTAAATAAATAAGTATGTGGTATTGTAAAAAATATTGCATCAGGAGTATTGATGAAGTTTTATATCAGGACTTTAATCAGGTCTGTCACGCATGCATATAGACAGAGCCCCCTTAGTAAAAAATAATAATTTAATATATGAGGGGTCTGCCTATACACATGATAAACCTTGATTGGAGTCCTGATACAAAACTACATCAGGACTTAATATTTTTTCGTGGTGTTGCATGTAAGCAACCCTTTTATTTTCAACGTTGCTAGAAATAAAGAAAAAGTCAAGCATCTTGTTTACATTTTCTAATCATGAATGGTTGGTTTGATTGGTTAATCGATGTAGAAGAAATAAAAACGCTGTTTACAAAATAACTTTTAGAAAAGAAGCCAATAAATAATAATAATAATAATAATAATTACCGAGCCAGCACATAAATCTACGTGTCTTCGGTCCTAAAAAGCCACGTTGTTATTATTCTATAACATATTGTGTTCAAAAGCTTATGCTGCTGCCATTTTATTGGTTTAATTACTAAGATAATATCTAAGAATGTTTGTCAGGAAGTAGACATAATTTCCAAGAAGGAAGCTAAGAGGCAAATTAATTGAGCATTTCCAAACAAAACTTCACCTTCACTTTCACAAGAGGTTAAGTGTGGAAGGTTTCTATGTTAAATAAGTTAATAAAAGTATCACCAACCAATAAAGTAGAGACAAATTCTATTATGTTTAGAGGATGTTTCCGACCTTACGTTTAAGAGGACTTCATAAATCCGGTAAATTCAAATTTATCAAATCCTTATACTCTTAAATCCATAATAGTGTTGGCTAAATCCAGTTAAAATTGATGGACGTGTTTTGCATTTTATTTCAGGCTTTTATACAATGAACGTCTTTCCAAATTAAATCCGATGTTAAATCCACCAAATAGTCGGATTTAACAAATTCGTATTCACATCGAAAAATAAACATAAGGGAGAGAAAATGAGATTTAATGAGCGAAGGATTTAACTTACAATTTATCCGTGTTTGGTTGAGTTCATGTAAATCCAGCCTAAATCCTATTAAGATTACGCTACCAAACACCCCCTTAGGGATAAGTTATAGAAATTAATTTAATTAGTACATGTTAGTTTTCTATTTTTTTCAAAAGTTTCTATTTTTTTCAAAAGTTTCTTTTATATATTATCATACTATAAAATTATTTCTAAGATATATTATAGAAAGCTCTAAAGTTTTTTAATCCAAGATGACATTCTTCTAACATTTGTCAAAGAGTGTGTTTAGAATGCTAAATCAAATGAGGCAAAGCAAAAAGTGAATGTTATATTGGAAATATTTTGTAGTTATTTGGTTTGTTGAAAAATAAAATGCGAGGCTTTATGTTTTTATTTTTGATTTGAAGGAAAATAAAATATATGTAAAAGAAGTTCGGCAACGAATGGAGAAGGTTGGTGTCAGGTGGTAGGCGACAATGGCAGTAGCCGAGGGCTAGCGGACAACAGAAATGGGTGCCAACCTCACTTTGCAATGTTTTTTTAAACTCAATTCTGACAAATTTAGAATACAGTGGAAATAAACTAAACACTACATTGAAATATATTACTATTTCACACTGCAATTCTTTTTTATCAAACCAAATACTTAGGAGTCATTTATGATCATTTATATATAAATATATGTTTTTTTTATATTGCTGATTATTTTATTTTATTTTGTTTATGATTTGATAAACGTGTTTGGTTGCAATTATTGTTTTCACAAATCATAATTGAGAATCGACCATAAGCCTCACGGATCAAGTTCAAATTGTTCTGATCGACATCGAATCTGCTGATCAAATGATGTTCATTCACAAGATGGACCCCTAACGCTGAAAATGCCCAAAGAAGGTCGCTCAATAGAGAGGACACATACAAATGCTAGATGTGAATTGCTTCAATCATCAATGAGACGGCTCAAATGACACTCACTCGGGAAATAAAGTTAAACATCGTGTTTGGATCATCAAAAGCTACCACATGATACTTTCATAGTGAATTCAGATGATAGTTGTGAAAAATTAATGGGTTGCAGCGGACAGGAACACACATAAACCGAACCCAATCACCTTGATAGTTGTAGAAATCACTCGAGTAACGCCCAATAGAAAAACATATTGCACCATAGTGTCCGAAAGATGCCCAAATGGACGGAAAAAATTTGCATGTATATAGCGTATGCAGCGCTGCGTACGTCTAGCAGATTACATTGAGGTTACATAGATGTTACATGTGGGTATTTTCATGTTTTATCCCTTGTAACCTCCCTGTAACCTGCTTGTAACCTTTCTGTAACATCTCTGTAACCTCCTTATTTTCGCAGGTTACAGGTAAGTCACACGAAAGTTATACGTACGTGGCATCCTCCTATTGGATGACGTACGCAACGCTGCGTACGTTTTACGTATGCAAATTTTTTCCTGCATGCAAGACCAAAACACAAATTTAAATGACGAATTTTGTGAGGGAATCAACAAAAATGAATAACAATAATAATAATAATAAATAAATAAATATTATCATTTGGCTAACAAAATAGAGCAAATCCAATCTAAATAAAATTAATTAGAAATTTATTTGCTATGATTATATTTGTAGTTGTTTGTAATCAAGTATAATTAAAATGAGCTTCTTGTTACTATCTCGGCCAAAAAAAAAAGATTAAAATTAAAATTATCTTTATTATTTAACTAAAACTAAATTAAAGTTAAGTTTTAGATATTTGCTCATTTCAATTAATTTTTTTTTTTAAAAGTCAATCCTCATATTTCGTCATATCCTCATACACTATTACACTTTTATCTACATGTGTAAACAGGTCGAGTTAAGCTCAAGCCACCCTCAACTCCAGCTCAATTAATTAATTGAGTTCGAGCATAAATTAACATGTTCATGTTGGTAAGCTTATTCATTGTAAAAAGAAGAAAATAATGTTAAAGCTAGTGCTATAATAAATAAATATAATGAACAATTAGAAGATGAATAATAAGAAGTCATTTGATATAAAATATAAAATATCATTTTTTTTTAATAACTTTTTAAATAATTTAAACATAAAAACTTAAAAAATTAATATATATTTGAGTAGATCATATATTAATATATTTTAAAATGAACTGAGCTAACTAATCCAGTCAGGGCTAACTTGAGATTTGCTTGTTAGCTCCTTGAGCTCCGCGAGAGCTCGCGAACCACTTATCAAACTGAGCTCAAGCAAGCTTACAAATTTGTTTGGCTCACTTACACCCTAGTTCTGTCACCTCCATTTCAACAAGAGAGAAAAAATAAAGGCAAATTTACATATATACCAGTAAATACTTATATATCACATATCCAACATCTAATTTAATTTTTTATTTGTCTATCACCCAAAATTTTCATATCATATTACCATTTTGATTTTTAAAAAATAAAATGAAACTTATAGCGTGTATGTAAAAATTCATGTTTACGTGGTAAATATGTAAATACATAAATATTGAGTGGTCTGACTTCTATAAACAAAATTTATTATTATTTTTTTCAATCATTAAGTTCATTTAATTTTTTATTTAGTAAAATGTAAAAAATAAAATAATTGAAAACATAAAACAATCATATCATTTTCTTAATTTCTTTTAATTATAAATGTACTATTAATGTGTAAACGAAAATGTAATATTATTAAAATAAAAGATATTGAATTTAATATAAATAAAATAATGATTACTCACCATAGAGGTGAGCATTGGGTGAGTTTGGATGGATAGATTTTAAAATGAACTAAACCGAATCAATCTAAATCTAGACGAAATTGAAAGATCGTAACGACGTGTAATTTGATTTAGGCGAACGGTTACGAACAAGTAGAAATTGAATTTATTATTAAAATTTAGCGAAGAATATACATTATATATTATATATAATATCTAAAGATGACACATTTTATTTGCTATATTGACGAGATAGAACAATCTTCTTTGCACTTGCCACTAGGGCTGTAAACAAATCGAGCTTAAGCGAGCCCACGCTTAGCTCCTATACAGTTTGTTCAAAATTGGCTCATGAACAGTGTGTTTGTGTTCGACTTATTTAAATATTTTTATTTGTGTCTTGTTTGGCTTGTCAAACTAATTAGAAAATATAAATTTAGAGAGTTAGATTGTAACCGGCACCAACTTTGTGCAATAAAATGCACTAAACCACCAAACCACACAATATGCTTGAAACTTATTGAAAAATATAATATATTATTATATAAATAATATAATATTTCTTTATTTTGAACTAAAAAAGCCAAATACGAGCAAACAAAGGATTGTTCCTGTACAACTTATTATGATCAAGATTAAAAAAATTATTCATATTCAATCCGTTTACTTAAAGAACAAACCGAATACGAGCTACTTAATGAGTAAAACACGGGCTGCTTTCGAGCTTTACGAACAGCCCAGCTTCGTTATTTCTTCAGTCAATTAGAGTATTGCAATGCCAATATTATACAAACCTAATGACAATGTACCCTAATTTAATATTTTCAATTTCACATTAACGAGAACTGAATCATTTTTAATCAATTTATCTCTCATGAAAAACCCAATGAACAATTAGAAGGAACACATCATCATAACAGTCAAAGGGCTCATTTAGTTGTCTGTAAATCTGAAAGTCAATTTACAAAATATATATTTATTTACCCAATCAAACGAGCAAATCTCTCTCCTCACTACTTCTCCAATGACTCCCAAACCATTCTCAGATGTGTTATGAGCTCGTGAGGTTTATTTCTGCTCAAAATTCAATTACAATATACATAATGGCTAAGATTGTCAACATCCATATTTACAGTTTGGGGTTTTTACGACCCTCAAAATTTTCATGTTTAACTATCTCACACCAAAACTTTCATGATTATAGATATCATGTGAAAAGTAGAACTCATCATCACATTTTAATAGTCAAATCTAACTGTTCATCCATAAGTAAAAATGAAATTTTGGGTGTGAGATGGATAACTCCATAAGAGTTTGGTGTTATGTATGTAATTTCCCCTAAAAATTATATCTGTCTGCGATCAATGATAATCGCGAGCAATAGTAAGGACTAAAATTTTATACTGCAATGAGAGAAGGACGTGTTATTCGTGCGGTGCGATCAATAGATTACAAATAGTATATGTCATGGCTCGGTTTGAGTGCTTATAATTACAAAGACAAGAACGAACTGCTGAACTAATATTAAATCATAATGATTATTTCCAGATCTTTAGTGAATTAAAATTTATATGATTGTTTAGAATTTATTCAAATTCGACGAAAGAACCATAAAACTAAAATATATAAACCAATGACTTAAATAAAGTATCTTTCTCAAGTGTGGCTCCATCTAGATCCGTTGATTTTCTTCTACTCATTTAAACCTGAATTATTTAGATAAGCTGTATTTTGAGTTATCAAAATAACTCATTAGGGTAATACAACGTCTAAATCTGTTGATGGGGATACAACAAAGATGACAATAACTTAATTTTCCAACTGCATGCGATGTGATGTGTGGCAGGACCCACTCCCCTGATCGAAGCAATAATATTTTGTCTTTGAGATGGTACTTTATTTGAATTTGGCAATAATATTTTGTTTTCCTATTATTATTTGGGTTAACTCTATTATCATCATGTTATGCAGATGTGACACACATTGGCTAAGAATGAGATATGTTATGCTTAGATAATGCTCTTGGATTAATGTATTAATATAAAAATATATATATATGAATAAGATAGGATAAGCTTATTAGACGCACATAAAAAGATAAATATTATGATCACACCAATATAAATTATTTTAAAAGCTTAATAATATACACAATCATATTTGCAATATGTTCAGCATATGATATGAAGTTCTCCATAATTTACTCCCTAGGATTTAGAACTATATTTATCTCACTAAATTATTTTGATACCTAATCATATTAACCTTAAATGAGTGAAAGATGAGAGACATCTTATCGGACTTTTTAGTTGTATAGATGTCCTTAGTTTTAGATTCCCATTAATTTTAATTTATTAATGATGTAGAAATACTATATATAATTGAATCTCCATTCGACCGTCTTTTGCAATTTTCATAATTTCAAGCTCAAGACCAGATCGTAACTGTTTATATATGAATTTTACATGTAAATATCAAAGATTTCTTCGATCTAAAAGAAGACTAGAGTTTTCTTATTGTGATTAAAATATTAAATCCCATAGAACAGTCAAAGCCGGAGTCAGATTAAAAAAGATTAATTTATAGGAATGGAGAAGTAAATGTTGTCAACCTTCACCAACCATTCATATTCACACCCAATATCCCCTTTAGATTATATGAGCCAAATTAGTCAAAATCGTTCTTTCTACTTTGGTTCGAAGACAACCGTTGCATTACTGGGTTTCAAGAATCAAAAATAAAAAAAATACAAGGTTCCGAACAATATCATCCTAGTTGCATGGAATTTCATCAATGATGTGAATCAGACAGTTTACCAGTATTCAAAAACTACTGAATCATATGGAATGCAACACCAACACCAACAACGACAATAAGCCTTTATATATCCCACTAAGTGGGGTCGGCTACTTGAATCCTTTTTCCTAATTGCGTCCAATTGAGTGTTACATGTTCATTTAATTCTAATAAATTAAGAACATTTTTTATACAGTATGCCCAAGTCTTTCTAGACCTACCTCTCCGCCTTTCTTAACATAAGTCGAATCTAAAACAACTACTCCTCACCGGATCATCAGATGGTCGATATTTAAGGTGACCAAGCCATCTAAGACGACTCTCTCTAAGTTTGTCCACCACTGGAGCTACACCAACCCTATCACGCATATATTCATTTTGCAATTTGTCTCCAAGTGTAAAGCCACTCATCTACCTAAGCATTCTCATCTCGATAACACTTAACTTAGTTTTATGCTTCTCTTTTAAAGGCCAACATCTACACCATAGAGCATTGCAGGTCTCACCACCATCTTATAAAATTTGTATTTCAATTTAAGCAGTACTTTGTATCACACCATAGGCTCGAAGCATTACGCCAATTCTACCAACTTGAATTATACTAATAGCATCCCCATTGATATCACCATCAATTTGAACAATAGACTCGATATATCTAAAACATTCACACCTTATAGATCTGTAAATGCTGAAATAGTTGTTTTCGTTCATTTCCTCTCATTTATTTTTGAAGGAGTCTCCAGCTTGTGGATCATCGTATACTTCCCTTATCTGCATAAATATCCCTTCTGAATCAGATCAGTGATTCGAAGAGGAGAGGAACCGAATAAGAAGAGATATACGACAAAACGACAAAGAAGAGAAAACGCAAAACATGGAGAGCTTACGTGTGGTAAACCTCACAAGGATAGACCAAACATGTCCGCCCAAAAAAGATTGGGAAGAGGCACCTTGAGCCGATATCTGTGAAAGAATGCCTACGTAGACTACCCATAACCAGAGATTCAGGTGCAGGTGACTGTTTTGGGGTCAAGAGCACTCCCAATGAGATGTATCCCACTTGGTTAATTACATCTTGAGGGTACCCAAGATACTCTCGATAAAATGAGTTTCGTTTATATTATCATGAACCTAGGGCAATAGGTACTCAAAAGAAAAATTATTCAGTGTGGGAAAGCCACGATGCTTTCAAAGCTCCCGCTAGGCCAAGGGGCAGAGAGTGAGTCTCTTACGGTCCCCGAATGGGTAACAGACTCATCAGCACAAGGAACCGACAGAATAACCTAAATCATCTTGACGGGGTATCCCAATATGTCAAAGCATGTCTGGGCCATAAAGGCAGAGGACAAATCGTCATATCCCAAACAGACGACAGTTCATCGGTATTGGGCTGTTAAAATGATATCAACGAAGTCAATGAGCGAAAGGGCTCAACAGGGGTAGTTAAAGAAAGGGATGAGTAATCCTAAAGAGGTAGAGGTAGCCAAGTCGGGGTACCATGGGCCCGTCATCCCAAACTAGTAGGACCCTAAGTCTACCCAGTCGTGAAGGTAGTCGACCCAACACGTCCTGAGATCCCCGGTCAGCAATCCATGAATTGTGTCGTCCACGAGAAACTCGGTAGCCCTAAGGTCAGAGGAAAGAAACTCCATCCTATGACTATAAGCTGGAACCCCAAGAGGTGAGACTTATACTCGCCAAAGTGGCAATGATGCATCAGGAAAGAAAGAGACATCGGAGGTTCAGCTATAAAGCTGGAAACACTCCAAACAAAAGGACTTACACCCCGTCTGGGTCGGGGAGTCTTCTAACACCCTAGGCGCACTAAACAATCACTTATAAAGGTATGTTGGGCCGGTCGGGTTGGAGAAGTACGTGAACTCTTCATCGGGACAAACAAATATGAATGCAGTTATCTAGAGCGATTCTTAACTATTGTGGAGGACATATTAACATATGCAGGAAATAAAAGATGAGCTTTTTAAATTCCTGAATATTTTAATCCTAAATTTTAATTATCTTAAATATTTTATTTAGGATTTTGTAGAAAAATTAGGAATTTAAGTCCTAATGAGCCTATATTGCATCGTCAAATTCCATATCACAGAAAAAAACAAAGAAAACATTTAAATATGCAGGTATGTAAGTATGCAATAAAGCAGGAAAGAAAACACTCCATAATAAAATAAAAGAGGCCAACATGTCGCTGAACCGACAACATATCCCAGGAAAAGCATTAAAAGCGGTCGGACTCAGCATATACATGTCCGGTCTTAATTCTATACATCAATGTGAAAATGCAGAATTAAGATATGGGGCACGAGCAACAGCTTCTAGTTCCCTCCACATGATTCTCGCATCAAAACGCCTCGGAACCGGTGCCCGTATCTTATTTCTGCTACAGGACTCTCCTAGACTCTAAAATTACATAGGAAAAAAAAGACTTAATCTTGCATGAAAACAAACGTTACCAGGAAAGCTCACATGCATATAACGTATAATGAGCCACGCATTATAAGTGGGGGAGCTAAATAGCATCTACAAGCAAAAGAGTCGGAAATCATCACTTGCTCTCCCCATAGTGGTACCTCTGTGCACATAGAGACATGACTCATAGTAGAAAAGCACCTTAACACACTACCATACATATGCAACATGCAATCACATCACAAGCAGAATGCAAAAGAAAGATGTATGGCTCGGGCAACCAATCCAGCAAAGAACAATAGCTAGACATCAAAAAGACTACTTAACAACTAAGTCCTAGCCTAGCACACCATCTAACAAAAAATGCACAAACCTAATGTCTAAATGCGGGGTAAGTCTAGGTATAGTATAACTTTGACGAGGTCGCCATGCCGGCCCCGTCCTAAAAATCTGAAGGATCTAAAGGGCGTCACGAAGAGGGGTGACACAAATTAAATTCATTGGATCATTAGCACAATCATACTCGTGTTAATCCTGAAGACATGACTCGCATTGCTCGTCGGGATCAACCCAGCAAACAATGCTTGTTAAGGCATCACGACCCACACATGATCACTCTCCAAACGAGCTTGACTCGCTACCCATGCAAACATGCAAATGCAAGTGCATACAATCATGTAACATAAATGATGAGTGTACCGTGGGACAGTGACTCAGGAAAAGATGTGCGTACCGTAGATGCAGCAGGTGTGCCGTAGCGGAAGTGACCAGGAGACAGGCGTGTCGTGGAGGCAGGGGCCCGAACAAATTGGTGTGTCGTAGCAACAGTAACCCGGAGATAGGCGTGCCATGGCGGCAACAGCGGCCCGAACAAATGGGTGTGTCGTAGCGACAGTGACCCAGAGATGGGCGTGTCATGGCAGCAGTGACCCAAGGAGATCGGTGTGCCGAGGAGGCAGTGACCAAAAGGGATGGGCGTGTCGTGATGGCAGCGGCCTGAAGAAGTTGTGCTGAGGCGGCAATGACCGAAAGGGATGTGCGTACCGTGACGGCAGCGACCCAAAGAGGTGTGTTGGGGCGGCAGTGATTCGAGCATATGCAATATAATTAGGTGAACATGCAAACAAACATGCATACATACACACACAACATATAGTGGTTCAAATGGCCGGTCGACTGGGCCGTAGTGTTCGGTCGAACCAAAGTGTTGTGTCAATCGAGTCGAGGTAGCCGGTTGAAGCACAAGTGATACCGACCAGTTCGGGATGATCGATCGAAGCACAAGTGGTGCCGGTGCAAATACAAGATGCATGTGTAAGGCGCAAAGTGCAAGTGCAAGTGCAATGTGCAAGTTGCAAATGCAAGGTGCAAGAGACCACATGCGACAACGAGTCACACTCATGCTAACGACCTCGCCTAGGAAACTTAGGGTTTAGACTCTTAGATGTGCAGCACCGTCTCTTGCTTTGGTGAGGAAATGTGTGGAGTTTCTCCCCGGATCGCCGAGGGGGAAACTCTCCACGACATCGCGAAATGGGCTAGCTACAAAATTTTTCCCATTTCACAAACTCCTCCAGACTTTGTGAAGCGGCCAAATCTTCTCTCGCTTTGCCAAGTCCGACCTCCCAGTTTCTCCAAGTAAAACTAGGGAATCCAAATCAAATGGAGTGGGTGACTCCGACCTATCGGAATTGGTGCTAAGGCTAACAACAACGGGGAGACACTCGGCCTTACAGAGGGTATTTGACCACACACAGGAAATCCTAACCTGAAAACCAGCTCTAGGTAAAGAGCGATCCATCACATAGGCACGTCGTTGCGCTAGTGTTACGCTGGCGCAAGCAACCCGTGTGGACGATCGAACACGCCTACACCAACTAAACCTAGGGTCAGCTAGAAGTTTAGGGAATCTCACCACCGTGGCGGTTGGGGATGCATTCTCTTTATGCTGAAGAAGAGCCCACGCGTTGAGCCGCCGTTGTTCGGTCAATGTGCCAGCGTACCTCGCAGAACGTGCAGAATAACTGAAAGAGCCAAAGAGCTAATGAGAGCAAGAGAGGTACCTCGCAATACATGTAAATCGAGAGAAAGAGACATATGAGTGAGTTATGCAAAGTTAATGAAAATATGAGCATAGTATACGAAAACACAAACGACACATATACCTTCGTAGGAGGGGTCAGACAACTACATGTTGCGACGTCGTTGCCAGCCCGACGAAGAAGAGGAGGCAGTGAAGTTACAGGTGGCGGGTTGCTTGCCGACAAGAGGTGACGAGCAATAGAGAATAGATCCGCCGCTAGTGAGTTGGAATGTTGACAAAGGAGCTCGACCACGCGTCACGGTTTTGGCCCAAGAGAGCTGCCCGGTAGAGAAACTTTAGCCTACCGGTGGCTAGGCCTTGCCGGAGAGGAGGCAGATAGTACTGGCGAGGGGTCCGGCGAAACCGAGAGCGAAGAGCATGTCTCGGTCCTAGATCGCCTGAGGGAGAAAAGAGAGAAAAGAAAATTGTTGGCTGCAAGGGTGGCCGCCGGAGACGAAGCGAAGTTGGCTTGGGCTTGCCGGTGCGAGAGGAGGCCGCCGGTGAGGGGAAGTCGCCGTCGGCGAGCAGTTCGCGGGGGAAGAGGCGAGGCGGTGTTGTTCCTACAAGAAGAAAAACTTCTTTTTTGTTGGATAGAGAGTGTCGTTCAAGCCAAAAAAGTAAGAAAAAGGCAGCAACATTCCGTTTTTTCTTTTTTTAATCATTATATATATATATATATATATATATATATATATATATATATATATATATATATATATATATATGATGCAGGCGCGCACGAGTAAATAGGACGAGTTTTTTTAATATTATTTGTATTATCATGCGTGATCATTAATAGCATATGATAGGGAGAGGAAGATTTTTTAGTGAGCTGTCACATGTGAGGTTTAGATGAGATAGAAAAACAGATTTTTTTTTTAATTATATTATTATAATAATAGTAATAATAATAATATTATTATTATCATTTCACGCATTCTCGCCCGAATATGTCCTCGCTATGAAACGTACGTCCCCCTAGGTAAACTCAACATTCCAGACGCACGGGCGCAGTCAATTTCGTCATCCAGAGTCGTTAGGACCGCTTTTTGACGATCGGGTCATAAACGATAATTTGAACATTTTTACCCCATCAGCGAAGCTGCAGCAAAATGGACGTCCTCCATAGGTAATATCGACGTCCCAGACAAACTTGTGTGGTATGTTTCGTCGTTTGGGGTCGTCTGGATGACTTTCTGACAATCGGGCTAATTCGAGCCAATTTCGCGCTCAGCGCGACGAATACCATCTGTCGGCCCAACTGAAGCCATCTGAGGTGTGACATGCCGAACGGCCTTCACTTAGGTGAAAGCCAAAGTCTAGCAAAATGACCATGACTACGTGCCCCTCAACACGCGTCAAAAAGTCCTGAGTGAGTGTCTGAACTATCGGATATTACTGACAAGCCGTAAGTTATCCAGAGTCATGCAGGTGAACACCTTACACTCATGACATCAAAATTTGATGCCAACAAAGGACCCCCAACAAATGTGTTGCGCAGTTAAGACACAGTGCATTTTTTGGAAGCAGATCAATTTTTTGATCAAGCCTAGGTTATTAATGAGGCTACACAACCTAAGTGACCAAAAAGAGCCAATTACCCTATGAAGGAAAAGCCGTGAGAGTCATATCCACTTCTGCGGGGATGGGGAGGAGTGCACACGAGACTTACTTATATCCAACCCGACAGCGGGCAGAGGCTGTGGAGGCATGACCCAAAAAGATGGTTCAGAGGCCGTAGAAGCGTGACCTAAGGGTGAGTTCAGAGGCCATATAGGTGTGACTCAAGGGTAAACGAAGCATAATGTTTCATATTCCTGCAACAATAAGGAGGAATGTCAAGGGACTTATATCTTCCTTAAGGGGTACATGAGGTAAGAAGGCTGAGTTATCTCACGTAACACGAGTAATCTGATGTCTCCTCGTAAGAAACCGACCAAGCGTCTGTTGTAATTCCCGTCGAGTGGAACACCCATAGTCCAGTCAGGAGGCAGAGGAGCCTGATGGATTCTGACTAAAACCGCGACTAATTCAGTAACTAAACAATATAACTAATCAAGAAGGCCCAGTCATCTCGTGTGACTCAAGTCATCTGTTGTGGTTCCCGTCGAGTGAGACACCTAAAGTGGAATGCCGAGGGACTTAACAACCAACCCGAATGTAGTATGAAACGATCATAAGAGGGGAACCGCTAGGATTCACAACTGATCCTGAGATCCAACTGAGGTATGTGACCTTAAACACTTGCTACAATAAGGAGAAATGTCGAGGGGCTCACATTCTACCTTAAGGGATTCGTAAGGAGAGAAGACTATGTTATCTCATGTAACCCGAGTCATCTATTGTGCTCTCGAGAGGAACCGACTAGAACGTCATGTGGTCTAGGAGGCAACGAAACAGGTGGCGGTAAAGTCGAAGATGTCAAAAGACTAGATGTCCTCATAATAGAGAAGACTCTAAGATCGTATGGCTCGAGGAACACCAAAGTATATGACTATGGAGTCAAAATCGCTCTCAAGAAAGAACCAACTAGAACTTCATATGGTTCGAGAGGCGTCAAACGCTAGGGCAAAGCGGTATTCACCGTACGCAACATCAAGGTAAGTGACAATAAAGTCAGAGATGTCCGGAGACGAGATGTCCTCATAGTAGAGCCGACTAGAACGTCGTATGGCTCGAGTAACATCGAAGTATATGGCTATGGAGCCAAAGGATCGTTATGAGACGGGACACCCTCATGAGAGAACTGACTAGAACGTCGTATAGTCAAGAGGTGTCAAATGCTAGATTGACAAAGCAGTCTAGCAATCCAAGACGGGTCGGTAAATTCGAGCAAGGTGGTCTTCACCGTATGAAACGTCATTGTATCATCGAATATCAAAATATCCCAACCGAGCACAAATCGGTGACTAGCTAAGGTAGCCTAACCAATGCAACATGTCCCTTGACGAGGTGATGAAAATCAATCAAGTCAAAATCAGTGTCACAAGGGGTCGAATGAACAAAGCAATCCAACCTCATAGTACCTTGCGGACCTGAGCGAGGTAACTCTTGCTGGAGAGTTCTGCGGGTGTGAGAATACCCTGCTTAAGCATGGACTAGTCGAACGAGCATAGAGCTCAGATTAGTTCAACATGCAACCTGACATGGTGAGTAGAATCAACCAAGTCAAATATCAAATAGGACAAAAGGTAGGTATCCTGCCTATGCATGTAAAATGGTACAAGAGGTATGTATCCTGACCCTGCATCAAGCGAGCAAGCATATGGCTGAAAAGTCTGTAACATGCTTAGAATATAGTTGGACATCGAATTGTCACGACAAAACATGGATCGGTGGTAAAGCCAACACGACATGTTGCTTGATGGGGTGGACAAGGCCAACCAAAGCGATCAAGACAAAGACATGGTTACATGACCAGGATGGCTTAACCATAATAGCGCTTCTACGAGCACGAGCGAAGCAAATTCGCTGGGGATACATGGATCGATCGTTAAATTGATACGACATGGCACTCGACGTGGCGAATAGAACCGACCGAGATAGTCGAGAAAAACAACGAGGTTATATGACCTAGAACGGTCTAACCACCAGGGTGCCTCATGAGCACTAGCGATATGGCTCTCGCTGAGGAGTTTTGCAGATGAGAATACCAGGTTTAAGCATGGACTAATAGAGCTAGCATGGAACTCGAATTAATGCAACATGCAACTTGACATGGTGAGTAAGATCAACCAAGTCGGAGGGATCGCTGAAGATGCTATCTCCAAATGTGCCCACAGGAAGACGCGGCAATGCTTCGCGGGGACTTAAACATCCCATTCTGACGTGATGAACAAACTCAAACCAATTATAAGAGGCATCAAAAGGTGTCGGATGTGTAGAGTAGTCTGACCTCGCAATACTTTTGCATGAATTTAGCAAAGTGATCCACAGTGGGGATTTCATGTGGTCCCTCTTTAGGAATTCTATATGACCCTCACTGGCGATTATTTGCGGGCATAAAGATACATGTCTTAGGCATGGACTAATCGAGGCTACAGAGAGCTCGAATTAGTGCGACAAGCACTTCGAGATGGCGAGCAAAGTCGACCAAATCAATCAAAATACCGTAGAGGTATCGAGGAGGGTTGGATGCATAAAACTCCAAACTCGAGATGTTTTTAATAAGTCACAGCTAAGCGTAGACCCAGCTAGGAATTTTCTCACAAACGAGCAAAGTAGTCTTTGTCGAGGAAAACACAATTTGATCGGGCATTGAAGATTCTGATTAGGCATGGATTAGGTATGTGAACGAATGCTCTAACTGATACGACATGCCTACTGGCAAAGCAGCGGATTACTTAAAACAGGTGGACTGAGTGATCCAACCTCATGGGATATCCTGACCAGGAGTCTGTTAAGCGAGACTCTCATTGGGGATTCCTCAAAATTGACAAGGTAATTCCTGTCAGAAGGGTAGCATGAAGTAACCAGACCCAATAATTGGATGAACACAATGGCTCATCTCAGAAAAGTGTCCCCCAACGGGGATTCCTCAAAGGATAATAGAGTAGCTCTTATATGAGGGAAACAAAGGTAGCCCAACCTACAAAATGGCTCCTGTCAAAACACCTAAAGTGGTGACCCAACCGGCGATTTTAATGCGGGTATGAAAAGTACTCCGCTTAGGCACTGATCGGCTAGGTAAGCTGAGTCTTGTAGCCAATAAAGCATGCCTCTTCCCAACAAAGTGATAATAATCGCTCACACTGCGGGATGTAAAAAGGTAGGGGTTAAACTATGACGATGTTCTACCCACGACAATGTCTATACTTTAAGCTAAACCACTTCCTTAGGAGGATATCAACCGCATTCGTTCAAAGCGAGCAGCACAAAAACGTATCCCCATTCATAAGGATGAACAGGACGTGTATATCAACCATACTCGCGATGAGCGGAAGTAGTAGTCCTCGGACTCTGCATAGAGTAGATCAACAAAGACAAGGTAAGAGAAATGCGAGGCTTCTCTTATAGGGATTGGCGGCCGCACCAGGTATAAGCCGCTCATAATACTTCCACTTTGCCCGAAATGCGAGCCAGCAATCAAATTAAGAGAAATACGAGATTTCTCTTACGTGAAACTATTGCGAGCTTTGAGTGATCTTTTGACAATGCAAGGTAATCACTATAAGCAGTTCACATAATGAAGAGATAGCTGAAGATGCACTTTTTGATTGTTCGGAAACTGGATCACAAAGTGAATATACTTTAAAAAGTGAATTTCCTCATAAAGTACAATGAGTACATGAAAAAGAGGATAAGAAAAATATCTCTTCAAGCATTGCCCATTGTTAGGAGCATTGGATAAGATTCATTTGCAACAATCAGCAAAAAGGGTAGCTCAACTTTCAGATGAAGGGCTACTGGACCCTGGGGGTCAACGTGTAGAGCGTAAAAGTAGTGGGTGAAAAGCCCACGAGATAATAAGCCTTTCTTCCAAAGGAAGGGCCGCTAGACCCAGAGAGTCGATGCATAGTGCGTAAGGGTGGTGGGTGAAGAGTCCACACACAAGAGGGCAAGTCAACATCCGAGGAAGGACTGCCGGACCCATAGGGTCAACGCATGAAGTGCAGAGTCCACGTACCATGGGTAGCCATTCTTCCAGAGGAAGGGCCGCCGTGACCCGAAGGTCGACGCATGAAGCGTAAAAACATTTGGGTGAAGAGTGCACGCACAAAGAGGCAAATCAACTTCCTAGGAAGGGACTGTCAGACCAATAGGGTCAACGCACGAAGCGTGAAAACACGTGGGTGAAGATTCCACGTACCAAGAGGCAAATCGACTTCCAAAGGACTGCCAGACCCAGAGGGCACATCAAGTGCGGGCGAAGCCGCTACAACAGAATCATCAATGATACTTGGCACAACATCTGGTGCAGTGGCACTGAGTACCACACCAAGGGTCCCATGCAACACACGGTGGGTCTCATGGAATGTATGACATAAAGCAAATATCCCGGCCTCGTAACGGACCGATAGGCGAACCTCGGTCTCCTACTATGATGGCCTATAGGATAAGAAGAATAAAGAAGTTTGCTCGGACATCTGAAGAATCCGGGTAAGGAACTTCTTTCAGGGAAGAGGACCCAGTCCTAGTAGAGGAAAACTGCTCAAATAATCTTCTTAGCAAAAAGACCTGTAGTGGAGCCATTAATATGGACTGCAGGTTTAGAGCAATCTGTGTCCCAAGGAGGGAGAGCCCTCATAGCTATCATGGTCGGGCTATAATCCACACAACCGGACAATACAACAAAGTGATCCTCAGCCAAGGGAGCACAAAATGTCCCATCAACTGGTAACCACAATAGGTAAAGAGACTGCGACTGAATCAGCTGCTTTAGTTGCAGCGATATATTCCTATTCCTCTGGATGCCCTTGCCCAATGTAGAGAGATAGGCGAGACCTCAAAGAAATTTGGAACAACGGGGGCTGGGACGGTCGTCAAACCAGCAAAAATATTTCCCCTTAAAGAGGAGGCTGCTCCTATGATCTTCTAAGTCAGAGAACTCATGGTAACAACAACAACACGGACTGCAGGTGAAGGTGACCTGCATCCTAAGGAGGGAGGAACCACCAAAAAATCCTGACTGGGGCATGGCCCGCACAGCCTGACAGAGAAGAGAAAATGATTCTCAGCTGATGGGATTTAAGCATCATCCTGGGCTGGAACTAAAAAGAGTCATGACGGGGACATCACACCGCCAGAGGACAAATGGGTGATTCTCAGTCAACGGGATTTAAGCAACATCCCGTGCTGGAACCAGTGAGAGTCATGACGAAGACGTGGTCCACGCCACCAGAGGATGGTACCGTAAAAGGTAACACTAGCACTCTTAGATGGTGCAACATTCATGGGGATGGAAATCCTCAAAATAAGGAAGGACTCCAAGAGGGGCTAGAAAACAGGAAAGAGCATTGTAGTGCATCGCTATATGGTACTAGCCTCTTCCTTGAGAGAAGAGTGGCATTGTTTCAAGCTACTACAAAGAAAGAAGTGCCACATGCACAACTCCTTTTCCAAGGAGGGCACGAAGCAAGCATTCGCCGTGGACGTGGTACGCACAACCAGGGACAGTAGTAAAACGACTCAATCTGGGGGCCGAAGGCACCTTCTAAACTGGACTCGAAATAGGTATAGAAATCTGAAGCAGGACGTCCTGCTAAATTCGTAGCAATCTATTCCTAGTCCTCCTAGCCTTCCTGCCTAATTGAGGGACATGTATCCTCAAGGGAAACCGAAACAAAAAGAGATTCGAAACATAAGTCACAACGGCGACAATAGTGACAAACCTACAGCTGACAGGAGACTCACCTGCCTATGGCGAGAGATCCTTGAGAACACAGAAGGACAACCCGATAGTCTAGGAAAGACCGAAGGGCATTGCGGTGCATCGCAATCGGCTGGCCTCTTTTTTGCAAAAGAAACGGGCGCGACGCGAGCCATTGTAGTAAAAATAACTCGATATGCACAACTCCACTTTCAAGGGCAAGGGCACAGAGCAAACGCCTCAGAAGGCGTAGAAACGACTCAATATGCACATCTACCTTTTTAAGAGGGAGGGCACAGAGCAAACGCCTCAGAGGGCGTAGGAACAACTCAATATACAGATCTCCCCTTTTAAGGGGGGGCACAGAGCAAATGCCTCAAAGGGCTTAGGATCACGTAAGGTAACCCCACAAAAGTGCTCGAAGGAACTAAAAGGTTAAGACACATTCGAGAGCACAAAAAGTGCTCAGGGAGAGGGAAAGGATTTCCCCTCGGCGGCAACAATCGTGTCCACCTTCTTGCTCTTCCACGTAGCAGGGCAAAAAGGGACAACGATCAGAAACAATGAGAGGTTATGAAACCAATCACAAAAATACAACGTCATCTATGCATGCGATAATGCAACAACCGAACTGTCGAGGGTGAGAGAAAGGAAAGAATGCATCGAGTTGCTACCCCTAGCAACTGACACATAGACTGAAAACTAAGGTCTCACAAAAGACTCTCAACTGTGACTCAAAGAAAGAGAACCAGATCAAGATAATATGAGCAAAACTCCTAGTACGGAGAGAGGCTATAACCCTAGAAGCGAAACTCCAAGTATGGAGAGAGAGACTCATCCCAAGCGGAGTCACCATTCTGCGAATCAGCTCAGATCCGCAAAACTCATAAGCGAAACTCCTAGTATTGAGAAAGAGACTCTTCCCCAACACAATCGCCATTCTTGGCATCAAATTTTGATGTCACGAGTGTAAGGTGTCTACCTGCATGACTCAGGATAGCTTACGGCTTGTCCGTAACATCCAGTAGTTACCCACCCAGGACCTTTTGGTGCGTGTGAGGGGCACGTAGCCAGAGTCATTTTGCTAGGCTTTGGCTTTCACCTAGGTGAAGGTCGGTCGGCATGTTACACCTCAGATGACTTCACTCGGCCAACATATGTTACTTGTCGCGTCGCGCGCAAAATTGGCTCGAATTTGCCAAATTGTCAGAAAGTCATCCAAATGACCCCAAACGACGAAACGGACCACACAAGTGTGTTCGGGACGTCAATATTATCCATGGAGAACGTTCATTTTGCTGCGGCTTCGTGGACGGGGTAAAAAATATTCAAATTATCGTTTTTGGCCAAATCATCAAAAAGTGGTCCAAACTACTCCGGATGACGAAACTGACTACGCCAGTGTGTCTGGAACGTCGATTTTACCTAGGGGACAAACACTTCACAGCGAGGACATGTTTGGGTGAAAATGCGTGAAATGATAATAATAATAATATTATTATTATTACTATTATTATAATAATATAATAAAAAGAAAAAAAATCTCTTATTCTATTCTATCTAAACCTCACGCGTGACAGCTCACTAGAAAATCTCCTTCTCCATATCCTATCCTATTAATGATTATGCATGATAATATAAATAATATTAAAAAGGAAAATATCATATTTACTCATGCACGTCTGCTTCCAATATATATATATAAATCCATCACATGCCCAAAGATGATTGAAAAAAAAAATAATGTTACTGCCCATTTTCTTCCTTTGGCTGGAACGACACACTCTCTCTCCAACAAAAAGAAGCTTCTCTTCTTGCTGGAACAGCACCGCCTCGCCTCTTGCCCCGCGAACTTCTCGCCGACGGCAGCTTCCCCTCACCGGCGGCCTCCTCTCGCGCCTGCAAGCCCAAGCAACTTCGCCTCCTCTCCGGCGGCCACCCTTGCAGCCAACCTTTTTCTTTTCTCTCTTTTCTCCCTCACGCGATGTAGGACCGAGGCATGGTCTCCGCTCTCGGTTTCGTTGGACCCCTCGCCGGTACCGCCTGCCTCCTCTCTGGCAAGTCCTAGCCGCCGGCAGGCTAAAGTTTCTCTGTCGGCCAGCCCTCTCTTAGGCCAAAACGGTGATGCGTGGCCGAGCTCCTTTGTCGGCGTTCCAACTCACAAGCGGCTGATCTATTCTCCGTTGCTCGTCACCTCTTATCGGTAAGATCCCTGCCACTTTTAACTTTGCTGCCTCCTTGTCATCGTCGAGTTGGCGATGACGTCGCGACATGTAGAAGTTGTCTGAACCCTCCGACGAAGGTATATGTGTCGTTTGCGTTTTCATATACTATGCTCATATTTTTCATGTACTTTACATACCTCACTCATATGCCTCTTTCTCTTGATTCGCATGTATTGCGAGGTACCTCTCTTGCCCTCACTTTCTGCGAGGTACGCTGGCGCACGGACCGAACACCGGCGACTCAACGCGTAGGCTCTTTTTCAGAATAAAGAGAACGTGTTCGCAACCGCCACGGAGGTGAGATTCCCTAAACTTCTAGCTAATCCCAAGTTTAATTAGTGTAGGCGTATGGGTTCGATCGCCCACATGGGGTGCGTGCGCCAGCGTAATGCTAGCGCAATGACGTGCATATGTGATGGATCGTTTCTTTACCTAGAACTGGCTTTCAGGTTAGGATTTCTTGTGCATGGCCAAATACCATCTGTAAAGCCGAGTGTCTCCCCGTTGTTGTGAGTCTTAGCACCAATCCCAATAGGTCGGAGTCTCTCACTCTCTTTGCTTTGTATTCCACAATTTTACTTGGAGAAACTGGGAGGTCGGACTTGACAAAGCGAGAGAAGCTTTGTAGCTGGCTCGCTTTACAAAGTCTGGAGGAGTTCGTGAAATGGGAAAAGCTTTGTAGCTAGCCCATTTCGCGACGTCGTGGAGAGTTTCCCCCTCGGAGATCCGGGGAGAAACTCTACACATTTCCTCACCAAAGCAAGAGGCGGCGTTGCTGTACATCCAAGGGCCTAAACCCTAAGTTTCCCAGGCGAGGTCGTTAGCATGAGCGTGACTCGCTATCGCATGTGGTCTCATGCACCTTGCATTTGCAACTTGCACTTTGTACCTTGCAATGCGAGTCAAGTCATCGAGACTAGCACGAGTATGACTGTACTAAGGATCCAAAGAATCTAACTTGTGCCACCTTTCTTCGTGACGCCCTTTAGATCCTTCGGATCTCTAGGACGAGACCGGCAAGGCGACCCCGTCAAAGTCATAATATACTCATACTTACCCCGCACTTAGGCACTACGTTTGCGCACTTTTTGTTGGATTGTGTGTTGGGTTAGGACTTAGGTTGCTAGGTAGTCTTTTTGATGTCTGGCTATTGTTCTTTGTTGGATTGGTTGCCCTAGCCAGACACATCTTTCTTTTGCATTGTGCTTGTGATGTGGCTGCATATCGCATATGTATGGTAGTGTGTTAGGGCGATTTTCTGCAAGGAGACATGCTCTATGTGCACACAGATACAGCTATGGGGGGAGCAAGTGATGATTACTGACCCTCTTGCTTGCAGGTGTTATATAGCTCCCTCATTTATAAGGCACGGTTAATTATACGTTAAATGCATGTGAGCTTTCCCGCTAACATTTGTTTTCATACTGGATTGAGTTTTTTTTTTTCCTATGTACTTTTAGAGTCTAGGAGAGTCCTGTAGCAGAAATAAGATACGGGTGCCGGTTCCGAGGCGTTTTAATGAGAGAACCATGTGGAGGGGACTGGGAGGTGATGCTTGTGCCGCGTATCTTAATTCTGCATTTGCATATTGACGTATAGAATTAGGACCGGGTATGTATATGCAGAGTCTGGCCGCTTTTACTGCTTTTCCTGGGTATGTTGTCAATCGAGTGGCATATTGGCCTCTTTTATTTTATTATGGAGTGATTTATTTCCTGCTTTATTGCATACCTACATGTTTGAATGTTTTCCTTATTTCTTTCTGTGATCTGGGAATTTACGATGCAATATAAGCTCATTAGGACTTAAATTCCTAATTTTTCTACAAAATCATAAATAAAATATTAAAGATAATTAAAATTTAGAAATAAAATATTCAGGACTTTAAAAAGCTGAACTTTTATTTCATGCATATATTAATAGGGTCTTCACAATACTTAAAGATTGTTCTAGGTAACTGCATTCATATTTACATGTCCCGAGGAAAAGTCCCCGAGCTTCTCCAACCTAGCTGGGCCCAGCATTCCTTTATAGGTGATCGACTACTGCGTCTAGGGTGTTAGAAGGCTTCTCGACCCAGACGGGGTGTAAGTCCTTTTGTTTAGAGCGTTTTTAGCTTTGTAGCTGAATCTCTGATTTCTCTTTCTTTCCTGAGGCATCATTGCCACTTTGGCGAGTATAAGTCTAACCTCTTGGAGCTCCAGTTTATAGTCGTAGGATAAAGTTTCTTTCCTCCAACCTTAGGGCTATCGAGTTTCCCCGTGGACGACGCAATTCATGGATTGCTGATCGGGGATCTCAGAACGTGCTGGGTCGACTACCGTCACGATCGGGTAAACTTAGGGTCCTACTAGTTTGGGATAACGGGTATGTGGTACCCCGACTTGGCTACCTCTACCCCTTTAGGAATACTCCTCCCTTTCTTTGACTACCCCAGTTGAGCCCTTTCGCTCCTTAACTTTGTTGATATCATTTTGACGGCCTGATGCCAATGAGCTACCGCTTGTTTGGGATACGACGATTTGTCCTCTGCCCTTATAGCCCGGACGTGCTTTGACATGTTGGGATACCCCCGTCAAGATCATTTAAAATATTCCGTGGGCTCCGTGTGTTGATGAGTCAGTTACCCATTCGAGGACCGTGAGAGACTCAACTCTCTGCCCTGTGGTCTAGCGGGAACTTTGAAAGCATCGTGGCGTTCCCACACAGAATAATCTTCCTTTGAGTACATATTGCCCCTGGTTCATGAAAATATAAGCGAAGCTCCTTTATTGAGAGTATTCTTGGGTATCCCCAAGATGTAATTATCCAAGTAGGATACGTCCCCTTGGAAGTGCTCTTGACCCCAGAACAGTCACATACACCTGAATCTTTGGTTATGGGTAGTCTATGTAGGCATTCTTTCGCAGATATCGGTTTAAGGTCCCTCCGTCCGATCTTATGTGGGCAGATATGCCTGGCCTATCCTTGCGAGATTTACCGCATATAGGCTCTCCACATTTTGTGTTTTCTCTTGTTTGTCGTCATTGTCGCATGTCCGTCTTTTCCAGTTCCCCTCTTCTCCTAGTCATTCATATGATTCAGAAGAGTGATTTATTCGGAGAAGGGAAGTATATGGACGATCGACAGACTGACACTCCTTCAAAAATAAAAGAGAGAAAGATGAACGAAAATAATAGGCATTTGAATGCGAATGAGAAAAATCTAAGATAGTAATTTGATTCTTTACGAGGGTTATTTTAATCCATAGTCTCTAAAAGTGTCAATTTAATTCTGACACTTTTAATATGCACTAAAATATTCCTCCTATTTCAACCCCAATTTAAAGTCTTGTGAATTAATTTGACATTTTTATAAATTCTGAAACTTAAATGACTCAATTTAAACAGTCATGGGACTATTTTGACAATTTACTTGAACGGAATCGTTTTTAATACTATCACTAGAAAGCAATGACAACTTCATGGGGAGACACTTCTCAGAGGATGAATAATTGCAAGCCATGATCAAAGGCAAAACACAAAAAACAAGAAATTTCTAGGCAAGTACTCTCAGGAAATGAATTGGACTTCATTCTAACAGCCGAGAAAAAATTTACTGGGCAGCATTTCAAAGGAAATTCCACATAATTAACAACAGGATCAAAAAACAGTGTAGCACTAACCTATGCAGCAACAGACACTGGCTCTGGCAAAGTGTCAGCGGGGAAGTCTTCATACCCACTGATGCCGATGATCCTTATCCTCGTATTTGGCTGTTAATAATAACCCAAATGGCCTTATGCTTAATCAAGTCCTACTAAAATAAACTATGGTAATTCATCCTAAATTTTAGAAGGTCGCATTAGACTTTAGTACCTGCCGGTGACCTATATTCCTTCGGTAATTCTTCTTCTTCTTATACTTGAAAACAATAACTTTCTTATCCAGTCCCTGAAAGCAATGTAACATAAAATAAATAGAACTGAGTGATGCAAAAGTAGAAGTTGACTGCAACAAAAAATTCTTCGCCTTATATTACCTGTTCTTCCACCACCGCGTGGACTACAGCATTGGTCACTACTGGTTGCCCAATATATGCTTTGTTTGGGGTTCCAACCAATAAAACTTTGCTTAGTATGACCTGAAAGGAAAAAAAAAAGAAGAAGAAAAGGATAGATATTATGCATAACAGAGTTTCAAAACGGAAAAGGAGGTTATTGAAAACTGCAAAGAGGTGACAGGCGTACTGTACTTGACATGCAGATCCAGTAAAATAAAAGGTGATAAATATCGATGCTTTCTAAATATATTTTTATTCTTCCAATTGTAGTAGTCATTTGACATGCAGATTGGGAGATTATTTGCAATCATTATAGCGTAAATCATTCATTGCCACCCTGGGATAAAAAAAGAGGGCTGAATTCAGGTTTGCTTAAGAGGCTGTTTGAAACCACTTTTTTATTTTGATTTTCTATTTTTTAATTTTATATAATTTTATTTATGTTTTGATTTGAAACAAAATATGTTTTGACATATTTAATTAAAATATAGTTGCTTTTAAAAACACTCAAAATATCTAAAAATTGTTAGTGTTTCCAAAAACAAATTAATTTATTGTTAAAATCAATTAAAAAAAAAAAAGTAAAAAACATACTAAACAAATATGTTTTTAAAAATAACAATAACAAAAAAGTCTTTTTCTCACTAAGTGGGGTCGGCTACATAAAATCCTTTTCCTCTATTGTGTTCTGTTGAGTGTCACATTTTCATTTAATTCTAATAGACTAAGATAGTTTTTTATAAAACATGCCCAAGTTTTTGAAGTCTAACTCTACCTTTCTTACCAAAATTCAAATTTAAAACATCTACTCTCCTAACAGAATTATCCAATGATCGACATGTAATGTGAGCAAACCATCTAAGATGACTCTCTAATCTTGTCTGCTATGGGAGCAATCCCAACCCCTTCACGGATAAATTCGTTTCGCATTTTATCTGTAAGTGTAAAACCACTCATCCACCTAAACATACTCATCTCAACAACACTTAGTTTTATACTTATCTTTAGGCCAACATTATGTACCATAAAACATTGTAGGTCTCACCACCATTTCATAAAGTTTTCCTTTAGATCTAAGCGGTACTTTTCTATCCCACAATAGACCCGATGCATTCCTCCATTTGAACCAACCAACTTGAACTCTACTAATAATATCTCTCCATTAATATCACCATCACTTTGAATAATAGACCCGAGATATCTAAAACGTTCACCTTTTTTAATGACTTGATCACCCATTGTTACAACTGCACTGCGAGATCTATTACTACTAAAATTATATTCCATATATTCAATTTTAGATCTGCTCAAACGAAAGCCTTTAGACGTTAAAATTGGCCTCCATAATTTAAATTTTCCTGAACTTTTTCTCGATCTTATCCGCCATAAGGATATCATCAGCAAAAAACATACACCAAGGTACATCCTCAAGTAAATGTCTAGTAAGAACATTCATAACCAAAGAAAAAATGTATGGGCTTAAAGCCAAACCCTGATGTAATCCAACCGAAATAGGAAAATAATTGGTCAATCCTCCTGTTCGAACACTAGTAACAGCTCCTGTATGCATATCTTTAATGAAGTAAATATAGGTCATATCAACACCTTTCTTTTCTAGAACTCTCTAAAGTATTTCTCTCGGTACCTTATCATAAGTTTTTTCTAAATCAACAAAAATCACATGTAGATCCTCCATACGCTCACTGTACTTCATCAAACCTCTCAATAAATGTATAACTTCTATAGTAGACTTGCCCAACATAAATCCAAACTGATTTTGAGAAACCTTTGTACAACTATTCTATTTCATACTTTTTAATGAAATATGTTTTTAAAAACAAATAAAAAAATTAAAAATTAAAAAATAATAAAAATTTTAAAAAAGAAAATTGATCCCAAACAGCCTTAAGCATTTCTGAATTGTATGCCAAAATGCATTTCATGATAAAATGGCTTAAGATGATTGTGGCGAGACGAAGGAATGTGCTCTAACTTTTCTTAACCCTGTTGTGGAAGTTAAAATATATCACCTATAAATGATGGCAATAATCTAATTTGATTGAGGTAAAATGTAGGCAATGATGACTAGTACATCACCTGTGTCAGACTAAACTCAATTGCAGCAAAGAATAGTGAGGGTTGACCAAGTATGAAAATGTTATATTTTCTAAATAGAGTTGAGACTTTTGAATGAGGGGAGGAGGATTAAAAGAAAGATGTTGAGGTGAATAGAGCTCATGATTAGGTGATGTTTTCAAGCTAATAAAAAGTAAAGATAAGATAAATATGTATCGTGTTTATGCTACTTATGTTGGATCAGGAGAAAGTTTAAAAAACTAGTTTAGTAAGGAAAAGAGAAAACAACTAAAATGTATATTTTGAGAAAGTATAATTTATGAGATGATTTGAATGAAGATGCAGATTTTAGTAAAAGACTGATTATAAGGGGTCACATAGTGGGTAAAAAATAGGTGTTAGAGATATGACAATAAATCATACCTTTTGTAGTAGATATACCCTTGCAAGTAAATAAATGAGAATTAAAGTTGACTACTTTCAATAGTGGAGCCATTCAATCATATGCATTTCTTCTTTTATAACTAGAGATAAAAAAAGAAAATCTATAAAGATTATAAGAAAATTCTAAATAGATTTTACCATACAAGTAGTAGATATTAAAATATATCTTTATAATAACCAATTACAGCATAACTCGATCAAGGATTAATGTCATGTTTGTCCCTTTGCATTGGTTTTAGAGATGTTTTAAAGAAATTCAAAGTGAGGCAGCACGTTGCATGCTATTTATAAAAGATACTTATTATAGGTGGAACCCCTTTTTATAGACATATAATGATAAGAGTAACTTTTAGAAAACGAGGGCTTCAAAAAAACATGCTTGAGTACATAATTGATCACTTTAATGGATGTAAATTTGATAATTATCATTCAATCTTTCAAGAATATCAAGTACACCTAGCTATCATATATTCTGCAAACATTGGATATACTGCAAAAAAAAAGAAGAGAGATGGAGGTCATAACTACCCCAGTTATATTGGGAATGCAAGATGTGAAATTTTGAATTATGCTCTGATCGATTCCATAGAGAATTCACCTATAAATAGGTGAGTACAAGTACAAGAATAAGGAAAAAAATTAAGTCATTCCTATAATTACGGAATAAAATAAATAGCTCAAAATTAAGGAATTAAAATAATGACTAAATATAGCAAGTATTAAAGTGTATTTATGAGCGTAATTTCACACTCCCCCTCAAGTTGGGTTGTACAGAATGTACATGCCCAACTTGTTGTTTAGCTCATCAAAGCTTGATTTAGGGAGAGCCTTGGTGAGAATGTCTGCGGTTTGGTCTCTAGAAGGAGTATAGACCAATTCAATGATTTAATTGTCCACTTTCTCCGAAATGAAGTTCCGATCAATCTCAATGTGTTTCGTTCGGTCATGATGAACAGGGTTCATTGCGATACTGATTGCTGCTTGATTGTCACATAGCATCCACGATAGGATTTTCTCCAATAATCCCAGTCCTCGAGAAATCTTTTGATCCACATTCGTTCACGGATACCCGTCTTAGTGCTTCGTGATTCTCGCTTCTGCACTGCTCCGAGATACCACCGATTGCTTCTTGCTTCTCCATGTCACTAGATTGCCGCATACATAAGAGCAATACCCAGAGGTTGATCGTCGGGTGGATATGTCTCCTGCCCAGTCAGCATCAGTAAAAACTTCTACCCTTTGACTATCATTCTTTTTGAATAATAATTCTTTCCCTGGAGTCATCTTTAAGAATCTTAAGATTCGATTAACAGCTCTCATATGTTCCTTAGTAGGACAGTTCATGAATTGACTCACTTTACTTACTGAAAAACTTATGTCTGGTCTGGTGTGGGATAAATAAATAAGTCTTCCAACAGTTCGCCGATATCGTCCTTGTCGACTCGGTAAACTATCCTTCTCCATTCCAATTTTTTTGTACGGGTCTATTGGAGTATCTATTGGTTTGCATCCAAGCATATCAGTTTCTCTCAATAGGTCCAATGTGTACTTTCTTTGAGTTACGGCTATCCCCATTTTGGATCTTGCAACTTACATTCCCAAGAAGAACTTCAAGTCTCCGAGGTCCTTGTTTCGAATTCATGGGCTAGAAACTTCTTCAGTTTATCGATTCTTCGAGTGTGATCGCTTGTAAGAATGATGTCATCAACATACGCGATGAGTGCGAGCAATCTTCTTCTCGGATCTTTTTGTGAACATTATATGATCGATCCGACTTTGAGTATAACCGCATTTGATAACTAAATTGGTGAATCGGGCAAACCAAGCACGGGGAGATTGTTTGAGACCATACAGAGATTTCTGGAGCTTGCATACTTTGCCACTAGGGAAGGATCTTTCTAGACCAAAAGGTAAATCCAAGTGTACATCCTCTTCAAGATCTCCATTAAGGAATGCGTTTTTGACATCAAGTTGCATTAGCGACGATCTCGGTTCTTCGCGATGGAGAGTAGAATTCTAATGGAGTTCGGTTTGACTACTGGGGCGAATGCCTCTTAATAGTCGATTCCGTATGATCGCGTATAACCTTTTGCAGCAGTCGGGCTTTCAACCGATATATGCTTCCGTCTGCGCTTACATTTGATTGTAAATAACCACCGCATCCTACCTGGTCCCGTATTCTTGGGCAAATCGGACACAATCCACGTTCCATTCTTTTCTAGTGCGACGAACTTCTTCATTCACGGCTTTTCTCCATCCTGGGTATGAGAGTGCTTCCTGAATAAAATTCGGGATCTATATGCTGTCAATAGCAGTGACAAATGCATGATAGGGAGGAGATAACTTCTTATATGAAACAAATCGAGAGATAGGATGTTGAGTGCAAGGAACATCAGAATCATTTCTCACAGGCGGGGTAAGCTCATAATCACTAGTGTCTATAGATTCCGTACTTGAGTGAGTTTCAGAGAGGTTTGGAGCCGGATTAGATTCTTGGACAGCAGCTGGAAGTGGTGTTTAGTTCTCTATTCTTTCAGCAGTTCTGTTCCGTCTTGTATAGACTCGCAGTTCCTGAGGTGTGGGATGTGTAGATGGGTTTGGCATAGGAGATGGAGGAGGTTTGACGTACCGGTGAAAAACCCGTGTCAGTTGGTAAAAGAACACAGGGCTGTTGTTCACTACGACTCTCCCTCTGAATGACAGACTCTGGGTAGTATGATTGATGCTCAAAAAAGGTGACATCCATAGAATTATAAATCTTTTTAGTTGAAGGGCAATAACACTTGTAGCCTTTCTTATTGGCTGAATACCCTATGAAGATGCATTTGACTAATCTGAGGTCTAATTTACTGCGGTGTTGTTTGTGAATATGAACAAAGACGGAGCAACCAAATAATTTGGTAAGGATAACCGAAGGGAAGACACGGGTAGTTGGAAATGAGCGAAGGAGGACATCAATTGGACTAAGGAAATCCAGAATACGAGAGGGCATCCGGTTTATGAGATAGGTAGCAATTAATGTTGCCTCGCCCCAATAAGATTTAGGGACCGATGTGGTGAACATGAGACTGCGGGCTACCTCCAACAAGTGATGATTTTTCCACTCGGCAACCCCATTTTGTTGGGGAGTATCAACACACGTGCCAAGGTGAAGGATGTCATTTTGAGCAAGAAAAGTTCCTAGGGAGGTGTTGAAAAAATCTCGTGCAATATATGTTTTAAGAGCCTGAATTTTTGTGTCAAATTGAGTGAGTATCACTTGATAGAAGGCACGAAATATTGGTCCTACCTCGGATTTATCACGCATTAGATAGATCCAGGTCACGCGTGTGTGATCATCAATAAAGGACACGAATCATTGGGCCTCAGAAATGTTTTTTTCGCGAGAAGGACCTCAGACATCACTATGGATTAGAGAAAAGGGACAAGTGGGTCTGTATGATAAACGAGGAAATGAAGTGCAAGTATGTTTGGCAAGTTGACAAAATTCGCAATTAAAGGTGGTTGGACTTTTATTAATAAATAAATGAGGAAACAGTTTCCCAAGGTACATAAAATTGGGATGACCTAAACGGCAATGAAGTGACATGATTTAACTATCATTATTAACACTGGAATGAAAGACAGATGTACTAAGAGGATTTAAGCAAGACAGACTCGATACAGAAGCACAACCAGTGGGTGAAACAAGACCAACAGAGGGTTTGTTGAGAAGATAAAGACCACTGCGCAACTCAGCACTGCCAATCATCCTCCCCGACTTCAAATCCTAAAATTCACAAACATATGGAGAAAATTTAGCAACACAATGACAATCATGAGTGAGCTTACTAATAGAGACCAGATTACAATCCAAAGTAGGAACATGAAGCACAGAAGTGAGGAATAGATCTGGAGAGATGCGGACAGAACCAAGACCAGCAACTTTGGAGGCCGATCCATCGGCAATCCGAACAGTGAGGGTCGGATTACACGGTCGATAATCCACTAATGAGGAGATATCCCCGGTCATATGATCGGAGTCACCTGAGTCAACAATCAATGGGCGAGACGAAAGCAGATAAGGAAATACCTTGTTGGGCAACAAGGCCGGTGGCACCTGATGTTACACTAGGAGGATGGACTAGAGACAGCTGACCGAGCATCTTCTCGAGAGCATGAATATATTCTTCGCTGAACGGGCTCGTTCCTGGAGAGGCTTCGGTGGTGATGGTGGTAGCTGCCCGAGAATCACGTTTGGTCTTTCCATTGGCGGGTTTTCCATGAATCTGCCAACAAGTATCCCGAGTATGGCCAGGATGGCGGCAGTGATCACACCGAGGCGGCCCTGGCGTTGGCGGTTGTCTGTGGGTGGGATGTGTGCAGCAAGGGCGGATCCGTCGGGGATTGAAGTGGAAGAGGAAGCACCTAACATGACCTTTTGGCGACTCTCTTCGCGGCGCACATCGGAAAAAACTTCACGAATTGTTGGGAGAGGTTTCGAACTCGAAATCCGCGAGCGAGTCTGGTCAAACTCAGATTTGAGGTCGAGGAGAAATTTAAAGGTGCGCTTCTGTTCCACGATTTGGCGAAATATGATAGTGTCTTTGGGACACTTCCAAAGGTACACCTCGAATAGATCTAGTTGCTGCCAATACCGAGTAATAGTAATGAAGTATTGAGTGACGGAGAGATCACCTTGACGAAAGTCATGAAGAAGGGTCTCAACTGCAAAGAGTTCGGCTGTATTATTCGAACTAGAAATATGTCTCACGGGCAGCATCCCAGATATCCTTAGCCGTGCTATAGAGAAGAAAATTCTCGCCAATATCAAGGGCCATCGAGTTAACAAACCAGGTCATAACCATATTATTCTCGGATTTCCAAGTTTTGTATGACGGATCTGTCGTCGCCGGAGCTGGAGCATCACCAGTGAGGTAGTCATCTTTGCTTTTGTCGCATACAAACATAATGACTGACTGCGACCATTTGAGATAATTATGGCCAGTGAGTTTGTGGCTGGTGATGAGGACAGAGTTGTTTTCTGAATTGCTGGGTAGCGGATACCCAGTTGCGGAGGGGTGGCTATAAGTGACATCACTAGTGGAGGATGAGTTGCAGGCATGGCCGTACTTAGTCATCGGAGAGGAGAGGAGTCCAGCGGAATGACTAGAGAAGAGGCTGCGTTGACGAGGAGCACGACTAGAACGGGTTGTGCTTGCGGTTGGTCACGGAAGAAGCATCGGCGATAGCGGGATAGGCGCGAATCAGTGTTGCGCTCGGACGAACGATCGCAGCAAGATCGAGCGGGACAGCAGACGCCGATGACGAGACGCAGACGAGCGGGAGGAAGTAGACGAGCGGACGATCGAACGGGATCGAGCGGGACGATCGAACGAGACGATCGAGCGGACGATCAAGCAAGACGCCTATGTCGAGCGAGACGCAAACGATCGAGCGGGACGAGGCTTCGATCGAGCGGGATGCAGACGTCCGAGCGAGAGAGCTTCACCTATGTCTCTGATACCATGTGAAATTTTGAATTATGCTCTGATTGATTCCATAGAGAATTCACCTATAAATAGGTGAGTACAAGTACAAGAATAAGGAAAGAAATTATGTCATTCCTATAATTACGGAATAACATAAATAGCTAAAATTAAGGAATTAAAATAATGACTAAATATAGCAAATATTAAAGTGTATTTGTGAGCGTAATTCCACACAAGAAAATAAATCATGAACTAGAAATCAAACTATTTCTTAGCAGATAGATAGTATCAAAGAGGTAAATCTCACTTCGAGAGTTGGGCATCACACAAATACTGATAGCTAAGCTGAATAGGACAACAATTTAAAATTTTTGGTGGACACGTGGGACAGATAGAGTGAGAAATTGTCATTTTAGAATGAAAAAAACACTTATTAAAGATGAGGCCCAAAATTAGACATTATTTGGTTTGGGAAAGTCGATGGAGGCTAGAATATGCAGCACAGGGATGGATGGACAGAATTTAAATGAATGAACTAAAAAAGAAAATGATAGCTCGAGGTAAAATCGCTAGAATTTGTAAGTGATTAACAAAAAAAAGGCTCATTAGCTTGCTTAAAGTTAAAAATACATTTTGAAAAATAAGAAAATCATTTAGATCTATGATTTGGTTGAATGTCGTTAGAAACCAACATTGATTTTAAAGCTACAAATCCCCTCAACATGCCACCAGGTGCAGTGATTTTATTTTTCACACAGAAATGAGTCAAATTATATTTTCACACAGAAATGAGTCAAATATTCTAAAATAGATTCTCGATCTACAAGCAACCAAATGAGCCCAAATAGAGTTAAATCTACAACAAGCACTCTAAACGGAAGAGAAAAACAATTCCTACAACAAACCCTAGATAATTGAGAAGAGGCTGGATGAGAAAGATGAAAACAATGTCGGAAACAATCAATAATTCTCCATCAACCTGAGTGGAACGGCACCAGTTCTGGAAGTCAAAGAAAAAATGACATTCTCTTCACAATTCCCAACCACAGCATTACAGAGCGCTTACGTTGATTACTAAAACAGCCATGAGGGACTTAAAGAATCAATTAATGTCGACAAAATATTAGCTACTGAACCATCTTTGGACCAAACAAAATAGAAAGATTAGATTTAGAAACTCGAGATATGCGACTGAAATTCAATTTGTAAAAGAAAATGCATTATCCCAAAGTAGCACTGTGCCAAGAAAAAGGAATGTGTTATCCTGGACAACTACTTCATATCTATAGCTATTATTTCTTTCTTTATTACTATGCATACTAGAATAAAGACAAAAATGAAACATAATAAACGAGAGGAACAACAGGCTTTCACATGATTAGATGAACTTCACAAAGCATAAGCAAGCCTGTAGGAGAAAATCTTCTCGGCTTAGACTTCTATAATAATTGTGATACAGTTATGTAAAAACAGCAGAAACTTAGAGAGAAAATTTGTTCCTTACTGATGCAAGAAATCTCACCTCCTAGATAAAGAAAATAACTAAATAGGTTACAGTTATTTCCTATTACATAAAGCTACAACTACACAATAATCTATAAGAGAAAAGACAATAAATTTTGTATAAGAGGAAAGACAATAAATTTTGTAAATCAAATCAGATCTTTTAACACTCCCCCTGAAGTTGGCATGAAAATATCTTTCAGAGCCAGCTTGCACACTAAACCGTCAAACTGTTTTTTGTGAATACCTTTCAATAGAATATCCGCTGCTTGGCCGTAAGAATGAACATACACCATGCAGATGTCTCCCCTATCAATTTTTTCTTGATGAAGTGCTTGTCTATCTCTACGTGCTTTGTTCTATCATGAAGGACAGGATTGTGGGAGATGGAAATGGCAGACTTATTATCATTGCACACATTTATTGGTGGTGGAATATGAATTTTTAACTCTTTAAAAGTTCTTCTAATCCATAGAACTTCACATATCCCATGAGCCACATATCTAAATTCAGTTTCAGCACTGTTTCTTGCCACGACACTTTGCTTCTTACTCCTCCAGGTTACTAAGTTTCCTCCTAAAAAGTGCAGTACCCTGAGGTTGACCTTCTATCTGTAACACTCCCAGCTCAATCTGCATCTGCAAATGCTTCTATCTGTAAGTGCTCATTTTTCTTGAACAATAGTCCTCTTCCAGGCGTTCCTTTCAGATATCTAAGAATCTGATACACAGCCTCCAAGTGATGAGTATTTTTGGAGAGTGCATAAACTGACTCACCAAAACAACAGCAAAAGCTATATCGGGACGAGTGTGTGACAAGTAGATTAGTCTTCCCACCAGTCTTAGATATTATTCTTTATTAACACCATCTATTTCATTTGTCACTTGTAACCTTTTATTTGGTTCAATCGGGGTTTCAACTGATTTGCAGCAAGCATTCTGGTTTCACTGAGAAAGTCCAGTACATACTTTCGCTGATTAATAAAGATCCCCTCCTTAGATCTGGCAAACTCAGTACCGAGAAAGTACTTTACAGCCCCCAGATTTTTAATCTTGAATTCTGTGGCCAATCTTTCTTTCAATGTCTCAATTTGCCTAGCATCATTTCCTGTAAGGATAATATCATCGACATAGACAATGAGTATAGCGAGTTTACCAGTTTCTGAATGTTTGTAGAGCATAGTATGGTCAGCTTGACTCTGAGTGTATCCATATTTTTTAATCACCTTTTCAAACCTCTCAAATCAAGCGTGATGAGATTTACTTGAGTCCATAGAAGTATTTCTACAATCTGCACACCTTATCTTCTCCAAACTTCTTCTCAAATCCTAGTGGAAGATCTATGAATACCTCCTCCTCTAATTCACCATTTAGAAAAGTGTTTTTAACGTCGAGGTGATGTAAGGGCCAATAACGGTTTGATGTTATGGACAGTAGAACGAATCGAAATGATCTTGGCTACCAGAGCGAATGTCTCCTGATAGTCAATTTCGTGAGTTTGAGTGAATCATTTTGCTACTAGTATTGCTTTATATCTTTCGACACTCTCATTAGCTTTGACTTTAATAGTGAAGACTCATTTACACCCCACACTAGACTTGTCTCTTGGTAAAGTGACAACTTCCCAGGTTATATTTTTCAAAAGAACATCCATCTCTTTCTTTACTGATATTCCCCAATTTGGATTACTGAGAGCTTCATGTATTGTTTTGGGTTCAGACAGATTAGAAATTTTTGAAAAAAGGCTTGATGTGTGTGTGAGATTTTATTTATAGGATAGATATTTCGAAATGGAACACTGTAATTGCCGGTCCCAAGCCAAGATGTGAAAAGTGGAGGGTTGCATTAGGTAGTCGACAGCCATAATAAAAACTTGTCGAAAAAACCATGACATGAATCCTTTTGATCATTGTGTAAGTGTTAGAGCGTCCCCTGTAAGCGACTCGTTGTATGGCCTGAATATAGTGGAAAGTGTGCAAGGGCCGCTACACCGACGCCTGAGTGTAGTATCAAATAAGCAAGAGTTCCCACATTACGGACGGATGAGGGTAAAGAAGTTAGTCCATGAGACTAGTATTAAGATAGGATCTTGGAATATAAGTATTCTCAATGGTAAATTAATGGAATTAGTTGATATTATGATTCATAGAAAGATAAATATCTTTTGTATTCAAGAAACTAAATGGGTTGAAGAAAAAGCTAAGGAGATTAATAACTTAGGTTTTAAACTATGGTATTCTGGTAAAAGTCGCACTAGAAATGGTGTAGGTATAATTATAGATAAGAGTTTGAAAGATAATGTTGTAAAAATTAATAGAGTTAGAGATAGAAGTATAGCACTTAAGATTATCATTGATACTAAGAATTTTAATATTATAAGTGCTTATGCTCCTCAAGTAGGTTTAGATATAGACTCTAAAGATAAATTCTGGAATAACTTAGAAGTCTTAATACTCTTGATACCTCTTGAAGAAAGAACTTTTATTGAAGGAAATTTAAATGAACATGTCGGTAGAGTGGTAGAAGATTTCATAAATATTCATGGTGGCTACGGTTATAGAGCGATTAATGAAGAAGATAGAGTCATAATAGATTTTGCTTTGGCATATGATTTGATCATCACTAATACTTTATTTAAGAAAAGAGTTGAGCATCTTATTACTTATAAGAATGAATCTAATAAAACACAAATTGATTATTTTCTTATGAGAAGAAGAGATCGTCGAGATTGTAAGGATTATAAAATCATTCCAAGTGAGAAATTAAATACCCAACATCGATTATCAGTTATAGATTTTAAGATGAAAAGTTGTAAAATAAATATTATTATGATTCAACATTGTAGAATTGGATGGGGGTACCTAAAAGATACAAATAAAATTATTTTTATGAGTAAAACTCAAGATTTAACATTTGGGATGTTCATGATGAAGCAAATATTATGTGGAAAAAAGTAACAAATACTATTAAATAAGTGGTAAAAGATGTATATGGAGAATCAAAAGAAAAAGTTTCGATACATAAAAATAGTTTGTGGTGAAGTAATAATGTGCAAGAAAAGAAAATATAAGAAGTTATGTTATAAAAATTGGTTTAATTAAAAAGCGTAGAGAATTGAGAAAAAATATAAAATGGCTTGTAGGGAGTCTAAAAGAATAATTTGTGACGCTAAAAATTCTGTTTTTAGTGATTTTTATAATATGTTAGATACCAAGGAGAGTGAAAAATATATATATAAACTAGCCAAACAAAAAGAGAAGAAAAGTAAAGAATTAACTCAAGTAAAGTGTATCAAAGATGAAAATCAAAAAGTGTTTTTCTTAGAAAAAGATATTTAACATAGGCGGGTGAGTTATTTTGATAAACTTTTTAATAAAGATTCTGAAAATACGATCAAACTTAGTGATCCTCATATCGTTAATAATAATAAAACGTTTCATTTTTACCGTCGTATTAGCAGAAAAGAAGTTTCTTTTTGCTTTATTTATGGACGGTCTTACTGGACATTTACAAGAGGATGTAACTTGGTGTATTCTTTTTACTGATGATATCCTCCTCGTGAATAAGACGAGAGAAAAAGCTTAGGAAAAACTTGAATTATGGAGGTCTACATTGGAGTCTAAAGGTCTTCGTTTGAGTAGAACTAAAACTGAATACATGGAATGTAATTTTACTAATAGTAGCTCTAGTAAAAGAAGTGTAACTTTGGGTGATCTAATTATTAAAGGTGTGAACGATTTAGATATCTCGGGTCTATTGTTCAATGCAATGGTGATATAGATGGGTATATTAATAGTAGAATTCAGGTTGGTTGGTTGAAGTGGAGGAATGCATCCGCCCTATTGTGTGGTAGAAAAGTACCGCTTAGACTGAAAGGAAAATTTTATAAGATGGCGGTGAGACTTGCAATGCTCTATGGTGCTGAATTTTGGCCTTTAAAAGAGAAGCATAATGGTAAGTTAAGTGTTAACGAGATGAGAATGATTAGGTGGATGAGTGGCTTTATACTTAGAGACAACATGCGAATGAATATATCTGTAATAGCGTTGGTGTGCACCAGTGACGGATAAAATTAGAGAGATACGCCTTAGATGGTTTGGTGACATTAAACGTCGACCACCTGATGATCTCATTAGGAGAGTAGATGTTTTAGATTCAACTTATGTAAAGAAAGGTAGAGGTAAACCTAGGAAGACTTGGGCTTATTACATAAAAAATGATCTTAATTAATTAAAATTAAATGAAAATTTGACACGAAATAGGACGCAATGGAGAAAAAGAATTCATGTAGCCGACCCCACTTAGTGGTATTAAGGTTTTGTTATTGTTGTTGTTGTTGTTGCAGATATTTCGAAATGGGATGTTTGGTAGTATAAGAATGTGTTCCTTTTCTAAAGGCTATAAGAAGATCCAGATTCATAACCTCTGAATCTTGAGCAATTGTTGGTGAAAAAATAAGGTCAGGATTGGAAATTATCTGTGTTTCTTGAGGACCATCATTCAGTTCTTCCGATTGAGAGGGAGCTAAAGATTCAATTTGGACATTTTTCCTTTTATGGAGCCTCTTCCTGGAATAAACGAGAGGTTATGCTATTGTATTCTGCAGTATTTCTCCCCTTGTATTAGACAAGATAATTTCAGGTGTCTCTTGACTAGGATTCTCCTGGGTTTTATTACTTTCAACAATTATTTCTGGTTCTTTGTTTTCACATACTTCAGGTGTACTTGGTGTTAGAACAACTCTTGGTAATGGATTAGAAACTTGCCAAAAATCATCATCTTCATCTGTATTATACTCCCCCTAAAGTGAATTTTTGTGAAAGAAGGAAATTTTATCCATGAAGCTCACATCCATACTAATGTAAGTTTTTTTGGTGACATGATTAAAATATTTGTAACCATTTTTTGTTTGGAGCATATCCAAGCAAAATGCATTTTTCAGATTTTAGATTCAATTTTGATTGAAATTTATTCGGAATATGAACAAAACATGTGCATCCAAAGATTTTTAAAGGAATATTTGAAGATATTCATAGAATTGAAAAGTGTTTTTTCAGTTTGTTTAGAGAAGTTGTATATTGTAAAACTAGAGTTGGCATTCGATTTATTAAATATGATGCTGTTAAAACAATTTTTCCCCACAAATATATAGAAATGTTCATTGAACATAATAGCCCGAGCAACCTCAACTAAATATATATTTTTTCTTTCAGGAATTTCATTTTGTTGTGGAGTGTCACGACATGTAGATTGAAGAATTATGTCTTTGTTTATTAAAAACTCTCTTAAACATTCATTAAAGTATTTAGTTATATTGTCTGATCTAAGGATGCATATTTTAGTTTCAAATTGAGTTTCAATCATGTTGTAAAAATCTTTAAAAAGTTTTTCAACTTCTGATTTTTTGCATATAAGATAAGCCAACATATTCTGGTGTGATCGTCAATAAAAGTCACAAATCCTCTTTTTCCAGATAATGTTTTGACTTTTGAAGGTCCCAAACATCACTGTCGATCATAAAAAAAAGTTTTGAAGGATAGTATGGTTTTGGAGCAAAATTTATTCGATGACTTTTTGTCAAGTAACACATTTCACATTGAAGTAAAGCACAATTAACACCCGTAAACAAATTAGGAAATAAATGTTTTAAATCAGAAAAACTTGGATGGCCTAGCCTGAGATTCAATTCCATTATTTTTTCTAATGCAGGGTTCGAACTCATACTGCTGTAAGCTTGAACTTTTTTATTACTAGGAACAGTGTCCTAAAAGTAGTAAAGTTCTCCTATCTTTTTAGCTCTCCCAATCATCATCCCTAACTTCTAGTCCTGAAAAACACAAGAAGATTCACATAAAATTACATGACAGTTAGAATCCTTTGAAGGTTTGCTGACGGATAGAAGGTTACATTTGAGTTTCGGAACATTGAGTACAGATTTAAGACCTATACTCTTGAACAGGTTAATGTTTCCTTTTTCCAGCAATGGAAGAGAAACTATCGTCAGCAATACGAATCTTTTCATGGCCAGAACATGGGATATATGAATAAAATAAATGGTGTAAATTTGTCATATGATCAGAAGCTCCCGAATCAATAATCCAAGGGTTTAGTTTTTTACCTGCTAGTACCATCGAACAATTTGAAGTACCAGTAGCCGAATTGGAGTTTTAGCAGATTCAGGAGTTGATCAATTTGCTCCTTGCTAAATAGGTTGGTCTGTTCGACAGCAACATTTGCAGTAGGTATCTCGCGCTTGTTTCTTGGCTTCCAATCTGCAAGCTTACCGTGGAGGAACCAGTAGGTTTCTCTTGTGTGTTGTGGCCTATTGCAATGATGACACCACACCCGGGGTTTCTCCTCATTCTTCTGTGAATGTGAAACAGTCCGCTTGCTGATATGAACCTCAGAATGGAATGTCAAGGTCTCAGGTATGCTGGTAAGAGTGGATTTCTTATTGAGCAACACTCCTCTTCGAGTTTCTTCGCGACAGACTTCCAAGAAAGCCTCATGGATGAACGCATGGGACTTCTCTCAATAATTATGCCCCTAACCTCATCAAAATCCTCATTAAGTCCAACAAGAAATTTAAAAATTCTATTTGTAACAACAATGGTCTTATACCTACTAGCATCATCAGGACACTTCCACACTTGATCGTTAAACAGGTCTAGGTTTTGTCATATTCTCTTCAAAGAATTAAAATATTTTATAACATAATCATTACATTGACGAATATCACCAAGTTTCAGAGAAAGTTCATAAACCTGAGATTGGTTACCCATATCCGAATACATTTGGGTCACATATCTCCAAAAGTTCTTTGGCAGTAGAGTAACACATGTAGTTTGCGCCTATCTCTTCTTCCATAGAGTTCACCAACCATGTCATTATCATAGAATTTTCTGCATCCCAGGTTGCGTAGGATGGATCTGTAGTGGTTGGCTCACGGACTTCCCCTATTAGGTAGCCTATCTTCTCTCTTCCTCCAATGTACATCATCACCGATTGTGACCAGCGTAGAAAATTGTCACCATTGAGACGGATTGTGGTGATCTGGACTGGATGATTTTCGGTGGTTCTAGAGGAGGGTGGTGCGGACGCAAATGACAGGGTGAAAGGCTGAGTAGAGGTAGCAGAATCATTTGTATTTTCAGACATGATAGAAGTAAGAGAAGAGGCGTAAAGAACCGAGCTCCTAGGGTTAGGGTTTCCTCACGGCTGGACAAGGAGGAGGTTAGGGCAGAAATTTTCTGCTTCGTGCGAACACAAGGATCGAAAAAAGTTGAGGATGAGCCAGCGAGCAGCAGCAACGAAACAGAAAGCTTCGGCTTTGCAGGTGTGTGAAGGAGTTACAGCTGTTGCACAGGAAGAGGAAGAAGGCTTCACAGGTGGCGGCCAAAAGTTTCGCGAATGGAGGAATAGTGGAGATTTGCGGCAGCGAAGCAAATTGAAGCAGCAATGGCGAAATAGAAAGCTTCGGCTTTGCAATTCTTCGGGATTTGAAAGGAAGAAGGCTAGGGTTTTCCATGACTTTTATTCCCGCTCTGATAACATAAAAACAACAGAAATTTAGAGAGAAAATTCGTTCATTTTTACTGATGCAATACCCGGTACCTTTACATATAGGGATCCCATCTCCTATATAAGGAAAATAACTAAATAGGTTACAGTTATTTCCTATTACATTACATAGCTAATTAAGCATGATTTGTACAGCTAGACAATAATTTATAAGAGGAAATACAATAAATTTTGTATAAGAGGAAAGACAATAAATTCTGTAAATCAAATTAGATCATTCAACATTATGTAATGGAATAATTTATATTAAGTTTTGATTTTCTTAACTACTGTAGACAGTAAAATACTACATAAAAATGAGGTTGGTGAGCTCAAATAAAATGGACTTTGGCAGTCACAGTACAAGAAGATCATCAAGTCATTGATGAAGAGCACATGGCGAGAGAAAAAAAAAAACTATCATACCAAAAGAATGTTACCATCATGAATTTAACTTCCGCATGTGTAAGTATTCAAATTTGGTATTCATTAATTCATAATTTCATCAGGAGCTTATCTATTCTCCATGACTCAACAAATTTTGAAACAAATTTTGAATTGTTATTTGGAACAATTATGTATAGATTTTTTAAATAAGTCATCAAATTCCAACTTACCATCATATTCAGTTGAAATAAAAGAAAGAAATGAAGAAAATATCTTGAAATTGAGTTGTAAAGAGATGGGTTCACTGATAAATTAACACGGGAGCTTTTCATCCCACAGTACGCGATACTGTAGCTACTACAGTAACCGCGGATCCTTCTTGCCTTTTTAGCTTTCCTCTCTCCTTGTGACTCCCTTCCATAAAGAGTCTTCTCTCTATTCATTGCCTACCTTATCTACCACCTTCCACTTCTATCCTATTTCAAATTCTTTTATGTTTCATCCCACACCCTCTCTTTAAGTCTTGCCTAGTTTATCTCATAATCTCTCATATTTATAGATGTTGTTTTCTGAAAACCAGAAAATTTTTGGATGAGTGGAGAATTCTGAGTTTTGCCTTTGAGGTGTCTTCCCCTCTGGGGGTTGTACCCGACGTCGAGTAGGTGCTCCGGCTGTAACTCGTCCGAGATGGTGAAGGTCTCCAAGGGTCCAGGTGGTGCTCCGGTTGTAGCTCGACCCCAACGAGACATTTATCCTTAGGCAGCCTCCTCCAACTCCGCTTCTAGCAACTGCCAACCATTTACAAGCCTCTGATCCGTTGCGCAACCGTCGTCGACCACTTCCACTTGTTGCTGCCCACCTCCTTGCTCCCCAAAACTTGTTGTCCACTCCATATTTTCCCATTTCGCCGTCACTAAGTCCGTGTCCAACTGCTGCCATCCCCCCTCACAACACCCGTTGACTGTTGTACCCTCATTCCAGCCTCCTGATGCATCTGTCTCCTCCAACCAATCCCTCGACCTGCTGCCTAGTTGTCGTCCACCACCATCACCACCACCCTTGCTTGTCTTTCGTGTTTGTATTGTTGTTATTATCCTATTATCAAGAGTAAATGTTTGTAGTCTTTTTGAATTTCAACAATAAATCATCGTTTTCTATTATGGTTTGGACTTTTCTTTGGTATCATCTGGTATCAGAGCTAGCCCAACTCTAGTCCTATCCTAGGATTCCCTAGATCCACCCCACCTAAACCACCCCCACTAAAATCTTTCTGCCCTAAAAGCTTCGACGAATTAGGTCAAAGCTTTCCCAACCTCGGGAATTGACGTGGGAGCTTTTCATCCCAAGGGTAACCGCAGATCCTTCTTGCCTTTTTAGCTTCACCCTCTCTCCTTTTCACTCCCTTCCATAAAGAGTCTCCTTCCTATTCGTTGTCTACCATATCTACCACCTTCCACTTCTATCCTATTTCAAATTTCTTCCTTTTTCATCCCACCCCCTATTTAATTCTTCCCTAGTTTCTCTCCTAATCTCTCCTAATTATAGGTGTTGTTTTCTGAAAGCCAGACAGTTTTTAGATGAGTGGAGAATTATAAGTTCGGCCTTTGAGGTATTCTTCCCCTCTGAGGGTTGTACCCGACGACAAGAACATGCTTCGGCTATAATTTGTCTGAGGTATTGACCATCTCCAAGGGTCCAGGTGGTTCTATGACTGTAGCTCGACATCGAAGAGACACTTATCCTGTTGTAGCCCCCTCCAACCCTGCTTCCAGCAACTACTAACCATTTTCAAGCCTCTGATCCGCTGCCCAACCATCGTCCACCACTTCCACTTGATGTTGCCCACCTCCCAACTCCCCAAAACCTGTTGTCCACTCACTGTTTTCCCTACTGCCGCCCCTAAATCCATGTCCAACTACTGCCGCCCCTAAATCCATGTCCAACTACTGCCATACCCTTCACAACACCCCGCGGGCTGTTGTAACCTCATTCTAGCCTCCCATTGCGCCCATCTCCTTCAACCAATCCCTCGACCAGCTGCCCAGCAGCAGTTCACCACTCTCACCGCCACCCTAAGGTATCTTTCGTGTTTCTATTGTTATTATTGTCCTATTATCAAGAGTCGGGTTCTTTAGCTTTTTGAATTTAAATAATAAAGTTATTGTTCTCTATTATACTTTGGGCTTTTTTTCGGTATCAAAAATTTAGTGCATGATTTAGAAAGTCTTTCATTTAATCCTGTTGACCTCATTTTAGTGAGGTCTTAGGATATTCCTCTTAGACTCCAGTGATCTAGGCTTTATGAGTTCCTTATCGACCATCTTAGAGGACTAGTACGAGACCACACCACTTAGAAATTCGAGCCGATTCCTCACTCCTCCGAGCCTCACACGAACGGTCCCAAATCCTCGGCATTACACTAAGTTGATTAGGACCGAACAAGTGAAACTCGGCCGAGTTCCTACATGAATAGGGGCAGCCCTAGGGGAATCACCAAGCATCCTCGCACTCACATACATCACAATTCGACACTTTTTTGACCCGATCGTCGGCGAACTTGTCCGGACGACCTCGGATGACGAAACGGACCACACGTGGATGCGTCCGGACGTCGACTTTAGCTAGGAAGGACACCCATATCGCTATATGCTCCGTGTGCGAGCCGTCAGCACGAAAATCGATGCATATTAAATTTAATTAAAGGATTTGAGTTTACGCTTCACCCGGGTTCAATTCGGGCTAAACATAGCCCAATTATGTCGGGTCAAGCTGACAACCAAATTTGTAATTTCAAATTTCAAATTTCAAACTACCCTACTTAAATTCTCCTTAATTAAATTTAATTAGCATTATGATATTCCAATTTCATCGGCTGCGTGAATGGAATTCATTTAATTCCCCGCCAATGTGCCGCATAAGGTCTCTTTGGCTATACAATTCGATTCCTCCTCCTTCCTGGCATTCGGCTCTTCCCCCCTCCAGCACTGAAATTCGCTTCTCCTCTCTGCACTGAATATTCGCCATTCATCCTCTCTCGCTCGCCCTGTCAAGCTCGCCTGGAAGACCGACTCGACTCCTTCCTCCGCACCGAAGCCCACCTGCTCGCTTTATTCCCCTCTCGCCTCTGCTCCTCGACAGAGACTACCGCTCGCCCCAGCCTCGCTCGCCCGATAACTAAAGCTCTAGCCGCACTCGCTTGCCTGCTTTCGCTCGTGCTCGCTCGACGCTGAAGCCCACTTGATCCCGCTCGTCTTCCCCGCTCACCTGCTTTTTCTTCGCACCTGCTCGCGCGACCCGATCCCGCAGGCCCTCGACCGCCCTTCTTCTCACACGCGACAGAAGACCCGTTAACCTCCTCGACAGAACTGCTCCCCCGCTCGTTCTTGCTCGCGGCCATCTTCCTCCCGCTCACCTCTGCTCTTGAAGACGGAAGCCGACTCCTACTCCCAGGACTCGAATCGCCTCCTCTCTGCAAATCGAAGCTGCACGCCTGCTTCCTCTGCTCGCCCCAACCTCGACGCCGAAACCCACGCTCCCGCTCGTCTCGCCGCACTCGCCTGCTCGATCGTCTCTCCCGCTCGTGCTCACCTGCTCGCCTCTCCCTCACGCAGAAGTCATCTCTGCGAACCGAGGCCCCGCCTCTCTCAGACACTCGGCGCCGGAGTCCACCGCTCGAGATACTCGCAGGTACCTGCTCGTCTCTCAGCCTCGCTCACCGTCTCCCTGCTCCTCTGAATCCCGCTCGACCTCGCGCTCGTCTACCTCTCGACCTCGCGCTCGACTCTCGCACTCGTCTGCTGGATCCCGCCTCTCTCAGACGCTCGACCGCACGCAGAACCGCCGCTCATATCCCACTCGACTCGATCCAGTCTTCCGCGCAGAAACGCCGTTCGTCTCCCGCACTCGCCTGCTCGAGCCTCCCGGATTGCGCCTTCCCCGCGGCATACTCTTCAGTTTCGCTCCCAGCTCTGGTAAGTCAGGTAAAACCCAAACTGCTTCTCTGTTTTGTGGCATAAATGGTTACCTGATAGCTGATTTTAGGCATGATATCACTCAAATTTCATGGTGGTTATTTCTGCTGTTATTGGATCCTTGCCTTAAATCATAGATTTCCTAAATCAGAGAGGGATTTATGAGATTTGAGCTTTGTTTTTTTTACTTATCCTGATTGCCATTTGCCTCACTAGTTCCTTCCTTTTCTTTAATTTAATCTTTCTGATTGGGGCTTTTACATACATACCACCTAATTCTTACTTATTTACATGTATAACACCAAAACTTGAATGTTTACATTCATATCATCTTATCTATATTTGAAAGTGCATGTTACCTCTTAAAATTTAAAATAGTGCTTTTTTATGTGATGCGAATGATTCTCGTATTATAAATGCAAAACATGAAGTGTAGGTGTTACATATGTAAATGCATAAGAATTAGGTGATGTGTATGTAAACCTATCTATTTGTGATGAATTGGATGAGCCTCGCTTTCATATAACTTGTTGTTAGACAGCTTCGAAGAAGCTTTACAGTTTGTTAGCACTCTTACTGGTCTTAGCTCAATACATTGGCTACTCAAAGAAGAATTGTGATATCACTCTAGCTTGTCTTTTTGTTTATTTATTTTTACTCGTGCTTTGCCCTACACTTCCGTCGACCTTGGGCCTAACAAATGTCATTTGGAGTCTGTTTTATGTCGTTGTCTTTGAGCTTTTAAAATGTTGTTTGAAGCTCGTAAAAGGTATTGATTTATGATCTGTTTTGAGTTTGATTTTTGTGATGATGTGAGATTTTTATATTTGTTGTTTTGGAAGAGATTTTGGACTGATTTATTGGCTGATTATCTGTTGTTTGTCGCCGTTTGTTTAAACTACTGTGTGATGTATCTTATTGCTGTTTGGACTGTTTGGTGGATGTCCGGAATGATGTAAGTGCTGTTTGGGAGTGTAAGATTATTGCTTGGAGTGTAAGATTACTGTTTGGAATTGCTGTTTTGATCATTTAGGTGTTGTAGGAAGTGAATAGGTGCTGAAAAATGTTGTTTGGAAGAGCTAAAGTGCTGTTTGGTGCATCGAAGTTGCTGTTTGAAGTTGCAAATCGCTCGTAGAAGTGATATTCGAGGATTAGAATTGTTGTGAGAGCTGTTTTGAAGCTATTAATCGTTGCAGAGGTGTTGTCCATTGTTGTATGAGTGCCCCTTTGATGCTAGAATTGTTGTTTGAAGTATTTAAAAGCCATAGGAGTGTTGTGGGATGTTTATTGTTGTCGCTCGGAGTCGTAGGAGCTTGTATGGTTATCGCGTAGCCTTGCTAGCTGCTGCCCGGCAATACTTCGACGTACCATTTGAACATTTAATATTTCAGCCCGACTCACTTGCTTTTTCTTTTCTTTTTTGGCTTTACTAGTTTTTGAAAGTGAGTCGGCCTCTTTTGTTCTTGACTTATTTTTGTTCTTGACTTATTTTTGTTCTTTTAAAACGGTTAAGTCACAAAAAAGGGGAATTTCTGATTTAACTTAAGCGAAGGGTAAAACATTCTTAATCACCGCAAACACAATTCACAAGATAGGCTTCCTGTACTCTAGGAGCACACCTTATAAAAGTGCCCCATCCACCTAACCTTCAAATACATAAGTGAAACTAGACACTCGACTCTAATTCACTAACTAATCAAGACACTAGACATACGTGAACGCACCGAGGCTTAATTCACCCTTCCTTAATTAAATCAACTGTGAATTCCCTAAAATGACGTAACCAATATTAAAACCCAATGCACCGGATTCGAGCTCGAACATTACGCTCAAATCCTCCCGGCAATCGGGACATTTGTTTAGCCACATACGGATCATCTGGACTCGCATAAGTCCGAGGTCTAGGTGGCGAGGCGATGATGATAACGCTTATGTGTGCTATACTAAGGATACGAGTGATTCGAGGGATAATTGAATAAGTATCTCTTACCTCGAGGACCTTCAATAAGGGAGAGGAAAGGACCGATGATACTATTCGCCGACTCTCGGTGAGATCGTTTCCCGACGATCTTAGGTCGTTAGTAGTCCTAAGACGATTAGAGCGACTGAAGACTGCGACTCTATTATTTTTACAAAATATTTACAAAAACAAAAAAAAGTCTCTTTTCATTGTTAAAAATAACTCTTCATAAAAACTATATATAAAAAAACAACTTCTCGCATGAAAATCAAATAATTTTTCTTATAAAACTTACAGCGTCCACACTAATCACTGGATCGGGTTAGAGGATTACCCTCCCTAGATCGTCTGGCTGGCAGTCTCTTATCCAAGGTCGGGAAGACACAGCTCCAGCCTCCGAGCCTCCACCTCGTACCGATGTCTTATACCCGCTCCGATCTTTCATATGTGACTACGAGTTTTGCTTGCGATTTCTACGACTTGTTTTCTTTATTTTCTCGACTTTCGTGTCCGGTTTTCTCGCTCCGTTTACTTTTCCGACAAGTTTATTTAAATCCACCGCAAATCATACGAAGCTTCGCAATACTAGTCATGCATCGGTAGCAGTATGTCCGGTACACATTTACATTTTAAGTATCGCAATTTCATTCGTCTACTTTATCGCACATAGACTTTTATTTCGCCAACAATTTACTTTACTCTGCATGCAAAACCGAAAACAACAACAAAACCCGAAAACATCGAAACACATTCGACAAAACCGTTTCGAACCTTAGACCTTAGGATCGCTACTTCAACGAAGAAGCTTCGGAGCTAACTCCGCGGGCAACAGACGAGCGAGCTCGGATCGAGCAACAAGAGGATCTTCTTCAAAGAAAACTCTTCCTAGTTTAGATAACAACATATGTGACTTCGAGGTAGCTCGTCCGCCGCGGCGTAAACCCTCATTCTCCTTTTAGGCTTCGTGCAACCGTGTCGCAGCAACGTAAGTCCTAACTCGCTTTAGGTTCCGAGGTTGTCGTACGGTACGACGTAAACCCTCTTATCTCTCGTGGCTATTTGCATGATCGGGTATTATGCAAGTGTAAGTCCCAAATAATAAAATCGGTGTGATTAAACAATTAAATAACATCCTCTCCAAAACGCAACCACATCATAGTGATAGTCGGAAGTCACCGGGCTCGCCTCGTATCCGTGACATCCCCTACCTTTTCTTTCCTTCGGACTCCCGGAAATAATCGTTCCCATTCGAGCCACTCCCACTTGCTTTTCCACGTCCTACCGTGAAAACCTAAACCCTCGAATTCTCAAGACGTAACCACCGATCATTATCGAGAGTCTTCTCAAGTGACACCACTATTCGAGATGTAATTAACTATAGGCTCACTTCTATAGGAACTCGGAACCCGCATAAAATAAACCCCACCTAGTCTTTCTATTGTGTAGGGAACTCGTCTGGTCACACATAAAGGTTCGCAGATCAAACGGATGTCACAAGTCCCTTAGTTCGTATGATTGGGTCTATCCGTCACAGGATACATTAATCTTTTCGAGAAGTTGTATCATTTGTGACACCGTACACGATTACGCAAATTACCTGGACCAATGAGATCCAAGCGGTCTCATTTTTCAAAATTAAAATACACTACTTTCAAAACTACTTTCCAAAATTATATATCTTTTATATTAAACTAAATCACTAAATTTTAAATTCTTTCAAAGCAAAAAAATATCGTCGACAAATTCGGCGACTCCACTGGGACTAGTTCCTCTCTCCATTTCGATCGTGAGGTTTTGTCTTCATACATCAAGCAAGGTGTCCATGTCCCTCGTGGGCCGATCGTTGTTTCTTCCGTTGACATACCGTGCTCATTTCTTCCGAGCCGCATAGTCAACTCTTTTGGATTCCGGAGCCATCCGTTTAATCACCATTAAACAGAGTGGTTCGTGAATCCTTAGGTTTAGTGGGGTGGACCCCCGATAGGTGTGGTAGATAGGAGCGGTTTATCGAAACGAGTTCGATGCGATGTTAAACTCCTTCCAATCTCGGACCGGGTCCTACATTTCATTCCTCTTTGAGTTTGACTTGTTGTAAACAAGTTAAATTGAAATTTCTCTATCACAATCCTCCATTTAAACTCCAAACAAAACACAAAAAGGTTTAAGACAAAATTCACATGAATAAATTCACAGGATGCCCAGTTCATAAGACAAGTGTGTCAACTTGAGTACCTCCACTGAAACTACAGGGCACAAGACATTACTGACTTCTGAAAATTCTTCAAATGACAGAGATGATGTCGTCACCGAAGTTGATCTTCTCGTTCGACGGAAACCTGCCCTACGACAAGGCTGCTCGCTACCAAGGATCATTGATCAAGTTTGGAACCGGCTTCAACGAGGTCGAAGTCATTCTCGCAAGGCGCCTTATGTCTTCTTCAAGACAGCTGCCCCAACAATAAAAGAGCCAACTGCCAAATTCGACCTCAGTTGCAAGCAAGAGTTCCCCGTACTCAGGAAGTACAAGGACGGGAAGACTTTTGCTAAGACCGTTGCTTCTGATCCCGTCAAGCTTGTCAGCCCCGTGGAAAAGAGGGTTGTCACTGCCACAACTACCGGGTTCACAGTCACCGCACCAGCTGCACCATCAGTCAAAGGAAAACAGATTTTTAATGAGGAAGAATCCGCCGATGCCCTTGCCCCACCGTTGTCCGTCATCGAGATCGGATCTAGCTCAAAATTCGGTCAACTTACCAGAATACAACACAGAAATAAGAACCGAAAGATTTTAAAAGCCAAAAGGGCAAAAGCTTTGGAGACCGTTCTGGCCGCAGAAATTCCTCAGCAGGATGAAATTGGATGGTCTGAAACCGCACCTTTCCTTGGAGGAAGCAGGTTTCGCCCATTGTTTGCCGCTCTCGGAGAAGAGAGTATTCATAAGATTGCTGTTGCCTCTCGAAAACATACATACCGCCGACCGATCTCGGCCTTGCCCGGGTCCGAGAAACGAGATTGCCACCACGAGGGGAGATCCCCACAAGATGAACAATGACAAAAGATCACTAGTTACTGCATCCGGACCGCGCATTAGGGACCGCGATTTATCCAGGAGAGCCGAGGCCCTCAAAGAGACGTCTAGTCTCCGGACCTTGGTTCCGAAGGAGAAGTTGCAGAGTCCTAAGGTTGCTGGACTGGTACCTCAACAGAGATCAAAAAGTCGTCTCCCCGCAAAGGATTCCAAATCTGATGCTCCAATCATTAGTGTTCCGGCCACGCCAGAACCAATGTCGATGGAAGGTGTACAACAACAGTCCTCAGTCGATCTCAAGATCATTAAAGGGAAGTCAATCGAGGAAAGATTAGAGAAGCTCAGGGCAGACATCACTGAAATGTCAAAAGAACAAAGTGGAAACATCAATGATGAAGAACATGATTTGTCATATCATACGGATGAAGATTTCGCAGAGATCCTTATGGTTGAGACTAGAGCCTCTGCGTCATCGCGCGATGCTCCTTTGCCTACCGAGGAGAACGCCGATGATGAGCCACAGAGAGCCATCCGACAGAGGGATGAGCTTATCATCCGCATGGAAAAAAGGATGGAGGAGATGGCGGCCGTTATAGCCTCATTTCAGAGTCAACCTCAATCTCCGAGAGCAATCTCTCCGGAAATAAACCGGCCGTAGATCATTCATGTCGCGCATGAAATGAATGGTTCAGCCCAAAACACTATACCGGAAAAGGACATCAAACAAATGGTTGAACAACAGGTAAAGGAGGCCTTAGCCCAATCCAAAGGAGGAGCATTGATTCCAAAGGGTAGACCATATCCAGAGGAATTCGATGCAGGTGCCTACCCGAAGGGCTTCGTGCCACCTACCTTCAAAACGTTCGATGGAACAGAAACCCTCGTCAGCATGTTGCACACTTCCGGGCAAGTTGCCGCAACGCTGGGGTAGTGAAGCACTATTATTTCGCCGGCTTATGAGCGAGTCTCTCCGGGGTCGCATTCGATTGGTATGCGGAATTACCGAATGGGTCAATAAAGACATTCACGGAACCGGAGAACATGTTCGTTAAGAGGTTCGTCGGAGCTCAAGCATCATATCACCGTGGGTGATCTTGTAGTAGAAAGACGGAAACCGACGTAAACTCTAGTGGAGTACATTCTACGGTGGAGGAATCTAAGTATGAAATGCGAGCCACAATCGCAGTGAACAACATGCGATCGAGATCTTACTTAAGAGCATCCATGGCCCAAGTAGCTTTCCTACTTAAGGGATTTACAATCAAAACCTTTGAAAAGCTACTCGCAAAGCCGCAAGCTCCGCAAGAGGAGGCTAAGCAACTCGGATTCCCGGAAGCCGATAAGTCAAAGCCCGTAAAGACATTCGACAAGAGGTCCGGAACGGTGGCAAGCGATTGACAAAGGCAAGCGACCAATGCGGATTCGGTAGAGCAGCCTCAAGAAGACAACCAAGCAGCACCATCAATCACAGCGCCAGCAGGAACTTACCGCACGTATAAAAGGCAAGGTCCATCCATGGCCGATCGGCTGAGTAAAGTCTACTCCTTCAAGGATGAGGCGATGGGGAAGATGTTCGGAAATTTGATCAAGAAGCCCGAGTTCAGAGCTGCGTAGCCGAAGAAACCGGATGAGGTCGATAAGAAGGATCACCCCGGATATTGCCCATATCACGTATTGCTTGGGCACACCATGCAGGGTTGTATCGGCTTCAAAGAATGGCTCGAGAAGAATTTCAAGAATGGGAACATAACGATCCCGAAAGAATATTTGAAAGAACCTGAATAAGGTTCCACCAATGTAATTTCGGTCGATCCTAGTGTTCTGATTGATTCCGATGCAACTGACAAAGGATGAAACATCTCTCGATTACTATTGTACTACTTTGTTTTTGAAATAAATGTTAGTGGTATCAATGTTTGTATGTCCCTTCCCTCCCACCGCAATAAAATAAATAAAGAACTTGTTGTTTTTCATAATTGTTCAATATTTGAAAAGCATGGTTAACAAAATGTTCAAAACTCAACAGAAGACAACCCGAGAAAGGAGCAATCCAAAATAAAAAATTTCAAGATCGTCATAGAAATTATGATTTCGAGGGAAAATAAAATTAATGCCCTAATGACTCGGGTCCCGCACTTTAAAGATTTTGGACCGGGTCCCGAGTAAATTTCAGAATAAGTCAAGTGTGATTATAATACGAGTAATCGACTAAGGATATCACGAAACTTTTAAACCTCTCGTCAGTGATCGGGTTCGACTTTCGAACGAGTTATAATATCTCGTGATTTGTCTTAAGAAATATTCGAGAATCGTTAATCGGGGAGTTCGTACATTCAAAATCTTTAAATTATGCTTACCGTATACAAGAATTTTGAAAATAAAAGGAGCAAAAAAAAAAAAAAAAATCCCTGCAGAAGAAGCTTCGAGGTGGGCATGAAATCAAAAATCAGTGTCCCAATTTAGACATTCAAAATTTTTAAATTATGCTTCACCAGATATCGTAATTCGTCAAAAAAAAAAAGGAGAAAAAATGAGACTCCCTGGGAAGAAGCTTGAGGTGAGCAGTCAAAAATTGGTGTTTGAATTCTCTCCGAATTAATAAAACTTGAAAGGTCTCTTAAGGAAATTCTTCGTATATTATACTCTGGAAAGAGTTAAGTGATCTCATGTCTTTTGGTCGACTATTAATTGTCTCGGAAATAGCTTTGGGAGATGAAAAATATTTTGATCACATGAACTAATATTTGAAATCTGCTCAGGCTCAGAAAGAAAGAATTAAGGAAAAAGGCTTATGTTATTAGCAATTTAATGGAAATTCTACCCTGAAGTCATATCTTTCAATGCCCAGAAGATTTTACTCCAACATCAATTCGAAGAGTATCAAAATGATTTCTCAAGCATTGTGAACATCTTTACAAAATCTGTGATAAAGAAGCGACGACTGCTATGAACGGAGCTACAAAGCTACTAACTCTTCGAGTCGTGATGTCCCTATAAATAAGACATCTTTATGTGTACTGAAAGAATACAATTCGATAAGTACCTTAAAGAATGGGTTATTTTCGCACATGTCTCCAGCCAGTGGATGGCACCTCAAGAAGTACTGCGCATCATGGTGTTCCAAAGACAGTCTTGTTTCTAGGAGCACCGATGTCATACTTGTCTAAAACTGGGTCCAAATCCTGACAACATTGCAACTAAAGAGAACTCACAAACCTCCGCAAATCCCTGCACTCACAATCTCAACAAATCATTTACAAACCTCCGCAAATCCCTGCATTCACATTTCTTAGTCATTCCCCACAATTCTACAAATTTCACAAATGTCAGCAAATCTCTACAAGTCTTTGTACTCACAAATCTTTGCATTCACATTTCTTGGCAAATATCCACAATTTTACAACTTCACAAGTCTCTAAGTCGCCGCAATCCGCATAATTCCGCAACAACTCGCACCCTCACAAACTCTCATTAATTTCATAAAATCTATGTCCGCAATCACCACAATTTTATAAATTCCACCACTTCACGACTTTTACAAATTATCATTCTTCCCACTTAGCGAGCTCCACACTTCCACACTTCCACACTTCGTAAATCTCAAGCACTCAGGCACATTTAAGGATATGTAGGATCCTAATCCTTTCTCAAAGACTCAACACTCAACACTCAAGACTCAAGACTCAAAGACTCAAGAATTGGGATAGACATAGTCTTATTCCTTTCTCAGCACTCAACATATTTAGGATAGGTTATATCCTAATCCTTCCTCAGCACTCAGCACATTTGGGATAGGTTCAATCCTAATCCTTTCTCAGCACTCGGCATATTTAGGATAGGTTATATCCTAATCCTTCCTCAGCACTCAGCACATTTGGGATAGGTTCAATCCTAATCCTTTCTCAGCACTCGGCATATTTGGGATGGGTTCAATCCTAATCCTTTCTCAAAGACTCAAGACTCGAAGACTCAAGCACTCAAAGACATTTGGGATAGGTTTAATCCTAATCCTTTCTCAAGCACTCATCACATTCGGGATAGGTTCAATCCTAATCCTTTCTCAACACTCAAGCATATTTGGGATAAGGTTAAATCCAAATCCTTTCTCAAGACTCATCATATTCTGGGATGGGTTCAATCCTAATCCTTTCTCAAAGACTCATCACATTCTGGGATAGGTTTAATCCTAATCCTTTCTCAAGCACTCATCACAATCGGGATATGTTATATCCTAATCCTTTCTCAAGACTCAAGCATGTTTACACATTTATGATATGTTCAATTCAAATCCTTTCACTTACAACCACGACACTCCTCACAATCATAACAATCTCTGCAAGAAAAAAAAAAAAAAAAAACATCACAAAACAATTAAATCAAACAACACCTCATATTGCAAATCCTTTTATCCCCAGCAGAAACTCTTAAATTCTACACTAAAGTCTTTCCTTGAGTTGGGGTTTCCCAAGTGGGAACCTTAACTCAAATTCCTTTTTCGGACCCGATTCCACATTTGGTGCTTGGACAGTTCTTTTGGTTCCGTTGATCGCTTCGGTCAACACCAATACGCGCGGTGTGCATGTTTTGCACACCACACCTATTGGGGGTCCTTTTGTCGACCTCATTTTAGTGAGGTCTTAGGATATTCCTCTTAGACCCCGGGATCTAGCTTTTATGAGTTCCTTATCGACCATCTTAGAGGACTAGTACGGACCACACCACTTAGAAAATTCGAGCCAATTCCTCACTCCTCCGAGCCTCACATGAACGGTCCCAAATCCTCGGCATTACACTAAGCTGATTAGGACCGAACAAGCTGAAACTCGAAGTCGAGTTCCTACATGAATAGGGCGCCCCTGTGGGAATCACCAGCACCTCAGCACTCACATACATCACAATTCGACACTTTTTGACCCGATCGTCGGCGAACTTGTCCGGACGACCCTCGGATGACGAAACGGACCACATGGATGCGTCCGGACGTCGACTTTAGCTAGGAAGGACACCCATATCGCTATGCGTTCCGTGTGCGAGCCGTCGCGACGAAAATCAATGCATATTAAATTTAATTAAAGGATGTGAGTTTAGGCTTCACCCGGATTCAATTCGAGCTAAACATAGCCCAATTATGTCTGGTGAGGCTAACAACCTAATTTGTAATTTCAAATTTCAAATTTCAAATTACCCCACTTAAATTCTCCTTAATTAAATTTAATTAGCATTATGATATTCCAATTCAACCGGCCGCGTGAATGGAATCCATTCAATTCCCCGCCAATGTGCCGCATAAGGTCTCTTTGGCTATACAATTCGATTCCTCCTCCTTCCCGGCATTCGGCTCTTCCCCCTCCAAGCACCGAAATTCGCTTCTCCTCTCTGCACCGAATATTCGCCATTCATCCTCTCTCGCTCGCCCGTCGAGCTCGCCCGGAAGACCGACTCGACTCCTTCCTCCGCACCGAAGCCCACCTCGCTCGCTTTATTCCCCTCTCGCCTCTCGCTCCTCGACGGAGACTACCGCTCGCCCCAGCCTCGCTCGCCCGATAACTAAAGCTCTAGCCGCACTCGCTTGCCTGCTTTCGCTCGTGCTCGCTCGACGCCGAAGCCCACTCGATCCCGCTCGTCTTCCCCGCTCACCTGCTTTTCTTCGCACTCGCTCGCGCGACCCGATCCCGCAGGCCCTCGACCGCCCTTCTTCTCACACGCGACGAAGACCCGTTAACCTCCTCGACGAACCGCTCCCCCGCTCGTTCTTGCTCGCGGCCATCTTCCTCCCGCTCACCTCTCGCTCTTGAAGACGGAAGCCGACTCCTACTCCCGGGACTCGAATCGCCTCCTCTCTCGCAAATCGAAGCCGCACGCCTGCTTCCTCTCGCTCGCCCCAACCTCGACGCCGAAACCCACGCTCCCGCTCGTCTCGCCGCACTCGCCCGCTCGATCGTCTCTCCCGCTCGTGCTCACCTGCTCGCCTCTCCCTCACGCGAAGTCATCTCCGCGAACCGAGGCCCCGCCTCTCTCGGACACTCGGCGCCGGAGTCCACCGCTCGAGATACTCGCAGGTACTCGCTCGTCTCTCGGCCTCGCTCACCGTCTCCCCGCTCCTCCGAATCCCGCTCGACCTCGCGCTCGTCTACCTCTCGACCTCGCGCTCGACTCTCGCACTCGTCCGCCGGATCCCGCCTCTCTCGGACGCTCGACCGCACGCGGAACCGCCGCTCATATCCCACTCGACTCGATCCAGTCTTCCGCGCGAAACGCCGTTCGTCTCCCGCACTCGCCCGCTCGAGCCTCCCGGATTGCGCCTTCCCCGCGGCATACTCTTCGGTTTCGCTCCCGGCTCCGGTAAGTCAGGTAAAACCCAAACCGCTTCTCTGTTTTGTGGCATAAATGGTTACACTGATAGCTGATTTTAGGCATGATATCACTCAAATTTCATGGTGGTTATTTCTGCTCGTTATTGGATCCTTGCCTTAAATCATAGATTTCCTAAATCGGAGAGGGATTTATGAGATTTGAGCTTTGTTTTTTTTACTTATCCTGATTGCCATTTGCCTCACTAGTTCCTTCCTTTTCTTTAATTTAATCTTTCTGATTGGGGCTTTTACATACATACCACCTAATTCTTACTTATTTACATGTATAACACCAAAACTTGAATGTTTACATTCATATCATCTTATCTATATTTGAAAGTGCATGTTACCTCTTAAAATTTAAAATAGTGCTTTTTTATGTGATGCGAATGATTCTTGTATTATAAATGCAAAACATGAAGTGTAGGTGTTACATATGTAAATGCATAAGAATTAGGTGATGTGTATGTAAACCTATCTATTTGTGATGAATTGGATGAGCCTCGCTTTCATATAACTTGTTGTTAGACAGCTCGAAGAAGCTTTACGGCTTGTTAGCACTCTTACGGTCTTAGCTCAATACATTGGCTACTCGAAGAAGAATTGTGATATCACTCTAGCTTGTCTTTTTGTTTATTTATTTTTACTCGTGCTTTGCCCTACACTTCCGTCGACCTTGGGCCTAACAAATGTCATTTGGAGTCTGTTTTATGTGCTGTCTTTCGAGCTTTTAAAATGTTGTTTGAAGCTTGTAAAAGGTGCTGATTTATGATCTGTTTTGAGTTTGATTTTTGTGATGATGTGAGATTTTTATATTTGTTGTTTTGGAAGAGATTTTGGGCTGATTTATTGGCTGATTATCTGTTGTTTGTCGCCGTTTGTTTAAACTACTGTGTGATGTATCTTATTGCTGTTTGGACTGTTTGGTGGATGTCCGGAATGATGTAAGTATTGTTTGGGAGTGTAAGATTATTGCTTGGAGTGTAAGATTACTGTTTGGAATTGCTGTTTTGATCATTTAGGTGTTGTAGGAAGTGAATAGGTGCTGAAAAATGTTGTTTGGAAGAGCTAAAGTGCTGTTTGGTGCATCGAAGTTGCTGTTTGAAGTTGCAAATCGCTGTAGAAGTGATATTTGAGGATTAGAATTGTTGTGAGAGCTGTTTTGGAAGCTATTAATCGTTGTAGAGGTGTTGTCCATTGTTGTATGAGTGCCCCTTTGATGCTAGAATTGTTGTTTGAAGTATTTAAAAGCCATAGGAGTGTTGTGGGATGTTTATTGTTGCTGCTCGGAGTCGTAGGAGCTTGTATGGTTATCGCGTAGCCTTGCTAGCTGCTGCCCGGCAATACTTCGACGTACCATTTGAACATTTAATATTTCAGCCCGACTCACTTGCTTTTTCTTTTCTTTTTTGGCTTTACTAGTTTTTGAAAGTGAGTCGGCCTCTTTTGTTCTTGACTTATTTTTGTTCTTGACTTATTTTTGTTCTTTTAAAACGGTTAAGTCACAAAAAAAAGGAGAATTTCTGATTTAACTTAAGGAAGGGTAAAACATTCTTAATCACTGCAAACACAATTCACAGCATAGGCTTCCTAGACCTGTGAGCACACCCTAGGTGAAAGCCCATCCACCTAACCTTCAAATACATAGTGAAACTAGACACCTGACTCTAATTCACTAACTAATCAAGACACTAGACACAGGAACGCACCGAGGCTTAATTCACCCTTCCTTAATTAAATCAACTGTGGAATTCCCTAAAATGACGTAACCAATATTAAAACCCAATGCACCGGGATTTGAGCTTGAACATTACGCTCAAATCCTCCTGGCAATTGGGGACATTTGTTTAGCCACATATGGATCATCGGACTGGTATAAGTCTGAGGTCTAGGTGGCGAGGGCGATGATGATAATGCTTATGTGTGCTATACTAGTGATACGAGGATTCGAGGGATAATTAGAATAAGATCTCTTACCTCGACGGACCTTCAATAAGGGAGAGGAAAGGACCGATGATACTATTCGCCGACTCTCGGTGAGATCGTTTCCCGACGATCTTAGGTCGTTAGTAGTCCCAAGACGATTAGAGTGACTAAGCATGTGACTCTATTATTTTTACAAAATATTTACAAAAACAAAAAAAAGTCTCTTTTGCTTGTTAAAAATAACTCTTCATAAAAACTATATATAAAAAAAAAACATCTTCGCGTATGAAAATCAAATAATTTTTCTTATAAAACTTACAAAGCGTCCACTAGCTAATCACTTGGATTGGGTTAAGGATTACCCTCCTTAGATCGTCGGGTTGGCGACATCTTATCCAAGGTCGGGAAGCACACGATCCGGCTACGAGCCTCCACCGTATTGATGTCTTATACCCAGTTCCGATCTTTCATATGTGACTACGAGTTTTGCTTGCGATTTCTACGACTTGTTTTCTTTATTTTCTGACTTTCGTGTCCGGTTTTCTCGCTCTGTTTACTTTTCCGACAAGTTTATTTAAATCCACTGCAAATCATACGAAGCTTCGCAATACTAGTCATGCATCTGGTAGCGAGATGTCCAGTGTACACATTTACATTTTAAGTATCGCAATTTCATTTGTCTACTTTATCGCACTTTACTTTCCAAGACTTTTATTCGCCAACAATTTACTTTACTCCGCATGCAAAATCGAAAACAACAAAACCCGAAAACATCGAAACACATTCGGCAAAACCGTTTGAACCTTAGACCTCAGGATCGCTACTTCACAGAAGAGTTTGAGCTAACTCCGTGGGCAAAGACAACGAGGAGCTTGGATTGAGCAACAAGAGGATCTTCTTCACAGAAACTCTTCCTCGTTTAGATAACAACATATAGGACTTCGAGGTAGCTCGTCCGCACGCGCGTAAACCCTCATTCTCCTTTTTAGGCTTCGTGCAACCGTGTTGCGCAGCCGTAAGTCCTAACTCGCTTTAGGTTCCGAGGTTGTCGTACGGTACGACGTAAACCCTCTTATCTCTCGCGGCTATTTGCATGATCGGGTATTATGCAAGTGTAAGTCCCAAATAATAAAATCGGCGTGATTAAACAATTAAATAACATCCTCTCCAAAACGCAACCACATCATGTGATAATTGGAAGTCACGGGCTCGCTCGTATCCGTGACATCCCCTACCTTTTCTTTCCTTCGGACTCTCGAAATAATCGTTCCCATTCGAGCCACTCCCACTCGTTTTTCCACGTCCTACCGTGAAAACCTAAACCCTCGAATTCTCAAGACAGAACCACCGATCATTATCGAGAGTCTTCTCAGTGACACCAGCTATTCGTGACGTAATTAACTATAGGGCTCGTCTATAGTGAACTCGGAACCCGCATAAAATAAACCCCGCCTAGTCTTTCTATTAGGTAGTGAACTCTGTCGATCACACATAAAGCGTTCGCAGACCAAACGGATGTCACAAGTCCCTTAGTTCGTATGATCGGGTCTATCCGTCACAGATACATTAATCTTTCGAGAAAGTCGTATCATTTGCGACACCAGACACGATTATGCAAATTACTGGACCAATGAGATCCAGGCGGTCTCATTTTTCAAAAATTAAAATACACTACTTTCAAAACTACTTTCCAAAATTATATATCTTTTATATTAAACTAAATCACTAAATTTTAAATTCTTTCAAAGCAAAAAAAAATATTGGCCGACAAATCCTATATTGTAAATTCCAATTTCTAAATAGAATATAATATTCAAGATTAAGTTTGAAGATTATACTTTCAAATAGGCCTTTGTCAGCTTCACAATCGTGATTTTTTATAGGTTAATCTGATAGTAAAGAGAAACGCTTTAGTTCTACTTGATTTAATAAATATTCTTGTGAGAAAGAACATAATGCTTCTAAAGACATACAAAAAGAATGAAGTATCTAACAAAAAAAATTAAAACTAGGAAAAATCATATAAATTTTAACTTCATTTTAAAGACCGTAATAGTGCTCATAATTATGCATGGTGAACTTGTGAGGACTCAATGAAGTAGAGTAAATGTATTAGAATGTTTTTTCAAAAATAGGATCATGCTAGTTGCATATCCAAGTTGTCTAAATATTTAGTTGATTTTATTAAGTTTATTTTAAGGAAATGATTGACTTCTTGGGATCTTGATAAGGATAAAAAATCAAGAGAATTTTCTTAAGCTTCTAAATTTTTAGTTGAACGCAACGAAGATAAAATAATATCATATCAAAAGAATGCTCATAAAAATTTAAAATTAACAACACTGGTTATTTAAAAAGATACCATCCGAGCTGCCTCCAATGCAATAACAAATTTATAATAGGCTAGAAATGGTCTCCTTTTAATTTACATCGATAAACCTCATGGTATATCTATGTGAATGAATAAAGACACATTATTGAGTGATTTCATTGTTATTATGCATGTTTTAGGGACAACCATTACATCCCTTAAATTAGCAATTGAGAAGTCATTTTAATCTATGATTTAACTATGTCAATAATGCATGATCAACGTTATGATAGAACTAATATTATATATGGGTTTTTAGTGAGCTAAATACACTCTTTATAGATGAAAATAAATCTAAATATTATATTTATTTCCTTGCACACCAACTTCAATTGATCTAAATATTTATTGCAAGAAGTTGCTCATAACCAAATGATACAAAAGAGCATTGTTGAAAAGTAAATGTTAAAGCCTAGCTAAAAATGGGGAAATCGAGGTGGAAAACCAAGATCTCAATCATTTGATAGAACAAACTTTCCACAATGAAGGTTGGGATAAAGGGGGGCTCGATAGTTAATAAATTCAAAAATTTAGAGACGTGATAAAATCATTTGGTAAAACTTACTGTATATTCATTGGTACTTTTAAGCATGTATATATTTCCTTTTGGGTTACATGACTTTGAAAAGTGTTTGGATTGCAAACTGGTAGAAGGATTAAAAGAGGAGCAAATTTCAAAATCACAAAATATTTCATCATTGACTGAAAATTTTCTTTAATTAAAGTCAATTCTCCAGCGTCCAACCTTAACAATAGTGGACAGACATTGCCCAATCTTAAAACAAGAACAAAACTTTCAATTGTAGTCGACCAAAAAATAAATAAATGGATTGACACAAGCATTAGTAGTATCCATTCTTTTATTGTGAATCCCCCACCTTTCTTCTTTAGAATATCTATTGGTCACTAACTCAAAGAATAAGCTGCTGGTAACTTTTTGGTGATTACTCAGAAGCTACATACACAAGATTCATATCTCGCAACCTTTACTACCTATATTGGAACCCCTTGCATTAGTGCAAAGAAAATCATTGTATCAAATGGTTCGCTTGCTAAATTTATAAAACTAGAAGATGTGCATGTGGTACCCTCTTTTATCCCTTAGATATCCTTCATGTATGGAAGTTATTAGTAAAAATTATTTAAATCCAAAAACTTACAAAGATCAAAAGTGTTTTAAAGTTTATCATTCTTATTGTGTCGTCCAAGTCTAGGAGACAAGAAGAAAAATTGACTTTCTAAGAAATGGCATGGACTCTACTAGAACTTTACTATCTTGAAACATTGGATACTTCAGGTGAAGTCACTAGTACTCAATCAGTCATTCAAAAAGGGATGTCATTTGATTGTACCATTTTTATCATGGTCACTCATCTTTCTTTATTTTTCCAATAATGTTTCCTTCACTTTTTAATATCATATAATTCATTATGAGTTTATGATGATGTCTATGAACCAGCAAAATACATTCATTTATCATTTCCAATTACTAATAAAAGAAGCTCCCATCCAATTTAATTATCCATAGTGAAATATTGGGATCATTAACCATTCTGAATACTTCAAGAGGTCAATGGTTTATAACCATAATTAATTATCATCCATTCGTACTATGGTCACATGAAAATTATTGATAAACAAAAAACTAATGTTAGTCACATTATTCTCAACTTTCATTCTATAATCTAAAAACTGACTTGTGGTAAAAATTAAAAAATTTTAGTTCAAAATATTATTAATGAATCATTTGTTGAACTCTTCAATCATCTTTTTTACCTTACTTTCAAAACAAAGCAATATTTATGAATCAACTTGCAAAAATATCAAACAAAAAGGTTGCTAAAAGGAAAATATAGTCAACTACTTAACACCGCTAGAGTATTATTATTTCAAGGTATTGCCCTCAATTTTATTAGAAGAGGCCACATGTATGAGGAATAGACTATCCTCATGAACATTAGAAAATATAAGACTCCTATGGAATGCCTTGCTAAATTCTATCAACATCTCACATGGCCATATAATTGGAAAATTCTAGTGAGCATCCCCTTTCCACATTTATATTTGAAATAGTAGCAAACATGATCCCAAAGATATTAAGTTTGTGTTTTCTTGGCTACTTTTCTACACAAAAAAGGCTATTAGATTTTTCATCCTCCTAGGAAATTCTACATATAAGCTATGTAATATTTGTTGAAAATAAATCATATTTCATATAATCTTATAATTAGGAGAAGATCCCACTTACAGGAACGAAGTTGATATGTATGTAAATGCCAATATACAATTAATATGTTTAGCTTTATTAGAAATTATCTGTAATTTTGCAGAGCTCCATGGATATTGTGGAGGATTGGTAGAAATGGAGGCTAGGAACCATTCGGCAACCGGATCGAAGTAGAAGCAAGCTAGTGCAGGAAGAAGGTAACTGAAGCCGTAGTGACGTCAAATATCTCTATTCCACATTTTCCTTATTTCCATCATTTCCACTTACAGAACCTGCCGAAAATGCTAGGATGGTCGTGGGAAAAGCGAGAATCATCGAAGCCAAAAAAAAAAAAAAGTTTCAAACCAGAGAAATTAGGGCGAAGCAACAGAAGAGCGAATTTCTTCATTTCTACTTATCAAACGCGAACACGGGGCCAAAAGCCAAGACATCATTGCAATCGAAATTTGGCTTGAATATGCGTCACGGTGGGAGATAAGTTGGAAGAAGATGCTCATCCAAATGCTCCCGCTACGTTGTCTCTGCTTCCGCCACACCGAAACGGAGTGGAAAATCCCTCACAAATAGGTTATTAGTCAAGCTAGATTGCAAAATGCAGCTTGCTATCACAACTTCTTAAAAAAACAAGTAAAACACAGTTTTGCCAAAAGCCACCAAAATGCGTTGTGGAGTTGCACCGCCACCGCATTATTTGCTAAAACACACCCTTATTTTGTAGGGAATAAAGAATATGTTCTAGATTGCAAGATTTACACAAATGAGAAGATGATTCAAGCTCGACCTAGAAACTAAGTTGACGAGTTTCAAATTTGAATTTTGAATTTAAAAATAGAAATTGAACTTACCTGTCGGGATTTCTTGTTAATTATTTGTTTGTAGTTTATAAATCCCTCACAATGTTCCAACTACCGTCAACCTGGGTCTAGAGGCCAGCATCTTCCCCAAAATATCATCAAGGAAGGCAATCTTGTTTCTAAGGGTTAACACCAAATGAAGAAATGAGAAGTTCTTTAGATTAATGAAGGATTGAGGGGAGTTATTCATAAAAAGAATTCAACACAAATAGCTTCTTCGACGGCTCCCATAAAGACCATACCTCCTCCTACATCAAAGTTGGCCACAGCGAAAAATCTTTTAATGAGTTCCAATGAGGATGCCATTAGACAAACTTCAATATTAGAAATGGTGTTACCATAGGGGATAGATGTTATGTTACAACCTCGAATGCCAAGATGCCAACTTCGTAGAGGGACAAATACATCAAAACTTGAAAATCGATGTGATAAAGAATGCGGTATAGAAAAACAAGTCCAAAAGATACATGCAAATATCAAAAGCAGGCACATATGACAATATAAAAAACTCTTGGTTTATCAATACAAGTAATTCAAACATTCTTACTACAATAGGGAGGAGAATTTTGTCATCAATTGCGTGATGAAAGAATTTTATTGAATTATTATATTCTTGTAATTATCATTAAATGGCTATAAAAATGGGGTAGCATTGTAATAGAAAATAGATTTGGATAATATGACTCCTTAATGAGAACTTTGGTGAGTTTCCTGGAAACTATTATTTATATCGTGTTTTCAAGCAAGAATGAATCATGCAATTTACTTTCAATGGTTAGATGTCTTTTTCCATTTATCTCCACTCTCCACCAATGCATTTCATACAAATCCATGTTTGGTCTCCACTCTTAATTCAAAGATGACCAAGATCCACTGCTACCATGCCTTCATTCACTACCACCTTCCATACAAAATAGGATTTTTGCATTTTAACATTATGCATCCACATCCTAATACGAAACGTATAAGGATATCCTAATATAATCATTTTCATTTAGTTTCTATTTGTGCAGTTAAAGCAAAAAAAATCTTCAAGCTTGAATAATATAAAACTAAAGGAGATAGCATTAGCCTGCATGGTTTCTAGTTTAAGCTATCCTTAATACAAGTATTAATACACACAGCAAGGAACATAACAAGCGAATTATTGTTAGTGAATCGTTCCTGGAGTAATTGTCGAATAGAAAAGGGTTTGATCTTATCATGAGGTTTATATCTAGTTTGGTTAACGAAATTATCATCACTGGAACAAGCAGCTCCCAATTACTTGTTAAGGACTTTGTAAAACGATAATATTCGAGCAATCTAACAGCCATTGACAACACCAAGCAACTGACCTTATCATTAACATTAGCACCTTTTAGCCGCTGAGTGTAGATAAACCTTCCAGGGATGACAATGTACTGCCTTGAGCCAATCTAATAACAATTCAGAAATAACGAGTTGAATTAGAAGCCTGAATTAAGAAGAACACAAAAACTTCCAGAAGAAATTCGCCATCCGGGAATTCAGCATCATACCATCACAACTGCGAAGACATCCTCGCCCTTGCGAGTAGAACTGGAAGCAGCAGCCTCTATCTGAGCTTCAACGGGCTCCGGTGCCGAAGACTCCACCTGAGGCGCGTCTTCCGACTCCGCTGCCGGTGGGTTCCATCTGGGAGAGCGAAGAGGTGAAGGGGTAAAAATAGGTCGGAGAGAAAGGAAAGCCGAACTGCAGGGAGAGGAGGAGCGATTCGAGGAGAAGAAAGGTGACGCCCGCTGTTGAGGTTCTCTGTAGAGAGCCGGTTTATGGAAGGAGAGTGAGGTGAAGGCCGCCACACTTCCGAGGGACAAAGCCATTGCTTCGCTTATTACTCCCACTGAACTGCCAGAACCAGGATATGGATAGGACACCGCCGAGGTGGTGTGGTTTAGCTCTTGGGCCGGGAGGTTTTAACTCTTGGGCCACTTAAAACGCTACATGTTTCACACCAAAATTTAAATTTTTACTTCCGAAGCATTTTTCTTCTTTTTTATATAACTGTATATATATATATGAATTACAGAAATTCATCTTTTCATATATACAAAAATATACTCCAACAATAAAAATTAAGGTTTTGGTGTGAGATATATAAAAACATAAAAATTGGGTGCTATGTATGTAAATTCCCCAACATTAAAAATAAAGTAGTGGTTAGCCAATTTTTTTTATTTACGTTTCAAACATTCAAAACTTTTGCAAATTTCGAAAGCCGCGTTGTAATGGACCTAGCACCTCCATCACTTGCCTATTGCTCATTGTTTAGCATTGTTTTTAACTGGTGTGCGCCGTGATTACCATACAATAGAGAGAATATTACTTGCATAGTCTGGATGCACCCGGACTACGTGCACAATATTTTCGTACAAGTTATACGTATTTTGTATAACAATATTGTACGCGCAGACTTCACATGTAATATTTTCTCCATATATATTTCTTCTATATTTCCTGCAAAATTCAATTGTTTCCCGCATGCATCCGATTGTCGCGTCTCTATCGTCCACAGTAGCAGTGAACGAACGATCCATTTCCTATACTGAATCACTAGAACGAGCCTCCAACCAATAAGTCTTGATGATTTGTATGCTTTGTTATGTGATGAGGAGACAAACCTCGCTAATGAAGCTGCTAGAGCCGCTCAACTCTGCTACACATCAGATTCCACACTTGCTTTAAACACTATTCGCAGCAGATCGAGCGTGGATCCTATTCAACTTCTAACAGAGGTCGCAATCCTCTAAATTGGGGTAAAGGAGGAGGTCGCACAACTCCAAAGGCCACTGTCAAATGCCAAATTTGTTGGAAATTCAAACATCTGACAGTTCACTGTTGGCATCGAGGTAATTTTCAACATGTTTTTCCTCCTCAATCACCTTAGGCACTATTTGCTAGATCTACAAAACAAAATGTTAGTTGGTTACTTGATTCCAGAGCTACAACACACGTAACTTCGGATTCTGGATCCGATCAAGTTTTGCTTGAAAATGGTCAAGCGGTTCGCATAAGTAACACTGGCAAATGAATTTTTCCAACTCCAACCCGCAAGCTTCACCTTTCTCAAATATTTCATGCTTCAAAATAATCTCATAATTTGCTTTTGGTTCATCAACCAACTCGTGATAATCATTGTTTTATCTCATTTGATGCTCATGATATTAAAATTAAGGCTCTGATGACCAACTCCATGATACTCTAAGGTTTCAATAATAAGGGCTTTAACCCATCGCCTTGCTACCCTCTAGTCATTCTTCTATGATTGCTACCACCTCCTCATCCATCAGTTCCATCGTCGTCTCAGACATCCATCTAAAACGGCTCTTCTGTAACTTGTTTCGTTTCTTCTTAAAGTTCCAAAATATTTTGTTAGTTCTTTATGTAATTCATGTTTAGGTCTAAGAGACATGATGTGATGTTATGTTTTGTTGAACACTTATATTTCTGATGTGATGTTCATACTTATTCTTGTTGAGACTCTTAAAGGTGATAGTGTAGCTTTTGATACTTGTCTAGTTATCCTATGTTTTCTTTTGTTTACTTTGGACTTAGTATGATGTGACTAGTCAATTTTTATTTCCTATTTTTTTGTAGTCATGCATCTTAATTGTTTACACTTGTTCGTTCATATTTCAACAATTTACAAGTTTGTATGTGTGCGCGCGCGCACGTGTGGGGGTGATTTATAAGAGATAATTTGCTCTTAAAGTATCCAAAAATCTATCTTTAGAACTCAATATAAATAGTGGTGTTAGTAGTAGTTAAAGATATGTACAAAAATAAAGGCAATGGCCCATACCTGCAATCCACTGGTTAACTTCTACATTTTGTATTTCGAGGGAAAGGCAAGTGCAACAATCCATGTACTTTTTATGGATTGGCTTTGATTCCCTTCGGAGTTAAGAGATAGCCAAAGAATTTTTCTGTTGACACTCCAAATGTAAATTTGAGTGGATTTAGCCTCATGTTATTTTTCTAAGGGTTTAGAATGTTTCTTTTAGATTGTTTATGTGTTATTTGACCGTTTTACTTTTAACTAACACATAAATTAGATACACTTCATTGTTTTAAACTTTCGTTTATAAAATATTACATTTATGAGTCGCTGGTAAGTAGTCCCATCGTTCTTAAGCCCAAAAGGCATTATATGATAGCAAAATACTCCTTCGTTGCTTATGAAAGCTATGTAAAACAACAAATAATCATTATGTTCACATTTATATAAAACTGTACGTATGTACATCTATAACTTATCTAATACAATGCACTAAAAAGTAGAGAAACATAACAAAAATTTTATCAAATAGTGCTCAATAAATAATATAGAAAGACAATTCTATATCAATAACGTGTTTCATGTCAACATATAAATTTACATACGTACTATATGTATGCTTTATAAAGGACTCCTTAATCATATAATGATCACATTTATATGAAACCATATGTATAGATATCTATAGTTTGTCTAATGCCATGCCTTAAAATCGAGAAGATTGGACACCTATTCCAATAAAATCTAATAATTTCATAAAAATTGTTACTTTGTGGACCCGTTGGTCCGACTAACTAATGTCCAAAATAGGTTAGTACAAGCGCACACATCCTTATAGTAAACACATACACTTTACACATTACAAATAAACAATTATCAAAAGTATTGTTACTAGTAGATCATTTTTGTGTATACATCAAACATAAATTTACAAAATAAAAAGTTATTGCATTTAACAAGAGTAATGTGAAGATAAAATGTTGTAACTACCGAGAATAATTCATTATAAAACTTCATACAACAATAAATCAAGATAAAATTAACCATCACAGCATATCAACATGATCTTGTGAAATATAATCACTAAATAAGCACATTTCATAAAAATAATTATCAACATTAAAACCACACCAAAAAGTAGCAATGAATGCGCTCCTAGCAAAGCATGATACATTTGTTTCTTACTACGTAAAAATTCACCTGCATAATGCATATCACAACTAGTCTAGCACATTGATCATCACATTAATCTTCCTTGCAGTATCACACAATGTCCTAAGAAACCTAAGTTAAAAAAAGACAAATTCAAACGTACACTCAAGAAAATGTGCATCAAAATTTTACATAATTACAATAATTATTTAAACACATTGTCGCATCAGTAATTCTAATTTTATTCTAAATTTGTGCATCATAATTACCCCCAAGCAATAATGAATAATTTAATATTACTCATCTCAATTATCTTTGGTCATAGCTTATATTTTAGTTTGCATTTACATCCTAATTTATATTAATAAATAAAGTAATTCTTTATTATTTATTGCGAGTGCATACATATACTTTCTCTTAAAATCGTATGTATTATTTAAATATTTTTAGATAAAAATAGCAAAAAAAAATATTTGAGAAAATGTCTTATGGTTAAACAGTAAATTATGACAATTAAATCTTTAATATCATTTAAGAAAAAAATGGTTAGCTTATTTTGCTCTAAAGAGAAAAAAAATTCCAAAATTCTTACATTTGTTTCTTTCATCATTTAATGGATGATATGCATAAATATTGTGATGGTTATGAATGAGGTATTGCTTTCACAATGTAGTTGAATCACCACCCTAATGATGCCATGATTTGCTAAGCCAAATACCATTAAAAGGAAAATAAGATCAAGATTATCACTAGATACAACAAACAAAATAAACAATACATGTGAAACCTTAATGGTTTCTTACTCATCACCCAAAATCTTAAGCCCCTCAAGAAAGAGCCGAAGTCCCTTTCTACTACTAACTTGGTTTCTTACTCATCACCCTAAATCTCAGACTCAATTTATTTTGACCACCCCAATCACTTGCAAGTGCTTTCTCTCTCTCTCTCTCCCTCTCTCTCTATCTTGACATGCTCCAAGCCTTAAATTTAGATTTAAAACTATTTGATGAGGCGGTGGGGAGTTTAGGTCAGGCTAATAGAACATAATCAACCAAGTTCAAAGGAAAAATAAAAAAATTGTGTTGTCATATTCTCCCCATCTTAAAAAAAAAAAAATCAACCTCAAAATTAAATTGAACTGCCTATATATTACAAACAATAAATCTCACACATATGCACCTCTGGCCTATCAAATACATTTCACTGTAGCACATGCATCAAGCAATACACAAGCCATTTGAGTGGAAAATTTTATATGAATAAATATATAAAAAAGTGTAACCAGATAAGGCATACTATCTAATTCATGTCAATTTCACATTTTAAATACTACAATTAAAAGCACGCTCAAAGGAGAATATGAGCCTTATCACCGAGCAACAAATGAAGTAAGGCTTGTGAAAAGCAAAATCTCTCCTTGCACAATTATTTACACAAATTAATACCAAGATAAGTGAGGTTCTACATAACCCTTTTCCATTCAAACAAGACACAAATATTTGTAATATAAAAAAATAACTTATTTGACAAACAAATATAAACAACAATCAAAATCATACAATGAAATTACAACACCATATACCAAAAAGCATGACTTAAGAGAAGTTAATACAATCATCTTTATTATGCCTTCTTACACAAACAAAATGTCGCAACATGAAGAAATTATTCAATCGTCATTATTGTTGCAACAAAAAATAAAACAAGCTAGCAGGTAAACTTTATTTTATCAATGAGTCATCACATTTATCGTAGACATGTATTTATCCCAACCAACTAATTACACAAACCAAAGGTGTTAAAGTACAAGTAACCATCTAGTCACTCATATCAAATGCTTCAAAATAATAACTTGATTCACCATATTTTACCTATTGTGACGTTTCCTCATAAACTTAATTTGAATGAATATATTTAGGCTCATCCAAAATTTGGGGAAAGTCCTATGTCTTAGTCCATATATTAGAGTGTGTTGCTTTAACACTAAGAAATATCAAATCTAGCTTCTTCTCTAGTTAAGTTTCTATGCCAAAAAAACTAATTTTTTCTTACATTCGGTACAACATACAATTGAGAAAATTATAGTTCAAATGATATGAAAATATGTAGAATTTATATAACGTCTTTTACTTACTAAAAGTTTTCTCTTCACAACTCCTAGGATGCATCTATTATTTTTTAATAGGATATGAACCTGATCCAGTTGCACCTTGTTTTATCTCCTTCCACAATTTTCAATTTTTTTGTTGTTGGCCACATTTGTTCTTCAACTCTGATTTATCTTATACTCCGCCTATTTTTTCATTGAAAATTTTTGTTATGTTTTGAGAACATTCTTTATTAAAATGTGTCAATGGTTTGTTGCCTAATTTGATCTCTTAAACATAAATCACAAAAATCAATCTTCATCTTCCTCTCCCAAATGGCAACATACAATCTTCATTTTGTTTTCCGGTCGAGTATATTGTGAATATAAATAGTTGAAGAAAAAACAAGTTAAGCTTATAATCAAGAATTAATAAAGAAAGTAAAAATAAAATTTAAAAGTACAAGTAGTCGAAGTAAAACTCAGTGAAATCATTTTGTCAAATATTACTCTAAACAAGATCACCAACTACATTCAATTGTTATATAGGTATATAAACATGGGCTATAAAACCATGTAGTACTGTGGTTGAGTGTGTCGTGTGGGCTATAAATCTAATGATCAGTTGAGCTATATATATATATATATATTACATCGCCACTCTACATAACGTAGTCAAAGCAACGCGATCGAAACCCACGTTACATATAACATATACAATGTAATTACCATATCAAAATCCCTCTACACAACATAAATGAAAGAAAAACCCTCAAAACATCAAGAAATGTATCTATTTTTCACGTGTTACTAGAAAAACTATAATTTTCCACAATAATCAACCAACATATATGTCAGAATATATAAGTGATACAGTCACGAGGAAGATAAATAGTTATGTGAATTCATAAGAATTGAGTTGTATGCATGCAAAGCTTCCATATATATGTTAAAATATCACCCATCCAACTATAAAGTCACCAACTGAAACCAAAATCAAAGCAGTCCCACCAACTTCATAGCAACCATACAATATTTTGTAACAAAATCACTCAGTTCCTTTGTATTTACATACATAACACACAATTCTTAGGCATTCACATATGTTTCATATCACATCAAACACATCTCTTGTACTGACATACATAGCACACAATTCTTAGTTATTTACAAAATCTCACACCTAAACTTTCATTTTTGCACACATATCACTGAAATCATTAATAATAAGTGTACAAGTGAAACCGTGAAAACTGAAATACACATTGTCATGCTTATAGAAAGTCTCATGTAATTAAATATTCTAAATGTATGTTAAACTACCATCAACCTCTCTAAAGCCCGCAACTTAATTTAACCGCTACCACAACAATCCCACTAAATTAAAATGCACACAGTTCTTACGTATTTACAAAGCTCACACCTACACCATTGAATGCTGACAATACCAACATCTTTAACCTAAACCAGAGCATCTCATCGAAACTATAACAACTCATAAAATTGTTGATGTGAGGCAATTGTTGAATATGAACGAGAAATTAAAAAAAAAAGGCTATAATACCACTAAGTCCTATGCATTTACATACGTAACACAAAACTCTTATGTATGCACATATCTTTAATATCACAACCCACAACTGACAACTACATATATTCCACATTATATCTCAGGAATGTACACATCTCACACCTAAACTTTCATATTTACGCATGAATTTTACACATAAACCTTACAATATTTGGAACAAGTATAAAAGTAAAATTTTCAAAACTAAGGGCCTGTTTGGAAGCAACATGCTGTTGCTCAGATACTAGAATTGCATGCTTCTCTAGAAGAAACATGTGGAAGCTACATGGGAAAGTCATTGTCTGTTTGGTTGCGAACTGTGGGAAAACAATGCAGGCGTAAAATGACCATGACCGCCCTCGTTTATTAGAAAATCGTTTTAATATTTCAATATATTTATGTAGGATCAATTATTTGAAAGTGGAATAAATTTTTTTTGAAAAATTTTATATTTAAATATACAAGTTAATAAATTTAAATTAGAATTTTTTATTTTTATATTTTTAATATATATTTTCTATATATAGTGAATTATTGATTCAATTCAATAATTCACTATATAGGTTAAATTGTTTAAGTATATTAACAAAATATTTACGAGCATCGGTATATCTTAGCCCACTGGAAACACAGCACTGCACTGCACTGCACTTCACACTCACTGCACTGCACAAACACCCCACTGCAAACACACACACACTGCACAACTTCATTACTGCACTTCACACACTTATCAGACTCGCACAAGCACCCCACCGCACAAGACTTCAAATGAATGCACTCGCACTTCACACACACATCGTACCGCACAAACACTTACTTCAAACACACACACACCGCACAACTTCATTACCGCACTTCACACACTTATTGACCGCACAAGCACCCCACCGCACAAGCACTTCAAATGAATGCACTCGCACTTCACACACACATCGCACTCGCACAAACACCAACTTCAAACACACACAACACCGCACCGCACTTCAAGCACACACTGCACTGCACAAACAGCCCACACAATACACTACACTTCGCACTGCACTACACTACAAACTGCACACTGCAAACTGCACTGCACTACACTACAAACTGCACACTGCAAACTGCACTGCACTACAAACTGCACGCACTACACTACAAACCGCACTCTGCACTACAAACCGCACTCGCACTTCACTACACAATACACCGCACTTCACAGCTCACACAATGCACTGGACTTCACTACACTTCAATGCACTGCACCACACAATTCCAACACACACGCCCAATTAAACACACAATTCCAACACACACACCCAATTCAACACACACAATTCCGCACACACAATGCACAACACTTCACTTCACAATTCCCATTTTTTTCACTGCAAACTGCACTGCACTTCACTACACAATGCACTACACTTCACAATTCAACACAATGCCACACACACAATGCATTGCACTTAACTACACTTCACAATTAAACACACACAATGCACCTGCAAATCACAATTCCACACACACAATGCACCGCACCGCACAATTCCAACACACACACACAATTCATCACACACAGTGTACTACATTTAACACACTGCACTGCAATTCACTTCACAATTTCAACACACACACAATGCACTGCACTGCACAATTCCAACACACACACACACAATTTAACACACTGCACTGCACAATTCAACACACACAATCCCATTTTTTTCACTGCAAACTGCACTGCACTTCACTACACAATGCACTACACTTCACAATTCGACACAATGCACAGCACTTCACAGTTCCACAAAATGCACTGCACTTCACAATTCCACAGAATGCAATGCACAGCACTTCACAGTTCCACAGAATGCAATGCACAGCACTTCACAGTTCCACAGAAAAAACGAAAACCAATAAAAAAAATAGTGCAATGGGGCTAGCTGCAGGACCCAAAAACTTAAAACCGAGCCCCATACCATAGAATAGAGAAAGCTACCATAAAAATAGTGCAAAGGGACCAGCTACCGTAAAAATAGTGCAAAGGGACCAGCTACCATAAAAATAACGAAATATGTTCTAGGAAGGAACGAGCAAGGGGGAGGGAGAGGGGGACGGAGCCTCGAAAGAGAAGGATACCAGTTAGATCGGAGGTATGCGACCTTCGATTTGAATCTCTTTGGAGAACAGCTGCAGTTCTCGCGAGAAGATCTAGGGTAAAGGAGATCGGGGGCTCGATCACGGGAGCACGGGCGAGCGAGGGCAACGATAGGAAAAAGCGGGTTATAATTCGGGGCCGCGGGGTTTATCCCGCGGCCGGCTTTCGATCGGATTCGCGGTGACGCGCCGCGAATCTCAGGCAACATCCTGCCGCGTCGCGTTAAATTGCGGCGCGGTGCCGCGCCGCAGACCAAAAAGCGGGTTCCAAACGGGGCCTAAAATACACCTTCAATGAAAAGAAAAAAAGAGCACTCCTGCTAAAATCATAACAATCACACACAATTTTGAAACAAAGAATCAATACTAAATTTTCAAAGACATGACTTGAGTGCACTCAATGTAACCATGAAAATAAATCGTTTCGTGCACATAGATGATCATTCTGAAAATCCAGTGAAGAGGACAATAGACCACATATCACATAAACCTTAAACATGCAATATTACGAAAACACGTATACAAAGAATTACAGTGATATAAAAGAATCAAGGTAACGACACAGATGAGAAGCAATTTGAGCCAACGACAACGAAGAAAACCTTGAACAACAGAGGGGATCGAATAGGAGCTCGAATAGCGAGGGGGATAAATTGGGGATAATGCAGTTAATTAGTCAGTTTGAGTGAGGACAGAGAGGTAAATTCAAGTTCAAGCTGCGAATTCGACCACAACCCAATCTCCTCTATGTCGTTTTGGAAACCATGGTTTCGATGATGCAATTTTTCTAGATGCAACATGAGGTTCTTTCTAAAAAGAAAAACAGCGAAGAACCAGACTCACATGGGGCATGAGTGTTAATTTTGTAATTCAAATAGAATTTTAAGTAATAGTGTTAGCAAATATAATGTTTGAGGTTTTATATATGTAAAAAATAAATTATTAGGTGTTATGTATATAAGCACCCAAATTTTTTTTTGACTGTCCCCTATTGAATTTAGGAAGATTTACATCTCTAATACTTAAACTTCAATTTTTATATATATGCCATATTTTTCATTCATGAAAATATGCATTTTATATTTTAGAAATTAAAAAAAGGCAATATTTGAGATGTGATCAAATATTTTCACAATATAAATCGGATCGGAGTGGCTGATTCGGCCGACTTGATCGCGGGTCTGTGATTGATCAGGTCAGTATGCACAGTAAAAAACTGCCCATGCATTTGAATAGAGCGGAATTGGTTGAAAGATCGGTCGAACCAGGCGACTTGCGAACCAGATCCACGTTTTGAAAACCGGTTGCATCGATCGTTTTGTGCAAGAACGTAACTTGACCCTCCAAGAATGGAGGGAAGTAATTATAACTTACAAGCATATAAATGATTAAAAATAATATTCTCATTTAATACAGTTCAATCTGAATTAATTAATTAATTAAGACTGTTAATTTAATTTGAAGATTGAAATAGACGTGGTAGAATTTTTTTGATCTAAATTTGATTTTAATAAATGAATGAATTTAAAATTCAGTTTGATTTAAATTTGAATTGAGTTAAATTTGATATAAATTTTATATAAAAGTTAATACAAATATTCATGAAGAATTTTTTTATACTATTACATGATTATATTTTAATTATTTTTCATTAATATTTATTATTATCATATTATTATTATATCATTTAGATTATATTTAATTAAATATTGTAGATATCTAATTAATTAATTAAATATGACCTGATGATTTTTTTTCTTAAAAGAATGGACGGAGGATATTATATGAGCCCTCAATCACTCTTATGTGCCTAACTATTCGATGACCGCCCTTACTTCCGGTAAACTGGCCAGAGGGGTATTCGAACCCGTGACCTAAGAGGACTTGCGACATTCAAATAGTTTGTTCTGCCAACATGTCATGACCGACGACACAAATACTACTTAATGATATAATAATAATAATTGGGCGATATTTATGTAAATGCTCCTATAGTTAAAAAATGAAATTTAAATACATAACACAATTTTTATGTATTTATTTATCTCACAGCTAAATTTTAATAGTTTACATGTAAAACATTTTATTTATAGAAAAATATAATTCACCTTTTCCATCAGCTTCTTAAACAGAGAAGAAGGCTCTTAGATTCTAAAAATTAAATTGTTTATGTAAATTTCCTAATTTAAAGAGCACGGATGAAAAGCTGTAAATCATACCGCCCGCAGAGGCCAGGGTCTGCCGGCCGGGCACTTGACGACGACAAATCTTCGCGGACCTAGTCGCGGCGAGGATTCTTACGACCTCTAAGACTCTATCTTTGAGAGAGTCTACAGGCGAGTCCCCTCGGAATTGGGCTTGTAGCCTTTGGCCACCGCCGGCAGTCGTCGTTTGCTTTTTGTTCCCAAAATCAACTGTGAGGAGATAAGCTTTGGTGACAATGGCGGTGGTGGTGGCAAAGAAGGGATGGGAGCAGTACATGCTTCAGCTCCAGCTTCATCCGCTTAGGACGAAGGTTCTTTTCTGTTTTATTCTTTTTTTGTCTCGATGAACAATCCTTTGGTTTGATGGACAGTTTTTTTTTTATTTTTTATTATATGTTTGACTGGCTTACAGGCAATCACGGCTGGGGTTTTAGCTGGAATCAGTGACTCTGTGGCGCAGAAGCTGTCCGGAATTCAGAGGATTCAGCTTCGGCGTCTCCTTCTGAAAGTGGTTAGCCAATCAGGCCTTTGAATCTTGTTTCATTAGTTTGATTGGACATGAAAATTATGTATAGAGTTGGCTGAGCGAGCTTGGAGTTATCTGTAAAATTTGCTCATGAAGACGTTTTGGGAGAGATTACGAAGAGGAAATGCAATGCTTTAACTTGATTTAGAATTCAACTGTTTGGGGATAAGATTTGTTCAGAAGAGAAGATGCGATGGAAACTTTGATCACGTTGCCATGCTTTGGATATTCACACATTGTCCATTTGTTTGCTTTTAGTTGAAAACATATTTTAAAAAATGATTATTTTGTTTTTTATGAAAATAAAGTCATTACTTTTAGGGGTGTTTGGTATGATAGTTTTATTAGGATTTAAGTTAGATTTAACTTAAATCTAATCAAACACCATAAATAGGACAGATAAATCCGCCGTTAAGTTAAATCCAATTTTTGTTTGTTCCATTTATTAAATCCGAATTTACTAAATTCACATATTGGTTGGATTTAACAGATGTAGCGCAGAAAAAAAAAATTCTAATAGATTTGCTAAACACATCAAATGGATTTAACTGGATTTAATATTAATTGAGCCAACCTTTAATTCAGATTTAATAACATTCAAAATTGATAAATCTGGATTTACCAAATTCACTAAATTCAATTTAACTTAAATCCTACTTGCAGCCAAACACTCCCTTAAGGAGGTTTTGAGAGCGTTTGCGTTATCATGAATGCCAATTTAATTTTTAAGAGCTTATTTGGGATCAATCTTTGTTTCTATTTTTATTTTTATATTGGGATATTTTTACTAAACATAAATAGTGTTTTGTAAGTGTTTTTATTTTTAGAAATAGATCAAATTACTAAGGCACATCACTCCAAGTTTGCATCACTCACTAAGGCACAAAGAAGAAAGCGAGATCGACAGATCTTTAAAGCTAAGAAGGCAGAGAATGCGAAGTTGGTTCTTGATGAAGGAATTCCTTGTCCGGAAGAAACAATTACCGATCATAATCGGGAATTTTAGAGTATAATTGATCGATTGAACAAGAGATATCCTTTTAAAGATGAAGTCGTGGGGGAGATGTTCTGAATTCTGATTAAGAAGCCTAAGTTCAAGCTCCCCGAATTAAAGAGATCAGACGAAGTCAACAAGAAAGGGCATCTGAGATACTGCCCGTACCACAAACTCATCATACATACCATAGAAGACTATTTCAGCTTTAAGAATTGGCTTGAATATAATTTGAGAAACCGGAACATAACGATCCCGAAATAGTATTTGAACGAACCTGAAAGAGATTCGATCAATATGATTTTGACTGATCCAATTGTTTCAATTGACTCCTACGCAACTAATGGCAGATGAAATACAATTTGAGCGAAGCTTTCCGAGAAGATATCAAGCCATATTCAAACTCCTTCATCGCAGGCTGTAATACAGAGGTCGAAACCTCCTCCCTATTGAGGGATGGTTGGTTTCATCTTTCGAATATTACCGTTGGTGAGAAAGAAAATCAACAAGATCATCGTTGGTTGATCCAACCCTCCCACCACAGTAATATAAAAAAAAGGAAGAAGCTTGTCATTGTTCAAATTTCATCAGTATTTGAAATGGAAGATGTTTTGTTGTCCAAATTCTATAGCTAATTTCGCATCAAATGAAATATCTTTTTAGAAAATATTAACTCTGACGTTCAAGGTTCAATCAAGAAGAGGAATGACTCAAGAAAAATTTTCTGTTGTTTTGATAAGATTATGGCTTCAGGAAAGAATGAAATTAATGCCCTAATATCTGAGTCCTCCACTTTAAAAAACTCTGACTGGGTCCTAAGTAAATTTTAAAATAAAATAATGTGGTTGAAATACGAGTAATTGACTCGGGATATCACGAGTCTTTTAATTTCCTGCCATATGATTGAGTCCTGACTTTTGAATGAATTCTAATATCTCAGAATCCGCATTAAAAAACATTTGAGAATTATTAATTAGGAGAGTTTAAAAATTCAAAATCTTTAAACTGTGCTTCACTATATATTAATTCTCAGCAAAAGAAGGGAGGATGAAAAGAAAAGTTCAACATAAATTTTATAAACAAAAAAAAAAGAGAGAAAAAAAGGAAATAAAGGGATTTCCTTGAGAAGAACTTGAAGTAAGCACAAAATCAAAAATTGGTATCTGAATCCCCCTTGATTAATAAAACTTGAAAAATTTCTTAAGAAAATTCTTCCGATATTATATTCTGCAAAGGGTAAGTGATTATGGATCATTTGGTTGGCTATTAACTGGTTCAAAAATTTCTTTGGGAAATGAAAAATGTTTAATCGCGTGATCAAGAGGTTTGAAATCTGCTTGGGCCCAGAAAGAAGGAATTAAAAGAAATGGCTATGCTATTAGCAATTAATGAAAATTCGACCTTGAAGTCACGTGTTAAATACCGAGGAAGTTCAACTCCAACTTTAATACAAGACTGCCAGAATTTTCTTTCAAGCTAACATGAACAATTTGTGCAAAATTGGTGATAAAGAAACGATGACTACTACGGGCGAAGCTACAGAGTTGGAACGTTCTGAGTTGTGATGTCTTAAAAATAATGTATCTTTATGTGTACTTGACCCATAATACCTTAAAGAATGGGCTGTTTTCACATATGCTTCTAGCCATTCTTCAATATCTCAAGAAGTACCTTGCGTTGTGATGTTTTAGAAAACGTGGTATCGTTCTTCGAAACACAGATGTCGCACTTGTCTGAATCTGGGTATGAAAGTAAAGAAATGTTTAAAATAAAGTTTGATAAAGTAAAATAAATTCTCACAAAATTCTTCACTCGAATTCTAAATCTTTACAAAATAACACAAAATTCATGGAAAATGCGACAAAACAAAAAATATATATCTGGACATAAACAAATCAAAATCAAAACAAATAAACAAAATAAAATTCAAATTCATACTTCGACCTGGCTAGGTTGAGTCTTCTCATTCTATAGCCAGAATCATCTCTTTTCTGAGGCCAAAGTTTCCTTTCACAGAGACTCTGGGTCCTTTGTTCTGTAAGGAGGAGGTTTGGCTGGTTCTATTGACATCAAACCACATCTCACAACCACAAATTCTACAACAATCTCCACAAAATTTCAACATCAAACACTACAACACGATTCACACAATTTTCAACATTATATCTCTACACAAACTTACACAACACTTCACATAATCTTTTCACAATTCCGCGACATTTTTCTGAGGTTTGGCGTAACCTCCTTGACGGTTGTCATTTCTCGACTAGATCCAGTTCGGATGTAACTTCCCCCAGCGGTTTTTCGAGCTGGTATAGTCTTTCCACACCGCATGAAACTTTCACAAAATTCTACACTGCATGAAACTTTTACAAAAGCCTGCACTGCATAAGATTTTCATAAAACTCTGCACTTCATAAATTTTCATAAATCTCTGCACAGTCACTTCAACAAGTTCTGTGCTGCATAAACTTTTACAAATTTTAACAAAGCTTCGCACTTCACTAATTTTGCACCGCAAATCTCTGCACTCTTAAACTCCACAAATTCCACATAAACATCCACAAAATTCAACTTTGATACCATAAACCCCTGCAGTCGCAAGTTCTACAAATTCTATCATCTACACAAATTCCACATCAGACTCTACAATATTCTACATTAAACACCGTAAATCTCTGCATTCATAAATCTCAACAAAATTCTTCACAATTCTGCATTCACAAATCTCAGCAAAATTCTTCGCAATCTTTGTATTCACGACTCAACAAAATTCTTCATATTCTCTGTATTCACAAATCTCAACAAAATTATTCACAAATTTCAGCAAAGTTCTTAACAATCTCCGTATTCACAAAATATCAGCAAATCTTTGCATTCCAAAATCTCAGTAAATCTCTGCAAATCTTTGTATTCACAATATCTCAGCAAATATCTGTCTTATCAAATCTTAACAAATCTTCACAATTTTGCAATTTTACAAGCCTTCAAATCTCTACAAATTTTCACAATTCCGCAGCACCTTAGCACGCTTATAAACTGCCGTGAAATTCACAAAATCTCTACAAAATTTTGCAATCACCACAATTTTATAAATTCCTATATTCCACAAATAGAAAAGATCAGCAATATAAGCACTCAACAATCAGGTTAGACACCGTCCTACTCAAAAATCTCAACACTCAACAATCTGGATAGACACCGTCCTACTCCTCAACACTCAACAATCTCAACGCTCAACAATTAGGATATACATCATCCTACTCATCACTCAGCAATCTCAGCACTCAGCAATTAGAATGGGCACCGTCCTACTCCTTCTCAACACTCTGCAATCTCAACACTATTCCTTCTCAATACTTAACAAGCTCAACACTCAGCAATCAAGATAACATCTTTCTACTCCTCAGCATTCAATAATCTCAACAATCAGCAATATGATAGACATCGCTTTACTCCTTCTCAGCACTCAGTAATCTCAGCACTCACCAATAATGATAGACATTGTTCTACTCGTCCTTAGCACTCAACAATCAGGATACACATCGTTATACTCAGCGCTCAACAATCTCAGCACTCAACAATCAGGACAAGCATCATCTTAATCCTTCTTAGCACTCAACATTCAAGATGGGTATAGTCCTAATCCTTCTCCGCACTCAACATTCGGGATGAACATAGTCCTAATCCTTCTCAGCACTCGCTACCGCTTGGGTTGTGTAAGTTCCACCGCTTTCCTTAATGTAGCAAAATTTATGTCACTAGGCCTCAAGTTTACTGTAAGTCACTGTGCTTTCCTGCTTGACGTAGTATCTCAATCAAATCAATTTGTCAAACTATCAAATCCTCAACAAGAAACTTTCAACAACTTTCATTCTCAGAATCTCAAAAATCAAAACAAAGAATGAACACTCAAAATCAAAACCAAAAAAAAAAAAGAAAAAGAAAATGAACATACAAAATTAAACTCAAAAATCAAAACAAAAGCAAAAATAAATCAAATCGACATTTAAATTTGAAAGTTCAAATTCACAACAACATAATGAAAATACACCTGCTAATCCCCAACGATAACAATTTTAAAAAAACTTTAATTTAAATCTTGCCTTTGAGTTGGGAATTCCTCGGTAGAAACCCTAGCTCAAGTTCCATTATTGACTCGTACTCAATCTCTGTTCTGAGTACACTTGCTTAGACAGCCCTTTGGGTTTCGTTGATCAATTCAGTCAACACAAATATGTGCAGTGTCTGTTGTGCGACACCACATTTATTGGGGGTCCATTTGTTGACCTCATCCTGAGATTTTTCTTTTCCTCTTCTTATAGCCTATGATATATCTCTAGGGTTTCCTGTTTGACCCTCATAGAGGACTAGTACTGGGACCCACCCCTCCTAAAATTCTATCCACTTCTTAGCTCTTCTTAGGGGTCTCACGTGAGTGATTTTGGGCAGCCAGCGCGTGGTTGAAACCAACATGATGAAACCCAAAGAGAGTTCCTATAAGAATAAAAAATGCCCTAGGAAAGCCCTTTAGACTTAGGAGCTTCCGTTCCGTGGCGTGCCTCAATTTTCACACACATAAACACTAAAATTCACATCATCTACACCTGTAAAAGCTTCACAATTAATCAAAATTTAAATCAATTTTTGAAACGATCGATCACAAACACAAAATTTGAAGAAAACCAAATTGGACATTTTTTGATCCGATCATCGACGAAGTTGTCCGAATGATCCCGAACGACGAAGCGAATCTCACAAGCGCGTCCAGAACGTCAAATTTACCTAGGGAGCACACCCATTTTGATATGGTTCCGTGCACATTTTTAAACCAAAACCCATCCCCCTTCCTCTCTCTCGGTCGAACGCAGCCCTAGCCGAGCCCTAACTCCTTCGGCCGAGCTCCCCTCTCTTCTCCGCAAGACTTCGACCCGAGGTTCCCCTCCGAAGCTCTCTGTCGCTTTGCCTCCACTTCCCCTGGCTAAAGCTTCCTGCCTGCCGCCACTCCTTTTGCCTTCTGCCCGCCACTTCCTCTGCCGCCACGGTCGCCACTTTCCCTGCCTCCCTGTCGGCTTCGACTCACCCCCCAGGTAGGTCGAAGGTATGTTTTTCCCCCCGCTTTGGCTATAAAACCCCATGGATGAGGAGGTTTTGAGGTGGTTCTCTTAGTTGATTCTTGCATTTCTTTGTGGTGGCTTGGAGCTTTTCTGCTTCGTGTGATTTTCCTCAGCCTGAAAGCTCCTTTTATCCCATCTAAAATTCATTTGTGAGAAGGTTTGAGGTCGTTGTTAGCTATTCAAATTTTTGTGGGCTGTTGAAGCTTTGTGGGTTGTTGAAGCTTTGGGGTTGTTGTCGTAGCTATTGTCGACAGGTAAGCCCTCTTCCTTTTCCTCTTCCGTTTTTGGTGTTACTTCGTTTTGATTTCGTTGTTGTTCATTGTTGACCTCACTTTTGTCGAGGTTTAGTTTTCCTCCTAGGATTTAGGGTTCTAGCTTTAGGAGCTTCCCCGACGATCTTGGATTCCTAGCAGCGGGCCTACCTCGTTTTAGAACGCTTGCTCACTTCGTCACTCTTTTGGAATCCCGGACGAAATTCCGTACCTCTAGCTCACAGCGAGCTTGGAATCGACGTTAGGAATCTAAATCGAGTCCCTATAGGACCACCGGACCTTGAGACGATCTTGTGCACATTTTCGCACCACCGAAGCACAATTCCTCGATCCTCGGCCTCGACGCTTTCAATCACTCCGCGATGGATCAGACCGAAGTCAGAATGCCAGGACGATCGACGTCAAAGTCAGAGTTTCAGAAAACGCCGGATTTGACACACTTTCGACGCGACCGTCGACGAGGTTGTCCGAACGACCTCGGATGACGAAACGGACTTCGCCGATGCGTCCAGATTATCGTTTTCACCTAAAATTGGTATTTAATTTGCGACGATCATCTGTCGGGGCGAAAATTGTGATTTTGGGCTTAATTTTAATAAAATTAATAATATAAATATGTTTTAAACCTATTTAACCTACCCCAGCCCTAAACACTCGCCTGACCTCTCGGTTAAACTCGCCCGTCCCGCACGAGTATGAGGGAGCTTCTGGCCTTCTCCCGCGCTCGAGCGTGGCACCTTCTTGCGGCCGTTACCTTCTCGGCGCGAGGGTCACCTCGTGTGATCCCCCGTGCGGCCTTGTCCCCTGCTCGACTCTTACCCTTGCTGCCGAGCCTCGGCTCTTAGCTGCGACACTTTATTGCCATCTCTCGTACCTTCCCCCACTTGCGTCCATCTCTGCAGGTAAGGAGCGGCTTTCCTTTCCCTCCTCTACCTATAAAGGCCTCGTTTTAGGATGAATTTAGGGTTGGCTGATTTCTCTTGGAGGTGAGGAGTTGGTGTTGGATTAGCGCCCGATTTTCTTTGGTCTTCTTGTGCAATCTACACTAACTAGTACTCTCTTCTCCCCCTTTTCTCGTTCTCGGTTTGGCCCAGGGTGCCCGTGGCCCTGCTTTTGGTTCGGCTTTACCTGTTTACAGCTTCGGCTGGATGTTTATGTGCTATGAAATGGCTTGTTTGATTGCTTAAAATGGTGGTTTCTTAGCTTCTCTACATAGTGGCATGCTAGTATGATCTTATGTAGATGGTTGGGAGCACTTTATTGATTAAAGCATGAGTAGGGATAAAAGAAATTTAAGCATGTTCTATGACTAGATTTGAGCACTAGTTTAAACTTGTTACATACATGTATACTATGGGAGGGGCTCTCTTCTCTTCGTCTTGCCATTTAGAGTAATTTAAAGCATGAAATGTGATGTCAAGGCAAGATTGTTAATCTCTTTTTAACATGTTGGGGTATGTATTATGGAGCCCCTTTCTTACTTTCTTTGTAGCATGAGTTATGGAGGAACTTGTTTAGCTTTTCAATATGCATGTGGATGGGCTCACCTTTTGCTCCTTATGATTTTCCTTTATCAAAGTTATATGTTAGAGGGAAGTTTTAATTCAGTTTGGGGAAGCCCCATGTATGTTCTCTTGTTAAATATGGCTCTATATTTTGAATACATGGAAGTTGGACTTTTGAGCTCCTTGTACCTTAGCTCTTTATAAAAGCATACAACAACAACAACAACAACAAAGCCTTAATCCCACTAAGTGGGGTCGGCTACATGAATCCTTTTTCTCCATTGCGTCCTATTTAGTGTCAAATTTTCGTTTAATTCTAATAGATTAAGATCATTTTTTATGCAATAAGCCCAAGTTTTCCTAGCTCTTTATAAAAGCATGATTGAATGAATTTGGAAGGTTTTCTAGGCCTTTTTCTTGTTGGCAAGCATGTGGTAATTTTATAAATTGATGTAGAGAAGGCATGAAATGTTATTGTAGTCCAAATTTGGGTCTCTTTCTCAGTTTCAGGCCAAGGCTATGTTTAAACATATATGTATTTCATTTATTGAGCTTTTAAGGGAAGCTTACTTTAGCTTTATGTCGGGCTTGGGTTCAATCATGGTTTGGCTTGTCTTTGACCTTTATGTGGGCTCGATTTCTGCTCCTTTGGTATCTTCTATTTTGGATTTGTGTTGGAGCTGCCGCAGCTTAGTTTCGGTCCGTTTCCGGCTTTGTTGTGGCTCGGGTTGGGGCTCCGTCCGGCTCGGTTTTGTTTTCTCGCTCGCTCTCGCAGCCTGTTCCTTCGGCATTTGATTCGAGGATCGGTTTGTTTCTGTTTGCTGCTGCTTAGCAGCTGGCCCTGTTTCACTTTAGGGGCTCAGTTTTGTGGTTTTATGGGTCCTGCAGTTGTCCCCTTTGCATCTGATTTAGGAGGCTTGTTTTGTTTCGTTTGTTCGTCGCTCGATACCTGTCCCCATGGCACTTTGGGGCTCGGTTTTGGTTCTTCGTCGTTCCTATAGCTTCCCTCTTTGCAGCTTTTGTTGGGCTCGGGTTCATGCTCTGTTTAAGCTTTGTACGGGTTGAACTTTGTGGTTATCTAGTGGACTTATTTTCATGCACTTGTGAGGAATTGAAGTTAGTGTGAGAGGTTTGTAGGAGCCTGACCGTGAGCCTCAAAGTGGTGATTTGTAATTTAGGGGGACTTTACCTCTTGCTACCCCTTTGTTGTAGCCTTGGCCGTGAGCCCCTTCTCCTGTTTGTAGCACTCGGCCGAGAGCCTCGATGGGGTGATCGATGTGGTGGTGGTCTTGCTTTTTGCTATACTTGTCTATGGAGTTGATTGAATGGATTTGGAAGTATTTTCTGATTTTTCTTGTGGGAAAGAGATTGAGCACGATACTTGAGGCTTCCCTTAGATGCTTTATTTGGTGGAGTTGGTGCTAATTTGGAGGTTTGTAGGCTTGTACATTCACTTTCTTATGTATTGGAAGTTTACTGATTTTCCTATTGTTGTAGTCTTGCTCCCGAGCTCGTAGAGTGGACCTACTCGGGGAATTTGTGTTTCGAGAATCGAAAATTACTTTGAGATTTGAAAAGTCTGGATTTTATTACGGGTTTGGAGATTCTAGTAGTGGGTTTTCCCCGAGTCATTTTTTTTCCGTTTGATTTACGAGGTTTTAAAAGATTTTCGGATTTACTTTCTTTTTGTTTGATTTTGTCTGAATGCAAAAGACACCCTTCTTGGGGTCGATCCAGTTATGTCTAAGTAAGAAAAATGATATCCTCGAGATTGATTCAAGGACCTCGGGCTTTGCTTTCAGTATTCTACTCTTACTTGTTTTAGGGGCATTTTAGATTAACCCTCCTCCCGTTCGGATTTGGAGGCGGGTTAATCTCCTTTCCTTTCCTTTCCCTTTGATTGACATGTTTTCCCCGCTTCACTCGGAGTTGGTTTTGTTTTGTTTTGGGGCAATAACGGCGATGATGCTAAAGACACACCGGTGGTAGAGTAGAATGATATCCTATCCTACGACACCAGGACTCGCTCTAGGGCCCTGGTAAACCGTAGGATGACGGTATCATTCACCGCTATAAGGCAAGCGGGGCACCCGTATCTTCTTAGGATTGTTAGTGATCCTATACCCGACGAAGTAATCGACTCGTGCACAATCCTATTTTTCAAAATCTGATAAGAATATGATATTACATTTTGCAATAAAAACATGTTTCTACTATACAAACTCTTTTTTGTATGCCTGAAACCCACGTGCATGCTAAAAAAATAAATTTCAAAACTATATTATAAACTTGGTTGTCTACTTTTTGATTATCAATATTGGGTTAAGGAAAACCCTCCTGAGTTAGGTTTAGTAGGACACCCTTCTAACTGAGTAGCGGGCTCTATACACTCGGGTGACCGAGTAGCCTTCGACGACCTTCGAGCAGTACTACACAGTTCTGAGCCTAGCCCCTACCCGTGTGCTTGCGGTTTTCTTTGGATTTTTCGTATGATTTTTGGATGAAGCACTCGTGGTCCTTTTTTTTATGATTTTTCTGAGGTTTTGATGACTTTACTTTGTTTTTGTTACTCATTTTCTCGAGTCTTCTGTCGTGAGTCATTCGCCGTCTTTTCTCGTGCTCTCTGGATGATATTTACGTTTTTCGCTCGCTTTCCTTGCACGACGCACTTGACTTACATGATAACGAATCTCCGTGTATACAGGTTTGTTTACATTTACAGCGCGTTATTTTTCATACTCGCTACTGCTCCTTTTTTTTTAGTACATTGTACTATACTCTACTGCATGCTTTACTTCATGTGTTATATACCCTGCTACACACTGTACAACCTTTAAACATATTTGCATAGGATGTTTAGAAGAAGCTCGACCATACTAGCTATCCGATCGAATATTATAACTCGCACGCTTAAAACTCTACCTCTTCACTAAGAAGGAGACTTGGAAGCACTGACGAAGCGGCAATGCCATCTTCAACAAGAAAACCCGTGTCGACATCAAGAAATCATTCCTATCCTAAATAATAGCTCATGGGACTTCGAGGTAGTTCGCACAGTGCGACATAAATCCTCATCTGTTCTTTTATAGCTATGACAGACTACCTATGTGCAATATAAGCCCTAACTCGCTTAGGATTCCGAGGTTGTCGTTCGATACGGTGGAAACCCTCCTATCTTTCAGGTCATTTGCATAATAAGGTGATTATGTAAATGTAATTCCAATAATTAATTGACAGGATTGAAACTTAAATAAATTCATTTCCAAAATTTAAATCCCAACCATAGGATAGTCTGGGAAGTCATCGAGGTTCTTCTCGAGATCCGTGACATCCCCTACATTTCTTTCCTTCGATTCCTATCATAATTGTTCCACATTCGCGCCTTTCACCTCGTTGGATTTCCTACTACCACACTACGTCGAAAACCCTACCTTGAATTCATGAAGATAAAAACCCCGATCTAAATCGAGAGCTTCTCGAGTGACTTCACTATCCGATGAGTAATCGACTATAGTGGTCAGCATCTATAGTGAGCTTTATGAACCAGCGTAATATAAACTCTATTTAATTCTTTTCGTATTAAATAGTGAGAATTTGTCGGTCCACATAAAGGTTCGCAGACTAGGAATTGGATGTTATGAATTACGTAGCTTATTTGATCGAGCGATATCATCAAGTAGGGCGTACTATTCTTCGAATAGATGCGTTACATTGCGATATTACGCTCGTTCATTCAAACCGCTAAACGAATGAGATCCGTCCATTCTCATATTTTAAAATTTAAAGTTTTATTTTAAAAAATCTATATATATATATTAAGTTAAATTTTAAGCTTTAGCGGCCGACATTCATATAAAAAAAAAGAAAGTACTTGTCGAGTATAAGCAGGTAGGATGCTTTGTTAGGCTCCGGTTAAGCTTTAAAAGAGTTTCTTGTTCTTCTTTCCCGCTATTTACTCATCATTTTTGGTTGCCTGCTCGATTTGTTGCTTGGCTGTGCCTTCGAGTCATTTCGCTTCAGCACAGCCTAGTAAGGCCTTCGAGATGTTGTTTATGGCTTTGAAAGTTTGATTAGCTTAAATAGGACTTGATAAAATCTGACATAAACTTGGTTTCAAAAGGATTTTGCCTATATGTATCGTTCATTATTTTGCTAGTTTGATGGTCTTGCTGGTTATTGGTTGCTTGCTCCGGTCTTAATGGTTCTCTTGGCTAAATAAAAAAAAAAGGGAATGTTGGATATAATGTGGTTGAGTTTACGTTTTTGATAGGCTTGATTTGATGTTTGGGAGCTCTTCTTGCTCCTTACTTACTCCTTACTTCATTGATTCTTCGAAATACGCATAAGTGGACATTGGGTTCTCATTTTGGCATGCTTAGAAGGATGTTTAGGAGTTCTTCTTGCTCCTTACTTACTCTTTACCTTACTGATTTAAAAAAAAAAATGCTGGAGGCTAAGTTTGGATTTCACCTTTGCTATGCTTGAAAGGGAAATTTGGAGCCTTCAGAGCTTTCTTTGCTTCTTTCTTTACCGTTTAAGAGGAATGATTTAAAATGCACATTTGGGTTTCCATTTCGGAATGCACGGAGAAAGTTTTGGGTCTCTTCCTTGCTCTTTGCTTTACTGATATGGAAGGAGGTGCTTTTTTGCTATTTATTTTACTGATTTTTGAAGGAGGTATTTGAATGCTTATGTTGGATTTCTTTTTGGAATGCTTTGGGAAGTAATATGGGGACTTTCTTATGCTCTCCTTGCGTCCCTTACTTATTAGTTGCAGCTGCTGCTGCCCCTACTCGTAGCTTGCTGCAGTTTTTGAGTGCTCTTTGGAGACATCTAAGAGCTATTTTTGCCTTGTGACCTTGCTGATTTTGGAAACATGTAAGAGCTGTTTCTTTTTGCTACATATACTCGTTGATTTGGGTTTGTACTAATACTCTTTTAGAGAATTTAAATACATCATTCTGGGGTCGAATATCTCCTGATTTGAGCTTGCATTAACGTTGTTTTGGAAAGGGTTTGTTGGATGTTTTAAACTGTTTTCAGCACCTGTTTTTACTGTTTATTTTACTGTTTTAAACTGTTTTCGGCACCTGTTTTTACTGTACATATACTCGTTTATTTTACTGTGTAGAGCTTTGTTGACTGTTTTAAGCTGTTTTGACACCTGTTGTGGAGAAGCTTTGTTGGCTGCTTTAAGGCATTTCAACACCTACTTTTTTTTGGAGAAGTTTTGCTGGTTGTTTTAAAATATTTCTATGCGGATTGGGTCGATTTACATACATACCACCCAATTCTTATATCTTTACATTCATAACACCTAAACAATCACATGTACATATCCACCACCACCATTGCATTGCATTGCATGACTATCATTTCATATAGAACTAGTCTGATTATCTATGTGGTTAAATTCCATAGATTAATTCGACCAAAACCTAATTATCTTTGTAAAAAATGTTCATAACTCTGAAGATTGAAGCAACATTAGCTTGCTTATTTTGATACCAAAATGGGTATGATTTGCCATCTTAATACCAAGCATGTTGATTGCCAACGTGCTTCCCTTTAGGATATTTCAATTGGAATTGTAATAACCCTCTTTCACATTTGCAAGCTAAAGTTCTGTTTTTGTCCCCTTAAAAGCTGCTTTCCTTGAGATGATTAAATGTGTTTCGAAGGAGACTGGAGAGCTACTTTTGCTCTCTAATTTGGTTAGTTTCAAGCTTGCGGGTGTGTTTTGTTTCAAGGAAGTATTTACATACATACCACTCAATTCTTATATACCTACATCTCCTATACATAAATTTTTTGGGTGGAGCATTAATCATTTGCTTGTCAATAAACAACTTATTTGACAATACAAAGGAAACATATGCAGATTACAACTATGGCTGAATTGTAAGAATCAACACACATATAAAGACTCGTATAGTTTCTGGGAGATATAGAAAAGTGGGAAAGAAATGGGGAAAACCTTGCAACTTGCTTGTTTGGGTTTCCTTGTTGTAGTTTGCTTACCATTTGTAATTGGTTTTGCCGAGTTTTTCCCACTGTTTGGGCTGTGTTTCTTTGGCAATTCTTTAGATCATTTGTAGCTTGTTTAAGCTGCGGTTTTTGGCAATTCTTTGGATCATTTGTGGCTTGTTTAGGATGCGGTTTTTGACGATTCTTTGGATCATTTGTGGCTTGTTTAAGCTGCGGTTTTGCAGCTTTAATTGTGGCTTCCGGGTAGCATCTTTTGGGGTCAGTTTGGTGGCTTTTGAGTTGCATTTGTTGGCCTTATATGGTGACGTTTGGGCTGCAGTTTGAGGCTTTAATGGTGGTTACTAGCGCTGCATGTGTGCTATTTTTGAGACAAATTTAGTGTTATTTTTGAGCTAGATAAGTGCTGATTTTTGAGGGCATATAAGAGCTGATTCCAGTATATATGTACTTGCTAAATTGGACCTTGCTTGAGGTCTTTCTATCAATTTGAAAAGGGATGCTTTTGGGTTGATTTATTTGTTATTTGGAGGGATCTAAATACTGTTTTAAGCCTGCACAAAGTCTGTTTTGAGAGGGTTCGAATGTCGTGGTCATTCAATTTTCTCTCCATTTTTTTCTCTTCTTTCTTTATTTCCAGTCTTGCTTGATGATTTTATTTCTGGTGCTTATGCTTCAACATAAGTGCACATATGTAGCTTCAACTATGTGAATCATCAAACAAGGCTATAAGTTGGATGATTTTGAGGTTTAAAGACACTGATGATAAAAATATCCGCTAATAAAGCAGAATAATATTGCATCATACGACATCGGGACCTAACCCAAGGACATGGTGAGAATGTAGGATGTCAATATTATTCACCGACACTAGATTACCGATGACCTTTGCTTTTTTAGGTAACAGGTGGTCCTAACCCGATAGTATAATCGACTTGTAGACAACTCATTTCTTTAAAATACATAAATATAACAACAAAACAAATTCACTCCTTACCACATAAATATTTTTGATTGCTAAATAACAAAAAAAATCTATATGCATGACAAACCATGAATTTTGTATGATACAATCTGAATGTCCACTTATCGGTCACCCGTACTGGGTTAAGGATCGCCCTTCTTCGATTGTCTTGTTGAAAATTTCTAATTGATTGTCGGGCTTTATACACATGGATGACCGATAGTTGCCGGAGTTCTTTGTGAATGATAAATCTGAGCCTATCCCGAGCCTGAATTCTTATGTTATGTTTCGATATTTCATAGGTCACTTGTTCCTTTACTTTTCATTTGTCTTTTTCACTTGCCGTTTTATTCTTGCACTTACATATACATACATGTTCATTATACTAGTTAAATTCTCTGTAATACTTGTTTATTTTGCCCGTGATACTGACACCTTTTGCAACAGCAGCAGACACGTCAGGTACACAGATCTATTTTATATTTCTTGCGTTGTACCGTCTCTATTGCACCTTTTACCGCTTTTCTTTACTGCATCTTTATACTGGTGCTTTTTATACTACTGCGCTTTACTACGCTTATACTATTCTTTTGTTCCTGTATTTACTTATAGAACCTGCAGGACCCCCTAAGAGAAAGTAGGATACCTGGTTAGGAGGTACATCGCGGCAGACCACTGACCCGATAATTACATGTACACTTAACCTTATACTCTTAGCTGCCACGACATGGAGCATGGAGCAAGCTTCGTGGCTAGCACGACGAGGATTGGAGTGAAAAACTTATGCTAACGAATCAAGACTATAGTAGACCTACATCAGCTAAACATTTCCTTAGTTTAAATAACATAAGCCATAGGACTTTGAGGTGGTATGTCTTGTTCGACATAAATCTTCACCTTATCTTTTAGGCTTTTGCACATCGTCCATTATAAGCCCTAACTCGCATTCAAATTCCTATGTTGTCGTCCGATACGACGTAAATCCTCCCATCTTCTAGGTTATTTGCATAACTGGATATTATGCAAGTGTAATTCCTATAATTAATAATTGACAGGATTGAAATTTAAATAAATTCGCTTCTAAAATTTAAAGCCAAACAATAAGATAGTTTGAGAAGTCATCGAGGTTCGCCTCTATTCCGTGACATCCCCCAGTCTTCACTCATTTGACTTCTAGTTGACCTTGAAAACTTAACTTTGAATTCTTGAAGAAAGAACCTCTGATCTAAATCGAGAGTTTTCTTAAATGGTTTCGATTACTTAAGATGCAATTAACTATAGGGGCTTGCCTTTGTAGGGAATTTTAGAACCCAGTTAAAATAAACCCTACATAATCTTCATATTAGGTAGGAGAACTTGTCGGTCATACAAAAAAGTTCGCAGATCAAACGAATCTCACAAAACTCCTTAGTTTAGGTAGTTAAGCCTACTAACGAGTGATATACTTATGCATCGAGTAGTATATTACCTGTGGTATTGTGCTCAACCATCTAAACTATTAAATAAATGTGAGATCCATTCGGTCTCATTTTTCAAAATTAAAATACTATCTTCAAAATTAAAATACTATTTTCAAAATTAAAATTATATGTACATATTTAAACGAAATTATTTCAATTCCCGAAAGACGACCGACAGATTGTTATTCTAAGTTTCGGTTTTCATAAATGAAAAGAATCGCTGCATCAAAGTTTAAGAAAAACAAATATTATAGTTTTTATAAAATCCAAAAAAGTCAACCCATTAATTCACTTTTTAATGTGTCAATTCCATTAATAGGGATTTGTGAATAATGATCTGATGGTTGATGATGAGGATTAAACTTTATTATCATTGTGATATTTATGAACCTTTTATAAACATTCCGTAACACCACATTATATGCTTGAGATACCATAAATTAGAGGATGTTAATAATTCACTTCTTCTAAGGATATGATTATTGAGCTTGAGGGTAGGAGAGAGAAAAACTAGTTGTGGCTAGGGGGAGACCTTTAGAGAAGGAAGTGTCTTCTAATCATGGTAGAAGTGAGCCTCATCATATAAAGAAATGTCACATGAAAAGAAATTGTCAACTTTGATGAGAAAGAAATTGTGTTGATGACAATTATGAGCACGATAAGCCAACGATAACTGTAAAGGACCTATTTGATATCATTGTTTTTGTTTTTTCCAGAAATATGTTTGTGGTTTTATTTTTTATTATTTTTTAAAAATATTAATGTTGTTTTTCATAACACTTTTAAGAAATTACTTATAAACAATTTTTTTTTTATTCTTTTTAAAATAAATATCAGCTAGCTATATTGGCGCTACTATTGGACACCGGCCACAACCCCACCACCCCCACCACTAGTTGTTGCCAGCGACCACTTCCACAACCTCATCACAGGTTCTTGGCTATCACCACTGTCATCATCATCATCGAGCATTGTCGTCCCTGCTAGTCATCGTCACTATCCTTGTTGCTACCAATCACCACCATCACTACCACCAACCACCACTGTCACTTTCGTTGATTGACGATCATCACCACTGTTGGGTGCAACCACCCGCCACAATCGCCTCACCTTTGTCGCATAAATCAACTTATGCAATATTCAATAAAAATTAAAATAATGCTCATTTAAAATGCCAAACTTATTTTTCTTTGAATTAAAGCATTAACAAAATAAAATAAAAATTAAAACAAAAAATAAAAAACTGAAGTGATCTTAAATAGCCCTTGAGATTTTAAGTTAATACTTTATTAGAAGTGAAAATTTAAAATACATGATTTTAGGGTTTAAAAAGATAATTGTTTTTTTTTAAATAAAATCATGTTTGAAGTTACAAAATTCGTTAATTTAGATATTATAAATCAAAATTCTGTCCTGATTTTTATTTGAATCACCTCCTTTTTTTTTAGTTGAAGGAGACTTGGCTCCCTACGCGTTTCATAAAAAGAAAAAAATACAGCCCGAGAAAGAGATCCTATCTACACACAAAACCATACAACTCACGCAAAAAAGAGGAATATAAGCGACCTCTTACCAAAAAAGAAAAAATACAATCCACACTCACACACACGACACGACAAAAACTAAGAAACAAAACAAATTAAGCACAATCGTATAATAAAATCCCCATTAAAGCATGAGGAATATAAGTAGAAATGAGAGGAGAGTTCACTCGTAAACCACATTTAGCAATCCAAATGGAAATGACTTTATTTCCATCCCTCTTAACATGCAACCAATGAATAGTGAAGTGTGCGACCAACCAAAAAATGCGCTTCATAATTACATTGAGCGTCCAATGATTGATGAATCAGAAAGTACAATACTTCCATAACAATAAAGAGTCGGCTTCAATAACAATAAAATTCCATCCATAAGTAAGAGCCATATACAAACCAAAAACCACCGCTTCGCTTCAACGAATTAAAGGAGAAGAAGAAAGAGTTTTAGAAGCAAACCAAGTAAAGGGAAGCCCCAAAGCATCACGAAAAATGCCCCCAACACTAGCATTCGTAGCCAGCCAACAACCATCACAATTGAGCTTAATAAAAGGGGAGCGAGTTTAGTCCAAGCTAACGTAATCAGTAACATTCGAGGTGCTGCTAGTAGCGATAATAGGAATATTAAACAATCTCAATAAGCCATAAAGCTTACCGCGAACTTAATTTAGTACCCCGTAGCCATAATAAGCATTTAATCAAATAACTCCAAATGAGACTAAAAGTATGATGAGTAGAAGCAGCCTTACCATTGTGCTTACACTCATTTCTGGTAATCCAAAGAAACCAGATTTTTTTCCACAGCCGGAACAGTTAAGAAAAAATTCTTACCTAAATTACTCCAGTAATGAAAAATCTCATTAAGAGAATTGAAACCATTAGAAGGAAAAGGTAAGTGCAATGATTAAAAACACCGTCTCCAAATACCAAGCAGTGAAAAGCACAATGAATAAAGATATGCTCTAAAGTTTCTTCCCGCATATGACGAGAGAGCAACGAGAAGGGAGACGTAAACCCTTAAGCTTCATAATATCATCGATAGGAATAATGTTATGAAAAACCCGCCAAATAAAGAAAGAAATCGAAGGCTTGATCCACTTATTCCAATTCAAGCTAAGATCCATGCCAGCCGGCTGATGAAAAGTATCAGCAAAGGTTTTAGCAATAGAATCACCCAACTTACTTTTAGGTATAGGAACATCCTTCTTATCATCTAGTTATAGGAATAGTAGCTATGTAATTAGCATCAATGCTTATTAAGAATGAGAAAAGTTTATCCATACACCAACCATTATCAAGCCAAAAGTCCTCGACTTTAACATCAATATCATAAGGCCCCCCATACCAGTTTGCAAGAGGACCAAAACCAAATCTAGCTCATCAAACCAAAAAGAGCAATCACCCTTACCCACATCCCAACCGAGTAAATCATCGCCTTGCTTAGCTACACTAAGCATAGTTTTCCAAATAAAGGAAGCCTTATTATAAATGAACTTTTAAAGGATGGCACCGAGAACAATATTTATCCTCGAGATAAGAAGCCCAAAGAGAATTGTCCTTACGAAAATGATACCAAAGCTTCATATAATTAATCTTAATAGAGTCACTAAGACTTCGAAACCAAGACCACCTTTATCGATGAGCTTACATAGCTTATTCCAACTTTTCCAATGATAAGAGGAATGACCTTTACCATCCCAAAGAAACTTATTAAAAAGTCTTTCTATTTTCCGAATAAGACCGAAGGCATATGCATAACTTGAAGAGAGTAGAGGGGTAGAGAAGTAAGGATACTTTTAAGAAGAGTAACTCGCCACCAAAAGAAGAAAAGAATTTTCCCAATTGAAAATTTTAGTCCCGATTTTCTCAAATAAAGTATTAAAAAGAGCAGCTCTATTTCGCCTCGTGAAGCGTAAAGCCCAAATAAGAAAGAGGAAGAGAAGCATTCCCGCAACCAAGTATAAGTACAAAGCCGCTCTTTCTTGGCAACGGTGATCTTCTTGTCACAATAAAAGGAGCATTTAGAAACATTAAAATAAAGACCGGACATAGTCCGGAAAATAGTAAGATCATTCCAAACTTTCTTAATGGAACGTTTATTAGCATTAGTGAAAATAATCGAGTCATCAAGAAAGCATAAATGAGAAATACTAATATGCCCTTTATGCTTATAGTTTAAAGAAGGAAATCATGATATAATCTATTTAATCTTCTAGAAAGGTAATCAAAAGCAAGAATGAATAAATATGGAGAGATAGGATCTCCTTGTTTGATACCCCTATGAGCTTCAAAGAAACCATAATCGTTGCCATTAATAAGGATAGAGTAATAGTTATTCTTAAGAATTCTGAAATAAGAGAACAAAAAGTATCATTAAAACCAATAGCATGAAGCACATCCATAATGAAATCCCAACAAATTGGTATCAAAAGCTTTCTTAATATCTATCTTAAAGAAAACATTACCATCACGATGTCTAGAATCAATGTCCAAGAGTAATTCTTGAACCAGTAAAGCATGATCATAGATATTCCTGTCTTTCAAGAAAGCAGTTTGATTAATGCTAATAATAGAATTAAGAAGGGGTTGCAGCCTATTCACAATAATTTTGGAAATAAGTTTAGATATCACAAGTTGTTAAGGCTTATAGGTCTAAAATCACTCCAATGGGTAGGATTCTTGATTTTAGGAATTAAAACAATATTAGAACTTTTAAAGTACTTAGGTAAATCCTTACCAATGAAGAAATCTTGAATAACCTTAATAACATCTTTATGAATGATATCCCAAACATTTTTATAGAATTCCACAGATGAACCCATCAGAGCCAGAAGACGCCCCTCATCCATAGTATCCAAAACGAACCTTAATCTCTCGAGACTAGGAATAGCAAGTAAGAACATTGTTATTGAAAGCTTTAACATCATGATATAAAGTTTTATCAACAATCTCTAAATAGGGCCGAGTATCACTAAACATATTAGTAAAATAATCAACACCATCCCGAATGATGTCATGAAGATTGGTGAGCAGTGACACCATCCTTATTATACATAGTATGGATAGAAGTGAAGTTCTCACGAGAAGTAATACAAGCAAGTATAATAATTAGTATTCCTATCACCCCGCAAAAAGTTCAACTTAGAAGCTTTCTGAGCAAGGAGATATTCCTCCTTAGCAATAGCTTCAGACAACAGATTCTGGGCCTGAAGAAGCATATTCATATCAATGAGATCATTAGCATAATCCTTTTCAAGATTTTGAAGATTAGCCTCAAGAGACTCAACATTTCTATGTAAATTACCAAAAGTATGCCAATTCCAGAGTGCTTAAGATTTTTAGCCAAACCTTTTTGCAACATCCAAAGACGAAAACCATTAGAACCATGTAAATCGACATGCCAATTATCTCTCAAAAACTTAGTATAATCCTTATGCATAGTCCAAGCTTTTAAAAAACTAAAATGATAAGTATGACTAGAAGAAGGATTGATAATGTTCGAATAATAGGAGCATGATCGAAGCATCAATAGCAAGATGAAGAACCCGGTAATGGCTGAAAGACCTCAACCAAAGAGAATTAGCAACAAAACGATCCAAGTCTCTCAAAAGTATGTCTTCTATACCAGGTAAAGGGGTTACCTTTATAGCCCATATCATAAAGACCTGCCTTTAAAAAAGCATTATTAAAACAATCCATAAGATTAAGATTAGGAGCAATACCACCTTTTTTTTCAGTTGGAGAAGAAACCATATTGAAATCGCCTCCCATAAACCATTTTTCATTCTCAGGATTAAGAGTGGAAAAAAGATGCCAAAGATCTAACTTATCCTGCTTCAAACAACTAGCATAGACTAATAATAACAATAATTAATCATATGATCTGGTTTTCTGTCTTGATGATGGTTAAAGCTTTCTTGGAGCGCTTCTTGCCCTAGGTGGTTTTCGGCCCTTTCTTCTCTCGTTTTCCTCACGTCTCTCTGGATTTGAATCACCTCCTTAAAACTTTAATAAGTAGGAGTTTAAATAGGTTGGGCTGTTATGAGATTTATTACTTGAACAATGAATTCTTAGAAGAAGCCTTAGATTTTGTTAAGTAGAAAATAGAGAGACTTTTGGTTTGGTGACGAGGAGGGAGGGAGAGAAAATTTAAAAGAAATATTGTTACTATTGAGTTTCTCGATTTAGTGAAAACGTAATCATGCAAGAAAATTCGCTACAAGTCTGTAAACATGATAGAATGTTGCTTTTGAGAAACATTTAAGGGGTAGATTCTAGTATTTGTTCAATTTTAATTATTATTATATTGCATTATTCTCTCTTTTAGTTATCTTGAGAGATTTGAGACTTCTTATTTGTGATTAGATTAGGTCTACTTGTGTTTAAGAAAGAGTGTTTTCACGCGTCATTATTTTGAATATTTGGTGCTTTCTCTATAGTGGATCGTGATTCTCTCTCTTCTCTCATGGATATAAGCTTGTTATAGTTATTCCTTATAAACTTTAATATTTTTTTATGGTACTTGATCTTGTTGTTATTATTTTGTGTGTTGATCGTGTTCTTCTCCACTAGTTAATTTTGCATAAATCGTACCTATTTATGGCATGCTGGATTCGTCCAAATCATTTTTCCTTGGTTGCTATAAAGGGAATTAATAGTTATATTCATGATGCATTGCGTTGTTATTCTTTTGTTCTGCATCAATGAATTACAATATTGTATATATGAAATAAAAGAAGCCTAACACCATTATACGTTAATTTAAGTGTGAACTAGTTACGATGGTTTGTTAAGCTGTTTTATTTGGCCAGTCTTTCTTATCCAAAGAGCTTCTCCTATTATCTTTTTAAGAGGTTGTCCTCTCACTCATGATGCCTAAAAGTTGCAAGCATTTATATTATGATGCATAAATTTTAAGGGGTAATTTCATACGTAGTACACAATTCTTATGATTTTACATATCTCATACGTAAACTTTCATATTTACACCTATAACAATCAAATCTTTAAAATCACATAAAAAATAGCTCTATTACCACATTTTAAAAGTGATAAACATCTTTTCATGCATAGATTTAGACCACAAAAATGCCATCTATGTAAATATGAAAGTATAGGTGTGAGATATATAAATACATAACAATTGTGTGCTACTTATGTAAATTTCCCAAATTTCAAATGCAAGTGCTAGAATCATTATTAAATGTTTGACATTCCTGATAGAGAATTTTTCACTTTCAGATAGTAAGAAGTCTGATTGAGTAGCACCAAAGCAAGCGAAAAAAGAATGCTAAATGAGAGAGTTGGATGAGTTTGAGAGAGACTAGAATGGTTATGACCGGTGTTTAAACATTATGAAAAATCAAGGAGAGAAGTCTTTCATTTGACCAATTATTTTCCCCTCTGCCAGTCAAATGCATATTAAATGTCGTCTTGCTAAGCTGCCTAATTAAATTGAAGGTTGACTGATGTGTAAGCTTTTATAATTTAGCACTGATCTGGCTGACTAGCAAGTTGGGTGATCCATTGGTGTGTTGACGAGGGAGGTTGGCTGTACGTGGTGAAACAATATTAATTTTCCTAAGTTCTTAATGAGAAATTGATTTTTTATAAAATAATATTTTAATATCCTTTAAATATTTGTTCGCCTAAATGTCTGAAGTTTTTCTTTTTTCAGTTATGGTTCTGTCTTTTGGCAGACCTTCTAGGCTTAAATGTTGTTGCAGAAGTTTGGCCAATTGTTTTGCTTTATCAATTTTATCAAAGGCTTCTTCTCTTATATTTTGAGCGGTGTCTTTGTATTTTTCAATCGACCTAATCCTGCGGTCAATCAAAATTGCAGTAGAATCTTGGTCGATGTTACATGAGTCTACAGAGAATTAATGACAGAGTATCGTCCCAAAGGGTAGACAACAACCACACTGATGCATGCATTAGAATGCGGAAGTAGAATCACTTCCCACATGCGATACTCCCACGACCGCCATTTTTGTGCCTGTACCAAACCTGTCCAGGTTTTTGCGTGCATGTGGAGTTGACTCAACATCTTGAGCCACTCCTAGTTATATTATTATTATATATTTACTTTTATGATGTTTTAGAAATAGTTTTGATTGCGTTTCTGTCAGGACAACCATCAACGCCCATGTTTTCCCTTCTAGGGTTGTATCCGATGATGGGTGGTGCTCCGGTTGTATCTCATTCAAGGTAGTAATTATTCTTGACTCTCCCCACCCTCCACAACCTATTCTCCGTCGCCGCTACCACTGCCTTTGTCGCCTCCATCGACGCTGTCACCACTGCTACCATCGTCCCAGCCAGAACTGCCTCCATCGTCATCATCATCGTCATTGCTGCAGCCATCCCTCTCCCCAAAGATAATAAACTTTCTGCCTGTTTGCAAGCCAACCCCTCTTCCCAATGCAACCACCTATACCCTTCCACAACCTTCCCACATCATTGCCAATAGCGGTTCCTTTCTGCCTGCATTCGAAAAACATCAAATTGGCTGTTTTCTGCTGTCCAGCCTTTCGACATCACTGTCGCAACCCCACCAGCCATCCTTACCACCTTTTGCCATTGCTGACCTGCTATCCAGCCCTCCCTTTTGCTGTTTCTGGCCACACACAACCATTCTAGCCACCTCTTCTCGCTGCCGCTCCTCATCCACCCCATTTCACCACCTCTCACTACATCTAGACCACCTAGCCAACCTCCATCACCCACTGATCGAACCTCAGTGTGAGTTAGTGTTGTTATTTCTCATTTTAGTGTGTGTTTGGTTGTAACCTCCTGATTAGATTTTTCACTAATAATATTTATTTTCCCATTATTGTTTGGATTAACTCCGATATCATTTGGTATAAGAGCTAGCCTGACTCTAGTTCGATCTTTGGGCTTCTAACATCCACCAGCACCCAACCCGACCTCCACTCAAAAACCATTCATTTGCTGATTTTTCATAAACTCAAAAATTTTTTTTTCTTACCCTATATCATCACTATACACCCTCTTCACCTACTCAAACTCAAACCCCAACCGCGCCTCAGAGACCTGTTTAGGAGGAACTACCACAATGTCGTTTATGAGAATCCGCAAAGAGATGTTTGGGATCCTTATATAGAGGACGTGCGGTGGGAAATTTTCCAAGTGCAATAGAGGTTTATCGTTTTCAAGAAAAGGCAATCTGGAAGGGCCTCTTAGCCACAATAGTCACTTGTCTGATCGAAAGATTACAGTGAATCTCTTCCACCAGGTTGACTTCAAAGATCAAGAGCCACAACCCGAGGAATTGACATGAAATATCAGAAAAACTAAGATTTTGAAGTAAAAGTGGATTTGCCATATTTTGAATACACTTGTATCCTGACGATTTCATGGAGTGGCTCCAAATCGTGGAACCTTTCTTGGAGTGCCAGGACGTCTCACTGAACTTAAGGTTAAAGTTGGCTACCAACAAGTTAAAGAAGAGTGCATTGTTTTGATGGAAAAATTTGAAGCACCTATGCCAACGTGAAGAAAAAGACGATCATTACCTGGTTGAAACAAGAGATGCAGTGTCAATACCTGCAAGTTTATAGATAGGATGCTCAAACCCTAGCTTCAAAAGGGGAGAGACCCTTAAAACAACAATACACTTAGTGGAGCATCCATGCTGATCCAGTCTAAGGAGAAACTAGTTTAGAGTAGAGAACGGTTGAAGCCAACCATCATTCATAATTCTGTCCCAACCAAGAAGTGTTTCAATTGATACAAATTTGAGCTTAATGAATCGGATTGCACTACCAGGGTAAGGATCTATTTCACTGAGCATGACACTATTAAAGAAATGAGCAATGACACAATAGACACTTAAGAAGGTGAGGACACAAAGAAGTATAAGATTCCGACTAATGAAGGAAAAATGTATGTTGTTCAAGCTGAGCCCATGCGATAAACTCCAACAAAATTAACATTGGTGGTCCAAGACGGTCTTAATTTTGAAGAACCGACACCAGACACATGACAACCTCTGATAAGAGAATTTCAGATTTTTTAGATATTACAGTCTCCTTCTTGAGTTGCCCTTACTGAGGGAGGTTCAACATGTCAGTGATGAGAAGTTTTTGAGCTGCTTTTTGAAGATCATATGGAGTCATTAGAGTACTAAATTTTGTTCAACAATGCGCCTGCACCCACCAACAACTATTCTTACTAAATGGATGAAATACAGAGTTGGAAACTGCCTTGGGTGCTAGGTGGGAGAGAAAAATCTATAATGTGGTCTAGGCCCTATCAAAGATGAAGATGCCTCTTATGAGTGGTTATACTTCAGTGCGGTTTAGGCTATCATAGACTTCGTTTTAGAGTTGATTCCTTCTTGTTTATCAGGTATAGTCAGTTGAGTATGAGAAGTGGGAGAAGCAGTTTACAGATGTGATGGTTGGAGACCTAATTTGTGAGAATACTCATCTATCTATAGTGCCAATCTGATTGTGCTCAAAGAGGACAGATACTTGTTCTTTTAGGATTGACTTACTTGGAGATTGGAACTTTTCCGCTGCCTTCAATGTGACCGATTTGACTACTGTGAGGAGACAAAAACTTTGACAAATAATGTTGATGCTCTCCCAACCCTGGAGATTGATGCAACAATGTCCGAGAGGCGTGACAACAACCGCACTTACGTAGTGCATTGCCAAACCGGTCCTTGTATTTGTGTGAGTGTAGAGTCGGCCCGTCCTCTTAGGCCACTCCTTAATATCCTATTTTTATATATTTACTTTTATGATGTTTCAGGGTTAGGTTTGATTGCTTTTCTGTCAGGACAACCGTCAGGGTCCAAGTTCTCTCTTTTAGAATTGTATTTGATTACAGGTGGTGCTCCGTCCGTATCTTGTTCGAGGTGGTGATTATACTTGTCTCTCCTCACCCTCCATAACCTTACCTCCGCTGCCGCTGTTGTTGTTGTCACTGCTGCAGCCATCCCTCTTCCCAAAGATAGCAACCTTGTTGCCTCCCTGCAGCCCGACCCTTCTTCCTACCCAGTACAACCACCTCTACCCTTCCACAACCTCCCCAAATTACTGTGGATCGCCGTTCTCGCTGCCGTCATCTAGAAAATAGCAAGCCTACTGTCGAATTATCCGACATCGCTACCGCAACCCTGCCAGCTGTCCTTACCACCCTCTGCCTCTGCCGACCAGCTATCCAACCCTTGTTGTTTCTGGCCACACACTGCCTTTCCAGCCACCCCTACTCGCTGCGCTCCTCATCCACCTCATTCCAACCCCCTCCCACTACATCTGGACCGCCTAGCCGACTTTTACCACCCACGGACCCAACCCTAGTGCGAGTCTGTGCTGTGTTGTTATTTCCCATTCAGTGTTTTTGGTCTGTAGGACCTGATGATATCTCAATTGAAGTGTTGAAATGCTTAGGTGATTTTGGAGTTTCTTGGCTTACTAAACTTTTTAATATTATTTTAAAAACTAAAAAGATGCCTGAGGAGTGGAGGAAGAGTATTTTGGTCTCCATTTTTAAGAATAAAGGGGATGCACAAGAGTGTGCAAATTATAGTGGAATTAACTTGATGTGTCATACTTTAAAATTATGGGAGAGGGTAATTGATCATAGTTTAAGACGTATTACCAAGATTTCCCATAATCAATTGAGATTTATGCCGGGCAGGTCTACCATGGAAGCTATACATTTATTGAGAGGTTTGATGGAGAAGTGCAGAGATATTAAGGAGGATCTAAATTTGATTTTTATTGATTTAGAAAAGCTTACGATAAGGTTCCAAGAGATGTTCTTTGGAGAGTTCTTGAGAAGAAAGGTGTTGATACAACTTATATTCAAGCCATTAAAGGTATTTATACTAGAATTGTTATATGTGTTCGAACTGAAGGAGGATTGACCAAATATTTTACTATTTCTGTTGGTTTACATCAAGTATCGGCTTTAGGCCCATATCCTTTTGCTTTATTTGTGGATGTTCTTACTGGAAATTTACAAGAGGACGTACCTTGGCGTATGCTTTTTGCTGATGATATCCTCCTTGTGGATAAGATGAGAGAAAAAGCTTAGGAAAACTTGAATTATGGAGGTCTACATTGGAGTCTAAAAGTCTTCGTTTGAGTAGAACTAAAATTGAATATATGGAATGTAATTTTAGTAATAGTAGCTCTAGTGACAGAAGTGTAACTCTGGGTGATCAAATTATTAAAAGGTGTGAACGTTTTAGATATCTCGGGTCTATTGTTCAAAGCGATGGTGATATAGATGGGGATGTTAATAGTAGAATTCAGGTTGGTTGGTTGAAGTGGAGGAATGCGTTCGGCCTTTTGTGTGATAGAAAAGTACCGCTTAGACTGAAAGGAAAATTTTATAAAATGGTGGTGAGACCTGCAATGCTCTATGGTGTTGAATGTTGGTCTTTAAAAGAGAAGCATAATGCTAAGTTAAGTGTTGCCAAGATGAGAATGATTAGGTGGATGAGTGGCTTTACATTTAGAGAAAAAATGCGAAATGAATATATCTGTAATAGGGTTGGTGTTGCACCAGTGACAGACATAATTAGAGTGAGTCGCCTTAGATGGTTTGGTCACATTAAACGTCGACCCCCTGATGATCCGATTAGGAGGGTAGATGTTTTAGATTCTACTTTTGTTAAGAAAGGCAGAGGTCGACCTATGAAGACTTGGGCTTATTGCATACAAAATTATCTTAATTTATTAGAATTAAATGAAAATTTGACACTAAATAGGACGCAATGGAGAAAATGGATTCATGTAGCCGACCCCACTAAGCGGGATTAAGGCTTTGTTGTTGTTTGTTGTGTTTTTGGTTTTAGCTGCCTATTTGACTTCTTCAGTAATAATATTTGTTTTTCTAATATTGTTTGGTTTAACTCCGGTATCAATTAATCTGATCTTTTAAAAGCATGTTTTGCTACATCTTTTTATGCACTCATTTTAAAATGTATTTCATTATAAAAAGAACAACATTATGTGAATCAAAATTTTGGTGTTTCTTTCAATGCTCTTTAATATGATGTGAATTATTAGTTGCAGTTTGTTAGAGATTATTTGATTGATAAACTTATTATATGTTGCTAACATTAAAAAATCCAGATCTTTGGATTTGCATATGGCGGACCTTTCGGGCACTTCCTGCACAAGCTTTTGGACAAGTTATTCGTAGGAAAGAAAGATAACAAAACGGTTGCAAAGAAGGTAAGGTTGCAATTTTGGGTTTTATCTTCAAGAACGGTTTTGGTATGATTCTAGGAATGGCAAGATGAGATTTACTGAAACCAGTATGATAAAATGTCCTTTTTGTAGTAGTGCTGGAAGTTATAATCTCCTAATGGACGCCATGTCAAGGAATTGTACAAATACAAACTAGGCGTGCCATGCAGAGCATTAAGTGATTTCCTGGATGACAATATTGTTTTTTTTGTCTACATAGAAAATCTATTATGCAGAAAAGTGTATTTATTCGTGGACATATTAAAATAGAGAGGTGCTTTTGGAGGGTTGTGTCTGAAGAATGAAAAATAAATTTCATAAATTTGCAATTAGGCTTGTTATATTGTATGGATATGAGTATCGGACAATGAAAATGTCATTAATAGTCAAATTGAGCTTGGTGGAAATGAGAATATTTAGATGGATGTGTGAAAATGAGAATGTTTTGATGCATGTTCGGTAAAATTAGGAATGGCAGATTGAGTAATACCTATATTAAAGAAATGATGGTAGTATGATGATTGAAGATGAGGTAGTGCATAATGTCGTAGGTGGTTTGGACATAAACTCAATGAAATTTGAAAATGCCTTTGAGATTGGCAGATAAATTAGTATTGAATGATAGGGAGAAAGAAATGTCTACCAATCATAAGTTGCATGAAAAAACAAAGAATTTGTGTATGATGGATTAACACCTATTACAACACTCGATAATTATTTTTAAAGCTGAATATAAATAATTGGAGTAAGTCTAATGTTGAGTTGATAATGATATAAATCTGGCTAATTTGTTTCAGAATGTACTATTCACCCAACAGATTCAATTTTTTATTCTGCTTATTTGCAGGTATTGCTGGAACAGGTGACATCCTCACCTTGGAACAATTTTCTCTTCTTGCTATACTATGGTTTGATTGTGGAGGGTATGTTTTCTGGACCAATGTATTTGTACATCCTAAATGATAATCTTAGTTGCTAAGGTAAGCTAGTATTAAAATACTGGCACAAATTTATTCAGTTGGCAAAACATTGTGTTGACATGAGGGTATGTTATTTGTTCAGTTTTCCTAACATAATAAAATCAATATCTTCAATAGCAAGCTACCACCATAAGGATTGAAAACTCCTGCACCTCCTATGAATGTTATGTTGTACAATTTAGAGTGAAGACAAATAGGAATCGACATAAAACCAGAAGAACACACAGAGATTTTACGAGGTTCAGCAAAGATACCTACGTCCTTGGGAGCAGAACGGCGAATTCACTATTTCAGAGGAGTCCAAATTTCGGTTACATACCCATAGAATCACACATCATATTTATAGATAAACCCATAGATAAATTACTAAAACGCTCTCGCTCCCTCCAACCCACTTAATTCATCAAGTGACATACATCTTCACCAAGAGACACACCTCTTTATCAAGAGACATACATTTTTACCATGTGACTCTAAATTTCTGGTATATGAGTCATACCTAACAAATCTCCACCTTGGTGAATATCCAACCCCTGTGAGAAATACATTATGGAGTTTCTTACACCAAAGTGGTCAGTCAAGTCGACTGAAGAATCGTCTAACATTCAACAAGTTCAAGCAATGCAAGAACTTGTTGATAATACCTGGCTTGGTCAACATACCTGTTGCATTTTTATCATATGATTCAACAGAGTGAAATCCACCTATAATTATACTCCTCAGCAGTTTATAGATATTATCATGTTTCGTAGCCCGCAATGTCTTCAAAATTCCATGTTGTGCCAGCAAATCTTTTTCTATTGTTTGCCACAATTCAAAGTTCCCGGTTTCATTGAACTTCACTATCTCACATTTTGCACCAGACATTGCTATTTGAAAGTAATTATGCAGTGAATTTTTCCTGTCTTTTGTCGAAACAAAAAATACACCGCAAATAAATTCAATGAAAACTGAAAATTTTCTATAAATTGCAACAATTCTCCCGCCATTCTCCTGTGATTCGTGACTCAAATTCTTACTTCGAAAAACTTTTCCTGTTCGCGCAAAAATTCGGCCGAGCTACTGCAAACACCTTGATTGAAGCCCTTTCATGTTCGCGTGAACACCTTAGTCGAACTTCATTCGTCGCAACTACTCCTGGAACAAACTTGCGAAATGCGCTGCCAGAACTCCACCTGGTCACAGACGCTCGCGCGAATACCTCGGCGAAATGCTCTACGCGAGCCTCTTCCTCGGCTGCGAAGAAAACCCGTGATCCGTCGCCTTTCGTGCCTTGTTCATCTGTCGCACGAAGCTACAACCGCTGTCGCGCGAACTCCTTGGAGAACCGAACTCCACTTGCTCGCCGAACCCACGACTTTCCGGGGCGTCGCGTTCTTCGCGCCGAAGACCCTTCACGGACCTATTTTGCCCAACTCTGCCGCGGACCCGCTCCGACTGTCGCGGGAACTACACACGAAGCCTGAGCTGCACAAGTCCCGTCCGAGCGGAACCTGTCGCGCCTGCTCCGCCTTCGTCGAAGTGTCGCGAATCCGGACTGAGATGCTCGCCGAATGCTGTGCTTGCTTTCCTGATCGTGAACGGCCTCACGAACTCCCGCAATTGCCTGCTGGAGGGAATATTCCTCCTAGTGCAAATCAAAGATTCCTTTGATATGAAATTCTTGTACAGCGAACTGCCGAACTAACGCGCCTAAACCAAACTCCCTGCTCTTGCGAACCCCAAGAGAAGGAATCCCTCAGGTACTAAGCACCTGCGCCTCCTCTGCCGCGAACTCCAAAAGCCCTGTTGCGCGAACGAAACCCCTTCGCGAAATGCCGAGCCTTCCTGCGCCGACGTAGACCTTGTCGAGTACTGCTTGCACTTCTTGCACGTTGATCTCCCTAAGTTGGCCCTTTATGCCGCGAACCGTCTTCATCGCAGAGAACCTTCGCCGAGCACTCGCCTTTGCTAGTCGCGAATTCGGTCGCCCGAGCAGTCGTGAACCGCCGAAAAACTTTGTCTTCGTTTCTGAACTGCTGTAGTTCATCAACTTCCAAAGCCCTGCCCGAACCAAATCTCAAAATCCTTCTTCCCCGCATCGATCACTTTCGCCTTAGAACCTTGTTCTGATACCAATTGTTTTGCAATTTATGGTGAAGAAAAACATGAATCGACACAAAACCAGAAGAACACAGAGATTTAACGAGGTTTTGCAAAGATGCCTACGTCAACGGGAGCAGAGTGGTGAATTCACTATTTCAGATGAGTCCAGATTTAGGTTACATACCCATAGGGTTGTCGGTCGCCAAATTAGAAATTATCGGCCGCCGAGATGAGTATCCAGATGCCCGCTTTGAATTTAATTTAATTTAATGTATATATGTAATTTGTAAAAATATCATTTTTATTTGAAAATATGAAATCAAACCGATCTCACATCCTCACTAGTTTAAATAAACGAGCACTACACCACAAACAATGCATCTATTCCGAGGAATAGACACATTACTTGATAGTACAACTCGATTAAATAAACTAATAAATTTGTGACATCTGTTCTGGTTTGCGAATATTTTATGTTGACCGACAAGTTCCCCTATTTAATACAAAAGAATTAAATAGAGTTTATATTACCTTGGTTCTTAAAGCTCTCTATAGAGGCAAGCTCCTATAGTTATTTATCTCTCAAATGACAGAAGTCACCCGCGAGAACTCTTGATTTAGATCAGAGGTATCTATCTTCATGAACTTAAAGGTTAGAATTTTCAAGGTAGTATGTATGAAAGTCAAGTGAGAATGGATCAAATAGGAACACTTATTTATGGAGTCAAGAGAATGAAAAACTGGGACACAGAATAGAGACGAACCTCAATGACTTCCCAGACTATCCTATTCTTGGGCTTTAAATTTTGGAAACAAATTTATTTTGATTTCAATCTTGTCAATTATTAATTATAGGAATTACATTTGCATAATATCTGATTATGCAAATAACCTAGAAGACAGAAGGATTTACGTCATGTCAGACGACGACCTCGGAATCCTAAGTCGAGTTAGGGCTTAGATTGCACAACATGGCTGTGCAAATGCCTAAAAGACAAGGTGAGGATTTATGTCGCACTAGACGGACTACCTCGAAGTCCTATAACTCGTTATTTAGACTAAGGAAATGTTTCTTGTTGTAGATTGTCCTTCTTCGTTCGTTACATCCTCGTTGTGTTGCCCTCGAAATTTGCTCCATGCTTTATATTATAGCAGTGTTGAATTTTTGTTTTAAAGTTTAAAGTGGACATGCAATTGTCAAGTTAGTGTTTGATTTTTAGATGTGTGCTTTACAGTAAATAAGGGTATCTTACAGTAAACAAGAGTGCATGCTACAAGAATAGGAGTACATGCTACAAGAACAGGAGTGTATGCTATAGTGAACAAGAGTGCATGCTACAGTAAACAGTAGGAATATGAAAATACTGTAAATTTTGGTTACATGTAATGTGCCGCTATTTATTATTATTCTTGCAGAAAAAAGAATTAGCGGCATAAACAAAGTAGGAGCAAGTAAAGGAAATGGGTCTAGTATCTCGAGCTACTGTGAAAGGTAAAACCCAAAACATCGTGCGGAAAGCCAAAAACGAGAAAAATTGGAAAGAAATCATTGAAAAGCTCGAAAGAAATTAAAATAAGCCGTAGAAAACCCGAAAAGAAAGAAATCAAAAGCAGTCCGTGGAAAACTTAAGGAAAGCCACGAAGTACAGGCTAAAAGCCTAAAAGGATCGTAAGCATGATGGTACGAGTACTCCGAATCAGAACCCGGCTCAAATCAAGACCCTAGGGCCTTAACGAATCACCATGCATGTGTGATCCAACACTAAGTAAAATGTTCCCAGTCTAACAGCTACAGAAGGAGGAAACTCCTAACCTGGTTCATACGACTGACCCGTGAATTTTCTTTTTATAAAATATTTAGGAAATATTTCATTTCATTTTCATTTGTTTTTTGAAATGAATTTTGTTTTATCATTCATTTAAAACAAATTTTTGATATCTTAAAAGTGAGTGGATCAGTCATATTAGCAGGCGAGAACTTCCAACTACCTGTAGAGATGAGGGGTACTCCTTTACTAAGTGTTAGAGATGAGATACTGCCGATCCCTCATCCTCGTAAGTGTTTGACAAAACCTCCAGTAGCACCTTCCCTTGATGTCTCCCCAACCTCCCTATGTCTGCTACAGATCACGGATTTCAAATTTGCAACCTTCCCGTGACTGACTGCGTCCATGAGGGTGTCCTCGTAGTCTACGTTGACTTGAGCAAAATCCAAGTCAAAATTTATCACACCCCTCTGGTGCCTTTTCTTCAAAATTTCACACCTCCCTCTGGTGCCTTTTCTCTTTTGAGGATTTTCGCATGAATTCCGTGACATCTTGAATCTATAAATCAGAAGATTGATTATTGGATGTAGAAGCCATTGGGGCTACCATATAGATATTACTTTAAATCAATAAATTTTCGTGGGGTCACATTAAGTTGACCTCTACCTCTCCCCCCTCGAAAGGTGGGGCTACCCCTATAGGGTATCATTTTATTGCGTGTATGAGAGGTTATCCATCCCTCATTGTCTTTCTCTATTTTTCTTAATTAATTGGACAACTTTAGTATGATTCGCTGTTCATAGATTATGTTTATTTAATATATTATAAAGAATAACATCTAAAGCAAGATCTTTATAATAGTCTGCTACATATTTTAGTAAATCCAGAAATCTTTGTAATTGACGGAGATCCGTGATTTCATTTGGAAATTTAGAAGTGAATTCTATGCTTCTTTCAATTGGAATAATTGTATTCCGGACAATATTATGTCCCCAAAATCGTATTTTGGTTTGAAATAATTTGATTTTGGGTGTAGAAATTACCAACTCATTATTTTTGACAAGTCATTGAAATGTCTGTAGTTGTTTAAAATATTCATTTATTGATTCAGAAAAAACAAGAACATCATTAATATAAACTAATATATAATCAGAGTATGGAATGAATATTTCATTCATGATTTTTTGAAATTCAGAATGAGCATTTTTTAATCCAAACGACATAACATTCCATTCGTAATGACCAAATGAAACAGTAAAAGCCATTTTATATCTGTTTGATTCAAGGCTAGTATCCAGATTTTAAATCAAAATTTGAAAATATTAGAGATCTAATTAAATGATTAAGTAAGTCTTTTTTATTCAGTATTGGGTACCGAATCCATTTTAAAACTTCATTTAAAAGTTTATAATTAATAACTGACCTAGGTTTTTTTATTTCTCTTTCTACATTATTCATAACATAGAATGCAAGATGCACTTTCTAGAGAAAGTAGATTTTCTTATTAATTTTTTATTAAGAAGTTCATTAATTTCTTCTTTACAAATTTTTAAATATTTTTGATTCATTTTACAAGGTCGTGCCTTTGTCTTGATATTTCTTTCATCGAAATTATCAATGTACAATAAAACAGTACAATTTTTTTTCTATAAAGAAAAACAGATGGATTTTCACCGCAAATTTCTTTTAACATATTTTTATGTAAAGTAGAAATTTTTTTCTTTTATGAAATTATTTTTTAGTTTTTCTTCTATAAATAACTAAGTAATTTCTTCTTGTAAGAAATTAATTTGATTTTGTTTTAATTTAAATTTATTTATTTTGTTTAAAATGATTTTTGTTAGATTAGTGATAAATTCAAACATAATTATTTATCCAAATTTATTAGAATATATGCCATTATTATCAATTTTATTGATTGACATAATTTTATAAAGGAACGGAGTCCCAAAAATAATATGTTGAGTTAAATTTTTAACTAATAGAAAATGAGTATTCAAGCAAATATTATTTTTGCAAATTCTAGTAGAAGAAATTTTATATTTAATTTACATTTTATTTCCAGACGCAGAAGTTAACTGCTGTATGGTTTTCTCAAAATATTTAGAAGGTATTATTCTTCTTGAATACAATCTCATATCTGCTCCGCTTATCTACAGAGAGCAAGAAGATTTGATAAAAGTATATTCTTTATTTATATTTAAAGTAATGGTTATAAACCATTTATGCATAATAATTTTTTGTAAATAATTTAAAAAAGATTGTTCTAAATTATAATCTTTTTCTACTGTTATTTCAGTATATGTAATATTATTTAATTATATATTAAATAATATAATATTTATTTTTTTCTTGATTATTTCGAAAGATATTCATTTCAGATTTTAAAATATTAACTTCATTTTTTAAATCATTTTATAGTAGTAGGTCCACTATCAGTATTCAAAATTAAAGCTTTATTTAATGTTTTTTTCATTGAATATCTTTGAAAGGGAATACTATTAGAAGAGGAGGATTCTCCTTTAGACTCAATAATTATTTTTAACATTTTATTTCAAGTATTTTCATCTTCAATTTGTGATGTTATTTTAAGTATCTTTTCTTTCATTAAAGAAGATAAAGTGAATAAATCGTTCATTTCGACTATAAATTTGTAATAATTTTCATTATTACATTTCTAGACTCAGGTTCTTTGTAATTATTTTCATCAAATTCTGATGAATAAGAGGAATTATCCTTAATTTCGTCTGAATTGTCAGACGTCTCCTAATTTTCAAGAAATAAATTTAATATAGTTTTGAAAATAAATTCCTTAATATTTTTATCAATATTAAGCTCGTTTATTTTCTTTTTAATGCATGCATAGTGACAAGTTTTGCCACATTTGTAGCATTTTATTTATCTGATCTCTCTATTTTTATTTTTCTTATGAGAAATCTTCGGTCTTTTCTCTGAATATTTTTCAGAGCGTTGCTTATGATATTTCTTTTTATGAAAAAAATTTTCTTTTTTTCTTTAAGAAATTTAGGAATATCATAGGCAAATTGTTCACAGAAAGCACCTAATTGCTTTCTCTCTGTTAATCTTTCTTTTTTAATTTGATATCTTAATTTGAGATCTGTACACAAGGATAAACCTTCTTGTACACAAGTATTTATCAATTGTCAATATGTCAGATTTTCATATGAGATGCGTTTGATATTAGTATCTTGTAATTGTCATTTTACTTTGTCAACAAAAATATTAGGTAATCATTCGATAAATTTTTGTTTCCAGTGAGTAATATTCGCATCTGATAGAGATATTACTCTAATTAAAAAGATATCATTATAAGAACGAAAATGTGTTAAGGTATGACATCTTAATTTTTGTAAAAGAGAACGAATTTGTTCTTCATTATCGGATACTGTGCCAATAAAATGTTGTAAAATATTAATAATTAATTTATATACAACATCAGTATTTTCTTGATTAGGATTTCCTATTTTTGTAAGACTTAAAAATTCTTCTCGTTGTACCTGAGTTAAATAATGGTCCCACTAGCCATTGAGAAGACCAGTAAACCCACAAGTTAGCTGAGTTACTTTTTTATGGGCACGATTATTATGACTCTGAGCTGCAGAGGCATAAATCATCATTCTTTGTAATATGATTTGTATTTGACGATCAGTCGTACCATCAATGTCCCATTAATAAATATACGATGGGTTATAATCATTTTGATATTTATTTTTTCTTCATATAAAACATCTGCAGGAGTAGTTCGAGGATAATAATAGAGACTTTTCTGCCGAGTTTGATATGAAGATGAGGCTTTATTGCCTTCTAATTTAAGTATTTTAAATAATTCTAATTCTGAATTGTTATCTTGAAATTGATTTTCGATTTGTTCAATTTTAATTTTATCATTATCAGAAATTTCAGATTGATCTGGTAATTGATATTCTTTATTTAGTGTTGTAATTTTAGTTCCTTTTATATTATTAATTAATTCTTTAAAATCTTGAGCTGACGGTCCTAATTGAAAATTAGGACTGGGACGTGGCTGTATGGCAGAAGTTGAAGATTTTTTGATTTTTTAAAGAGGAAATAAGTCGGGCAATTTTATTTTCTAATTTCATTAAGTGATTTGAAATTAAAGATAGATATGCATTTGTAAAATTTAATTTTTTTATTAATTTGTGTGTGTGTGCGTACTTCCCTGACTCAGTGGTTGCGGCTTCGGCGTAACTCCTTCGTGCGGAGGTTCGAACCCCCGTGACGCGGTGGTCCTTGAATATTCAGCACGTGGAGTCGGCCCCCAAACCTAGCGGGAGTTAGCGCTATTGGATTAATCGGCGGCCTGTCCATAAGGCTGCCGATCAAATTAATTTGTGTGTGTGCGCGTACTTCCCTGACTCAGTGGTTGCGGCTTCGGCGTAACTCCTTCGTGCGGGGGTTCGAACCCCCGTGACGCGGTGGTCCTTGAATATTCAGCACGTGGAGTCGGCCCCCAAACCTAGCGGGAGTTAGCGCAATTGGATTGATCGGCGGCCTGTCCATAAGGCTGCCGATCAATCTTATATATATATATATATAATCCCATGTGACTAATTCGAGACAAGGCGGCAAGGCACGATCCACACACACACAACACGCACATGCATGCTGCATGCATGCATGCATACATATGGAGAATGCTGAATTTAAGCGCAAACATTTGATGTTGACATGATTTAAAAACTTCCATATTTTATATGAAAATTTAATTTCAATTCATTTTCTATTCAAAAGCTGAAATCTTCGAACATTTTTAAAGAGTTCAAATCCAATCTTTATTTAGATGTACAACTGACCAAATGAAATATATAAAATTCACTATTTTTAAACGTGCTTATTTACTAAAATCAGCCAAATTCTATTTGCTGGCTATTATCATACCTACTTCTATTATAACAATTTGAGGTTAACAAAAAATACTTGCTTTGAAAAATTCAGCACCATCTTTAACCTTTTCCCAACTGTTTAATTTGCTTTACCTGGATACCATCTTGCACTGCAGGAAGACCCTGGCCGCAAGTAAAGAACAAAATTAAGAAAGAGTATCCCTCAGTGCAGCTGACTTCATGGATGGTATCTTCTCTATTTTCCCAATTGTGATTTTATGGGGACATTTCAGAACTGAGCGCTTAGTATATTATTGTATTCAGTTTTGGCCTGCGGTAGGGTGGATAAATCATCAATACATGCCGCTTCAGCTACGTGTTATATTTCACAGCTTAGTTGCATGCTGCTGGTACTTCTCTTTTTTCTTTTTTCTTTAAAGCCAATGAATAATTTAACTGATTTTTCCTTGGGATGGTCAAGTTAGCTCTTAAATCCTGTTTTTTTCAGGGGAATTTTTCTGAATCTCAGAGCCAGGACTATGGTCTTGAGCAAGTGAATGAAGCATTCCATTTAATTTACTTGGAAACAAACCAGAGTTCGCCAGCATTGAAGTACTCATATTATCATTCAGTGATAATTGGTGTGTGCGAATAATGACATTGCAGCACTGTCCTGGTACTTTTGTTCTGTGTAATCTTACTTTTAAGGTATTTTTAACATAAAATGGGTTTTTTGTTGTGATTATTTGGAGTGCTAAAGCTAATGTAATACGTTACACATTTATTTATTTGGCGTCTGAATATTTTTTCTGCATAATTTCCTTAGTTTTTCTGCATGTTTTTTTGTTTTGATTTTTTATTTGCAAGTTTTTTTAGTCCTGATTTAAATAATAATAAAGTAAAATCTATGTTGGCAGTGAATTTTGTCTTGCAAGAACTTTGATTGGCGTCACCGTAGATTTGACGAAGTATTGGATCAATTGATAGCTGTTAGCGGTCAAATAATGAATATGATCATGAATATTTTATAATTATTTTAAACGAGTTTTTACTTGGAGACGCCCAAAATAGAGCTATGGTCAGCGATGTCAGTCAATAACTCGTGCCTTAAAAATTATTACAGGATATAGAACTTTCAAGCCGGTCTGATTGTTAGAGGAATTTCATATTGAATGTACTTTTCTCTCCCAAGTCCGTATATATTGGCATGTGTTCATTAGATTGTCTCTAATCCTTGCACCCTGGATGTTGAAAATTAACTATCAAAGTTTTAGGCAAGACCGATGAATTTATCAAAAATTTAAGTTGTTTGAATCATATTTGAGCTTAGATCAACTTTGTTGGATCAAATTTTGCTTGTATTTTTTTAATGTCGTTATAAAGATAGTTGAAGAAGAGCTTTGATCACAGTACAATTATAATTTGAAGATGGTTTGAATAAAATTTAGTAAGGTTTGAATAGTATTCAAAGAAGGTTTAAATAAGATTGGAAGATAGTTTAAGCATGTTTTGAACATAAGTTAATGGTTAATTATGTTTTGAACAAGGCATGATCAAGGTTTAAATATGATTCAAATATATTCTAAATATAATTTTACAAGCTTCAATCATAGGAGTAATGTTTCCATAAAGTTCAAATAAGATTAGAATATAATGTGATTATTATTAGAATGTGCCTTGCACATGGTTCAATTTGTATTCTCTCTCTCTCTCTCTCTCTCTCTCTCTCTCTCTCTCTCTCTCTCTCTCTCTCTCTCTCTTAAAATTAGTTCTTTTACAATGCATATGAATATCTGCACTAATCATATTTATAGAGAGATGGTATACAGTTTGGGCCATATAAAAGGCTAAGGGAGCAATATATAAATTAATTATACAATTTAAAGCTAATGGCTTCATTATCAATATTGAGACTTCAAGTGTCATTAGTTGTAACTCTTTGGACCCTTGATCCCTTAGTTGTTACTAAGGGTGTTTGGTACCTTTCCCTTTCTTCCACTTGCGATCGTCGCTCTGTTTCCACGATTTTCTCGTGATCGTCGCTCTGTTTCCACGATTTTCTTCTGATCGTGTAAATTACTCAATTCATCATTAGAGGAATTAATAATTATTATTTATGCTAGATTTTTGATTATTTTCGTAGTAGTTTGCTAGTTCAGTTTCACTTATATTGCTAAACATCTGCTATAGAATTTATTTATTGTGCATGATAAAATTACTAATTATCTTATTTTATTTTTGCATAGCTTCTTGTATATTTGATTAAATTCTGTGATTATAATATTTTATTTTTATGCATGTTATTGTTATGGATTGCAAGAAAATTTGTCACACCTTATAATTATGCCTAAAATAATTAATATGTTGGTCATATTATTAAGGTATTAAAGAGAAGTAAGGGAAGACCCCTCATTTTTTTAGGTAGAAATCCTAGAAAGGGAAAAAAATCATATGGCCTAACTCAATTGAAATGATCTACTATATAATTTTAAGTACATAGATCCACTCTTCTCCCGAATTAGGGAAGATATAGTTACGAATATTATTATTGTAAATGTACAATAATGATTTGTCGGTAATAGTTGTAGTCTTGAAATCATGAATGTAGGTCTCGATTATAGGATGATGCAAGGGCCATAGTCGATTGATATGGAGGCAGTAATCCTCCATAATTGTTGTACATGTTAGTCGAAGTGTTGACTTATCTATAGGCAGTTGTTGAAAGCCACGAGTTGGCTATTTAAGCTGCATATGGTTGCTTTAGAAGTATCTGTTAGTTATAGAGGTCGTAGTAGAAGGGTGTAGGAGCTGTGAGCCAGGTCACTTGAGCTAGAGTGGTGAGCTGCGATGATGTTCGTAGACCACAGAGATTATAGTCGGGAGCTACACGAGCTGTGAACCACGTAAGACATAGCAATGAGCTGTGACGACATCTGCAGGTTGCGGGATTCGGAGTCGGTACTGCACGAGCTATAAACCACGTATATTGTAGTTAGTCATGTAGGCCGTATTGGTGAGCTGTGATAATGTTCGGAAGCCTCTGCAGCCTACGAGCCCCAAGAGATTCTCTCTATTGGATGATATTCAATGGACATTTTAGTACTTTAATGATGTCAAAATTGAGTGATCTTCGGTTCGTTAGATTTATCATGTCAAGACACTTAATTTGACTCTAACTATCTTATTTGGAATATGATTGGCATTATGATTATTCCCAAAAAGCTTCCAAAAATTGTTTAATAGCTTGAACTTGGCTTGATTTGACTCTAATTAAACTGAGTTTGGCAGTTGCCGCCTACCGTGGTTGTTGCTGCTTCCGAGCTCTAGCGCTACAGGCCACCACCGCCGCCTGTAACTAACACTGGTCGTCGCTGCCTACCGCCTCATTCGCCGCCACCACCATAGCTGCTTTCAGCCGCCCCCGCTGCCTTGGGCTGTTGCTGCCCCCCTGCTCCCTACCACCAAGCAATAAGTCCTACACACAGATATTATAACCCGAAAAATTGTGTAATCCCTTCGCGTCAGTTAGATAAGGAGTTGCACCCATAATCACCAACTTAAAGCGAAATATTTTAACTTGGCATGACCCCGTGATTTTTTTCATATTTATGTTTTTCACGTAAAAACTTCTAGCGTCACTACTGACTGCTCATTTTAATCTATTTGTGTGCTGAATTTTAATGCAACACTAAGATGATAATTCATTACTCTGCTACCGCAAGTTTTCTAGCTAACATTAATTCTGATTTTAATTTTTACCATTATAGAAAGAATGTTTTTATTTTATGCTATTTATGACAATCTCATTCTTGCTAAATGCTCTCCTCCAGGGGAAGTTCAAATTTGGAACTACGGTAAACCAACAATGAATCTCTAAAAGAAATAGAATCCTTGTTTTTTAGAAAATTTGAAGTCGTTTGATGGGGTTCTAAAATTTAAATTTATTTAGAATAGCATTTAAGCAAATAACTGGTTCCAATAAATTAGCCATTTAAAAAAAGTAAAATGAGCAAAAAAAAAAAAAAATCCGATATTAATTAATTTGGCATGGTAATTAATCAATGAATCATTCTTCACAAAAAAAAAAAATGGTGGAGTCTCTATCACTATTATGTATCCAATTTATGTGAAAGAACAAAAGAATTTTGTAATTAACTAATCCGAGAAGGTGAGGCCATTTTGGATTTTCAAGCCATGGATTATCTCTCTCTTCTGCTTTTCATCTCATCAGAACAACTTTCCGGCAAACTCTTTAAGCTCTTCATCCTCTGAGGAAGAAGATGAATAAGAGGCTAGGCGTCTTAGCTCAGACAGACTCCTTCCAAGCTGCAGCGCCATCTTCATCTCAAAGATCTCTCCTTGTTCCCTCATCTTCTCCTCCTCCCCCAAATTGAGCTCTATCTCCTCCTCTAATCTCCGATAGTATCCCGCACAGTTCCTAAACAGCTCGAACACCATCCCCACCTGCCCTCCGTGCTCCAGCGTGTTCACCACCGCTGCGAGCGTTCCTCCGACAACTGCCAACCAAGAGCCATGGTTACCGCTGCCAATAGAAGCAGCAGCAACTCCAGCAAGCAGAGGGCCGGTGAAAGATAAGAACTTGTTGATGTTAAGCACCAATTGTCCAAGACTGACATACTGCTTCTCATCTTTGGCTTTCAGGACTCTCAAAACTGCCCTCATCTCCTCTTCCTTCTCACCGCTCCACCCATTCCGACCAAGCACTTGCTTCCATCGCGGCTGCGTCAGCTTCGGCCACCACTTGGTAGGTTCAACTACTTTGGGAAATTTTTCGAGCATTCCCGGGAGCAGGGGGAGCGGATACGCTTTTTGCAGCGCGAGAACCTTATCCATGGCTTCTGTAACGTCCGATTCACACAAGTTACCCGCACCCAAGGTGAGAGTTGTGTGGATCGATCTCTCCAGCTGCTTAAAGAGGCGGGTGGCATTCCGCTGCTCTTCAGCAAGCTGCGAAGGCTGAATCTTGTTGACGAGCAGCATCAGTCCTGCGGCTGAAGTGAAGAGAACGGCAGAGGAGAGGTTAAGAGGGAGAGATGCCTCTGTTTCATGAATGGAGCCGATGGCGGCCATAAGAGAGGCGGTGAGGGTGATGGAATTGATGGAGTGGAGGAAGAGGTGGTTCCAATTGTTGCGCTGCTCGCCAATGATGGCATGCATTTCTGCGCGGTCTGCTGCCGTCTCTGCTATGGCAAGGAGCTTGGTGGTGATTAAGCTGTCGTCGTGCTCCTCTTTGTGACCTGCCAGTTTGTTATTATCAACGGTCGAAATTTCTCTGAGCGCCTTCAGTTCATCAAAAGGGATGAGAGATTGAAGCTTCGGAAGAAATAAAGGCTTGTTCTTTGGCCCGAGACGAGCATGGAGGTTTGCTGCTTCCCATCTTCCACGGCAGTGCGCGAGCTGCGGCAGCCTACTGGTAGAAGATCGAAAGCAGTGGGATTGTATAGCGGCCATCTCCTTTGTATAAATCTTAGGTTCTAATTTGTATTGTTGACATTGGGATGGGAAGGGAGGGTATTTATAGACGCATGAAGGCGGGGGAGATGATGTTTGAAAAGTTGGTAGTTTCAGACATGGTCAACGGAGACTAGGCTGAGATGTTTGAATTAGAGACCTTGGAAGGAGTCAATCTTTAAGAGGACCATATATCAATTGTAATTGGAATACGTCAGATGTGAGCTCATCTATTGAAAGTAATTAAACAATATTATTCATAAATAAGCTTAGATCGACATTCTTAATAAGTTTATTCACGAACTTTAAATTAGGGGTGTAAACGGATCGAACACGAACGAACATAATTAGTGTTCGTGTTCGGTTCGTTCGAAAATTAAGTTGTTCGTATTCGGTTCGTGTTCGAAATTGTCCGTGAATATTCTGTTCGTGTTCGGTTCGATTTGTTCTAAATTAGTTCGAATTGTTCGTATTGTTCGAGTTGTTCGAAATATTTGAATCGTTCGAATTGTTCGAATTTGTTCGAATTGTTTGAATTGTTCGAAATTGTTTATACTATTTATGGATTTTCTTTATTGTGCTTATATTTTAATATATATTTGTTTAAATGAGCTAAAAATGCATTACTTTTGAAAGAAAAAGTAAATAGTTATAATAAATTGATTGTCACATTAATACAATAGAAAAAGTATGAATTGATCTAAATCATTATTACACATAATCATATGAATAAAATAGGAGAAAAATGAAATTTACAAAAAAAGAAGAAAATCGGTATTTAATTAAATTTACTAAAGGAACATGAATTTACAGAAATATGTAGAATAAAGGGATGTTGTGAAAATAATTATAGATCAAATTAATAATTTCATATCAGTCATTTGTTTAACCAAGATATAAGGCCAACTGTTGGCATCAATTTTTGATGTCACGAGTGTAGAATGTCTGCTCGAGCGCCAAGGAATTTTGCTCAATGCGTGTGTTAACCGCTATAGCGCAAGACATTCATTCGAGATATTTCGGTGCGTGTTGAGGGGCACGCAACCGTGGTCATTCTGTTAGCTTTGGCTTTCAGTGCAGGCGCGGTCGACATTTCACATATCGGATGACTTTAGTCGGGCGGACGGGTATTCTCGACGCGTCATACGAGAATTGGCTCGAATTAGCTCATCCACTGCGAGCTTGTTCGAATGACCTCGAACGACGCAACGGACCACGCGAGTGTGTCCGGAATGTCGATATTACCTAGAGAGACATTCATTTTACTACGACGTTGCGGGCGGGCTTAAAATATGTGGATTATCCTTTTTAGCCAAATCGCTCGAAAAGTGGCCCGAACGACCCCGAACGACTCCGGATGACGAAACAAACCACGCGAGTGAGTCCGAAATATCTATTTTATCTAGTGGAGATGTTCATTTCGACTCGCGACGTGTATCCAACAAAAGAGACGGGAGAATAATAGTAATAATAATAATAATATTATTATTATATTATAATAAAACAAAAAAAGGAAAAGGAGGAGAATCATATCATGTCACGCATGGGAAGAAAAAAAAAATGAAAAAAAAACTTATCCTCCCTCTCCCTCTCCCTCTCTCTTAATAATATTATTATATATCATTATCGTGATTTATAATATAAAAAAAATCTTATCTAATCTGTACTAAAAGAATCTCACGCATGCTAGCCTACCTTCCTTCTCCATTTTCTCTTTTTATATATATATATGTAAGAGAAATAAAATAATAATATCCTATTCTATTAAAAAAAAGAAACTCACGCATGCTATTAGAGGAGGGGGGGGGGATAATATCGCCTGCGGCCTTCTCAAGCAGGAGGGGATTTCCATTTTTTTCTCCCTCTCGCGAAGCTCTTTAGCTCTCCTCCAGATCTCGCGGAACCAAGCCCGCCGGCCTCCTTTCACTTTGGCGGCGACACCGGCGCAGCCGCCGACGACCTACGCCTTCCTTCCAGCCTCCGGCGAAGCTTAGCGTCAGCACCATTCTCCCTTTCTCGGCCAGCCGCATCCGCGACATCCTTTCTCGCCGGCTTCCTCCAACTCCGGTGACGAGATCCCGCCGTTTAGAGCTCTCCCTCGTCGGTCTCATTTTTCAGTCCAAGTCATCCTCTAGCTCGCCGGACCTCCGCCTCGCCGGTGACGAACTTGCGCCGAAGTAAACCAGCGGAATAATCATATATTCGGGCTCTCCATCGCACCTCCTTCGTTTTCGGCGTGCTTCGTTGTCAAGCCGACCTCCGGACGGCGGACGTCGTTACTTTTAGGGAGATTGCGAGGACCTCCTGTCGTGTGCGAAAACTTCCTCGATCATCGACGGGCATCGTGCAAACATCGCGGCGGTATAATCTCTTGAAACTTGCATTTCGCTTCAGCAGTCGGCCGTAGGTTGTTGTTGGTAGGCGTGCGGGTTCGATCGCCCGCACGGGGTGCGTGCGCCGGCGTGAGCGCGCGCGGCGACGCGCCTATGTGATGGATCGTTTGTTTCCTGAGCTAGCCTCTAGGATAGGCTTACTTTACATGCGTGGCTCTAATCCCCCTCGAAAGCCGAGTGAATCCGATTTATTTTGAGCCTTAGCACCGGTCCCGACGGGTCGGAGTCCCTCACTCCGTTTGCTTTGGATTCCTCGATTCTACCTTGAAAGGCGGGAGGTCGGACTTGGCAAGCGAGAGAAGCTTTTCGAGCTGGCTCGCTTTGCAAAGTTTAGAGGAGTTCGCAAAACGGGAAAAGCTTTGTAGCTAGCCCATTTCGCGACGTCGTGGAGAGTTTCCCTCTCGGAAATCCGGAGGAAAGTATCCCATTTGCCTCGCCGGAGCAAAGGCGGCGATCGCCGTTTCTTTTCATATATTGACCCTAGGTTCCCCCGGGCAAGGTCGTTAGTGCGGGAATGGCTCGCTATCACATTTGTATGCCTTGCATGTCGCTTGATACATTCGCATGTTGCAAGCTTGCACCTATACGTTACAGTTTGCACTTGCATCCCGATCGGTCGTCCCGACCCAATCGGTACCCTTTTGCACTTTGCATTTCCCACGTGTCATACTTTTGCACTTTGCATTCTCCATGTGCACCCCAATCGGTCGTCCCGGACCGGTTGACACTAGCTGCACTTTGCATTTCACATTTGCACATCGATCGGTTGTCCTAGACGGTCGATATCACCTATGCTCTAATCGGCTATCCCAGGCCGGCTGGCGCGATATTTTGGTCCGACCGAATACTCTGACTAGGTTGACCAGCCACTTGCATCGTTGCATGTCCTGCATGTGTATGTATGCATTTCTGCATATTGTCGCACATAGGTTTAGCCATATTGCATTGGTCATATGTACGAGTTGCACATCCTTTCGGGTCACTGCCGCCTCGGCACACCCTCTTCGGGCCGCTGCCACCATGGCACGCCCATCACCTCGGGCCACTGCCACCATGGCACGCCCATCCCTTCGGGTCACTGTCGCCTCGACAGACCCACTTTGGGCCGCTGCCATCACGTTATGCTCGTCTTTGCTCGAGTCACTGCCTCGTGGTACACTCGTTACTTGCACATTTTGATCAGTTACATTTGCATTTGCCTGTTCGCATTGATAGTGAGCCAGACCCGTTGGAGAGTGACTCCGTGTCGGTCGCGATGCCTTAACGAGCGTCGCTTGCCGGGTTGATCCGGTGAGTTCCGCGAGTTAAGTCATCGGGATTGACACGAGTATGAGCGTGTCTTAAGGATCCAAAGGATCTAATTTGTGTCACCCATGCATGTTACGGGCTCGCATTTAATGGCCCTTATTCTAAAATATAAAATTACATATTTTTCTATTTATCACGTCTATCATATTTGTAAATTTAAGCATATAGCAAATTTAGGCCGTATATGAGGCCGCCATTTTTAAAAGCTCATCCCGGGTGACACTTATTAGACCCTTTGGATCCTCAGGGTGGGGCCGGCATGGCGACCCCGCCAAAGTCATACTAAACCCGGACTTGCCCGCACTTAGATTTTAGGTTAATGCACTTTTCGTTAGATGGTGTCTTGGTAGGATTTAAGATGCTTAGGTAGTCTTTTCGACACCTCCGGCTATTGTTATGTCGTTGTGTTGTCTTGTGCTAGCCACGTGTCACTTTTCTTGCTTTCGTCGATGTGCTTGCATGTTTATTGTGTGTGATAGTATGTTAGGGCGATTTTCGCGGAGAGCGTGCCTATTTACACACTCACAGCAGTGCTTATCATGGGGAGCTCGTAATGATTTCTAACCCTTTGCTTGCGAGTCTTGTTAGCTCCCCCAATTACAAGGCACGACTTATTATTTCACGTTGCATGGTGTGCCCGCTAATACTTGTTTTATGCAGGTCGAGTTATTATTTTCTTTTCTGGATGTATTTAATAGAGTCCTTAGGAAGAGTCTGTATCGGAAATAAGGTACGGGCACGGGTTTCGAGGCGGACGACGCACCGAACCATGTGACCAGGACCAGAGCAACGACTCGTGGCCCGTACCTTAAGTCCAAATCTTATATTTTTGTATAGATCTAGGACCGGGCATGTATATGCGGAGTCCGGCCGCCTTTACTGCTTTTTCTGGATTATGTTGCCGGTCCAGCGGCATTTGGTCTCTTTTATTTATTCTTTTGGAGTGCTTTTCTGCTTTTATTTGCATGACTTGCATGTTTGAATCGTTTTACATTGTTTCTTTCTGTGATCTGGGAAGCGCTTTATTTTGTTTATTTCCTGCTTTAAAGATCCTAATAAAATATTCAAGATAAAATTAAAATTTAGGATTAAAAGATTCAAGATTTTAAAGTCTCGTCTTTATTTTCCTGCATGGCCTTCGGGCAGATTTAAAAACGGGTTGCATTGCATGGCTATCACCCAAGTCATACTTAATAGGGCCTCCACAATACTTTAGGACTCTCTTAGATAATTGCATCATAATTGCATGTCCCGAGGAGAAGTCCGTACTTCTTGATCCGACCGGCCCCAGCATAATCTTAAATATGTGGTTGTCTAGTGCGCTTAGGACGTTAGGAGGCTCCCCGACCCAGACGGGGTATAAGCCCTCTTGTTGGAATGTTTACAGCTTTGTAGCTGAACCTCCCCTTCTTTTCCTTCCTGTGGCATCCTCGCCATTTCGGCGGGTGTGAGCCCCATCTCTTGGAACTCCAGCTTATAGTCATAGGATAGAGTTTCGTTCCTTTGACCTTAGAGCTACCGAGGTCCCCCGTTGGGGTCACAATTCAAGGATTGTTGACCAGGATCTCAAGACGTGTTGGGTCGACTACCTTCACGACCGGGTAGACTTAGGGTCCCAATTGCTTGGAATGATGGGTCTGTGGTACCCTGACTTAGCTACCTCTACCTTTTTAGGAACACTCTTTCCATCCTTTTGACTACCTCTATTGAGCCATTTCATTTCTTTGTCTTCGTTGGCATCATCTCGATGGCCTAACGCCGATGAGCTGCCGCCCGTTTGGGATACTACAATTTGTCCTCTGCCCTTATGGCCCGGATGTGCTTTGACGTGTTGGGGTTCTCCGTTGGGATGATATGGTTATTTCGCAGGTTCCGTATGCCGATGAGTCTGTTACCCTTGTGGGGATAGTGAGAGATCCATTCTCCACCCCGTGGTCTAGCGGAAACTTTGAAAGCTTCAGAACACCCCCCTGTGAAATAACCTCCTTTTGTAGCCCTATGCTAGTTGGCACTACTGAGTAAGCAAACCCCCTTGGATCAAGAGTATTCTCGGGTACACCCCAAGATGTAATTAACTAAGTGGGATGCGTCCCCTTAGGAGCGCTCTTGGCCCCAGAACAGGCACCTACACCTGACTCTCTGGTTATGGGTAGTTTATGTAGGTATTCTTTCGCGGATATCGGTTTAAGGCGCATCGCCCGATGTTATTTGGGCGAACACTCTTAACCTATCTTTGCGAGGTTTACCACACGTAGACTCTCCACGTTTTGTGTTTTTCTCTTGTTTGTCATTTTGTGGTATGTCCCTTTCTATTCGATTCCTCTCCACTTTGAATCACTTATTTGATTCGGGAAGGAGATTTACTCGAATGAGGGAAGTATACAACGATCGACAGGCTGGCGACTCCTTCTAAAATAAAAGAGAGAAAAACGAACGAAAACACCAACCAACACAGATTCACTAATTACATAACATCTCTTGCTCAAATTCCAGTTCTGAAAAGTCTACAAACTCGACAAACTCTACAAAAACTCTACAAACTCTAAAAACTCTTCACAGCTATTTCCTGACCATCTTCAAGCTTTCCCTGGTTAATCAACACTTAAATTTTTATATTAAATCAAAGATAAAAATGAAATATTGCTCACAAACAATTAACACTATGATTACCTTACAAACTACGCCAAATCCATAGAACCGCTACTAAAATATCTCTCGTCGGACGGATCAAATTGAATTGTAGTCACTGCATAATGTCATCAAAACAAGGAAATTAGTTTCATTATATGATTAAAAAGGTAAGTAAGAAACCAGAAAGTAAAGAATACGGTAATGCACAAAGCCACAAACCATAGTTATTGTCGCACCCCAATTTCAACAAACGAACAGTTTCATCAACAGAAGATGATAGTAAATCCTGCAAAAAAATTATATATGCTAATGAGCGAAGCGTCAAAGCCAAATATCTCTATAACGTCGTGATAATTATGTGTCAGTGATGTAAAAAAGCACTTGATAAGATAAGGCGTCACCATTGTGCCATGAAAATCTCACATGGGCGACATCGTTGGCTTCAAATCTACGAGAATCTATCAACAACATCAATAAGACGTCAATCAAGAAGGTAAGAGAGCAGGGCTAAGGTTGAAGAGCACTCCCTATATCTCGAGGAAAATTGTTGTCAAATTATTGTAGGGTTTCACCATTTTTTGTTTTCATTTTCTCACCACACCCCAAGCAGAGAATATCCATCCCTTTTCTCCCTAAACAACATGGAATATAAAAGCACAAATGATAAGAGGAGTTTAATTGTTAATTTTAAGGGTTACAAGATGTGGACCCATTAAGTAATGAGATTTTTGCACCTGGATGACTTGTGTCTATCATAAGGATGATTAAGTTTATTGTTTAAATGAAGATAGTAAGTCCAATAGCATGCTTAAGTTGCAATTTGTTGCTTCAAATCAGGCTCTTTTGGTTCGAGAAAGTTTATTTCAAACACACATTGGCCTAAAAAACTTAGTGAATCAAGCCTATATGATTTTTTACTTGAGTTATATACTATTTTGTTGATTGGCCCCTTACCAAATTTGATCGAAGTATAACCAGTGTTTGAAAAACTAGAGACAATGGGCCAAAGCATAAGGTAACATTGTGTGAGTGTGTGCGTGTAGGTGAACCAAAGTTGCAATACCCCCAAATAAGTGAAATAAATATAAATATCCCATATTTGGGATTATTTAATAATGAGAGAGAAATAACTTTTTTTTACACACATGCTTATAGAAAGCTTCAGATAGACTAACCTATTTCAAAGGATAAATTGCCTCATCTACAATTTCGCTTTCTACGAATTAATCCTAATATTTGATGGAAATATTCTATTTCTAACGGAATACAATATCTTCGATCAAATTCAATGGAACAAAGATGGTAGCTCCCAAAACTTTTTCATACCATTCTTGGCTAATCTTTTTACATAAAAAGTCTTCCTACCATTACATAATAAGGCAAAAACTTCAATCAGACTAACACGTTACAAAAAGAAAATTGAGATTAGGCTAAACTTTACATTAAAGAATATAGAATCTTTCATTTCCAATCTTAAATCATTTCTATTCCTAAGGCGGTTCACTTTGGTACGCCCCGAGACAGCTTTATTTATGCCATAGTGGAATTCATTTCCACGTCTAATAGCTCAAGAATAAATGAATAGCTTTAATGGATTCCAGTTTTACCAACAAATATCACAACTGACAAAAGAACATGTCTTATCATCTCTGAAAAAAAACTTAAGATTTAACTGTCACGTGAAACCACATTCATTTGCAGCAGATTCATAAAATTTTCAAATCAGGGGAGTTATTTTGATTCCAAAGCCACTTATTTCCTGCTGCTATGTCATTTGTTGGGGTAAAATCATAATTAGCGTGTTTGACAAACTGTGCCGTGTATAAAGATCAAAGCTAACTATTCTTACATCTCACAAGACCATTCTCCTCCAAATTTGCATCATCATTACTAAAATCCAGAGAGGGGAGAGAGGGAAATATACCAATTCAAACAAGGTAGATTGAATGGTATGTATATGAATCTTCAAAAGAAAAAAAAAGCTAAAAAGTGCAACTAAACAGAAATCATGGAGGTGAGAGAGAGAAACAGTCCTCTCACCAATTTTGGGAGTTGTTGAATCTCTCACAAGCCCCTAAAATGACTTTCGTAGATCTAGTAATAGCTAAATAGGGACACCCATCTCAATTATATAATCACTCATGAAATAAGATGAATTTGCTCTAGTTCCACATTATGCCATTGAGACTGCTGGCAAGTATCTAAATCTTTAAAAAAAACAATGCCAAACAAAACCCCAAGCATTATAAACCTGAGCAATATATTTAGAAATGATAAGTCATTTCCTGCATGATAAGCCTGAGCAATATGGTCTTTAAATGTCACATATGTAATTGTTTATGATAAAATATGAGTCACCATTAACTGCAAATATGTAATTGTTTATCATCCAACCATAGTCAAGCCTTCTATGTTTTACTATAGAGTTTGGTGTAGGTCTCAGCCGACCTGCTATTCAATAATGACCTTATAATTTCTAAATCTATATTGATTCATCTAGCCATATCCAAAGAGTACAATGTGTCTTAAACAACAAAATATGTTGGTAAGCAATAAAATACCTAAGCAAACTTTATCACAACTCAATTGCATCATCTGGACTATATAAGTAATTTGTTCTAAAATATACTAACTGTCACTCTATAAAATTATGTCAACTTGTAAGAAAGACAGTGCTTGTTAAGTACCACATACCATATTTTCCGGAGCTCAGGCAGAGCACAACAAACCACTTATCAACAAAATTCTGCCACCCTAAATTATTAATGGCATCAAGTGCAGTGCTAAGTATTCTCAGAATAATATCCATACATGCTGAAAATGTAAAACAATAAAATATATCAAAAATGTACTTCAGAAAAGATGATTAGTACAAACAAAAGCTTTGACAGCTTAATGAAAGTTGCTAACTGTTAGCACTTCAATAAGACCGCTGACTGTAAGCTAACCTCTAAAGTTCAATATTTACATTCAGAAGACAAGAATCCATATAGAAAAATAGAAGACAAGATAGGAAAATAGAACGATGCACAATTTGCTTTGCTTCTTAAACTCCAAACAAAGCAAAACATAACTCATACTCAGAGGCACCCTCAATCTCCCATAAAGCCATGAAGTGTAGAAAATATCATATGGCTAAGAATGACTTTGATCTTGCTCAAAAAAATTAAATAAACCTAGGTTTCACTCAAAAAAATTAAATAAACGTAAAAAAAATTCTGAAAATTTAAGCTAAGATGCATACCTGAAGATAAATATGAAATATTAACGAAAATATGCTCAAAGAAGACAGACTCGGTGGCCTTACAAGCAACCGAGCAAAAATATCGAGCAACCAAGCACCGAATCCAGAATACCGAGACTTCGACTCAAATTCCGACTCGCCGAAGACAAATAAACTTTATTAAGGATAAATAGAAGTAGAGATTAGAGAACAAACACAAACAATCAACCCTAAGCTCTCACTGAGAGAAAGCTTTTCGCGATTTTGAGACAAGAAGAAGGATGGTTCTCGCCGAGAGCAGCTTTCGCTTTTTTGAGAGAAGGAGGGTTCTCACCGAGACGAGCTTTCGCGTTTTTGAGCGAGGGAAGAGCAGCCGAAACCCTACAGCGGCATGCGACTGCTAGAGGGGAAAGGGAAAAGGGCGAACTGCGAAGCGACGAAGGGAAAAGTGGGGATTAGGGCTATACAGTTGTTGATATTAATATATATAAATAATATATATAATATATTATATTAATTATATACCTTATATTAGATAACTATATATTACTATTAATAGTAGTATATAAATATATTATTATTAATAATTTATTGTATATTATTATTTAGAGAATATAATTTTTAAAATATGCCAAATAATTTGAGTATATAATTATTTTTAAAATATTATAAATTATATATATATATATATATATATATATATATATATATATATATATATATATATATATATTAAATTATTTTATATTTCGAACAATAACGAACCGAACACGAACGAACGCAGCACTGTTCGTGTTTGGTTCGTTTAACAAACCGAACGAAAAAAAGTGTTCGTGTTCGTCTCGTTTGCTTATCGAATGAACCGAACACGAACTGTTCGCGAACAACGAGCGTTTTTGACAGCCCTACTTTAAATGATATTTTATATGAACATGAATGAAACGAGCAATAAATTTTTCAAAGTTATTTAATTAGCAACCTATTTGCAAATGTGTTCAGTTTTGTTGAAATAGTTAATCAAATTTTCATGAACAAGCTAGGCTATAATCGAGTCGAGTATTAATTTGTTTCAAGTTTGATTTATTCACGACGTCATTTTTTCCTGTGCGTCGTCCGCACATACGGACGCCAATGGCGGGGCGCCACTTGTAAAGTGGGCCCCACCTCCATACCCTCTACCAATCAAAGTGTATGGAGGCGGGGCCCACTTTACAAGTGGTGCCCCGTCATTGGCATCCGTATGTGCGGACGACGCACAAGAAAAAAACTCATTCGCGACAATATCACTTATCATGGATCTTGCACAAGTGCAAAAATAGAAGGTTTTTTTTTTCTTTTTCCTTTGGGAGCCCTCAAGTTGTTCTGATTTTAGAATAGATTGGAATTATTCTTTCATTTGAAAATAATAAATAAATCTCAAGAACATTTCGAACAAACATTAGTGTGGATGTGTGATTTGAAAATATGTTCAAATATTTTCGGCACATTTAATAATTTTTTAGAGTTTTAAACTAATGATAACCATTTGGCATGCCAACTATATTTATTAATTAAAATTTATTCTAGGATTTAATTATTATAGATACACTTATAAATTTAGCACATTAGTTATCAATAGGATTGATTAAATCCTAAAAAAAAAGATTACAATTGGCCTAATATTTAAGCAACTAAAATAGAAATAAGAAATATTTTACATAGATACCCTAAAATTCTATAAATTCACATATATAACACCTGGAGTTTTATATTTACATTTATCACACTTTTTTGTCATCAAGATATGCATGAGAATGTGTATTTTTCTGTTTTAAAAGTAAATGATAGCGATTCTTTTTGATGTGATATTAAAAATTTAAGTAGCATACACATTGTTGTGAAAATTTAGGACGAACAATATGCAAATCCAGTAGATGAACACAGATAAACATATCCATTTATTGTTATGAAATTTTAGGGCAGGTAACAACACAAATACATAAGAAAAACACATAGATTTAATGAGGTTTGGCAAAGATGCCTACGTCCTCGAGAGCAGAGCGACGAATTTCTCACTATTTTAGAGGAGCTTATACAGTTACATACCCATAGGGTTACACATGTATTTATAGATAAAACTCATATATAAATTACAAAAAACGCCCTAGCCCCCCAACTCACTAATCCATGAGACACACCTCTTCACTCCAAGAGACACTCCTTTTCATTTCAGGAGACGCACATTTTCTTTTCAAGAGACTCCAACTTTCGGTATATGAGCCATACCTAACACACATAAATATGAAAATTTAAATATTAGATATATAAAAACATATGAATTTTAAGGTAAGTAATGCCTCAGTCATCTTGCTTGCTATTTCCACATCCCAACCATAATTTGCTTCTCAAAGCTCTATGAATATTCTGTTGAGATTACAAAATGCGATCATCACTTGTCAAATTTTTTTAAAAAATTAGAATTGTCAACCTTAAAGCTCCTCTTACAAAATTGATGGTGGTATGATTGATGGGTCCCTCTAGAGGTTGACACATGTCTATATGTAGTACCCATTCTCAGCCATGGTGGAATGATAGATATTTAGTTTTTTTATCCTCTCAGATGCTTGAGGGGAGTCTGCACTTCAGTGTAGAGTGAAGAAAGTTAACCTTTAGAGAAGTTCATGTATGACTTGTAAATGGGATCACCATTTGTTTAATTAATGTGGATTATTCATACTCTAAAACTTTTATGAAGATATTCATTAGTATTTTGTTGAATCCTAAAATATCTTTTGAGTCATACTCAAGGAATAAAGGGTTGATCGGATGAGAGGAATAAGGAGAAATTTGAGAATGAAAAGAAATAGTAAGTCACAAGTAATGGTAATTCTCCCAAAATCGATTCAGTAGTCCTCTTTGTGAAAATGACTCCCTATTTATATGGTATAGGGGGTTTTTAGTAAATTACATGATTGCCTTTCAATTAATGGGAACATTACAATGAATTTATGAGTCATTACATCTTTACATATTCGTAACAACTTTGACATCCTTTGACATTGGTAACCGCTGCTGGTGTTGTTTCGTACCTATTTATATGTTATAGAGAATGTCTAGTAAATTACATGATTGTCCTCACCTAATGAGAACATCACAATGAATTTATGAGCTATTACACGTTTACATATTCATAACGACTTTGTCATCTTTTGATATTAGTAACCACTGTTGGCATCCTTCCATGCCTATTTATATGTTATAGAGAATGTCTAGTAAATTACATGATTGTCTCACACCTAATGAGAACATCACAATGAATTTATGACTCTTTCCACGTTTACATATTCATAACGAATTTGTCATCTTTTGACATTAGTAACCACTGTTGGCATCGTTCCATACCTATTTATATGTTATAGGGGGTCCTAGTAAATTACATGATTGTCTTTCACTTGAGAAAGTCACAATCAATTTATGAGCCATTTCACCTTTATATATTTGTAATATGTTGACATATTTTGACATTGGTAACCGCTGCTGGCGTCATTCCATATTTGCAAGAGTCACCGACACAATTTCATATTCATAATTGTTTGATTTGTTTGTATGACCTTCGTTCAGTCCGCCAAAGTCATTCGACCGACCAACAGATCTTCGGTCAAGTTTTAGGAGGGAATCCATCGTGAAGACTCATTGTCCTCATGAAGGGTTATTCCATCAGTAAATGATGCATTATCGTAATCTGACGAATATCCTTTCTTTAGCAGATAAATCTTCATAGAAGTTCAGGGCGAGAGTTCCGCTAAGCGATTGATGACCTTGTGAATGCCTTTGCATCGGTTAAGTTTTCGTTTGTCATGGTGCGTGGCGTTCCTTGGTTTGGATGATCTTTCATTCAGTCGACCCATAATTTGACCGACTGAATTGATGTTTGGTAGCTTGATCCTTTGTAGCTTTCCTTGTGTGATCTGTTGAAGCTCCTCAAGCTTCTTGCAGTCACATTTTCAATATATATATGTCTAGTTTTTCAATTCTTTTACTTCATTGAAAGTGACAACTGCCATAAGAATAAGATAATTAAAAGAAATCATTGCTTATTTCATGAGTAATAAGTACCGCAAATAATTGTACTTAGATTTTTGTACCATTTTTTCCAATAAATAGGGCGCGATCAATGCTTCCCTTTTTTATTTCAGGAATTATTTTGCCCTTCAGTTGTTTGTAGTAGAGGTCAAGGATGTCGGGTGCTTAAAAACTTGTGAAGGAGGACGCACTGTTGAGGCCATTCGAGCTTCTTGCTTGTAAGATTAGCCCCTTAGGGAAAAAGAAGAAGAGACAACTGAAAAGTTATAGATTAGCTCCAAAGAAGAAAACGATTGAAAAGGGTCGACAGACTGAGAATAAGCTGGGAGATGAGAAGAGGACAACTTACACCAAAGGGCCGGTCGAAGAGACCAGGCTTGAGGGGTCCAATTTGATGAAGTAGGTGGTGGCTAAGAAGTAGAGGGTAGAGGAGATTGCAGAACGACCCAGTTGAAAAATATTTTTTATTATAATTAAATTTTTAATTTTTTTGTTAAATTTCAAAATATTTAATTATTGTGTAATAGCGATTCTCATGTTGTCTGCATTTAGGATATCAATGTATGAATGTGAGACGTTTTGAATCCCTTTTGTACCCTATACATATGATCAAGCGGAAACTCTGTGAATACTTTCACTTTTCACTTCTTCCTCCATTGGGTTGGTTCTTCTTAGAAGTTCATGGCTTCCAAGCATCTCCTCAGATTTTTTGTTTGGTGAGATTGACTGAGCGATCTATCTTGACAGATTTCGATTTTGAGTTGCTCGATGATTCTTATATGTACAACACAAGCGTCATGTTGTAATTGGTTGACACAGAGGTCTGCGCTACCGACTATCTGGGGGAGGACCTCTTTTTCTATCGAGAACAATTCTCGTGGAGACTTTAGTTGCCTCTTTGTATAGAGTTTTAGATTATGAATCACTAAGTTGTGATTCCCGCCCATATTAAGCCAAATTCCATTGTCGGTCATGCCATATGTGATTTACATGAGCATGATGGAAATCTCCTGGTCCTGAGATTTAAGCTCCCACATGTTCTCATTCAACTTGGAGCCGGATGGATATATTGTCTTTGACTCATCTCAGAAGTTTCACCTGATCGACTTAGAGAACAAGATAAAATACTAGAAGCTTCGGTTCTGGAGAGACAGTTGAGAGGATTAGGGCATTGCTACCGAACCAATCGGAGGCCCATACAAGAAATAGAAGGGGTTTCCGCCTCGAGTTAAATCACCTGAATGATTGTTCTGGGCAAACAATTGTCGGTGGTTTAGTATGCTTGGACTGTCGAACCCGATCAAAGACATATTTAGATATTAGAACCGGTCTAAACTTTTCATTTTTTTATGCATGCATGGCACTTATATTTTTAATATCACATAAAAAAAATCTTATTATAACTTACAATTTTAAGGTGAAAAATACACACTCATGCAGATGACTTATCTGGTCTGTATGTTAAAAAAAAATCTTTAAATAATATTTAGACCGATTCTTTGTTAAGTCTTGCTTGAATTTTTTCTCTAAAAAATATAAAAAATCCCCTACCAACAATAACAAACTGATGATTTCTATTTTGGTTTCAAGAACTATTTCTAATTATCCTTATTAATTTTCCCCTAAAAAATTGAAAACTTGAATGAATGTCGGAGCGAGCACCCCAACTCACAAAATAAATATCCTCAACTGGGAAAAATTTTTTGCTCAGCTGTTCCCAAAAAATAATGCAACATACCGGAAGAACATAGTTGATCGGTCAATTGGGCCAGTGGCGGCTGCTCAGACGAGCTGACGAAATGGGTCAATCGAATCAATTGATCGTGATGAAGTGAGAATGTCTATTTTGTTTATCTTGTAGTATTATAGATAGTTTTGTTATTTTCAAGATTGTTTTGCTAAGATTTGTTATGGATGCTAAATTTTTTTGATCCATAAACCAGTTATGTGTTGTTTTAAGGGCTAATTGGCATATATCATAGACATGAATTAAACCACAATTAGGGGCATTTACATACATATCACCAAATTTTTAAGTATTTGCCTGTCAATCTTAGTATTTATCTAAAACAAGAAGCAAGTATTTTTTTCTCTAATTTGCAATTTTTTCTTATGCTTGTAAAAATGACAGGAAACATGCTTCTTTGATGTGCGAAGGTCATATCCACATTTGGATCAAGTAGAGAAGAGAGTATTAGTAGAAGATCAAAAAGCCATTCTACACTTGTCCAATATGATTCATATGAGCAACAGTTTGGTGGAATACAAGCGCGAAGGAGACAATCCTTTCATGTTTCTCAGCACCAAAAACCTCATGTTATTGAGGAAATTTGGCAAGTTAGTGTGCATACTTTTCTTTTGGACAAGTTCTTACATGATTTATTTATTTTCAGCCAGTCTTTTAATTTAATAATTAGGTTTATCTTTTAGTTGTAATCTAATTTGAAACCGAACAAGGTGATACAGCGAGGTGTAGGCGGTGCACCATTTATTTGACATTTATTAGATGGTACACAGGTGCACATTGAAGCAAATGACAATGGTGTACCATGTAACGACATAGAGTGGAGATTTGCTGTTGAAGCCAATATCATTTCATAATTAGTGCAACAAGGGTATGATGCCCTTTAAGAAAAAAAAAATGCTAGCTAAAGTAGAAAGTAATGTAATTTCGTTTTATTTTAGATCAATACTTTTTACTACTTTTATAAATCCTTCAATTATTTGCACATGCTTGATGTATTTGTAGTCCAAATTTGAAATTCATGAATATGTTCGATGATGAGAACTTCAATCACTTGGAGTGAAATAACATAATCATAGATTTATGTTGGAGGCACATCACTAGAATAATAGGCCGATTGAATAAATTTTAGACCGTCCTTGAAGGAGTTAATGCAGCATAGTGGTATCAACTGGGGACCTAGTGGTCACACCAAGATAATTAGAGTAGCACTATTTAGATGCTTAATATTATTAAATATATGTGAATTATATAATTGTTTATTAGTGTGAGAGCAACAAAAAAATATGTATACTTGTCATCATATAATGGGTAGAATTTACATAAGAATTTTTAATTGATACTTAACTAATTTATACTTTACTATGTGATGTAGTCTATATAAGACATTATAAATGTGGAGAATCGGTCGATTGCATTATAAAATTAGAAATAGTAGAAACAAGCGGAAGATATCAATGTGGAAAGTTTAATTTTTACATTCATAACACTAGGGCTGTCAAAAAAGCTTGTGGTTCGCGAACAGTTCGTGCTCGGTTCGTCAAGGAGTTTGCGTTCGATTCTTTCGATAAGTAAACAAGACGAACACGAACACGAACAATTTTTTTTTGTTTGGTTAGTTAAACGAACCAAACACGAACAGTGATGCGTTCGTTCGTTTCGAAATATAAAATAATTTAAAATAATTATATATATATATATATGTAATTTATGATATTTTAAAAAATTAAATTTTATAAATTATAATATATAATAAATTAATAATAATAATATATTAATATACTATATTAGTAATATACTATTATAGATATTATATATTTATATAATACAAGTTATAAAATTAATATAATATATTATTTATATATATTAATAATAGAGCTATCAAACTGACTTTTTGTTCGCGGACAGCTCATGTTCGACTCGTTCGTTAAGAAACGAACACGAACAGTGACTTCACGAACAATTTCGAACACGAGTTTATTCCAAACAAACTAAATTTTAAACGAACTGAACACAAACACAGGCTCTGTTAGTTCGTGTTCGGTTCGTTTACATGCCAACATAACACCTACCAGTGCATGAAAATGTGCGTTGTATGTAATTTTTTAAATGTTGAAGTGGTGATATTTATTATGTGAAAATTACATGTGTTACATATGTAAACACATAAGAACTATGTGGTGTGTATGTAAATTATTTATGTTACGCGCTTATATTTGTAAAGAAAATTTAGAACATTTTTCTATTTAAAAAAAAAATTATGTAGTTTTCTACCCCCATTTAAAAAATAATAATAATAAAAGAAAAATCTAACATCCTCTATTTTGTCCATGTGACTCGTGGCCTTCGTTAATCTTCGCTGCTGAATTTTAAGCTTGACTAAGCATTTCTCATTAAATTAAGTTGACATAATTTGTATTAGGATATTCCCATTAAAACTAGATTAGTAGCAAAAAAAATATTGGCTCATTTGACGTTTTGACGCTGAAAATTTTGGTCAAATTAATTAAAAATAATCAAGTTGCTTGTCTACGCTGCAATTTGCACAGAAGTTTCATAGGAAATTCATCAATAGCAAGAAACGATGGTTTTAAGTGAGAAAATAGTATTTTAAAATAGGTCGGTTTTTGACATAAATGATCCCCACTAATTAGTTACCTTTTATTCAGGTTTAAAAACTGAGCTGATTCGAGTCGCATCCTCGGCCTGGTGGTAGAGCATCTGCTCGTCAGTGTAAGTCCCCTCAGGTCGGGGGTTCGAATCCCTACCAGGTGAGTTGTACGCTATATAGATATTGTACTCGAATTAGTTGGTTCACAGGACCTAACTGAATTGCAAGCTTAAAAGATTGGTTGGCTGTTTCGCCTGTCAACCAACACTAAGCTCATTCCGAATTAAGTGAATTCAGGCCAAAATTATATGAAAATTTATACTCATGTATCTCTAGAAAAAAATAAAATTTCAAGATATCCTGATATGATTAGGCTATAAATAATTAGTCTCTAATGAGATTAGGCTATATTTGAAGAAATTCCATTGCACAAATGTCAAAATAAATCTAATAAGTTTAAAGCACATTTTGATATAATTTATACCAAGGATAATCTTATATAATTTTTTCTTGCATCTTTATTTATGTAGACGAGTATATACCGACACATAAAAAGATTAAAGGTTAATCGATATCAAAATAAATTTTTTTTTAAAATAAAATCAAAGTAAACAAGCCATGCTTGTGATAAGATTTGAGCAAGAATGATTGGATGAGTCGCAAGCGACATACTTTATGATTTATCATTCAATATTAAAAAGAAAAACAATGATCAAATGAGAACAAAATGAAATAAACATAATCAATACATATTAGATGTTGGATTGTCCACAAACTCACACCATCTAAACAAATGTAGCTAAAGAAAGAAGAGCGAAAGGAATAAAGAGACAGAAAGAGAGTTGAAGAAACAAGCATACAAAAGTCTCCTTCACCAATTCAAGTAAAAGAGGAGGAGGTATTAGAATAGCCTCTTCCAAAGAAGCAAACAAATATCTTAAATTATTAGGTCTCCCACGCCCACTAGGAGAATAATTTGATTTAATTGAGATTTTAACTTGGCTAGAGTAGATATGCCACAAGACTAGAGAACTCCTAGTGCTCCATCATCTTCTTTAGCATATGAGCTTGAACATGTAATTTGGTCACAATTTCTACTAGAAGAAAAGAAGAGGTCCCTGTTTACTTACTTTATTTTGTGGTGATGAAAGAAAATACTACATCATAGAAACTGAAGTATATGAAGTCCATATAGTTATGTGAAGATATAAAAACACTGCATGTTTAACTATCTCTATCAAAGTTATTTTAGACTAGAGTGATGAGAAACCTCATTTTTAACTCTACTGTGAATTGTTGAGATCAAGCTGATGACTCTGAGTCTTTAAAAAGAACCAAGAGAACTCTTATGTATGAGAAAATTAGAAGGATAAAAAGGGAACATATTACATTGATTCATGATATGACTAAGTTTTTATAAATGTCGATTAACTCAGCAACAAAACAGCTAAATGTTTGTATGACTCTTAAGAAAGAAATGATCAAAACTTTAATATCACATCACAAATAGCACTATTAATACCTTGTAGAATGTGAAATAAATATACTCACACATAGGCTTAATGTACCAAAGTGCTACTTATGTAAATACAAAAATTAAGTTGTGATAGTAACAAGAACAGTAACAAATATTTATCGCACTAAGTGGAGTCAACTACATGAATCTTTTTTCTCAATTGTGTCATATTAAGTTTAATATTCTCATCTAATTCTAATAAATTAAAATCATTTTTATACAATATGCCCAAGTATTTTTAGTCTACCTTTACCTTAATTTCTTAACGTAGGTCGTTTCTAAATATATACTATCCTAACTAAGTCATTAGATGGTCGACATTTAATGTGACCAAACCATCTAAGAAGACACTGTATAATATTATCTTCCACCGGGACAAGATAAAATATAATAATTATATGTTGAGTATGTCATTTTGCATTTAAAAAAGGCATATAAATGTGTAGCACACAATTCTTATGTATTCACATGTCTCAAACCTAAACGTTCGTATTTTATGTAGTAAGTATGCCAATTTAACATTAAAATTTCAGTGTTAGATATGGAAAAATCTAAAAGATGAGCATTAAGTATGTGGCAATGGGATACATAATGAAAAACATACAAAATTGATCAAAATTTCAAATTTCTCCAAAACACAATGTCAAAATACAAAAGAGAAAAAATTGCTAATGATTCAAATTAAATAAAAAAAATAGTGGAAGATTGGATTCACGATTACATTCAATTTGACTTTAAGAACTTGAGAAATGGTTGAGTCTAGCAGAAATGTGATCCACAGAGAGATTGGCGGGTTTCAGAGCTCAAACACGCTCAGGAGTATGAAATGAAGAATTTTAGCGTCAGTTCACTAACAAGGACCAGTTCCAACTGCTTTGCTTTCAAATAACAAGAGACTGTCGGTTATTAATAATCTAATAACTGATGGATATAAATGTCAGTTAATATCAAATACTTGTTTGTTTTTAATCTAGGATAATCGAAGTGTTGACTTTCTGACAACTTTAGGTCGTCGGCTTATAATTTGCTATGAACCGACTAATTAAACCATGGTGATTACTTATTGACCATTGGAAACGTGATATAGTAGAAACTTACGTCAAAAATCTGTAGCTTTATTTTGTCATTGTTAAGCCTTTGAAAAATTAATTTAAAATTTTCGACGCTAAATAAATTGTTGGTTTTTCGATTAGTTTTAACAGTTTTTTTTTATAGTGTATTGACTTCAAGTAATATAAAACTACTATAATGAAATTAACATCATCAGTTTCCCTCCAATTCATAAGAACTCTTCATCCTGAGGTTGATAAGTTGAATTTGGCTGTCATATACAGTGGGTGGTAATGATATATATCAATTAGATTAAAAAAATGTGAAATATTCATATTACTATGTAGCACCAACACATATGCATTATCATTAATGCTTTTGGCTACAAAGGGCCAATACTTTTAGGGATAATTTGGAGTAAGTTCCTACTGAAAATTATTATTTTAATAATCTGATCATGACCAAATCACCAGCACGAAATAGCTTCTATCATTTGTGCTGATTAGCCCGCTTTTTATAGTCTAAGGGTCTGTTTGGGGCAGCTGCAGCTTATCCAACTTATCCTTTATCCCGATAAACTACTGATCAGCAGCTGATTCGGATAAGCTGTCTGACTGTTTGATTTGTGCGTATGGAAAATAACTGATTCTGGATAAATGACCATTTTGCCCTTGTTTTGAATAACCTGTTTAGCTGTTTGATTTGTGTGTTTCGAAAATAGTTGATTTGCAGGTTTTTTGAGTAATTGAACAATCTAACTACAAAATGGTGAATACATCATCACTATAGTAAATAATAACTACAAAAGCAACGCAAAATAGACAAGCTAGAGTCGTCTCTTGAAAGCAATTATTGTGCAAAATACCATTGAACTGCTTAGCTACTATTTTATTATATTGCCAACTTAATTTTTCTTTCAAAAATAAAAGTGCTTCAAAAAATTTACGATTTTATAGTGACATCCTAAATAATTTAACACATAGAATGCCTATTTTGGTATCTTAAGAGATGATAGCTTGATTTGACAACATCTTAAACTAAAATTTCATGAATGATCATTACATCCTAACACAATAACATTTAGAAATTAATCAAAACTGATGGACATCTCATAATTTTATTCATTAATTCTATAGGTTAAAAAGGATGAATGCACAATAATTGCAAAACAAATATACGAAAAGTGCAATTTTTGGCTGGAATCAGGTTCAATTTTATTTTTATTGACATAGCCAAGAAGAAGGTATTCATAAGGCTTGTGATGAATCAAGCCCAATTCACAAAGAAGAGAACCATCATGTTTATCTTCAACCAGTAAAAAGTTCTGATATCGGTCACTCCCAAGTCAGAATAATTCTTTTTCAATGAACAAACGAAGCTTCCCTCGATTCGTCATCCATAATACAATGAGAGCCCGCTCTATATGAACAAGCATATAAAAACAACTGTTGCGGGGTAATATGTATCTCTGATTAAGGAATTCAGCATCCGCATCATTAGAAGTATTATTACAAATTAGTTTATTAAAAAGAGGAACAAGTTTCATTCCACTGGACTCCACATGAAGCAAACCTTCCTCTTACACATCTTCAGTGTTCCCTTCCATTTGTATGGATATCTGGTAAAGAGATGCTTGCCATAGTCTTCCCAACTCTATAAATTTCAGCTCTGCCTCTAGCCCTCTTTCGTCAAAACTGAATTTCTCATCTTTAACTAGATTAGGAAGAAAAACAAGAAGCTCAGTTGCAGCAAGTAATGCCTCGTGAGCCTCGAGCAAAAAAAGCCGAACTTCCTGATGACGTCGCTCCTCAAATTGGGTATTCAAACGTGAACTATTTCTCATTGAGGTCATGGTGCCTCCTCCGCTTCCTCTTCTTCTTCATGAGCGCAGAGGAATGGTTTGCTGCTGTGTTTTCCATTCTCCCTTGTCCCGAAGAAGGAATGCCGAAGGTGAAGAACAGTGCGCTGGTTTGGAAAGGCTGAAGAAGAACCTGGAAAAATGAAGAAGAAGGACAACCTGGAAGTTGCCGAAGAAGATGGAGGAGCGCCTAGCGGAGGACACGAGTGAAAAGGAAGGAAGATTCGAAGGAGGGCACAAAACAAGCAATCAAGGGCATAGTAGTAAAAGAGGTGAACGAAACACCGGCTGATGACGACATTTTCAAAAACACTACCGTTGTTCTTTGCTGCCCCACACAGGCTCTAAGTTACGGAAAAAACTTGCGTACGTCAACCGTCACGTAAGCAGTCACATACGGTTGAGGTTACTGCAGGGTATATCTCGCGTAAGCATCAGTGTAACTCTCGCAGTAACCTCAGCTGTATTAGCACGTCTCACGTAACACTATCGATGAATGAAACGAGGCGTGAAACTTATTTGTAGGTTACGAGGAGGGTTACGAGGAGTTATAAGGAGTTACGCGAGGATTCTGAGGAGATATAACCCCGATGTATCTTAACCGTACGCAGCTTCTGCGTACGGTTGATTTACTCAAGTTTTTTCCCTAAGTTACATGTTAAGAGTGGATTTTACCTCTAATCGATTTTGCCCAAAATTATCAATTTTTTTGGTAGCCTGACAACAACTATCATTTTAGGAAAATGGTAACATTGCTGATGTGATTTGGAGTTTTAATATCAATAAAGTTAAAATGGCTCTTTCCTGTGGAACGGTCAACAAATAGTTAAAATCATATTCAACTTGTCAATTGGAGCAAATATTACATCTGACTCTGCGTCCGGACTCTAGACGCACATTATTTTTTAAAAAAATAAAAAAATTAAAAATTGGACCGCTGAGCGGATGGAATATTTTACCTGCCCATTGACGCTACTTTGAAAATATGGCAGTCATCCTTCAAACGCTGAAATAAAACAACAGCCAGAAGCCGATCAATAACAGAAATAGTTCGTAGTTGAGACCTTCAAAATCAAACATAATGCAGATTAATAACTGAAATAAATCGTAGTTGTTAGAAGTAAATACATACAGCTCAATTCCTCTGTATTTGCACATCTAATATACATGCATGCCGTCTTATCAATTCATGACAAAGTGTATATCACATTTGAAAATTTTAAATGTCGATATTTTTGAGGTGATATAAAAGATTTCCGTGGCATAAATGTAAGAAAATAAAATTTATATGTTAGATTTATAAAAGATAGGATTTAAGTGGTTTGCGTGTAAATGCCTTTTTTTAAAAAAGAATTTGATGGAGCGGGCCTTTCAGTTAGGGCTGTCAAAAAAGCTCGTTGTTCGTGAACAGTTCGTGTTCGGTTCGCCAAAAAGTTCGTGTTTGATTCGTTCGATAAGCAAACGAGACGAACACAAACAATTTTTTCGTTCGGTTTGTTAAACGAACCAAACACGAACAGATGATGTGTTCGTCCGTGTTCGGTTCGTTATTGTTCGAAATATAAAATAATTTAAAATAATTATATATAAAAAATTTATGATATTTCAAAAATAATTATATATTATAAAAATTTATCATAATTTAAATAATTAAATTTCTATAAATTATAATATATGATAAATTATTAATAACAATAATAATATTATAGTATTAATTATATTAATATAAATATTATAATATTATAATTAATATACTATACTATATATTAAAATAAAATCCTAATCAAAACCCTAAACACCTTATTCGGTTTGCTTCATTTTGAGAAAGTATGGGTTACCTGATGTGTACGGAATACCTGATCAATTTGCTTCATTTTGAGGAATTATCCTATCAAAGCTAGGGCTGTCAAAAAAGCTCGTTGTTCGCGAACAGTTCTTATTCGGTTCACCAGGAAGTTCGTGTTCGTTCGATAAGCAAACGAACCAAACACGAACAGTGATGTGTTCGAACATTTCAAACAGGAGCACTACCTCTATTCGTTCGTGTTCGATTCGTTTACACCCCTACTTCCAGTACATAGAATGCTATAAACCTATTTTAGTAAATGATTCATTAAAGATAGATTTAAGATTATCCAATAGAGACATCATCTAGGAAAATGCACTTGGAATGGGAAGAGAGAGAGAGAGAGAGAGCGCCAAATGTAAGTTTCAGAGGCGTCACATATATAGAATACTACAAACCTATTTTAGTAAATAATTTATTAATGATGGATTAAAGATCATCCAATAGAGACATCGTCTAGGAAACTGCCCTTGGAATGGGAAGAGAGAGAGAGAGAGAGAGAGAGAGAGAGAGAGAGAGAGAGAAATGTCAGTTTGAGGGAAAATTATTCCATATAGACAAAGTACGCAGCGCTGCGTACGGAATCCGCAAATAACAACTGAATAACCAGTAAATAACCCATAATAACTCTGTGAATAACATTAAAATGGAACTGTGAGGGTTATTCACAGGTTATTAGGAAGTTATTGTAACGTTATTTGAGTAAAAACCTCTCAATAACCTCACAGTACTTCGAATAATAGATAAAAAATATAAAAGTGAAACCGCGGAGGTTATTGGGGCATTATAAGGAAATTATTCGCTGGTTATTCAGAATAATACCACAATAACCTCCTAATAACCTCCCGATAATCCTGAAATACACGATCTCGAAGGTTATTCGCTGGTTATTCGGTGGTTATTAGCGGATTCCGTACGCAGCGCTACGTACATTGTCCGTATGGAATAATTTTCCCAATTTGAGAGGCGTCACATATGTAGAATGCTAAAAACCCTATTTTAGTAAATGATTTATTAATGATGGGTTCCAACAGAGACATTATATAGTAAAATGCACTTAGAATAGGAAGAGAGAGAGAGAGAGAGAGAGAGAGAGAGAGAGACCCAAAAGTAAATTAGAGTTGCATCTTACTTGGCTTGTAGTATTGCTCGTATAGTCACTTTCTTTTGTATATCTCCTCTAGATCATCTGATGCATCACAACTGTTGTGCAAAATCGACGGCGAGAAAGCAAAAATTTGGAACGAGAAAAATTCACACGAGAAAAGAAACACACAAATTTACGTAGTTCAACAATTTGCCTACGTCCACGGAGTTGCAGAGGATTTTACTATTTGAGAAATATACATCGTCGAACACTTCGACGTGCAAGAGGAATCACACACTTTCTCACTCTCTCTTCTTCTCTCTCTACACCGAGATACACACCGAAGAAGATGAAAAACGGAGGAAGTTTCTGCTTAAATTACGTACAATATTTCTCTTATGCCACAAGCCAAGAAAAAGAAGTCAAGGGAGAACAATCTTCTTCTTCTTCCTTCTTTCGCAAGGAACTACTTGCACTTCTCTTTTTGTCCCCCGTTTAAGCAATAAGCGGGATTTCCCCTTTTCATTGCAAAATCAGGAGGCGGGAACAGTTCCCCATTCGCGAAGTGTAGGCGGGAGTAGGAGTGGCTTCGATTTGCGAAATGCAAAGCGAAGCTTCGCTTTGCGAAAGAGAGGCGAGCGTCGCGATTGTTCGCGACTTGGGAGCGGGAGTAGGAGGAGAAAAACGGGGGACCGGGCTCCACACCTCTAACAAATCTCCCACTTGGTGATCGGTACACAAACTACAACGTCTTCTTCCTCAGACTGATATCCTCCACCTCTGCAACTTAAATCCCTTGTCTTTATAGCAAAAAACCAACTGAAGTTGCGCACAATTTCAGTTTCTCAAGAGTAACACCCTTAGTCAACATATCAGTAGGGTCAACATAGCCGTGCACCTCCAAGCTATTTCATGAGTTACTCTTGTATCTGTTCACAACTCCAACTGTATGGGAAATATCCTGCCTCTGCTGAAAGACCTTTTCAACATGTCTAGTCTTATACCTCTTACTGCCATCATGCTCAGTCTTCATCCGGTACACCCACTTTTTATGTAATGCCTTTTTCCCTGGTGGAGGTTCTATCAGCTCTCACTTGATCAAATTTTCATCTTGTAAGATTTCTTTATAACTCTGAAGTTCTCCACCATCTGTCTATGGAACAATAGAAATAATTGCCCTAGACATATCTCCTTTTCACTTCCATCACTGCCCTGCATTGTGGCCTCTAGTAGATCAACAGACCTTACCTTTATACAATAATTAGAGCCTCTAAGAGATGCCACTGGAGAAGGTCCCCTCACATCTGTGTGTACAAGATCCAGCTTTCCTGTATTTGGCATCCTGCCACTTTCAAGAAACTAATATTCTTCTGCTTCCCCACAATGCACCTCTGACTCATATGTCTACGCCTGAATAAATGTGTACTCATATATAGTGTGTCAGTTTTCTTACCCCGAGCCAGTACTAATGCTCCTTTAGTAACTTTCCAGGTGTATCTGAGAGCACTATTGTATGACCTCCCTCATTGAGCTGCCCAACAGAAATAAGGTTCTTCTTCAACTCAGGAATGTGCCTGACTTTTTGCAAAGTCCTCTTGTTCTTATTTGGAAGTGCAATGTCAATGTCTTCAATTCCTACCACATTCAACACTTCTCCATTTGTCAGATATACTTTCCCAAAGTCACCTGCAACATAATTTCGCATCAATTCCCAATGGAATGTTGTTTGGAAAGAAACCCCTGAATCCAGTATTCAGTCATCAACAAAACTGTGAACTGTCAGCAGTAGTGCATTCTGTGCTTCTTCAGTTACCACATTGGCGCCATCATTTTCCATCTTCTTAGGATTTCTGCAGTTCTTCTTTATGTGACCAGTTTTGCCACAATTTTAGCAAGTTACTTGTTAACCAGACTTTAATTTTGATCTTCATCTATTTGAGTTCATGTTCCGTGATCTCTCTGGAATCAACATTTAGTGCCAAACTCGAACCTGAGATCTCACCAAAATCTTTCCTGCGTACCTCATCAGCAAAAATCAAATCATAAATATCATCATATTTCAGTTTATATTTACCCACAGAATTTCTAACTGTCATCCTCATGGCTTCCCAACTATTTGGCAACGATGCAACAATATTAGTGCACATATCTCATCATCAAATTCAATTTCAACAGATGAAAATTGATTTGTGATACTATTGAAATCATTCAGGTGTTGAGCTACAGACATACCTTCTTCTATCTTCAAATTGAATAACTTTTTCATCAAGTGCACCTTGTTACTTGTTGATGGATTTTCATACATACCTGATTAAGCTGTCATGAGATATGCAGTAATCTTTTCCTTGATGGCGTTGTGTGCTACGAACCTTGATAGAGTTAATTGAATGACCCCCAGAACTTGTTGATCCAACAAATTCCATTCAGCCTCATTCATTATTTCCGGTCTTTTCCCCAATAACGGAAGATGAAGTTTCTTCCCATAGAGGTAGTCCTCTATCTGCATCTTCCAGTAACCAAAATCTGTGTCATCAATTTTCTCGATCCCTGAAACATTCACTTCAACTCGTGCCAATGATTTTTCCTCAGATGAGAACAAAGCTCTGATACCAGTTGTTATGCAAAATTGACGACGAGAAAGCAAAAGTTTGGAATGAGAAAAATTCACACCAGAAAAGAAACACACAGGTTGACGTGGTTCGGCAATTTGCCCACGTCCACGAAGTTGCAAAGAATTTTACTATTTGAGAAATATACAACGTCGACTACATCGACATACAAGAGGAATCTCACACTTTCTCACTCTCTCTACACGGAGATACACACCGAATAATGTGATAAAAAACTCGAGCCACTTCCTTTGTGGCACATATCTACTCAGAAATCCTCGGAGCACCATAAAAATGGATAAGATCACCATCATGTTCAATTTAATCATCATCACATAATCAGGGAATGAGAGAAATTCATTCAATTCACAGAGACTTCGTGAAATATTGATCAATATATAATAAATTTTTTTCTAAAACACTTTATTTTATTCAATAAGCTCTTGAAAATCAAAAGAAAAAATACAATAAAAAAGTGTGAAAACAGTCATAAATAGTCCCTTAAACTAATGAGTTTTGTTTGAAGCGTTTCTATAAACCGACTCTTAAACTCATGAGTTTTTTTCGGAGGGCGAAGCATTACTCATTTATTTAAACAGATCAAGGAGTTCATGTCTCAATCATGCTTTGGCAACAATATATATGTTGCCTTCAAAAGAACAGTTGAGCTGAAAGATCACTTAATTGGAGAGAATATAAAATACATCATCCATATGCATGCGGACTTTTTGTACCACAGTACACTGTTGTACATATGCGTATAATACTGTTGTACAAAAAGTAATTTAAAATCAATTACGTATTATCTTATGTTTTATTTATAACCTTAATTCCACAAGATATTATAAACAATGAATGCACTGTTTGAGTAACTAGGATTCAGCAAGCATTAAGGAAATTTGAGATTAAACAAATTATTTTGGGATATTTACATACATCTCAACCTATTCTTATGTTATTGCATATCTAATACCTAAGTTTAGGTTATTTACATTTATACAACCCAAGTCTTTCATATCACTAATCAAAGTATTACTATTTTTACTTCTAAAAAATCAAATATTTCTTTTCATGTACATATAAGGTGATATATATATATATATATATATATATATATATATATATATATATATATATATATATATATATATATATATATATATATATATATGCAAACATTAAAATTTGGGTGTTAGATATGTAAGTACATAGGAATCGAGTGGTATATACGTAAATCTTCGAATTATTTTATGCTGATACTTTGATATGTGTGTTAGAACTGATCTGATTTAGATAATCAAATTTTTATATCAAAACCTCAAAATTGATTCCAATAAGAAGTGCTTCTCAACGAAATCAATATAAGGGACTGACATTCAAACAAAGTACTATAACACATTATGTATTACATATCTAACACCTAACCTTCAATTTTGTCAAACGGAATCCGACGGGGAAGCAGCGGCTATCGCTAAATACAGGGAGCTGTCCGACCTCCCAAGAATCCAAAATAATTGCATGTGATGGATTTAGCTGTCAAAAAAGCTCGTTGTTTGCGAACAGTTCGTGTTCGTTTCGCGAAGAAGTTCATGTTCAATTCGTTCGATAAGTAAACGAGACGAACATGAACAATTTTTTTCGTTCAGTTTGTTACAGTGGCACGTTCGTTCGTGTTCAGTTCGATATTGTTCGAAATATAAAAAAATTTAGAATAATTATTTATTAAAAAATTATGAAATTTTAAAAAAATTATATTATATATATTCTAAAAATTTAACAAGTTTTAAAAAATTCAATTCTATAAATTATAATATATAATAATTAATAATAATAATATAACAATAATAAATTGTATTAGATTATTAGTAATATAAATATTATATATTTATATAAAATAAATTATATAAGTAATATAATATATTAATATTTATATATATATTAATAATCTAATATATAGAAAGTTAAAAGAGAAAACCCTAAGCCCTAAATCTAACCCCGCATTTCTGTTTCACGCTCCACGCTTCGGCTCTCCCCTCTCTCGGAAGATTGCAGAGCAACCGACTGCCGACTCTCTTTCTCTTCGCCTCAAAACCGCGAGTAGCTTTGTCTCGTCAAGAGCTTAGGTTTGAATGGTCGTTTTTGTTTTCTAATATCTGCTTCTATCTGTCTTCCATAGAGTCGGCATCGGATCAACTAGGCGATATTCTTGCTTCATTGCTCGATATTCTTGTTTGGTTGCTTGTAGGCCTACCGAGGCGTCATTTACTCATCTTTGAGTATATTTTCTTTAACATCTCTAGTTTAAGTTCATGCTTGCCTCTTAGGTTAAATTTTCATAAATTTATTTTAGGTTTATTTCTTTTAGTTTTTTTTTTAGTGAAACCTAGGTTATTGTAGATCTGTTTATCTTCATATAGAATATAGATCTGCTCTTTTTGTGTGCGCAATAAGTATTGAGAACATTTTTTTTTTTGCAGATTGAGGGCTATTTTAGGGGATTATGAGTTCAGAGAGAGCTTCAGCAACTCCCAAATTTGGTGAGAGGGCTGTTTCTCTATCTCACCTCCCTGATTTCAGTTTGGTTGCTCTTTTTTAGAGGATTGGGAGAGGTGCAGAAACTCCCAAAATTGGTGAGACGGCTATTTACCTCTCTTCCTTCCATGGTTTGGTGAGACTGAATGTCTAACAATGATATAAATCAAAGTTTGGGTGTTAGATACGTAAATATATATAATTATTGCATTGAAGCTTGTATTGAGGCTTGTAAATATATCTCTCTTCCTTCTTTTCACTGCTTAACTGCTTTACTTTTGAACATTTCCCTCTCTTTCTCTCTGGTTTTAGGAAAGATGATGCAGTTTTTGCATTGAGGCTTGTAAGGCTAGTTGATAAGGATGTGGAATTTGAGTTTAAAATATGGGTAGCTTAAACTTGATGCTTGAGCTTGACTTATGGTCCTGTGATTGTGAAGCTCGATGTGCTGCAATTTTTACTCCTTATAATGGAAGAAACTGGATAAAGTGGAACATCTAGCAACATTTGAGATGTAAGAATGATGATGCAGCTTGCCCACTGTGAAATGATGGATGCATCATTTTACATACTGCAGCTTCATTGTTTAATACTTATATTTATAGCAGAATCTGGATAAAATGGTTTTTGATGGATGCATCATGCAGCTTCATTGTTGGATACTTGGATCCTTCAGCTGCTACTCTATGCTCTTAAAATGATAGTTTTTATTGTATTTTTTTCAGTGTTTATTGCTTTCTAGGCTGCTTGGATTGATGTTCTAAGCTGCTACTCTATGTTCAGTGTTTATGCAGCTTCAATAATAGCTTCTTAGGTTTGGCGTTTTCAGGATTGATTTGAGGGATATTTCTTTCTTAGGTTTGGAAGAACTTGAAAAATGTGGAAGGTAGAATGATCCCTGTATTCAACCTGCATTTCCTTGTTTCAAACAGCTAGCCATGATTATTCATTTTCTATATCACTAAAGCATTGTGATGACGTTTGTTCATGTTTTCTTTTTCGTTATTTAACACATCATTCTGCAGAATGGTTATAGAGTTGTGGTGTTGGAACATATGAGCTGGCTGTGCAAGTAAAAAAAAAATATATATATATATATATATACACATTTTTATGGAAAGTGTGAAGAGGGCTAGAGAGGCCTGCAATGTAAAATTGTTTGAGAAAGGGGAAAACTTGTGAATTTATTTTAGAAATGGGGAAAAGTTCATCAGGTTGGTTTGGTATTTCATGTTACTTGGCTTTGGATCTTTTGCCCAGATTTTTTGGGCTTCTGGTGGCTGCGGTTTGACCCATTAGGGGCTTGGTTTTTGTTGGTTTTGCCTCACATGGCTCAGTTTGCTGCTTTGATATCTTACATGGTTCGGTTTTGTGATTTAAGTAATCCGGTCTGCTGTTTTTGCTCCACTAAAATCTTTTGCATTTACTTATGCAAAACTTGAACTTCAGTTTTTACATTTGTGCCATATTATCAGTGCATGAAAGGTGTATTTCACTTTTAAAAATACTTAAAATAATTGTTTTTTTAATGTGATATGAAAGATTTGGGTGGTATCATGTAAAAATAAAAGTTTAGATGTTAGATATGCAATTTCATAGGAATTGGGTGTTATGTATGTAAAAGTCCATTCTTTAAAATTGCTATTAGTTCTTTGTTTAAATGATGTTTTTCTGCTTGCTCGGTACTTTGAAGTGCTTGCAGGTCCTGATTCTTCCAAAACTAATGGTGTTTTTCTGCTTGCTCGGTAAGTGGTTACCTCCTTTTTGGCATCATTTAAGTGGTTACCTCCTTTTTGCAGGTCCTGATTCCTCCATCCTTTTTGCTCGGTAAGTGGTTACCTCCTGATTTGCTTGCTCGGTAAATGGTGTTTTTTCTGCTTGCTCGGTGAAATTTCTCAGCGGGTTGAAAATTAAATGCATTTATTGTTAATTGATAAGCTGGTAAGTTTTTGGCCACATGTTATTTGTAGAATGATCCCTGTATGATTGTATTCAACCTGCATTCCCTTGTTTCGAACAACTAGCCATGATTATTCGTTTTCTATATCACTAAAGCATTGTAATGACTTTTGTTCCTGTTTTCTGTGGGTTTTTGGCTATGTATCACTGAGCTGGAATCCTGGTTTTGATTTTGACGAGAAGATTTTAGGCATGTGTTTGATCTTGGTAAGACAGTTCGTTTAGAATTAAGGTTTGCTTTTAGTTTGCCATGAAACTGATGTAAATTTTTTTTTGCTGCATGCATAGATCAAAGAGATGAAAGATTTGATTTTTAGCTATTCTATCGCCTTGTACGAAGGATGTCAGCCTATGTATACTCTTAATCCATTTCCTCTTTCTGTTCTTCTATTCCCATGCTTGCTCAAATGCATGTTTCTTAAGTTCATTTATTCTAGTTCAATGTGCACGAACGATCTCACATTTTATATCGATTTGCATATTTGATTGAGAAGCACAATGATGAGATAGCTGCACTTGAGACTTGGAGCAATGGGCAAGAACTACTAAGAAGATCAACATTACCAAATTTGTTTTTGTATAGTTTTTGTAGGACTTAGAAAGAAATACATTTATGGAAGTTTTCAAATTGTTTACAATTATGAAAGTTTTTTTTTTTATTTTTTTGTAAATTTTCATTTTTTTCTATCTTTATTCATATAATTTAGATAAATAATGATTTAGTTAAATTCAAAAATTTTTATTGCATTATAGTGCCAATTAATTTACTAGCAATATTTTTTTCTCAAAAATAATGTCTTTTTAGCTCAGATAAATAAATACCTAATAAAATATAAGCACAATTAAGAAAATTCATAAAGAATATAAATAATTTCGAACAATTCGAACGATTCGAACATTCGAACATTTCGAACGATTCAAACAACTCGAACATTTCGAACAATTCGAACATTTCGAACTAATTTCGCACAAATCGAACCGAACACGAACAGTAAGTTCACGAATAATTTCGAACACGAACCGAACACGAACAAAATAAATTTCAAACGAGCCGAACACGAACACCTGTTCTGTTCGTTCGTGTTCGGTTCGTTTACACCCCTAACTGTCATGGCTTATATATATATATATATATATATATATATATATATATATATATATATATATATATATATATATATACACACACACATATATGGGACATTTGCAAATATACCACTAATATGAACTTGTAACAATCCTTTTTACATTTGTAACACTTAAATGTATCATAGAACGTTAAAAATACTACTATTTTGACTTCCAAAATGTTAAATACACTTTTGCTTGAAATGAAATGACATGTATATAAAATTGAAGTTTAGGTGGTATACACAATATCTTTATAATGTGATCTCCCTACGTAAATATATGCATAAATACATATCTTTATAATTCATATTTCCATCTCAAACAGCTAGAGTTGAAATGGAAATTATTTGATAAACATGTATACAAGTGTGAAATGTATAAAGTTCAATTAATTGAAATTGACAGGACTTCAACAACTTTTAATAATTTGTCAAGAATCTCGAGGCTCGAGGCAACTTTATGAGCAAGAAATATTCAAACCTTGATAAAAATTCTTCGAGAGCTCTGATTTCAACAAACTTAAAATCAAACTGATCGGTTCAACGAGTCGAACCCAATAATATCAAAATTAGTCCAATCCGAGTTAAATCAAGATCAAATCAAATTATTAAACCACCATTGGAAGTTTTTCTGACATGTATAGAAGGTCAAATGAATGTCGAATCTAGCAAGCCTATAGATGAATCTACTGTCTTGACAAGACGAATCCAACAAGCCCAAGATTGCTCAATTCAGATATCGTTAAGGCTGTCCATCAAACACCATCTAATTAAAGGAAGTTTCTCAGACCGTTCGATCAGAGTGGTTAATATTTCTATATTAATTGCACCTATAACACTATAAAGACTGTCCACCTCTGTCATGAGGGGGAGGAGAGTTTAAGATATGAGAAAGAACTTGAAACTATGAGAATGAGCTGAAGTCCAACGCCACCACCGCCAACCGTAGTTGACTGCCACTAATATCCGTCGACTATCGTTGACTGTCGTTGACTTTTGCAAGTCGTCGTTAATCACCGTTGACTGCCGTTGACCACCACTGACCTCCGCCGATCACCGCCTACTAGCTGTCGATCACCGCCAAACACCGTCGATCATCACCGACCGAACGCCGCCAATTGCTATCCTTAGCTGCTCGTTCCTATCAACAAATTCTTCAGCACATCAACGTTGTAACTCGGTAACCTAGAAACTCTTTTCTGCTTGTGGGATAAGTGGTTGTAAGTGTAATCATCTATTTATAATGGAACTCTTCAGCTGGGTCAGGCCCTGTGATTTTTCCCTTTTGGGTTTTCCAACTAAGAACTTTTGGAGTCATTATTAGTTATGTTTTCTTTTCGAAGTGTGTGTTGAATTTTCATATCATGCTAAGGTGATAATCTGCTACTCTACTGCTGCAATTTTTTTAACACGCATTAGAAATAAAATTTGTTAGCAAAGCGGAAATTGAAAGACAATTATGTATTTTAGAATGAATAACTTAAAACTGTGATGGAATGAGTAAACTATAAGGCTAATAAAAGAGAATCTCATATGCCAAAATACAATTGAATCTAGCAACTCTTCTCTAATTCAATTACAATTGTCAATCACATTTCCTCTATATTATAAGATACACTAGAATAAAAAAAAATCTCTTGTTGTCACTCTTATACTAAATTCCTGTTTTGATTCTATGGGACTTGAATGAAGATTGCCGGCTCCACTTAAGTTAAAAACAACAAAAGGATAATGCTATATTTTTTAACCAGTGCAAATTAAACGTGGGAAGTTTACTGAAGCATGTTCAAATAGATCTCACTTCATTCCAGTAGTATTTGTGTCCGTTCAATCACAATTTGAACGACACGACCCGAAATAGATTGGAATAGCTATTGTCATTCACTTAACCATAATAATTATTGTCACGAACTTATGTGGTATGGAGAACACCATAATTTTGATATCTTTTATTATCATCATAAGATTTAATATAAAATTTATTCTCATTTATGTAAATTACTTTTGATCTCCGTGCAACACTCTTAGAAGTGCCTTAATTTCATTAGATAATAAAAAATCATTGGCACTCTTAATCTACGAAGATTGAAAAAATTAATAAAAGCATATTTATGCTTAAAGTAATGATAAGAACATTAGAGAACTTATTTCTTGATTGTAATTTGAACGATAATTATGATTAATTTGTCATCCAAATAAACTCCAATGAACTCCAAACTTAAACTATAGTCCAATTAAGCTAAAAAACATTAAAATTGAAGAATTTGAAGTTCATCTGAATTTTCATAAAAAATCTCTGTTCTCTCTCCCGTATTTGACCTCAATTTCTTGAGATGGGGCTCATGTTATCAAAAGCGAATCCTATCTTTATGTTGCACAAATCTTACTGATCTAAACGAGCTAAAGAAACCCTGCAATCCAAGCCCTAGGTCCGTCAGCAATGTATATCATTTCTAATAAAACACAGATCTGCATTGTCAATTACTAAACACATCTAAGTTGCCGGTTACTCGGCAGCATTAATAAGCAGCATATCAAAAGAATATCCTTAAAGATTTTTGACATGTTAGGTAAACTATGATGGGTGATGTAAACTTTACAATTGTTGGCCTATTAATAGATATTGAAAGTCAACTGCATTAATATTTTTTCACACAAAAATACCATCCAGCTAAAAATTTTGCTGCCATATGGACCGCCAAATCATTAGCAATATGAGGTCTATGGGTTGGTCGTAATCATATTAGCACCTAGGCATCTAGGTTTATCGGACCCCCAAGTGTGAGGATTGTAGTACATTTCTAGACACCATTATATATATATATATATATATATGACACTAGGATAGTTCTGTAATAATAAATTTTTATTATTTTGCGATAGTAAAACTATAGGCATTTGTTGAAAAGGAAAAAAAAAAAAAAGAAAAAGCAAATTATTCGGTCAAAGCAGTTTTTCCAAAGTTGCACAAACGCAGTCAAACGGTCCCTATAGTCCGGGCCCATTTTATTTATATTTCTTTTCATAAGCTGCTATCAGAGTTGCTATGCGATTTTATCAGAATAGTGAAGTAGAAAATTGACAACCTTTAATTAAGTATACTTTCAATAGAAAGATTTAAACACATAACACTCAATTCCTATGTATTTACATATCTACCAACTACACTTTAATTTTTGCATATATTCCATCTTCTTTGTGCATGAAAAGATGTAAGCCCACTTTGGCAACGAAGACCTGAACTATTATACTCAGCGTCAGCTCTTAGTTTGGGTGTGAATCTCTTGATATTCCTTTCTAATGTGATGAGTATATCAAATTTTCTTAGGTTAGGTGTAAGGCTCTCTTAGATGGCTTTAAAGCATTATATTTTTTGATCAGCTTTTAAGTTGGATACGAGTCCCTTGACTTCCTAATCTGATCACCCCGACAAGATCTCAAGTTGGATATGAGTCCATTGGTGTTTCTTCTTGATCTAGTCACCCTATTTATTTTTAGTTTGGTTGTAAGTCCTCTTGCTTTCATGTCTTAAGGTGTTCGGGTATATTCAATTTATTTATCTAAGAATCTGTATAAGATCATCTCAAATGGAGTAAGACATCCTATTTCCCGATTAGTAATTACTTCCCGATCATTCACCTGCTCATTCATATTTTGAATGTGAGTCCCCTAGCTTTCCAGTCTTAAGATGTTTGGATACATCCAATTTATTTCCTTGAAGTTTGGTTACGACCATTTTAAATAAAGTAAGACATCCTCTCATCAATTAGATATGAGGGTAAATGTGAGTCCCCGTGTGTTTTACCATAGCTCTGACCACCTAATAAATCTTCAAAATAGATGTGAGTCATTGTACATTCAATTTTGAACTAATCAACTTTTTTATTTTACTTATTATATGAATTTAAGTTATTTCTTTCTTTAGAATTTCTTATCCATAGATCTTTCCTCTCTTTATTTTTTCTTTCATTTGATATCTTAGCGCCTCTTTTTACTAATCAATTGACAAATCAATTTTAGGTATCTTTTGCCTAAGATCAATGGTTCAAGAATATTTTAAAAATAAATTTAAAAAAAATAAAACAAATTCAAAACAAAATAAAATTTCAGATTTCAAACCCAAATTCAATCTTCAATCTTCTTCAAGTATTATTAATTGGACTTATTTGGGATATTGTTAACCGGTTCAGTCAATGCGAATACGTGTGATTTATTTGTCTAGTATATCATACATATTGGGAGTTCATTTACTAACCTCAAATTTGCATGAAATCTATCCTGTTTCTTTTTCTCTCTAAAACTTATAATTTAGCCTTAAGATTTTCCTAAATACTTAAAGGACTGGTGATGGAACCAAAAACTAGACAAGAATATTAAGCCAAATTTTCACTCGATACAGTTTTTTTTTTAGTACAAAACCAGGAGAGAGGTCCTATCTAAACCCACCCTTACAACGCACACACAAAAAAAGGAATCTAAGGTCCTCTCTCAAAAAAAAAAAAATACAAAATACAACTCACACACATGACTCTATAAACAATAAGATAAAATAAGATTATGTGATTCATAAGGAAAGTTCAGAGAAATAAAAGGAGAATAGAGACTCAAACCAAACTTAGCAGCCCATTGGGCGACTCTGTTATCATCTCTCTTCGTATGCGTCCAAACAACTGTTAGTTGATTAGCCAACCAGAAAACCGTTTCATAATCCCATTTAAGCTCCAATGATGATTTTCCTGCAAAGTACAAAACTTCCACAAAAGTAAGGAATCAGTTTCCAAATTAATATAAGTCCACCCTCGATTAATAGCCATCTGTAAACCAAAGACAATAGCCTCAGCTTCAACCATAAGAGGAGATACCAGAATAGACTTAGAAGCAAACCAACAAAGTGGCAGCCCTAACACATCTCTGAAAATACCTCCAATGCTAGCTTTATTCGTATACCAACAATCGTCACAATTTAATTTTATAAAAGGAAGCTTAGGTTTAGACCATTTCACCTCCTTGTTAAACTTAACCGCAAAAGGAACAGTTAAATTGAAAATTCTCAAAATATTATGCATCTTAATAGGAAAATTGGAATTAAAAGCTCATTTAAAACCTTTCTGAAGATAACAAAGAATAACACAAACAGTGTCGGTAACAATAGGAGTAATAAGATTAAATCTGGCATTATTACGAGCCATCCAAATAAACCAGATAACAAACGCAGGAAAAACCATAAAAGGCTTACCCAGATTTTTCCAACTTATAAAAAGAGCATCAACAGACGTAAAATTTAAAGAATTCACATTAATCTGTAGCTTAACAGTAACCTGGTACCAAACAACAGTAGTAAAACTGCAGTTAAGAAAAATATGTTCAATAGTATCCTCTGAGTACAAAGACAAACAGCACTTAGACGGCAACCTTAATCCTTTAAGTTTAAGTAAGTCATCAGTGGGAATTATACGATGAAAAACACGCCAAATAAAAAAGGAAATAGAAGGTTTAAGCCAAGAATTCCAAATCCAACTCAAATCCTGACCCTGGAAATTCTGAAAAGAGGCAACGAAAAGTTTTAGATATAGAATCCCCAAGCTTAGTCTTAATAAGAGGCACATCCTTCTTAGTATTGAAAATAGGCATAGAAGAAATATATTTAGCATCATTATGATGAGTATAATCAAGCAGCAAAGGAAGATTCCAAGAATCATTAAACCAAAAATCATTAACTTTGATATTAACATCTTGAGGACCTTCATACCAATCAGATAAAGCACCATGTCCTATCCAATCATCATACCAAAAGGAAAAGTCACCTTTACCAACATCCCAACTTATTAAAACCTCAGTGAGTCTAGCCACTTTAAGCATAGCTTTCCAAATAAAAGAGTATTTGTAAGTCTGAGTAATACATAAAGGATGCTCGAGTGAAGACAATATTTGGCCTTAAGATACAAGGCCCAAATATAATTACCTTTACGAAAACGATACCAAAGCTTCATATAATTAATCTGAATAGAATCAACAATACTTCTAAAACCAAGACCACCTTTGTCAATAGGTCTACAAAGCTTATTCCAACTTTTCCAATGATAAGAAGAATTGTTGTTGCCTTCCCAAAGAAACTTATTAAAAAGCTTCTCTAAAGAATTAATGAAATAAGAAGGTATATTCATAACTTGAAGAGAGTAGAGAGGCATAGAAGTAAGAATACTCTTAAGAAGAGTAATACGACCACCAAAAGAAAGAAAATTATTTTCCCAAGAGTTAATTTTATTCTGGATTTTATCAAAAAGGCTTATACAATGAGCTTTTCTACTTTTACCTTTATCAAGAGTAAAGCCTAAATAATTCAGAGGTGAAGAAGCCCTACTACAACCAAATAAATTAGAGATCCAATCCTTTTTAGCTACATTAATTCTTTTAGCACAAGTAAAAGAAACATTTAGAAACATTAAAAGAAAGACCGTAATACTTTTGAAAGTTAGAGAGTTCATTCCAAACTTTCTTAATGGAACGTTTATTAGTATTAGTGAAAATAATCAAATCATCGAGAAAACATAAATGAGAGATACACATATTCCCTTTATTCTTATAATTAAGAGAAGGAAACTTACTATATAAATCATTCAACCTTCCAGAAAGATAATAAAAAGATAAGGAGAAATGGGATCACCTTGTTTAATACCCTTATAAGCTTTGAAAAAACCATAACTGTTACCATTAATCAGTAAAGAGTAGTAATTATTATTAATAATTCTATAAATAAGAGAACAAAAGGTATTATTGAAGCCAATAGCTTTGAGAACATCAATAATAAAGTCCCAACTAAGAGTGTCAAAAGCTTTTTTAATATCCATTTTAAAAAGGATATTACCATCTCTAGAACTGTAATCAATTTCCAACAAGTAACCCTTTGACAAGTAAAGCATGATCACAAATGTTTCTATCCTTTAAAAAAGCAACTCGGTTAAGGCTAATAATATTGGTAAGCATAGGTTGAAGTCTCTTAACAATGATTTTTGAGATAACTTTAGTAATAACGATATTTAAACTGATAGGTCTAAAATCATTCCGTGTAGAAGCCACTTTAGCTTTAGGTATTAAAGCAATATTAGAAGATTTGAAGTACCTAGTAAATCAATACCTTGAAAAAACTCTTGAATAGCTTGAATAACATCTTTATGAATGACAGGCCAACCATTTTTATAAAACTCCAAGGAAAAACCATTAGGGCCAGCAAAACGACCCTCATCCATACTATCAATGATAGACTTGATTTCATCACCAGAAGGAATAGTAGTAAGCAAGTCATTATTAAAAGGCTTGATATCATTAAAAAGAACCTTATCCACAACCCCAATATAGGGATCATTATTATTAAAAAGATTAGTAAAATAGTTAACAACATCCTTAGCAATATCAATAGGATTGGTAATCTTATTCCCACAATCATCGAAAATAGCATGAATAGAATTAATATTCCTACGAGCTTTAATACAAGCCATAAAGAACTTAGAATTTCTATCACCATCTAAATAATTCAATTTAGAGGCTTTCCGAGCAAAGAAGAATTCTTCTTTAGCAATGGCTTCATTAAGATTCCGATTTTCTCAAGAATAACATCAACATCAATAAGATTATTAGCAAAATTTTTCTCAAGTGATTGAATCCTAGTTTCAATCAACTCAATATTTTTATGTAAATTACCAAAGCATTCCCAGTTCCAATGCCTTAATTTAATAGCCAAGTTATTTTTGTAATTTCCATAAACGAAAGCCAGCAGAACCATTTAAAGAAATGTTCCAGTTATCATGCAAAAATTTAGTATAAGTCTCATGTAAAGTCCACATATTAAGAAATTTAAAATGATAATTATGAGAGGAAGAATTATTCAAAATACTTAAAATAATAGGAGCATGATCAGAAGCATTAATAGCAAGATGTTTAACTACATACAGGGAAAAAATATTAAACCAACAAGAATTAGCAACAAAACGATCAAGACGTTCAAAGGTATTCCCTCTAAACCAAGTAAATATATTACCAGTATAACCCAAATCATATAAACCTGCATTCATTAAAGTCTTATTAAAATCATTTATAAGAGATAAGTTAGGAGGAATACCTCCTTGCTTTTCAGAAGGAGAAGAAATCATATTAAAGTCCCCTCCCATAATCCAAGCTTCATTACCTGTATTAATACCTTGGAATAGATTCCAAAGTTCCAATCGATCCTGTTTAATACAACTAGCATAAACTAAGGTAAACAGAAAAGTCACTTTAGCATAATGAATTCTAATGTGCAAGAATTGTCTATGATTGATAAGTATATCAATATTTAAACAATCCTTCCAAAAAAACCAAATCTTATTATTACAATTAACAAAAGACTTGTACGAACTAAACCGTTTCAAATAAGCATCATTGTCATTGTTATCCATATTAACAAAAGGTTCCAAAAAACCAAAGAAGTAGAACTTAAAAGTACGAATCAAATTTTTTAGCCTGTTAGAAGCATTGGTTTTAGCAATGCCCCTAATATTCCAAACCATAGAATTGAAATTCATTGATTAAAACCCTCCTTTAAGAACCTTATTACCAATTTGAGAAGTAGAAGCATCCAGATCTTTCATTTGAGATGGTAGAGAAACAGAATAAACAAAATCAGACTCACGGGTATTCTTTATTTTCCTCTTCCTAGAAGATCATTGAACAATCCAGTCATCATTAACAATATCACTTCCCATTTCTTGGGTGAAATGGGACTCACTATTATGCTTCAAAGAATCCATAGCCACTGCATCAATTGTGCTCTATAGCAGTATTAGATAAAAGAACCAACTGTTTATCCGAGTTTAAAATAGGGCCTTCCATCAAAAGAGACTTATTCAAAGTAACAGTACTAATAAGATTCTGATTAACCATCATATCAGTAGTAATAATAGCAGAAAGAGGCTTCTGAAAATCAATTATATCTTCAACCATATGAGTAGAAGTATGCACAGTAGCTAAATTATTGTGAGGAAGAGAATTAATAGCGAAAAGTTGAGGATCTTGGATATCGTTAGTACATAAAGAAACAGGATCAGTAGAACACCCTCCATCAACTATATTATGAGTCGTATTAGGAGTAATTTTAGAATTCATTTTGTTCACAACTTGATTCGGCACAATATTGGAGCGATTCTTACGCAGTTCAGGATGAGCCATAAAGCAATTAGAAAAAAGATGGCCAAAGATCTTACAATGAGTACAATAATAAGGCACAAATTCGAGAACAACTTTCTGCCAGTAACCGTCATTGGCATTCCCCAACCAAATAGAGTCCTGAAAAACAGCTGTAACATCCCTCTCAACTAAAACCCTCGCAAGAGAAGGTCTCGATAAAGTACTAGTCGCAGAATCAAGTTTCAATGGCTTATAGTATTGTAATTTAAGACCCGAGAAATGAATCCATACCGGCACCACAGGGGGTTCTTCAGCAGGGTTGAAATCCGACGTCCATTTGAGAATCTTGAGATAGCATTTCTCAATACTATGAATTTTTTTAGAGAAAAGGATGGTATAATCTTCTTCGAGTTGAAGTTTGATCATCAAATTACGAGTATCAATTAACCCTAATTTCCATTCACCCTTCAAATGAAGGTCTGAAAAAAATTTTCGCATTGTTTCCATACTAGGATGAGCATAAGAAAACTTTCCAATGAGAGTATACCTAAGCGGTTCCAAAAGCATAGAAGATTCTTCCTCATAAAAAATGAAAGCAGGTTTACCGTTCTTTCTTGAAGGTTTTTTGAGCAAAGTATCGGCACCTTCTTCGGCAAGAAGATAAAAAAAGCTCGAAGGAAACGGAACATCACCATGGGAAATCTTACCGGAAGCAACATCCCGATAAGGAGCTACCACCATAGCGAGAGACTATAGTGAGAGAACCAGAGAAGTTCACGAAAGAAGATGATAAGGAGGCGGAGAGAAAGTTAGGGCAAGAAAGCTCCAAGAACCATCGCCCTTGAGGAAAATTTCAAAAGAGTATCACTCGATACAGTTGCTTGTATTCCACTTTAAATCCTTGACACTTTATTGAGTTAATTGAGGTTAAATCATTGAGCTTAAGTTAAGTTCTGTACACTTGAAAATGGATTAAGCTATTTAATTTGGCCTGCGAACTGACTTTGTAGATTGTCAGTTCCGACTCCCCTTCTACTTTTGAGATGTACAAAATAAACAAAGAAACAAATCCCGTTAGGCTTCAATTGTGAAAAATATCAGCCATCATCTTTCATGAATAAACCACTCGAGTTCCATTAGTTATTTCTCAATTACTCGTCATTCGTTATTTCTACTAGTTTTTAATCTTTTGTAAGCCACTGCTGTTACACATTCTATACTTGGAAAGGAACAGATAGGCCAAGCCACTATACACTGAGCAAAATACACAACAGAATAAACTGGCAACAAAATTACACGGCTGGAATAGCGCGTGCTTCATCTCCTCCAGATTCTCAAGCTTCTGAATCAACCGCTTCCTCATCACCACTGCTTATAAATAATGCATATATTTTTTCCACGGAAGCTGCACATGCACATATTGATAGCTTGATAAGCTTGATAATAATGGCTTTACAGGGCACAGCTACTCATGCAGCAGTGGCAATGGTATTCCTGTTGATGCAGTTGGGGCTCCCGGCTAGATCAAAACCAGTGAGTCCTGACCCACACCGCTGTCTCAGCTATCTCCCTCAGCTGAATTGCTGCCCACCCCCGGGTCAGAAGAGAAACATCGTCAATTACAAACTACAGTCGAAATCCTCGCCGCTTCGCGTCCGCCGGCCTGCTCATGCTCTTACACTGGAGGAGGCCCGGAAGTATGAGAGAGCCACAGCGCTTATGCGTGCATTGCCGGATGATCATCCATGGAATTTTATCGCACAGGCTAATGTTCACTGCGCTTACTGTTCTGGCGGCCACTACCAACAGGGTCACGATATTAGGCTTGAGGTGCGACTTATTCACTTGCAATTAGATTTAGAAAAGTAAGGAAGAAGAAAGAAAAACGCTTGCATGCATAGATAAATACAAGTATCAGGCTTAAATTTAGGCAACTAGCATAGAAAACCTGTTTTTCTCTAAACCTCAAGCGCCATTAAAGAAATTTTTTAAAGATGGTTTGAATTTGGTTAGTAAATTCTTCGTATATTTGTCATACTTGAGATCACGGGCGGATTCAAGTAGGGTTTATGGATGGCAATTATATCTCTTCAAACTCAAATTTTTGTTTATATAAGATGACAATTTGATGTTTTGCCCTTCCTGAAATATCATTTTGTTCTTAGTTGAACTACCTCTCACACAGTTGAGTCTAGAGAGATAATTTTCCTCTTTAAAAAAGAGACTAGTTCCGCCCTTACTTGAGGTAGCATAATGAGGAGAAAACATTATGTGTGATGAACGTACATTCGGCCAACAGTCCGAACAGATCGCCATCTGATACACTGTGGTGTGGCCATCGTGTGATATACGGCGGCATGATCGTATTCAAATAATCATCTGCAAAGATCTTTCGCACATAATATTTCTTTTAAAATCTTGATTTGTGTTATGGAAGCGAGGAATTATTCATGCTATGGAATTTGCAACGGGAAACGGTTGGAAAGAACTGATTCCCTTCTTTATCTTTCTTCATTCATCCACAACGGTTTTTAAGTTTTATTTTATTTTTTTAATTTTTAATTTTTTTTTTTTTAATGAAGTGAACGAAAATAATATTAATCACACGTCAACAATTGTTATTAGTTATATTGAGAGTAAAAAAAGCGTCGACCAAGCAGGCATGCTTGCATACGACATTTAAGGTTGATTGCTGCAAGCTGCATTTGATAGTGGACTTCATTATTTTATAGTTACGTAAATTCCAACGAAAACATTTCCTATGATGTCGAATGAATAAAATACAGTTGTTCCCGATGTAATATAAATCTTTAACTTTACTTTTAACCGTAGAAAACAATTCAAACTGAATAGATCAAATTTTTTGTATTATTTCAACATATGTACTTAAATAGGGGCTATAATGTTTTATAAATAAATTTGATAAAATTCTCTTATTACACGTAACTCTCAACACTCCCCTTCTTGACGGACGAAATTTATTCACTAAGCTCATCTTGTAACATAATCTAGCTAACTCCACTGAACAAAGCCCTTTAGTCAGGCAGTCATCCACCTACATAGTTTCAACAATACTCTATTCAGCTTTTCCTTGATGAATAATCTATCAATCTCCACTTGTTTGGTTCTATCATACTGCAATAAGTTGTTAGCAATGTTGATTGCCAACTTGTTGTCATACCACAACTTCATTTGATTTTCCAGATCCACTTTGAGTTCAACCAACAAAGGTTTCAACCACATCATCTCTCATGGCCCTGTATTTTGCCTCTGCTGTTGATCTTGCTATAACCGACTGTTTCTTGTTCTTCCATGAGACCAAGTGGCCTCCTACAAATATGCAGTACCCCGATGTGGATCGTCTTTCATCAACACAGCTTGCCCAGTCCGAACCACAAAAGCCCGTAATATCTACATGTCCATTCTTCCTGAATATCAATCCAATCTCTATGCACTCTTCAGATATCTTATAATATGATACACTGCATCCATATGACCCTTCCTTGGATTTTGCATGTAGTGGCTCACCACATTTACTGCAAATGAATTATCAAGTCAAGTGTGACATAGATAGATCAGGTAGCCCACCAGCCTTTGGTACATTTTTCGATCGACTCATTCATCTGCCTCTGTACTGAGCTTGAATTTCTGATCAATTGGAGAGACTGCAAGTTTGCCCCCTCACTTACCTATCTCCTTAAGAAGATCCGATACATATTTTCTCTGGGATAGGACCACCCCCTCAGATCCATGGGCAACTTCAATCCCAAAATGGTATCTGAGCTGTCCCAGATCCTTTACTTCAAATTCCTTCCCCAATCTTCCCTTCAATTGAATAATCTTTGCATCATCATCACCATTTATAATTATGTCTTCTACATACACAGCAAGTATGGTAGTGTGACCCTCATGTTACCAAAAGAACACCATGTCGTCTGTATTAATCTGTTGATATCCCATTCCAACCAGGCTCGAGGGGACTGTTTTAAGCTATACATTGACTTTCTGTGTCTACACACCTCGCCCCCTGTCTAGGATGTACTAAATCCTGGTAGTATCTCCATATATACCTCCTCCGGTAGCTCCCCATGAAGAAAAGCATTCTTCACATCTAGTTGGTCGAGTCACCATCCACCATTCACAGCCAGAGAAACAAGTGTTCTCACCATGCTCATCTTTGCTACTGGTGTAAAAGTTCATCGTAGTCAATGCCATACGTCTGACTGTACCATTTTTCCACTAGTCATGCTTTGTACCTCTTCACCTTCCCTTATGGAGTTTCCTTTACTGTGAAGATCCTCTTGCATCCAACAGCCTTCTTCTCTATTGATAGTGGTACAATCTACCATGTTCAATTTTTTTATCAAAAGCTCTAAGCTCTTCATGTATCACCACTTTCCACTTGGAATCATCTTTAGCAACATGCAAACACTTGGGTATAGATACAAATTTCTATGATGCAATTAATGTTCCATGAAAATGTGAGATGCTAGAATACAAAATAGAATTCACAATGTTAAGTTCCCACCCAAAATAATTAGGAGGATGTCCCGCATTGCTGCAGGAGGCTCTCCTTATCGTTTGGTTGGGGGGGGGGTAGGATCGAATGGATGAGGAATAATATCACCTAGAAGCTTTGAATCAAAGGTGGATGGTTCAGGTGTCTCAAGAGTTGGGAAAGATCGAGACAAGAATCTTGTTGACACTGCAAACACTGTTCCCTAAGTTTATTTCTTCCTATGTGTATACATCCTTAACTCACCTTTAGCATGAATCCCTCCACCTCTAGAGCCAATCTCCTCGATTTCTGTTTTCTTAAATGATTCATCCCACATTACAGGACATGGCATTCCTCCCAATTGCACCACTCCATCGCCACAACTACTTATTTTCTGTTGCCTCATATCTCTAGTGTCTACTGATTCATTTATAGAGTGTAGTATGGTTCAAACTCTCTGAATGACACATTCAAACTAACAAAGATTTTCTTTTAATTTGAACTTCAATAGACATAACCCTTTTGACTAGTAGAATAACCCACAAATACACATTTCACACTTATGAGATCCAACTTCCTTATAGATGATCTATTTTCTTTCACAAAACAAACACATCCAAATACCAATGGAAGGGTCCCACCATTGTCTTCTTTCAGCATCTGACAAGAAGACATCCACTCGAATATTCTTGAGGGCATCCTGTTGATCAATTGAACGAATGTCAACATTTCTTGCCCCTATAAATGATGCAAGACATTCATGGTCATCATCAAGCTCCAAGCTAAAAGATGTCGATTCTTCCTCTTTGCTACTCCATTTTATGCTGGTGTGTATGGGCATGTGATTTGGTGTTATATTCCTTAGTTGATAGGTAGTCCTTAAATGCTTTGTTGATATATTGTATCCCATTATCAAATCTCAGCGTCTTCACATCTGCTCCATATTGGGTCTGGATTACCTTTTGGAAATCTTTAAAGCAAGTAGCTACCTCAATCTTCTGTTTCATCAAGTATATCCAGGTAACACAAGAATAACAATTAATAAACGTAATAAAATGATGATAACTATTCATATAACTAGTAGGACAAGGCCCCCATACATCAGAATGTATCAAAACAAATACACCACAACTCCTCTTCCAAGAACTAACATAAGTGCTTCTAGTGAGCTTGCTAAACTCACAAGCATTACACACAAGTTTCTCCTTTTTATTTCCTTTTCATACATAGATGAATACAATTAACTCAATAAACTAGGATGCCTTATACGTATGTGATGTAGTAGTAACACATCCTCGACATTCCTTCTAGATTCTCCTACTGAAGCACTTTCTACAATTGATGTTAGAGCTAAGTCCATCCCCACTCGGTTGAAGCGCTAGAGTTCGCTATCAAACGTTTCAGTCCTAAGTGCCTGACCCATCCTTTTCTCTTGGAAGATCACCTAAGGGATATCAAAAGAAGTAATGCATTTTAGCTAGAGAATAATAGCTCTAATAGATAAGAGGTTTATAGAAAAAGAAGAAGCATGCAAAATATTGGACAATGTCATATGATTGGTACATCTCACTGTCCCCTTACCAATTACAAGCTGCGTTGTACCATAACCAATCATGATACTCTCTAGTACTGCTAGATGATTATCTAAAGAGAACTCTCTAGCAGTATCTGTCAAATGATGAGAAGCACTAGAATCTTTGATCCATTATGATGACCCTCGGGTAGAAATAGAGGTAAGTGCAAGTGTGTCACCAGTACCTTTGTTGAAGTGAGCATAAGTGGCAGTGTTACCATTAAATTCGATAGATTTGAAGCATCCTTAGCTCTGTCTCCTGTTTATTTCTGCTTCCTCTTCAACTGCTTTGAACACTCATGATCCACAATAGTAAAGATTTGCCTTCTTTTCCACCTTTCCGACCCCTACGACTACAAACTCGACCTCCACACTATCTACATCCACTTGTCTCTCTCTTCTTTGGTGGCTTAGGATAGGCTCTGCTCAGAAGGCCAACTTCACCATAGTTGTAGCACTTGTGATCTCCCCTTGGACATTTAACGTGCCTGGGCTTGTAGTAGCCACTGCTGATCGTGCACCTGAAAAACCACTCGGCTCAGAATGTAGCTCATATGAATCTCTTGTACAACAATGGGTTCATCTAGTGTAGAAATAGTCACCTGAGCTCGGAGGAAAAATCTTATCTGATCAAAGGTCAGATTCAGATGAGGTTGGAACTGCATAGTCCTCATCTATATAATGATTTTTCCTTTCTTGCATTCTTTGTTTCTAAAGATGGACATCAATGAAAAGTAATCAAGATGAGCCCACAGGCTCTCCAAAATTATGGAGTATTCTTGAATTGTCTTCTCATCCTGTACCATAGATTTTATCCCGCGTTGAATCTGGAATACCCTTAAGTGATTCTTAGCATCAACATGAATCTTCTTCAACATTGCTCAGCTGTCCCTCACCTTTCGAATGCCATTGACTGAGAACATAACCATTGAGTTGAGTTACCAAGTGTAGACTACGGCGTGAGTGGTCTTCCACTTATCCCTGTCAGCAATGTCACTTCTTGGCTTGTAGTTGGTCAGATATCTCTCTAGTCTCTTCCCTACTAAAGCTGCCACAATCCGACGTGGCCAACTCAAATAAGTAGCCGGTCCATAAGTTTTTAGATCCACGGAGGGAGATCAAGCTTTAATTTTGTTGAAGCCTGCGTTGAAGTCTCGGTTCTTGTCAGGGCACTAGCTCCCTATACGAGCCCTACAAGGGCCTTCAGGACCTCGGGATCAATACTTCACAGAAGATTCAATCCTTTACTCGCCACACTATCTCTATCTCCCGTCATCTTCGATCACATGGACTCTCTTCTAGGTCATAAAAATCACAAACAATTCCCTTCCTCCTTTAGACCCCATTTTAATCTATCTCAGCATCAAGATCAAGGTATTTTTCGTGTGGCGGTGGCAGCCTAATAAGGAGGATGCAACAATAGCCTAATAAACCGACGACGACGGTGATAGCCTAGACAGACGGTGGTGGCAGTTTGGAGGGCGACAGTCGCAAGGGTGGCGGCAGGGAGGGCGGCGGTCTGGAAGGCCACAGTTGGCACTGGATGCGACCACATCTCTCATACACTAGACGCAGGAAGCATCTCTCGCACGGGACGCAGGTGCATCTCTTGCACTGGACGTTGCAGGTAGAAGTAGGCGAGGCAAATCAAGGTACTAATAAGCAGCAGGCCCTAAAGAACAGATGCGGCAATCGATGCAGACAGTGAGCAGCAGGATGCAATCGATGCGGGCAGCTAGGGTTAACTCTGATACCAAATTGAAAATGAATAAGCTAAAATTTTTGTATTTCATTAGCATATGTGTTCAAATAGGTGTTGCAATGTTTTACAAATAAACCCGATAAAACCCTCTTACTACACATAACTCTCAACAAATAGATTTCCTAGGAATACAATAGTTCTGTTTTCTGATGAGATAAGAAAAATCAATAATAAGTGATCAAAGTATTTATGTTTGTAAATTTGGATTTGAAGGTTGGATTCAAGTTTAATAAGACGTTGACTCGACTCAAAATAGCTTGACGTGGACCTGAACTAAATATTAAAATGGTTAGAAAGTACAACTCACAATGACCCACATTCAATCTACCAACCCGAATTTGACCCTTACAACCCATTCAATATAAGAAATAACAGTTATTTAGGTTAAAATCAAATCAATTATGAGAATCTCTAGTCAATTTCAAGTTGAAGGTTTAGTTTAAGTCAATTTATGCTTTGCGGGTCAACCTGAGCTGGACAAACATACCTGAAAAATATAAGTAGTTTAGATTTTCAACCTGAATCCGACCCGAAAAAATAAATTGGTTAAGATTTTTAACTTGACAGGACTCAAATTTTTTTTTCAAGTCAACCCGAACATATATTATTCAAGTCGGGTTTGGTTCGAGTTGGCTTGTTATGTCAATTTTTGACACTTCTGGATAAAAGGATTAAGTTACAAATTTAAAGAAATTTATTGAAGTTGAATAAAATAAATACATATTTATAAGCTAATTTGGCCCAATATACCCTTTAATGAAATTTCACTCTGAAAATTTTAAATATTTTCTTTTGTGAAATGTTGATTTAATAAGACTTCCTATCTAGTTCAAGGAATTTCTTTGAAAATACTAAGGAATATTTTTTTCCAAGAGTAAAAAATATCCGACAAAGTTAATAAAACATGTATAGCAATTTTTTAGGAAGTATTTTTATCATGAACAAGTATTGATATATATTAACAACTTTTAAAAATTCTGAATGTAGCTAAAATCAACAAAGTTTCATCATAGATTTACGTGCTATATAATTTTATTTTTATTTTTATTTTGCATGTGTTGTATTATTTGCCAAGAAGATTGTAGAAGATAAAAATATTTTTTGAAATTAAAATAATGCTTTCCTTTCAGCTCAAAGTAATAATGATTGTCTTTATATTCATATAGTTAAATACTAATATCAAAATTCTCTCTTATTCCTCCAGATCCACCACTCCTGGCATTTCTTCACCTGGCACCGTGCCTATCTCTACTTCTATGAGCGAATCCTTGGCAAACTTATCAATGACACCTCTTTTGCCCTCCCATTTTGGAACTGGGATGACCCTTCTGCCATGAGCATTCCACCCATTTATCGAGACACCTCATCCTCCCTCTTTAACCCTACTCGATATCCTAGTGGACTCAAATTCATTAATCTTGAAGACTGTGCAGGCAAAAACACTCGTGAATCCATCCCCAAGCAAAAGCAATGCAATCTTCGAGTCATGCATCGCCAATTCATGGCAGGATTTAACTCAAGCTTACTATTCTTTGGAAGGCCACACAGAGCTGCAGACGATCCCTTCCCTGGTGGTGGGCCCATTGAAAACTCACCTCATGGCTTCATTCACGTTAGCACCAGTTCAGACATGAGATACATAGAAACAGCTGCCCGTGATCCCATCTTTTTTGCTCACCATGGTAACATAGATAGGCTATGGACCATATGGGAAAGCATATCAATGAACAAAAGGAAGATTTTTAATGATAGGGATTTTCTCGATGCTTCTTTTCTCTTTTGGGATGAGAACATGCAATTTGTACGCATATTTGTGCGAGATATTATAGACACACGTAAGCTTGGGTATGTGTATGAAGAAGTTCCATTGCAATGGATGAAGATAAAGACATTAGTTGAAAAAGAGGGAAGAGAGAGTGTGTTCGTGGGAAAAGATGAGGGGCATATGAAGAGTGGTGTGACATTTCCCTTAAAGTTGCACTCTCCTGTGAGTATTAATGTTCGAAGAAAGGTTGGAAAGGAAGGGGAGATGCTTGTTGTGAATGACATTGGATTGGATGGGAGGGATTATGTGTGGTTTAAGGTTTATATTGGTAGGGTTGGTGGTGGACGAGTTGAAGCTGGGTGTTTTATTCATTTGGAGAGAAGAGCAAATGAAAGAATTCCTATGGTCACGAAGCTACAAATTGGAATAACACAATTCATTGAGGAAATTGGTGCAAATGGTGATGATTGGGTGGTGGTTACTTTAGTGCCCAGAGTCGCTGGAGACAAAGTCATTGTTGGAGGAGTTATGATTGTATAAATAAGTAGATGGATCAGAACAAATTTTTCGAGTTCTATTAATAGTTTGATCGCAGTGATGTTAACCCATATAAGATGTAGAACTTTGATGAGGTTTCTTATATATATGATATTTATTTTGTTGGATTAAACAATTTTATCTTTCATTTAAAGTGCAAATGTTCACTAAGTAATGTTGTTCATGCAATTTCATTATTATATCATGAACATAGGTTTATTTTAACCTTTTCAATAGTATAATAATTTGTTAAATTATTATAATGGTTTCAATTTTTTTTGAGGGTAATGCTAGACCATCATTAATAAGATTGATCAATTTAGAAAGAGAAAATAAGAGAAAAAGAAATCTTAGAAATTAATATTTGAAATTTTATTAAAAAATTTTGAAGTAAATTATATGAATATGTGAGGCAAAACCTTGGCCTATAGGTATTGGTTAAGGTCAAGATTGAGCACTATAAATAAATTGCTATGTTTAAATAGAATTAGTGTAATTATATATGAATAAGCTCTTATTGTAAAATAAGTAAGCACAAGTGTGGTTGGTGTTGAGTTCACATTGAGCATATGAGTTTAGATATAGACAATGACAACTTCATTTTACTCTCTTAAGTAACTTTGACTCATAAATATATTTACTTTATATTGTGAGTGAGTAGTCTGAGTGGCTTGGGCAAAGAGAATGACAACCTAAGTAATTTTGGGATTGACAAAAAGGTTAACCTAGTTAAGTTTGACAACATGAGTTAACTTGTGAGAATCAAAACTTGTAGGATTGTGATATTTTGTAACTTAATTATGATGAATCAAAATTCTTTTGTTGATCAAATTATCTCGAACTCGATTTGGTTTGATTAACGAATCTACTCTAAGATGGTGTAAAGGATATTTGTATAGGTTTAGTTTACTGATTCATTTGTTTATGAGAGAGATTCCATAATAGAATAAGAGCATAAAATGATGATTGCATTGAGCAATCACATTGATTATGAATAATTGTATGAATTTAATATGTGGTAAACAATTTGACTACATTAAGTTTACAGATACTCTATAATTGCTTCTCAAAGGCTTGCCTTAACATTCAATTAGGCCTTGGAGATATGAGTAAAATACATAAATATAATAACAATAATGTTGCTATTAGATGAAAAATTGTAAGTTTGTCAATATGACTTCTTATATGTTATTTAATCTAAAAGAAAATTTAGAAGAAATTAGAAGGGAGTGATGCTAGTATGAATGATGAAAACCACTTTTGCTTATTTGAACTTGGATGCAAAAAAAAAAAAAAAAAAAGCTTTTACATGATACCATAAATATTCCAAAAAAGTTGTTAGGTTTATAGAATGTCAAGGTTGTTAACTTTTCAAATCTTTCATTTTTGTAAAAGGTCAACTATACAAACGGCAACATAGTTCAATAAAAGAAGATAAAATAGCTGATAATAATGGCCAAGCTAAAATTAAAGGATCTATTATAGTTTTGAATTTGAGTTCTAATTGTTTCAATTCATAGAGTGCATTTAAGACATAACTCAAAGGGTTTGAATCAATAAAGGAAGTAATAACCATCCTTTATATTGTCATTAATATTAATAAGAATCCTACCACTAGGAAATATTTAATCCTTAAACTTTAGGGAAGATAAGAAAATACATTTGTGTAGCTTGATAGAGAATTTTATTATTTTATTTTATCTCTTTGATATTATTTTACGAAATATTGTAAAGAACGTTATGCAATATATCAAAGAGTTGAGGGATTATTTTCAATTAAGAAGTTTGATATGTTTCTTTAGATGGTTCACTTCACTAAAGCCAAATTTTTGCTTTATTACTGGATTCAATATGAATGAAATTTCAGGGATGTTATTCTTGATCATGCAATCCAAATTTTTCTTGGAGTAGCTATTTCATCACAAATTTTAATATTTAAGGACTTGAAAATGCTTTGAAGTCACCCTCATATATGTTATTCACCTTGAGTGTTTTATTCCTGCAAAAAAAAAGATATTCCTTTGTAAATATGCATTTAGTTAATGTATGAGTTTTTTAGATAAAGTAAATCTTTTATTTTATTTTATTTTATTTTATTTTTATTTTTGCAAGTTTACTAAACACATTCTTTGATTAGTTTCCCTTGAAAAATCAATATGATGATTATACTCATTTACAATTTCACTTATGAATTTTTTTTTGAGTTCTCGATAATATGTCACTTCGAATCTATATATGATTGCTTAAGAAGACTTTTGTAGGATTTGGATGTTATGTTTTGTTTGAAAAAAATAAAGAATTATAATTTGATATCTATATACTTTAAGTGTTATAACTTTTTTATAAATAACCTAATAGATTTTAAATTATTTATTTAAACTTCTTTCCCTTGCACTTCAATGGCTTCTTTCAAAATCATTTCTCAACTCCTACATGGTAATAGGTATCCATTGTTGCTTGGCATATTTCACTAAAGTTAATTGGGATTTTGCATTTCTTATACCTAAGTATGTGAATTATTTGAGCAAGGATTTTAAATTCAACAAAAGTATCATTGTAAGAGATTACAAAAGCATTTCTTATACCTAATTATGTGAAATTGAGCTAGGAATTTAAATTCAACAAAAGTATCATTTTAAGAGATTATAAAGTAGGTAAATTATCAACTTCATTAAAGGAGAAAAGATTATCTATTTTAAATTTTATTGAAACTTCATTCTTCTTTGAGTAGCCCAAAATCTTAATTTTTATAACGTGGTATTGGTGTAAGCACTAACATATTCTTTCAGTGGTATGTTCTCTTTAATTATTTTTATGAAAGAGGAAAAATAAAAGAGAGCTCTATTTATACTATAAAATCCCTCATACAATATATTGTACTTTTTTCCTCTAACTATAAAAAAATGTTAGATTTAAAAAAATAATAAATTATTGAAAAATAAAGCATTTCTTTGTGAAGCTAATCAATGTGTGGTGTATTATGATTATGATGAATATAATTTTAAAGAGTGTGAAAGTGCATAGTTATTTGGACAAGACATCAACTTGTTTATGAATCTATGCAGCAAAATAACAATAATAATAATAATGTTTAGCACACCTTAAAAATATTCTATCAATGCAAATATTCTTCTTGAACTGTCTACCATGAGCTTATCATCATGTATGTTATTTTCTTAATAACTTTATGTATGATTTATAATGTTTTAATTTATATATCCATTAATCTATTTAAGTGTGCACTTTAAGATTATGAAAATATGTAATTATTTTCTAACTTAGACAGAGTGAAGAGTGATGAATTGAATGATTTTCTAAATGATATACTTGTAGATATACTGATTTGTTGTAAAACTCTTGGTAAGTTATGTTAAGTGAAAAATGAAGAGGCACTACAGAAAACTATAAATTAATATTAGAAATATTTCCGACACAAGACCGATTAACGTTTGTTAGCATCACTCCCGCACTGGTAAGTGCTAACTCCTGTTAGGACTGGGGGTCAGCAAATTATTCAAGTACCATCTGTCTTAAGGTGACATAACTACACTGGTAAGGGATTTGAACCCGACTGCTCTATCAACAGACCATGGAACGTGCACTATCCATAAGACAAAATTTAAATTATATTCCCCCAATCTAAAGAAGTTATCTAACAACAATAATGCATATATTTTCACACAACTTATAACTAATGAAATATTGTATGATTTGAGAATAAAACAAAATGCTAGACACTAACATTACATATCTTCAATTCATAAATGCTTAAGCTCATTGTTTTGATAATCAACTTTTGTGTTCCAAAAATGGAGAGTAATGAATATATTGGGTTTCATACTAAAGTATTTATCATACTTAGATTATAAGCTAATAAAGAAGGCTCATGAGGTTAAACCAAGTTGATAAACATTATCTAAATTTAAATTGTGTGGCTATAATTATGACTATGATTATATCAAAGCGAAATTATGTTGTGTGATTGTTGTTATGACTGCAGTATGTTGCGTCAACGTTTAATTTCATTGTTATCATTATTTTGATTGCACTTCGTTACGTGAATGATTATTAAGTGCACTATGTTATCGTGTTGCTCTATATTCAAATTATGCATGAATCTTATTTAAATCATGCTTGAACTTTACTCAAATATTGCTCGAAGCCGGCTGAAATGTTAACCATACTCTTGTTTAGAAGTCGTCTAATTATTTTTCGAGTTTGTTCAAATATCAAATGAATCAATTTCGCACTACATTCACTAATGGTCAAACTAAAGTTCAAACAATATTTTAATTGAGTTCACACAATGCTTTATTGTTGGTTCAAACTAAAGTTCTAATTCAAACTAATTCGAACCTGTTGAATTTTAATGTATTTGTGAATCATACCCAAGGAATAGAGTATAAATAATGAGATATATATAGAGAGAGAGGAATGAACAGTAATCTATTTCATAAAATGATTCCCCTATTATAGAGGAGAGGGTATAATGATGATATATATTTATGCCCCTGATTTAAGGATCTATGTTATGATATTTCTGGTATTTTACATGCATAACCTTATCGATCAGCTATTTTCTGAATTGACTAGTTAATCTTAGTTGGCTTCAGGTCAACAGGATCAGCTTAGTCAGCTGAGTTTGGTCAATACGAGTTAGTTGACTGATATGACATGGTTGTAATAGGTATCCATTGTTGCTTGGCATATTTCAATGAAGTTAATTGGGATTTTGCATTTCTCATACCTAAGTATGTGAAATATTTGTGCAAGGATTTTAAATTCAACAAAAGTATCATTGTAAGAGATTACAAAGCATTTCTTATACCTAATTATGTGAAATAGTTGAGCTAGGAATTTAAATTCAACAAATTTATCATTTTAAGAGATTATAAAGTAGGTAAATTATCAACTTCATTAAAGGAGAAAAGTTTTCCTTTTCAAGATCTATTTTAAATTTTATTGAAACTTCATTCTTCTTTGAGTAGCCCAAAATCTTAATTTTTATAACTTGTTATTGGTGTAAGAACTGGCATATTCTTTCAGTGGTATGTTCTCTTTAATTATTTTTATGAAAGAGGAAAAATAAAAGAGTACTCATCTTTGTTTAAGTCTATTTATACTATAAAATCCCTCATACAATATATTGTACTTTTTTCCTCTAACTATATAAAAATGTTAGATTTAAAAAAAAAAAAATTATTGAAAAATAAAGCATATCTTTGTGAAGCTAACCGGTATGTGTTGTATTATGATTATGATGAATATAATTTTAAAGTGTGTGAAAGTGCATAGTTATTTGGACAAGACCTCAACTTGTTTATGAATCTATGCAACAAAAAAAAAAAAATGTTTAGCACACTATAAAAATATTCAATCAATGCAAATATTCTTCTAGAACTGTCTACCATGAGCTTATCATCGTGTATGTTATTTTCTTAAGAACTTTATGTATGATTTATAAAGTTTTTATTTATATATCCATTAATCTATTTAAGTGTGCACTTTAAGATTATGAAAATATGTAATTATTTTCTAACTTAGACAGAGTGAAGAGTAATGAATTGAATGATTTTCTAAATGATATACTTGTAGATATACTGATTTGTTGTAAAACTCTTGGTAAGTTATGTTAAGTGAAAAATGAAGAGGCACTACAGAAAACTATAAATTAATATTAGAAATATTTCCGACACAAGACCGATTAACGTTTGTTAGCATCGCTCCCGCACTTCCACCTCAACGTAAAGCGACACAAACGAACTGTGTCAAGCAAAAGTCACTAATCCGACGTTATAGTATCGGATATGGTCGACACTAATCTTACTTATTAGCATTGGTCATGGCCAACGCTAAAGCAGATGCAAGAGCCCTAATATAGGTCTCCTGTAAACCGCAACTTTATTAGGCGCCATCTTCTTATTCTGCTTCTTTCATCGTCTCCGTCGCCTCGGCTAATCCAACTCTGATTCACCGCTCCAACTTTGTCCAAGGTGAGAAATCTTCTTCCATACCTCCAAGCTTTGGTTTAGCATAAGTTTTAATCTTTTTTTTTTCTTTGCATTGGTGTTAGAGCCAAAAATACCAATTTTTTTTCATATTTCATGATTAGGTATGCAATGCACATAGATTTCATGATGTCTAAGTCCGGCGTGAGATATGTAAATACATAAGAAATTTGTGCTATGTATGAAAATTTTGATGTGAGATACGTGAATTTAAGAAAATTATGGTATGTATGAAAACATGAAATTTAGGTGTGAGATGTGTGAATGCATAAGATATTTTGTGCTATGTATGTAAATATGAAATTTAGGAGCGAGATAAATAAATGAATAAAAAACTTGTGGTATGTATTTAAATATAAAATTTAGGTGTGAGATACGTGAATGCATAAGAAAATTGTGGTATGTATGTAAATATGAAATTTAGGTGTGAGTTATGTAAATTAAAGAAAATTTTTGTGCTATATATGTAAATATGAAAATTTAGGAGTGAGAGATGTAAATACATAAGAAATTTGTGTTATGTATGTAAAATGGAAAATTCAGGTGTGAGATATATATGTAAATACATAAGAAATTTGTGTAATATTTGGATATATGAAAATTTATGTGTGAGATATGTAAATGCATTAAAAATTTGTGCTATGTCGGTAAATATGAAAATTTTGATTTAAGTTATGTACATACGTAAGAAATTTGTGATATGTAAGTTTATGATGGCGTTGATAATGGTGTAGTAATTTGATACTGTAATGGTGGGTTGATGTATTACTTTGGATGTTAATGGGTTAATTGGTTGATTCTCTAAATTTATGGGCTATAGGTTTCGAGTATGATGTGTAGGTGGCCTAAGGTCTAAATAGAATGTGTAATGTGTAGGGGCACAAATCTACATACCTATACTTACGGTACAAATGGATATTCGAAGCGTTAGAATGTGGATGTATTACATATTATTTTCTGTGTATGAAGATGTTCCCCCATCATATGAAGTGACTTTATATTTTTTCCATTTCTGTATTGTACGAACTTTCAAATTCTTGTGTCGTGAATTATGAGCACTTTAATCTGTTTGTATTTAATTTGATTTTGTATCCTTATGTATATATTGGAGATTTCTTTTACGAGTTGTGATAATAGATAAATATCGTATTACGTTGATTGTGTTTGCTACGTGCATGTATGTAAAAATCTAATTGTTTTGTTGTATTTTTTTAATTTCTTACAGATTAGTGTCGTATTAGCATCGGACGTATTAGCGTCGGAAAATTCCGATGCAAAAACCTACAATCATCCAATAATATAAGCTGCTGTTAAAACATGTAACACAATAGCGTTAAAATTGTTTGACGCTGATAAGCATTAGATATGATCGATGCTAATTAGCGTCAGCCCTTGTTGACGCTAATCGGCGACAAACTATTTTGACGTTATTCCATCGTTATGCCAACGTCAGACGCTATTTTTTAGTGACGACTGTTTTTTACGCTAATTCAGACGTAAAAAATCTGACACTAATATCGACCCAAAATAAATTAGCGACGCCAATTCTAACGTCAGATAAAAAAATGAAATTTCACAAGACATTCAGCATTTAACCGAGCCATGACATATTTCATATTGGTTTACACCAAGTTAGTTTTGTATTATTGTGATGGATCATTTGTATGTCATATACTGAAACAAATTTAAAAAACTAGTAGCTGTCGCTGACTTCAAATGCTTTTTATTCTATACATATCCTCCTGTAAAAATTACCGCTTTTTAATGCATAATTTTCTTGTCTTTGTGACTAGCTTAAATATTGCCTGTTTTGATTGGGTAATACAAATGGAGCCAGTTAAAGCTAAAGAGACAAAATTACAGAGCTGGAACCGCGCCTTCTTCCTATAAACCAAATCCTCGTATTCTTCAAAGGACCTCTTCTTCATCATCCACCACATCTTATATATACCGAAACGGCTCTTCCCCTGGAAGCTGCAAAACTCCTACCGATCAAAGCTTGATCACAATGGCTTTGCGGTTCACAATTACTCAAGCAGCAGTTGCCATAGCGATGCTGTTGATGCAATTCGGTCTCCCGGTCCGATCAAAACCCATAAGCACTGATCCATACAACTGTGCGGATCAAGACTCAGAGATTAAGTGCTGCCCAACATCAAGGCCAACGAAAATCGTCGACTTCAAACTACAGCAGGAATCTTCGACGCTTCGCGTCCGCCGGCCGGCTCATGCTCTTACTGCAGAAGAGGTTCAAAAGTATGAGAAAGCCACCGCGCTTATGCGTGCATTGCCGGCTAATCATCCCTGGAATTTTAAACAGCAAGCGAATGTTCACTGCGCTTACTGCTCCGGCGGCCACCGCCAGCTCGGTTTAAATATCTCGCTCGAGGTACATATTATTCATCCTAATTTAGTGTCTGTTTGATTGAAGTAGCTGCAACTTATCCAACTTATTCAAATAAACAGTTTATACCAATAATAAGAATTGTGCGCAACTAACGTAAAAAAATATGTTGCATCAAAAAATTTTATTTTGACTTTAAAATCTTGATTTTATACATATAAGAAGAGAGGAAGGTTTACATGCCTAATACTTAATTCTTTTGTGGTTATGAGTTTACATATCTAACACATATAATTCAAATTTTACATGCATATTTCACTTTTTGATGATTTGGGGCAATTTTTAAATAGTAATATTTTTATGTGACGTGAAGAATTCGGATGATACTACTATAAAAAGGTATGTTTAAATGTTAGACATGTAAATATATAGGAATTTGGTGATATATATCATATATATAAATCCCTTTTTTTCTTAATATACAAATATAACTTCAAGTATTAATTATCTACGTATCTATAACATAAAGGTTTGTTAAGAAGTGCAATAGAAACAAAAGAAGAAGTGAAAGAGAAGAAGAGAGGAGAAGAAGAAGAGAGAACACAAAGTGACTAGGGTTTCAATTACATCAACCATCCATTACAAGAGTAAAAGATAAATATAAATACAATAGGTAGGAAGACTAAACTACGCTTAGTAGACAAGAAGACTAAACTACCCTTAAGTAAGGTAAAATAATAAAAATATAAACAATATAATATCTAACAAGGTTGATATTGAAATTTTAACACTGGTGTCATAAATTTTTACATGATAAAAGTGCATTTCATTTTTAAAAATGTAATGATAGTTTTATTATTACGTGACGTTAAGGATTTGAGAGGTCTGCATCTAAAAATGAAGGGTTAAGTATTAGTTAGAAATGTAAAATATGCTGAGTGATCTGCGTGAAAAATATGTTTTTCCTTAACCTAGTTTGAAGATGTTTGAAAATCCGTGCATAAGTGAAAAAAAATATTTCCATACTTCATAATAGGTAAAGATGATGGTGGAGGAAAATATTACATTACATCTAAATTAAATTATAATAACATTATCATCATGTTAATATTGTCTAAACATACTTACAAAATATGTAATATTTTCTCATCACAGTTAATGCAAAATGAGCTCCGATAGTGAGATGAGTGTATGAAAGTTTGCAGGCTTTGAGAATTACAGGCGGAGAGTTCAATAGATATTGGTTCATTACATGTCCTTCGTTTTTTCCATTATATATATATATATATATATATATATATATATATGCATATCCCTAGTCAACACAATTTTTTTTGAATGAGTAAAACAATGACCCTGAAAGAAGGCGATATGCATGCATATGGCATTTAATTTTGCAAGCTAATTGCTGCCTGCTACAATTTGGCATTGGACTCCATCTTACTATTTACGAAATAGTCGCAATAGCTGAATGAAATAAAAAAACAATAGTTCCCGATTTGAATATACATTCTTATTTCATTTTTTTAATGAGAAAATTATATCACTTTTAGGAGATAAAAGGATTAATTTACAAATTAAAACATATTGTATTAGCAAAATGAACAAGTAAATGCTAATAACAATGTTTGTTTGTTATGCTTCTTTTAGATTCATGGCTCATGGCATTTTTTCACATGGCACCGAGCCTACCTCTACTTCTACGAGCGAATTCTAGGGAAACTCATCAATGACAGTACCTTTGCGCTACCATTTTGGAACTGGGATAACCCTTCTGGCATGAGCATACCAAATATCTATCGAAGCAACACTTCTTCCCTCTTCAATCCAACTCGTTACCCTAGCGCTCTCAACTTCACTGATCTTGGTAGTTGTGAAGGAGATGTCACTCCAAACTCTCTTTCCAAGCAAATAAAATGCAATCTTCAGCTCATGCATCGCCAATTTGTTGCTGGATTTAACTCTAGCTTGCTCTTCTTTGGTAGCCCATACCGGGCGGGAGACAGCCCCTTCCCTGGTGGTGGGATCATTGAAGGCACTCCACATAGCCCTGTTCACTCCTTCACTGGCTCAGACATGTCATATATATCAAGAGCAGGGCTTGATCCCATCTTTTTTGCTCACCATGGAAACGTAGACAGATTATGGACAATATGGGGAAATATTCCTGGGAACGGAAGCAAGTTTTTTAATGACAAAGACTTTCTCGATGCTTCTTTTCTTTTTTGGGATGAGAACATGCAACTTGTACGCATATTTGTAAGGGATGTTCTTGACACACATAAACTTGGTTACGTGTATGAAGAAGTTCCATTGAAGTGGTTAAATATAAAGACGGTAGTGGAAGAGGTGGGGAAGAATGATGCATTTGTGGCTATGGATGAGGGCGAAGGGGAAGGTAATGGGACCTTCCCATTATCACTGACTTCTCAAGTGGGTATTAAAATTAAGAGAAAGGTTGGGGCAGAAGAAGAGAAACTTATTGTGAGTGATATTACGTTGGATGGGAGGGATTATGTTTGGTTTAAGGTTTATATTGGTAAAGTGGATGGTGGAAGAATTGAAGCCGGGTGTTTTTACCATTTGGAAAGGAGAACAAAAGAAAGTATTCCTATGGTGACAAAGATACAATTTGGGATAACACAATTCATAAGAGAAATTGGTGCAGCTAGTGATGAATGGGTGGTGGTCAGTTTGGTGCCTAAAGTTGGAGGAGATAAAGTAACAATTGGAGGAGTTTTAATTTCATAAAAAATTTGAAAAGTTATTTTTATTCATTGAAGTACAACTACCAGTTGGCTTATAATGATGTAAACCCTTTTGTATGTTAATGTTTCCATAATTGGATATTGCTCTCTTCAATATCTTATATTTAAATATGTGTATTTTATTCTGTTGCCGAGTCTTTGGCTCTCTTATGCAAAGCATAAAAATTCTGATTGTTAACAAATAAACTAGTAAGAAATTTTAATATTTGGTTATACATGTGAGAAATATGTGTGGTAAGCTTATTAGGTGAATAATGAATGGTGGACATTATTTTGATATTTAAATAATATGCCATGTAAATATGTCATCGAAATATACAAATACCAACTCTCCTTAAGATTTATGCATAAAGTGAAAAACAATGCTTCTACTATAAGAGAGAGTAAGAAATAAGAAATGCTTCTAAAGAAAGTTTCTCCTTAAAATTAAAGAGTTATATTTTGCATGAATTGTGAGTTTGAGTTTATTAAAATCATATTTTAGTCAATAAAATTCAAACAAAGTGGTATCCAAACTTGAGAATTTTATCACAAAGTGATTATTACAACATATTCATATGAAGTACTCAATGAGAAGAATCTGAAATCACAAAGCAAGACTCGGTAGTTGTCAAAAATATCACAAGTAATGTTACGAAGTCCTTCCAAGTCTAGGCACTCAATGACAAGAGTTACAATAATTGAAGTATTAATGTAACGACGGTTTTAATAGTGCATGATCTTTGAGAGAATATTTTGAATCATTATATATGAAAATGTAAAAATATTTTATGACTATTTTTTTAATGTTTTAATTTCCTTTAAGTAACTCAAAAGAAATGAAAATAAGGTATAAGCTTTGTTGAACTCATTAAAAAAAAGGTTCGTTAAAGTATTTATAACCTTGCCATAGAAGTCAATGCTTTTGAAATAAAACCTGTTATAATTCAAATGTTCTAGAACAATTAATTTTGAGGCTCACTCATTGAAGACTCAAGTTTACACTTAGCTAAATTATTCAAGAGTTTCCAACTTTTATATAAAACAATGTCTCTAGAGATGTTGTTAAACTAAGTTTGTTTCCATTTTCTTTTAGAGATAAGACTAAGAAGTGGCTTAACTCATTGGCAGCAAGATCCATAATCACTTGGAATGATGTGGCTGAGAGATTCTTATAAAAATACTTTTCCCCTTTCAAATTTGCCAAGTTTAGAAATGATGTTATCTCTTTCATCCAGATTGATACTGAGTCAACTTATAAGTCCTGGGAGAGACTTAAGGAGCTTCTTAGAAAATGCCAACACCTTATCTTACCTGATTGGTATATAATTCAATTTTTTTATAATTGGCTTGTGGGATCATTTAAGTTGATCATAAATATTATAGTAGGGGGTCTTTAATATCAAATTTTTTTTAGGAGGCCTTTACGCTCATTGAAGAGATGGCTACAAAAAAAATTCAATGGATTTCTAAGAGAATAAACCCCAAGAAAGTAGCTAGTGTGCTGTTAATTTTAATTGCACAGGTAGGTGCTAAATCTGAAACGTTAGATAACTTATGGTTGAATTCTTTACCTAAATCACTAATAATTGAGAAAAATGCTTATGGAATGTGGAGTCATTGAAAGTAATAAATGATAGACACAACAACCTCTATTCTAATACCTACAATCGTGGTTGGAGAAATCACCCATATTTTAATTATAGCGCTTATCAAAATATAATAAAGCATAAATGGGATAGTAACCAATCAAACACTTTAGGCAAGTGGAATAGTAAAGAAAAATTTTTTAACTCGAGACCAACTTATTCACCTGGATTCACTTCTAATAATCAATTTAAAGAAAAAAAATGTCTTTCGAAGCAATGTTATTACAGATGAAAAATTAGATGGAAAGTTAAACTACAACCATTAATAATATTCAGAATCAATTGGGAAAATTAGCTAATTCATTAAGTAATAGACCCCAAGAGATTTTACCTAGTAACACTAAAGTGAATTTCAAGAAGAAAGTTGTAGATCAGTGCAAATTATGCCAATAAACTTAGGAGTGGGAATGAGTAAGATGAGGTGACCATAGAGAAAGCTTGATTGGAAGAAGAGCTTGATCTTTGAAGACAGTAAAAATAATTCCCACAACTCATGAAAAAATAGCATCACATCCTAAGAAATAACAAGAGAGACCACCACCTCCATTTCCATAAAGTCTTCAAAAGTATAAGCTAGACCAACAATTCTTCAAACTCTTAGAGGCATTTACAAAAGCCTACAATCAACATCCCATTCATTAAAGTTTTAAAAAAATGCTTTGTTATGTTAAGTACGTGAAATATATACTTAATAAAAAATAAAAACTAGGTGATTATGAGATTGTGGCCTTAACAGAAGTGTACAGTGCTATCCTGCAGAAGAAATTGCCACAAAATCATAAGGATCTGAGTTGCTTTATCATTTTTTGTACCATATAAGCTAAGATTATTTGGGAAAATCTTATGTTGACATAAAATGAAACCAATAGTATTCATGTAAAAAATTGAAGTTTTGGTGTTAGATATGCGAACACATAAGAAATTTAATAGTATGTATGTAAACCGACATTACATTTTTTAACACTAAAATCTTCTATACACAAAGAAAAGCTACTATTTCAAATTTCAAATAGAGAAATACACTGAATTATGTAAAAATTGAAGCATTTAGTAGATAAAATTAGAACTTTGGGTGTAAGATATGTAACTACGTATAAATAGAATCGTATGCATGTAAATCTTCGAGAAATTAGAAAAACTAAACCTTAAATGCAACAATAATGGAAAAATAATGAATTATAATCATGATTTCTAAAACTTTAAAGCTAAATGTTATAGTAAAGCCAAAAACCAAAATTCCTTTAAAAAGAGATTCAAATGGACAAAATTAAAAAACTTTACTTGTGGTAGATAGAGTGTGAGTTTCACCTTCAATTTGTGAAAAAGAAAGGGTCACTTAAAAAAGAAAGGGCATAACCCTAAACCCTGTTGTCGTTATTATTAACTTTTTAAATTTTGTTAGCAAATTAAGTTTTTTTTTTAATGTTTTATGTTTATATAATTGAGAAATCATGTGTATATTTTTTCTTCACGTAAAAGATTGAAAGAATCGTTAAGTATAGTAATAATCATGCATCATTTGATCTATATTCTCAATGTTATGCTTCTATGGGTCATCATAAGTTTACAATGCTTGTAATCTTCCAAATCTTTGTATATGCGCTGAGTTCTTCTATCCTTTTATCATATTTTACTTTCTGCATGCACAATTACAATTGACTTTGGTATTAATGCAAATCAATAATGGTTTTTTTATTTTATGGATGGCAGAGAAATATTTTTCTAAATTTATAATAAAACAACTTTCAATCTTTGAGTGGTGTCTCAACAATCTACTACTTTTTAGAATCTCTTAAGTGCTATTACACAAGTGAAGTTTCAATAAGATTATAATATCTCTTCTAAATCTCATGTAGCCGTTGTATATTTATCATCAACCTAGTTCACCAACAATAGTCTCCTTTATTTTTGTTTTTAAAGCTTGCTTTTCTGTGCTGCATCATTAATAGTTTATGTTCTCGCATCCATCTATGTTATTCGCCATAGAAATTCATTAGTTAGGTCATTCAGATCTTGAGTTTATTCAAATGTATGGAAATGTATAAAAAAATAAAATAATAATAAATGCAACAATCTATTGATATTTTCGAGCAAATATGATGAATTCTGAATAGACTCGATCGCCTTTTCCCTTTGCTTTCATTCCATTAAATAATAATCTTACAACCTATTTTAGATACAAAATATTTTGCAAATATATTTTAGATAACCTAATAATACATATTTATAATCTAAATATTCAGTTAAAAGGGAAATAAATCATAATAAAGACATTGGAACTAATTAAATAAGGAAGCTCCTAATTATAGAAAACCCTTAAATTAGCTGTTTGATTTTTTTCCTTCCTGATTGAAATGTTTTCACATAAACAAATGTCTTCGTATTACAATTCAAGTTTCATATTATTTATCCAAACATTGAACAACGCTTCTCACCAAAATTTTATTAATGTTCAAAAAATTGGATTAACCTACTATAGCTTCTCATATCTTGTTTTGAACAAGTATGCTCTGCTCCATTATAGTTGATGCACATCTTGGTAGAATTAATTTGTTTTCCATCAACTCCTCTATACAAGGTATCATTTTGTTAAGTAGATTCATGGTCAAAATAGATGTCAATATCACAATTTCTTAAATGACAAACATTAAGGCAGTTAGAGGAGCCTTCCTCAACATTCAAATTTTCCTAATTTTTCATTAAAAACTAACTCTTTTTTACAAAGTAATTACAATAGCCATTATATTTAACCTTTCTTTTGTCTAATGATTATTATCATATGAATAAAATTTCTACAACGAAATGCAGGCTTCAACATCTTTCTCTTATAGGCTATACCACCTATGTACTCTCAAGTCATGCATCTATTTCTATAAATGGATGCATGTTGAGATGAAAATTTAAATTTTGAAAATCGGAGCGACTCCTTTCACAAAGAGTCTCTATAATTGATACTGCTGATTCATGTAAACTGCAAATCAAAAAAGGGTGGATTAAGTCCGGCTCGAGCACTCTTTAACTGGTCAAAGCTGAAATAAGCTCAATTCATGCCAAACTCGACCTACCCAATGCCCAGAGCACACTTCATTGTTCGTGTTTGGTTCGTTTAACAAACCGAACGAAAAAAAATTGTTCGTGTTCGTCTCGTTTGCTTATTGAACAAATCGAATACAAACTTCCTGGTAAACCAAATACAAATTGTTCGCGAGCAACGAGCTTTTGACAGCCCTAACTTTGATAGCATACTTCCTCAAAATGAAGCAAATTGATCAGGTGTTCTGTACACATCAGGTAATCCATACTTCCTAAAAATGAAGCAAACTGAATAAGGCGTTTGAGGTTTTGTTTAGGGTTTTATTTTAATATATAGTATAGTATATTAATTATAATATTATAATATTTATATTATTATAATTAATACTATAATAATATTATTATTATTATTATTATTATTAATTTATCATATATTATAATTTATAAAAATTTAATTATTTAAAATATGATAAATTTATATAATATATAATTATTTTTAAAATATCATAAATTTTTTATATTTAATTATTTTAAATTATTTTATATATATTTCGAACAATAACGAACCAAACACGAACGAACACATCAATGTTCGTGTTTGGTTCGTTTAACAAACCGAACGAAAAAAAATATTCGTGTTCGTCTCGTTTGCTTATCGAACGAATCGAACGCGAACTTCTTGGCGAACCGAACACGAATTGTTCGCGAACAACGAGCTTTTTTGACAGCCCTACTTATGGACATTTTGACTTAACGTTGTAATATAAACAGTAACCAGTTTAATTAACGAATGCTCTATACTTCTTGCATTTACAATCAAGTAATTTGTAACTGGTCTTGCTGTTATATGGCTGTAAAAGTATGATCTAGATAGACAGGTGCTTATCCTCACACTTTTGTTTTATTTTTAATACATTGTTGAATGTTTTTTCTTTTTTTGAAGAATTCATCGAATGATTATTTTGGATTATTCTTCCAACAGGCTGAAGGAGACTTTATATTTTAATTCCACTAGTTTCTGGAAACCTTGTGCTGATCAACGAGTTTAGGGACAAGCAGTCCATGTTTGAAAGCTATTGTTTTTTTCATTTTGTGGTAAACTTTGCATGTCGTTTAGCATATAAGGATAAAATTTTACAAGTGAAACTTTAAGGATTTTAGGTATATAAGGATAGAATTTTACATTTTATATTTGTATTAAAACTTCAATTTTTTTAATACTCTTCACTTTTATGGAGAATGCAAAGGGGACAAGTGGTTAAATTTTATTCATGGTAAATGGTAGCATAAGATAGCAATCAGTGTAGAGATATCTTAAGTCTTAGCTCAATATAATTTTCTAGTACACACATATAGTAAATATGAGAGGAGCATTTTTTTTTAACTTGGAAAAACCCTATAAAGGTAGAAAAATTAGGAGTTGTAACTTAGTCAAAATAATCCACTATGAAAGTAAAAGTAAAAAATGTGTATTGTTCTCTTGAATTAGAAAAGATGAGAGTGCAAAAACTGGTAATCACAGATGTATAGTAGTAGTTTGTTTACTATAGTTATAACTGGACTACAACAACTATAGTTGATAGTTACAATAGCATTAATTGGCTGCAAAAGTTGTAGTAGATGGTTACAATAATCGTAGCTGGCTAGAAAAATCATAGTTTATGACTATGATAGTTGTCAACGGCAAGAATTATGGTGTGTTGACAATAATTGGTGGGCATGAACCTTCTCTTTGCAAGTATTATTTAGTTATCAGCTCATTGATCTTCTCCACTCCTTATTTATATTCCGTTTCTCTTTTTTTAGACGTCAGCTTGTCAGTCGTAATTCATTTTTCTGAATAAGTTTCTCTTTCGAATCATAAGATTGATCTGGAGAAGAAAAGAATCGGAAAAGCAGGGACATACAACAAAGAACACAGACAAAGTGAAAGAGAACATGGAGAGACATGCGATAAACCTAGGAAGGATAGATCAGGTATGTCCACCCAAACAAGATCATGCGGAGGCATCTAGGATCAAAATCCTTGGAAGAATACTTACGTGAACTACCTATAACTAGAGATTTAGATGTGTTTGTATGTTCTGGGGCCCAGAGTACTCCCAAAGGGATTTATCTTACCTTTTTAATTATATCTCTTGATCCAAAAGATTTTTACTTACATTAGTAGTGACGACAACATGGCTATCAAAGGACACTTACTTCACAGGAGAATGCTTTGATGCTTTCAAAGCTCTTGCGAAGCCATGAGGTGGAGAGTGAGTCTCTTATGGTCCTTGCATGGGTAACAAACCCATCAGCATACGAAGCCAACGAAATAGCCGAATCATCCCGACGGGGAATCTCGATAAGTCAAAACACATTCGGGCTGTAAGGGCTGAGGATAAATTGTCATATCCCAAATGGGAGGCAGCTCATCAATAATCAGGTCGTTTAGATGATACCAACGAAGGCAAAATGTGCGACGGAGTTTAACATGGGTAATCAAAGAAAGGAAGAAGCAATCCCTAACAAGTAGAGGTAGTCAGGTTGGGGTAATTTGGACCCGTCATCCCAAACCACTAGGACCCTGAGTCTGCCTCATCATGAAGGTAGTCGACCAAACATGAACTGAGATCCTCGGTTAGCAATCTGTGAATTGTGTCATCCGCGAAAACAACGATAGCTCTAAAGCCAAAGTAACGAAATTCTATTATATGACTATCGTGTGAAGCTCAAAGAGGTGGGACTTATACTCGCCAGAGTGGAGAGGATGCTGCTAGAAAGATGAAGGGAGGGAGGTTTAGATACAAAGTTAAAAATGTAGAGAAATGAAGGAGTTGCTCTATGGTCTTCTCTGATGTCTCATAGATCCGAGTCAGAAACTTCTTCTCGGAAACTGAACTCTTTCATATTATGGAATAAACTACCCCCACAATCTTCCTTGTCGGTGGAGTTGTGTTCTATCTAAACAGCAGGCTTGAATGGCACATAACACGCGAGGGATACATCTCCTAACTATTCTGGCGGGGACGTGGTCCTCACAACCAGAAAGAATAGTAAAAGGATCTTAGCCAGAGGAATATGAGACTCCACCATAAGCTGGAACCAAAACAACAGAAGGAACTTGTGATTGGATCCGCAACAACCCATTCCTAGTCCTCGGGGCCCTCATGCCCAATCTCAGAGTAGGAGTAGCCTTGGAGGGTCATAAGGCGACATGCACTGGATCCACATCAAGGATTGAAATAATGCAGTAGCGCTGTGAGAAGAATCCACTTTAGAAGGCATGGAGATCCATAAAAACATAGAGGAATGGATCGACAATCTAGAAAATAATGACGAGCGCGGTGGTGCATCATTACGGGCATCAGACTCTTTTTTTGCAGGAGAGACGGGCAACAGAAATAGCTCGATGTGCTCAACTTCCCTTTCGAGGGGGAGGGCATAGAGTGGACGCCTAAGTGGGAATGGATTTCCTATGATAGTCTTGATGGGGTTCTTGAAATAACCAAAGGTTACAACGCCCCGAAGAGCACAAAAAATGCTCGGAGATAAAGAAAGAGTGTTCTTCATGTTAGTGGAGATCGTGACCACCTTATCACTTGTCATATCTGCCAAGCAAAAAGAGATAACGATCACAAAGAGAGAAAGGTCAAAGAAAAAAAATAAAAAAACGGTACAAAAACTCCAATGCATACAATTAAGCAGCAAATGAAGTGTTGAGGGTAGAAGAAGGGAAGGAATTGCATCGAGTCGCTAATTGTAGCGGTAGATGTATGCATCTAAAGTCCAAGTGCTAGAAAGATACAAACAAGTGACACTATGAAGGAAGTAATCAGATCACTAGAAATGTAAGTAGAACCTGTAAGAGGGAGAAAGTGCATTACTCCCAGCGGCACCACAAGCTTTCTTAGAACTGGAAAGCATAACTCCATACAAGGAAATAGGGAGAATCTTCTTCATAGGACTCAGAAGTTTTATGAATAAATCCACAAGAAGTAAGCAAAACTCTCATGGTGAAGAGATGCCTCATCTCAGGCGGAGTTGTTAGATCTGTTTCTATTTCTTTTCTCTATTTTTTTAATTTTTTAAGGGTTTGTCTTGTCTATCGTCGTATAACTCTCTTTTTTGAATAAGTCCTTATTCTAGATAATAAGAATAATATGGGGAAGAAAGGAACTGGAAAAGCAGTGACATACAACAAAGAAGACAAACAAAGAGAAAGAGTACATGGAGCGCCTAAGTTCGATAAACCTTGCAAAGATAAATCAGGTGTTTGCTCAAATAAGATAGGGTGAAGGCACTTTGGATTGATACTCACGAAAGAATACCTACGCAAGCTACTCATAACCAGAGATTTAGGTGTGTTTGCCGATTATGGGGTCCGAGTGCTCCTAAGGAGAAGTATCTTACTTGCTTAATTACATCTTGGGGGTTTCCCAAGAATACCTTGATCCAAAGAAAACTTGTTTACATTAGTGGTGACAACTAGCACAAAGCTATCAAAGGAAAATTATTTCACAGGGGAATGCTCTGATGCTTTTAAAGCTCTTATTAAGCCAAGGGGCGGAGAGTCAGTCTCTCATGGTCCCCTCATGGGTAACAAACTCATCGACATACGAAACCTACAAAATAACTGAATCATCTCAACAGTGAATCTCGATACGTTAAAGCACATCTGAGCCTTAAATGTATAGGACAAATTGTTGTATCCCAAATGGGTAACTACTCATCAGTAATCAAGTTGTCGAGATAATACCAACAAAGGTAAAAGGAGCAAGAGAGCTCAATAGGAGTAGTCAAAAGAAGGCAGAAGTAATCCATAACAAGTAAAGGTAGCCATGTCGGGGTACCACAGACCCGTTATCCCAAGTCATTAAGATCCTTGGTCTATCTCATTGTGAAGGTAGTTGACCCAAGACGACCCGCGATCCCAAGTTAGCAATCCATGAATTGTGTCATCCGTGGGGACATTGTTATCCCTAAGGTTAAAGAAATAAAATTCTATCCTATGACTAACGGGTGGAACTCCAAAAGGAGGATCTCGTGCCAACCAAAGTGATGATATTTCACTAGAAAGAAAGAGGAAGAGAGGTTCAACTACAAAGCTAGAAACACTTCTAATAAACATGTTCACATTCCATCTATGTCGGAAAGCCTTCTAACAATCTAAGCATACTAAACAAAACTTAATTAGAAATCTATGTTAGGCCAGTCAGGTTGAAGAAACACGTGGCCATCCCCTTGGAACATGCATATGATGCAGTTATCTATCATAACCCTAAGTGTGGAGGCCCTACTAGTACATCTTAAGGTATGTCCATGTTATTCAATGCATTTTAAAACCAGCTCGAAGGCAATGCAGGAAAGTAAAAGACTGATTTTACAATCTTGAATGTTTTAATCCTAAATTTTAAATAGTCTTAAAATTTTGTTAAGATTTTATAAACAGAGTTTGCAATTTAATGTCGTTAGAGAGCCTAAATGATCTTCATGATTTCTAAACAATCCATAAAGTAAAGACAGTGGGAAAACAATTCAAGCACATATAAATGCAAGAAGGACAATAAAGCAAGCCAAATATGAAAAAATAAACGGTCCATGCTGCTAGGTTGACTACATGATGCACCAAAAATATATTTGATTTTTCATATATAATTTGTACCCATTTTTGGTGATATTACACTTTAATGGAAGATATTTTTCATGTTTTGCTGCAGGTATGATGATTTTAGGCAATTGGAGTAAAGTGAAGTGAAAATGAATGAATTTAGAGTGAAAAAGGCAATAAAACCATAATTTGAAGTTCAGGAGCCAAAGACGCATTATTCCTGAGAGCCCAGAGTTAAATCGTGCAATAGGGCGCCGTCTGCGCCTTATCCAATGCCGACAGCGCCTAATATCGGTGGAGGCCAAATTCAATGTATTTGGATGACTTTTAAAAGGGTTTTGGAGGCTACTCTTAGGAAATTCATTTCTATATTATTCCAAGGAAGTTCAAGGGATTTGCTTGAGGAAAAAATTGAGATAAGTTGTATTTACTTTTCATAGTTTGTATGACTTTACTTTTATATATAAAATATTTGCTTTGTCATCTCTTCCTCATGAATTCTGAGTATATCTCTTAGTCTCTCTCCTTGCAATGATAAATGGTGAAGTGATGATTTAAGATTGAATGTGTAATATAAAAGATAAGAAATTTTGATGATTTTTCACTTTGTCCTTCATTTACTTTTCGATCTGACCAATTAAATTGTTAAAATATGTTGTGAAACATACATTCCAAAAGAGTTATGCTTTCTACAATAAAAGTGGATATTACATTCAAATTCCATGGATGGTGAAGTTCATGGGGGTTGAATGCAAATAAATAGGAAAACGTGTTTTGTTGGGAGTAGAATTGGAGATTTTAAGGTGACAGACTAAAATCTCCAATTTGGTCCTAGTGTATCGAAACTAAAGAGAGTTAGCCTTCATACGAAGAGAAGTGGGAGATTTGGAGTGAGAGCTAGTATTATCCCAGCCTAACCATGAATTTAGGGACTAAACCTAGAATTAGCCAATGTTCTTTAAGCACTCAAAATAGGGTAAAGAATGTGTATGCTCATACTTGGCACAATACCAGATTATAATAATCTGTATCATTCACTCACCATAATATCATTGTAAAGGGGAGGACACTTTCTCTAAATTTGAACCTTACATTACAACAAGTTTAAATGTTTTCACAGTTTAACAACATTACTTCCTAAATTTCAGATTACAGCTAACTACTACTACACTAAGCTTTGTAATGTAACGTTCAAATTTAGAGAAAATACTTTAGTAATTATAAATTCTCTAGCATCGTTAAACTGTGTTAACTTTAGTATTTACTTTTGGTGCATTGCAAATTTGAATATTAGATTTCTCTGCTACGCTTTAAGGTTTGCATTCCTCCCTGTGGGATCGATGACTAAGACTCCATTAGAGCATTGTATTACTTGAGTGATACGTATACTTGCGTATAGACAAGTTGCTTTCTTTATAATTGAATTGAAAATTACTTTTAGTATATTAACTTACTTTAGCAGGCCGCAAGCCCGCGATCACAACATATCCCATAAACAGAAAAAGACGAACAAACACTGCATAAGTACATAACCGAGCCAAATTCTATACATAAACGCGGTTTAGAATTAAGGTAATAGACATGAGAAATAAGTTCCCAATCCCCATCATGTGGTTTCGCTCGTCTAGCACTTCGAAACCTGTGGTTGTACCTTATTTCTTATACAAGATTCTCTTATTACTCTAAAAAGTACATAAGAAAAGTAAGAAAAGACTTGATCTGCATTAAGACATCGTTAGCAGAAAAGCCAACAAATATGCAACGCATGAGCCATGCCTGGTGGGAGGAGCAAAGTAGTGCCTGCAAGAAATGGTTAATATACAAATCAATAAATTGCTCCCCCTAATTACAACCACAGTGTCTATTTTAGGCATGACTCCTTACAAAAAAATCGACCTAATACTACCATGCATATCAAAATAGTAAGCATGCAAACACACCAAAAGCACAAAAGATGATGCCTGGCTTGGGCAACCAAACCAACAAAGAACCATAACTAGGACATCAAAAAAGACTACCTAGTATCATAGTCCTGAGCTTAGCACACCATCCAATGTAGTGTCCTAACACAACAACAAAGTGAGTGCAGGGTTATGTCAGAAGGCTAGCATATGTTTTGACAAGGTCGCTGTCACTGGCCCCAACTTAAGGATCTAAGGATTCTGAGAGGTGCCACTAGATGTAGGTTTTGAAAAGCTTTTAAAAAATTGACCTCATGTACGACCTAAGCTAAATATGCAAGTTAGTTAAAAAAAATCTTGAAAAATGATATGTATAAGTAATGTTCCTATGAAATAGAAAGCTTAAGTATCACCTGTTAGTTCCCTTAAAACTTTAGCACAACATACACGTGCTAATCAAAGTATGGTAGCTAGTATTGTCCCACTGAGGCATCCCTATGGGCAATACTCATTACCTGTCTTAACCAGTAATGGGTCACTCAGCTAACGAGCAAGATTCTTCATCGAGACAATCAAAGAAATGCAAATACAAATGAGACATCCACCCTCTAATCATTTATCAGTAGTAATAAATTTGATGATAATTTTAGTTTCTAAAGAACAAATATTATATTAAAAATTTTATTATATTCACATTCATAATAATCTCACACTAATAAAGATTTGGCCTGAGTCTTCTATCCACATGACTCGGCCTTATGACACCACATATATAATGCTTAGGACTAGAGCCCTTGGATTAAAAGGTTTGGCCCAATCATTTCACTATATTACAAACATGATAGTAGCCCATACTCTCTCAATGGCTGCCTTCCCTTTGAGATGTGAATTATTACTTATATTTAATAAGGCACAAATCTATCTATTAGCTAAGATTGACTTTGATGCATTCCCTCAGACAAAAACTATCCCACTCAAAGTTTATCATTATTCCTCCCATCATTCTCATTACGCTAAAAATGATAAATTTCTTAACTCAATTTATTGCTAATATGCATTAAGTAATTAGTGCCTCAATGAGTAGTCTTAATCAAAAGTGTTGTTAATTGAAATGGTTAATTAATGATAGGATTATGTTTATGAGAAAAATTAAACTCTAGATCAAATTTTTTTTGCAAAATAAGGGGGAAAACTCTAAATATTGTCTTACTTTTGATCTGATCTGCCTTATTTCGAATCGGAACACTAGGTAATACTCTTTCCATTTCAAGAGAGGACGGGATAAGAATTTTCCAAGCCCACATTAGCATTATAAACAATTGCAGCCATTAGGCTCTATAATTATGACCAATTCAATGTTGATGTTAATAATGGGTGTTTGCCATATTATTAATAGAGTGTCAGGGTTATTAACAATGGTAAGCGTTAATGGGCATCAATATTATTGTTGATAATGAGGGTTTGGCTTATTAGTGAAGACAGGTATTTGCCTAATTGGTGATGACAAGCATCTTTCTATCCGATAATGGTAATCATTTACCACATTGCAGAGGACATATACTAATAGGTTGATCTTTGAATTTTTCCTAACAAATTCTAGTTTTATTCTCCTTAATGTGTAAAAGTATGGCCTAATAATAAATTTTTAAATAGGTGTTCTGATTACTTCAACCAGAAATCAAAAGACTTCATTAGACATCTTAAGTTGATTGCTTTTATTTATATATATAAGACTTATTACGGGTTTCTAAGAAGTTGTTTTCTCTGCCATAACCTTCTAAACACCTTTTAAATACTATAGCCAACCAAAACAGGCCCTTAATTAGTTTAATTTTATATTCTTCAGATTTCTACATAAAATTAATCTAATATAATTTAGATCCCAATACTTTGATGAGACAATTCTAATGACAATAAAAAAAAATCTCAAACAAAGTCCAAATAGACTTAATCAAATAATTATTATAATATTTAAAAAAAATTAACAGATCATTAAATATTTTGATGAGATTAATCTCATGATATTAAAGAAATATCTTGACCAACTCCAAATATACTGGGTCAAATAATTATTCTAATACGCGAAAATTTTTATTAGAACACTTGATGGACATAAAAGCTACTATTCATTGTTATAGTGATTGTCTCAATGATTTGAAACTAATGAGGTTTACCTCACCAAATTCATATTAAATATATATTAAAACACGAAAAAATTCATTAAGCTCGAACTCGTAGAGTTAAACTTGAACTCGATAAAATTAATCATAGTTGCTCTAACTCGACTCAGACTTATTACGAAGAGATTTTTTTTTTTCTTTTCAGCTGATTTTATCACCGGCTTCACTTTTTAAAAGTGGGTCAATAAGATAATATATTTTACAATATCATTATCTATAATAATATATATTATTTAAAATTATATTCTCAACTCTGAACGTTGATTCTGAATAGATTTTCAAAAATCTTATATTTTTTATTAATGATATTATCTGGGTGCGCTATATTTTAACTTATATATAAAGAACTAGTCACAGGAGCTTGTCTGTAAGACCAGAATTTTTGTCCTTCATGTTTTCAGCAGAAGCAGAGACGGTGATCAAGAAGTCAAGCCACTGTTTGGCTTAGATTATATATGCTTTTGGACTACGAAAAAAAGGGATAAAGATCTTAAATGTGTATTAAATTAGCTAAGAGCTTAAGTTGGATAAAATTTAAATTGGGGCAGCTTATCTAGTGCTTGGGAGTAATGCTTATCGTTTATTTAGTCAAATCAGGCAGCTTATAGGGTGGGTTATTTAATTAAGTTTTTTCTTTTGCAAAATACTAGTATATATATAGTTAATGTTGTGGATGATGAATCATGTTTTACCCCCAAACAAAAACTACATTTTCCATTCTTTATTTTATGTGGCTCAGCTGTCCATGATCTAATTGAAAGTTATATATATATATATATATATATATATATATATATATATATATATATATATGTATATATATATATTCCTGTGCCGCCGTCTTGCGCCTGCGTGGAGCGGGGTTTTGTAAGACTCGAAGGTCAGGGTTCGAATCCCACTTGCGGCGCGGGGATTCAATTTGTTTAGGCACGTGACGTGAGCTCTCATCATGGGCTCAGTGCATAGTAAATCGATATTTGAGCCTTTGCCAAATATCGGTTTCCTTTATATATATATATATATATATTCCATAAATTTTAATGTGTATTCGATCAAAGTTAAATTTGTACTTTTTTAAGTATCAATTTTGAGGGAAAGAGATGGGCGGTGATTACAATCCAAGTCGTTTTCATACATACCTCTCAATTCTTACATATTTATATATGTACAGTTAGAGTTTATTTTTTACATTTATATCAAACAATTATTTTATATATCATTATAAAAATCATTTTTTTTATTAAAAAAAATATCCGCACACACGCAAAGGAATTAAGTGATGTATTTAAATCCTTTTTATATAGAAAAAAAAAAAGAAGAGATTACTGTATTGGAGATTACTGTATTTAAATTATTGTTCTAAAAGTCTTTTCATGTTTTGAAAAAAATGGTGATATAGAAGGTGGTATAGATGGTGGTACTGTTGAATATATTATTTTTTTTCTCTTATGCAAAACACCTTATCTTCTGCATGATTGATATGAGAAATAATATATTATGATTCCATACAACTTTCCTATTTGGAAATTGCATTTATAAAAATGTTATCACATTTTGGAAAAATGAGGGAATAAATGGCGGTATAGATGGTAGTACAAATTGATGATTTCCAATAATAAAATATCATTGTATATGGCCCATCCACGTTAGGATTTACTTAAGTCAATAAAATTCATCATTAAACTATTCTATGTTTATGTTGGTTGTCGCGCGCTAAAAGATAAGTAAAATTCTTGTTATTTTAAAGTCCTCATCAACAGATGATTAAAAAACATATCTAAAGAGGGGAGAAGAAATGACTTCTAAAAATGGTGTTAACATCATACCCGCATGAAATACTCCGGGCAATGCACACAGAGGGGTAGCACATGTGAAGACAATTTCTTCTTGAAGTGATAAAGGTTCATTCTTATTTCATGTGGTATAAAATAAAAAATAAGTTAAAGCAACATCATAGTATATATAAGTGATTTGATATGAACATGTATAATAATTCAGAAATGTTGATTTAACAACAAATAACTTTTAAACTTGATTTAAGAGAAAAAATAATATTTACTTTGAACTTTCTTCTTTTTCTCCTAATATTATTTCAACTTGGTGTTAGAAATTCCATTTAGACATATCTTTGTTAGATCCTTTAGTGTCTCAGTTTATTATTTCTTCTCGATCTTCTTTTGTTAGGCATGTGCTTGAATATTGAGTAAACATCATTAGACATCTTTTTTAATGAACAACATATATTGTTCATCATCTTGATTGCCTTGGGCCTTCATGTTTATTTGATATGAATATTTATGGATGTGAGTTCGAAATATGACAATGCTTGAAGAACAATTCTTCACATGTTACTCTTCGAAATATCTTTAACCGTTTTCAAAAAGGAATTATCCCTTAGCACTAAAAGACCATCATATGATGAGATATTTCTTCCATATATTCACTATATTTCTTTGCTGAAAATTCTAATGCATTAAGCATATAATAATCTCATTATTTGAATTTTTTTTTGCAACTACAACTCACTTTAAAAGTTATTTTGTCAAATTTAACAATCCAATAGTTGGTTGTTCCTTTATAATCAATTTTTTTTTTTTATGTAATATTCTAAAGAACTTTTATCAAATACTTCTATGACAAGCCCACCGATCTCATATGAAATTCTTCTTAAAAAATGAGACATCTTTTTGGAATAGAATGAAGTTGCTTGCATCAGCATAGGGCTACTTTAAGTAACATAAATAATTGCAGATTTACTCATCTAAAATCCTTTAACTTCGCATGTCATCTTCATGCTGACATGACATTCTCAAGTTTAAGAAAATAATCGGTGATAGAGCTTTTAGATCTTGAGATACTCTAACAGACAATATTTGTAAATTCATTTCATTGTGTGGATAATTTTTCCACACCAAGTAAATCTTTATTAAAGGATGTTGACCACTTCTTTCTAATGTTGACAGGTCATCTAATAAAAAATTATCATGGAGGTTCCATTTCACAATCATCTCAGCTCAAGTTCGCTCAAAATCCTCTTCTGAATCACATTTACTCTCACATGTATAAAATAGATTGTTTATTATCTTATGTTACCTGTGGAGTAAAGTAATTTTGAAGAAAAAATCTTAAATATATAGAAATGACATAATTTAAGTCAAGTATGTGTCATTGATTCTGAATTGGTGAATATTGTTAAATGATGTTTGTCATCTATTATACTAATAAATGTTTTGAATAACTAATTGAAAGTGCTTATTGTCTCATTTGATAAAAACACTAATTCCAAAAGAATATTTTCCATGTGATAGTTAATCTTAACAAAGGGTTCATAAACTAAGTTATATTTATCAAGCCAACAACTTGTATAAAAAATTATGACATCACCAAAGCACTCTTTAATTAACCTCTGATTAGCTTTTTCCAAAAAAAAAAAAAAACTCACCAACCTAGCTGAGTTATAAATTTGGAAATCTCATGCAAACATACCATTTGTTACTTGAATCTCTATGAATAGTTGTTTTAAAGTTAAATCATTGTTCTTCTTTATTTTTGAATATAATTGAATTCATCTGTTTTTGAGAATCCTAAATTTTCTACTCCACCAACTTTCATAGCAAAATAGTTGAATACAACTGCAACTCATCAGTAGCTTTAATCCATGCTTCTATCATTGATTTAGGCACATCTTCATTGAAATCACTGATGCTCCAATTGGAATTCAAAAGAAATTGATCAACTGGCTTATTTAAGGAATGATTATGGTTTTTTATAATTTTTTTTATCTTCTAGTTATCATCAATATCAACGTCATATCAAATCATAACTAGATAACCAGTCATGGTGTCTTTTTTTTTAAACTTCACTGGCTATTGAGATTAAGTCTCTATATAAAAAACTAGCTCTAACACATAAGGAGTCATTTGATTTTATATTCTTTAAATTTGGCTAATAACTAGCATGGTTCATTCAATTAGTAAATTTAATGTGATATGCATAACCATACTAGAAATCATATGCCTTTTTTTCATTATGCACAATGGGACCAAGCAATTAGCCTATTATTTGTTCATTACCTATAATTCTTGGCTCACAAAACTGCACATATATACATCTGACTTAAACATTAGAAATCATGTGGTATAAATGGTTATATAAATGGATATATTATCTTTTCTCTCATACATAAACTTTATTTTCTGCTTCTCTGAAGTGAAAAATAATAGATTATGATACTATTTTTTTTTACCAAAATGTTTTTGTTCTAAAATTTTTATCATATTTTCAACAAAATAGTGGTTGACATGAATATATTGTATTTATTCTCACATATAAACTATATCTTTTATTCCTCTAATGTGAAAACTAATAGATTACTATGCCATACACCTAATTTACTTGAAATATTGACTTTGATATCATATTTTAGAAAGATAGATAATGGTGGTACAGATGGATATATTGTCTTTTTATCATAATAAATTATGTTTTATGCTCCTCTGGTCTGAAAAATAATAGATTATAATGTTATGCATTTTCTTTTTTTGAAAATTACTGTTTTAAAAGTACTATCATGTTCTAAAAAAAAATTGTATAAATGAAAATATTATCTTTTTTTCATATATAAACCTTATTTTCTACTCAGTTGATGTGAGAAATAATAAATTATGATGTTATGCATCTTTTTTATTTGGAAATTACTATTCTAAAAGTATTATCATGTTTTTGAAAAGTGATAGTATATGTGGTGGCACAGATAAGTATAGTCTTTTTTCTCTTGCATAAATCGTTTGATATGCACCTCTAATGTGAGAAACAATAGATTATTTTATTGTTGCACATTTTTTAGTTGAAATTTTTTGTTTTGGAAGTATTATCATGTTTTAAAAAATGATGATTATATAGTGGTATAAATAGTAGTACAGATAATATGACTTTTTTATATAAACCATATCTTATGTTCCTCTGAAGTCTAAAACAATAAAATTTGATGCCATAGACATTTTTTTAAAAAAATTATTGTTCTAAAAGTGTTATAAGTTTTTTTAAAAAAATTGTGATATAGATGATGTAGATTGATATGTTATCTTTTTTCTAATGTATAAATCATGTCTTTTGCTCATTTGATATGAGAAACAAATTATTAAGATGCTACGCATCTTCTTTGTTTGAAAACTACTATTCTGAAAGAAAAATAATGTGTTAAAAAGATGGTGGTATATATGGAGGTACATATGAAAAAAAAAATGTTCACGTATAAACCATGTCTTTTGCTCGTATGATGTGAGAAATAATATATTATAATGTTATGTATCTTTCCTATTTCAAACTTATTATTCTAAAAGTGTTATATTGTTTTACGAAAAATGGTGATATAGATGGTGGTACAAATGAATATATTGTCTTTTTTTCTCATAAATGAATCATGTCTTCTGCTCATCTTATGTGAGAAACAATAGATTATGTTATTATGTACATTTTCTATTTGGAAATTGCTTTTTTAAAAGTTACAATATTTTATCAAAATTGTGGTATAGAAGGTGGTACATATAAATATATTTTATGATAGATATAAATTTCTCATTATAAGATAAATTTTCAAAAGGGGTATTTTTTATAAATTTATTTAATAAAAGGATATTTTTAAAAAACTAAAAAGATGTATGCACCAATATTTAACGTGCCCACATTCATAAGTCACCCAATTATTGGGCAAGTAAAATGGGTCAGGCCGAGCTAAACCCAGTGGGCCAAAGAAGTTATTGTTAACATTTACTTAATTTTTATAAATCTAACAAAATGAATCATTTTTTTAAAAAGTCTTTAATAATTTATACAAACATAAATATTTTATGAAATAATTTTTATAATATGTAACAAAATATTTTTATTTTAAAAGCTTTAATTTTATAGTTATTTTTTATATAAAATGTAATAATTGCAAATAAATTTTGAAAAAAAAAATAGTTTCAATAAATTTAAAACATCAAAATATTATAAAAAAAATTCTATTTCTGGAATATTTACGGGTATATATATATATATATATATATATATATATATATATATATATATATATATATATATGTTGTTATTACTTGCACAGTTCTAAGTGGAGGCTTACCTGATAGTTTTGTGTGGAAAATTTTGTTGCAACTTACATTGACAGATTCATGGACTTCTCTCAAAATATATGTAATATATAAATAATTTAAAATTATAAATACTAAATTAATACTCTCAAATTTTTATATTTTCTTAAATCTATTAAAACTATTTTTTCAAATATTATCATTTATCAAATCTAAGTAAATATTAAGAAAAAATTTCTTTGGCCCGCCAAACAGCCCAACCCAACTCATAACAGTCCCGAGCTATGGCCCAAGTCTCCTTTCTTTTTAAATTTTTTAAAAAACTTTTATTTTATGAAATAAATTTATAAAATAATTATTTTGATAATTTATTATCTTGTAGATTAATTAGTATGCTCGAATTTAAGTATATTTATGGGACCTCTAGCTTGGGCATCCTCACCCCTGGTTGGTGATGCTACAAATGTGTATAAAATAAAGACTTTATTTCCCGAATACACATGAGTTGTTATAAGTTAATCATTTGAGAATTGATTCACACATAAAAACATAATTAATTTTTAGAAATTCTCAAGAAGTGGCTATCCCAAAATATTACATCAAAAAATTATAAACCACTTACAATATAAATTATAATAAAACTAGTAATATTACCAAAATATTAATTTTAATAATAAAATGGTCAAGCATAAAAAAGTCACAAGGCAATCCATTTCGTATGTAACAATTTTGGAAGATAGACAAATCATCCAAATCAACTGAAAACAATATATTAATTACTTACTATCAAGGAGTGTTAGAATCGCTCCACGACCCACCTAACTGACTCATTATGTGATAAAATGTAGAGGGTTATAAATAACACATCTCTTAAAGTCAATCTAGAGGATTCATGGAGGTTATGATTTTGATGTGGTTCTTTCAATAGATCTAGAAAACTTTTGTTTGCATACGAAACATGTGAAATCTGGTTAATTGACCAGAAAGTAACTCTCCAATATATTTGTTTGAGATATATAAGATGTCATGCAAATAGCACGTACAATATGTGAATTATCATATTCATATATCAAGCATACAATTGTTGTGGTAAGTCTTTGTTGCAGTTGTCTATACTATTATTCATTATTAATCTACGAAAAGCTATGAATCATTACTGTAATGATGAAATCACATCAACCAAAAATACGTCACACATATAAATATATGATGAAGATATCATAAAAAATAGTACACTCATACATCACGATTATAACAGTAACGTACGTAATCAACACTGCACCAAGATTTCATTGTGATAAAAAATTATATTTGTTAGATCATCTAACAATTTCGGGGAATATAAATAAAAAGACATGTTTTTACAAATTTATAAACTTTCTTCTAATATTTTTGTAACTTCTGGAATAGATGGTGGTGGTATAAGTGATGTGCTATGCTCAGAGAGAATATTAGTGCATATAGTAACTAGTTACAAAATCTAATTTCATAATAATATGACACCATCTTATTTTCTTTGTTTTACTTCTAGGTAGCAAAAATGACTGTTATTTTGAATGATTGGATTCAAAATGTTTGGTGGTAGTATGAATGGATCCTTCAGTTGAGTTGATTTGTGCTCAAAAGCTACAAGGTATGATGCATCAATGCTCTCTTTTTGTCTTGAGGTCTATACATAATCACCAGTGGCTACATGTTTGCTCTTATTTTTATTTTCTCTCTTTTCATTTGAAGGAATCGACGTATAGTCTATTTATAATCATCTTTTTATTCCCTTATTTGAGTAAATCTCCCTCACAGATAATATGAACGATCCAAAGAGGAGAGGAACCGAAAGGAGGGATATACAACGAGCAATAGATAAACGATAGAAATGAACGTGAAGTACTTTTGTAAAGTGAACTTCGCATGGATAGCCCCAAAGCGTAATTGTCGTATCATTCCATTATTTGAGAAAATCTCCTCCCAAATAAAATGAATAATTCAAAGAGGAGAGGAAATAAAAGAGGGGATATACGACAAAAAAAAGACAAATGATAGAAATGAACGTGGAGTACTTTCGTAAAGTGAACTTCACGTGGATAGCCCCCAAAGCGTACGCCTGAAACGAGATCCCATCAAAAATAATTTGGAGATATTCCATGAAGAGGACCTTACGAAGATAACCCACAACCAGAGAGCCAAGTATAAATTCTTGTTCTAAGGCTAAGGACACTCTCAAAGGAACGTATTTCTTTGGTTAATTATATCTTGGACGTTGCCCAAAAAAACACTAAATAAAAAGTGTCTTACTTATATGATGAATGAAATCTTGTTATTCGGGAAACCAATGGATTTAAATCAACTTAAGGGAGAATCCCGATGCTTTCAACATCTACAACGGGCCATAGAGTAGAGAGTGAACCTACAAGCGGCGCACCTAGGCATGCGGAGCCAAGATGATATCAACGATTTATCAAAGGAATCAACACGGTTCAAAATATTTTGTTTTTGTTTTATTACATTCTTTTTTTTCATTCATTTTCTAAAGAGGCAACAACACAAATGTTTGGACGCCATACACTACCATTTCCTATGTAGCCCCAACCACTCAACAATTCCCAACTTCTACCTTATGTGAACCTTGCTCGTCTTTGGTAAATATCATTGGCTTTCAATAAGTAGAACATAAGTTTGATAGCACCAAAGTTCAAAAACCATAAAGAAAAATATAACAAGATACCCAGTGGCTTCCCACATAAATAAATGGCTAAGATTTTCAAATACCCTATACCCTAGACAATCAAATAAAACATGATTGCATAAAAATGGCATTCATCACATTGGGTTTCCTGTGTTATTTGAATGAGATTGAGAAGAGCGCTTCCTATAATTTGCCCAGTACTCTGCAACAAGCTTAGCAAAGGCGGATTGAGAAGAATCCATCAGCTTAGAGGGCTTATCAAATTCAAGAAGCTTTCCTGTGAAAGAGTGTCATCAAATTATTAGCGAACTAGTTGTAAAAATTACTGAAATATACTTTGAAAAGAAGTAAAGTTCATCTGCCGACCTGAATTATATAGCATAATATAAGCATGCAAAATTCATTGACATAGTTATTTTAAGGGTTTGTTTAGCAAAAGATGACATTTAAATTTTGAGTGCAGCCAAAGATCCCCTTAGTATACTGTTCCAAGGGTCATGATATGAAAGAATGCGTACCATAAGAAAGCAACATAACCATGTCACTGTCCGTTACTGTTGGAATCCTGTGTGCCACAGTTATCACAGTGCAGTTAGAGAACTGTTGCCTTATAATTCTCTGAAGAATAGCGTCTGTTGCAGAATCAATGGATGCTGTAGCTTCGTCGAGAACAAGAACTTTGTTCTTGCGGAGTAGGACTCGGCCTAAGCAGAAGAGTTGGCGCTGCCCCATGCTCCAATTCTCGCCCTCATCGCTCACTGTCCCATGGAACAGAGGTTAGTCTGCTTTCAGTTTATTTTGGACAAACCCAAAAACCAAAATTTTGCCTCATTAATAAAAGTATTCCTTGTTCTTTCAGAAAAAGATACTAGCCTAATTGCAATTTTCTGTTCTTTTCTACATTCACATGTCTAAACTAGGTCATCCTAAGTAAAAGATAGCGCGTCTGAAGTCCGGACATAAATTATGTTCGGACAATGCGATCCACTGGAAAGAGCGGAGGAGAATAAAATGATTTCCGGTGGATCGTAGCCGATGTCCGGACTCCGGATATAATATTTTTTTCATCTTATGGGGGTAAGATTTTGTTTATAGCTTTTGACTGAGTAATGTGTCAAAATAATCCTCTGGCCGTGTAAATGGGATCCTTAGGATTAAATTAGGTTTTTATTATATTTATTATTTTAAATCGACACTTAAAAAAATAAAGGCTTAACGGCGACTTCGCCAAATTAGCAGGTAAAATCACCATTAAGGTGGCAATTTTATAATTTATTATTTTTTTTTAGTGAACTTGTTTATAGGAGGAATGCCAATGGCAAAAGGAGTAGAGTCACAGTTGTGATGGCTTTGCATATGAGAAGGCTTCATTGGCGCGAGAAATGGGTGCAAAGCAGCGTCGGATCTCACCAACGGTAGGGAGGAGACGTGGTGTGTTAGTATTATGATGTTGAAGGTGGGTTGGGTTCGCTCCTCATGGGGGGAGAGAGAGAGAGAGAGCGTGAGATTGAAGAGACTGGAAATTAAATGAGAGTGGAGTTTAGTTTTGAAATTTTGTTGAGATTTCTATCTAGTTTAGAGTCCTATTGAATTTTATAAAGCTTTATATAAGTTCAAATGGTTAATGAATAGAACAAATCTTCAAGAACATTTACTTCTTTTTTTATTTCAGAGCTAAACCTAGCTGAGTATTCCAGAGATCCGTGACGCGGAAAATCCGGGCACGCAGGATCGCTGCTCGATCTGCCATCGGCTGCTCATGAGTTGGGATCGGCGTATAAAGATCTGAAACTCCCTTGTTTTCTTATCCTTGACTTCGTTCTCATGACACAGTCACGATTAGAGCTCGCTAGAAAGCCAACGATGGGAATGCGGCGTGACTCTCGCAATGCAGTCGCAATTAAAAGCTAACTGGGAAGGCAACCACGGGAGTGCGGTGCGACCCTCGCCATTAGAGCAAACTAGGAAGGCAACAATGGGATTGCAACATGCTAACTGGGGCAACGACGGGATTGTGGCGTGACCTGAAGTATACAGTCACAATTAGAGCTAATTGGGCAGAAAACGATCACGTGTGATATGTGTAATCTAGTCGTGATTGAGGATGTCAGGAGACTGAGATAGTGTGGGAGGTAAGGGATTGGAATTTATTGGAAAGATAGATCCTGAAGTTTTGAAAGTCTGGGTCGTGCTCATACATGATGGTAACGTCTTAATGGGAGCCACTAGCTCAACAAGTGCTCCGACACAAGTGAAACTTGATTTTCCTCTTGTGGATCTAAAGATTGATGGATCGGCCAGGTATCTAAGTTGGTCACGTTGGATCGAAGCTGCACTAGTATGGAAGAGACTAGAGGGATACTTGGCGAGAGTTAAGCCAAAGAGTGACAGTGTCGAGGGGGATAAGTGGAGGACCACACATGTATTGCTTTACACTTAATTACTCAACTCGACGGTTCCATTGATTGCCTCATCAATGGATGACATTTGAAATGTGAGCGACATCTAGGCGAAGTTGAAAAAGATCTATGATGGAGTTGAGAACCATATTAGGGTGTTTCAGATTCAGCTGAGAACCACACGAGGGTGTTCCGGATTTAGCGTGAGATAGAGGCAGTGGTTCAGAGTGATAGATAGATTCAGAAATACTCCATAGATCTGGAGCGGTTGTGGTCAGATCTTTGATTGCTTTTCATCGATGTCGAGTTGCGGTGATCCAAGGTGCAAGAAGGAAGGGATCTTTGCACATATGTGGGCAATGTAGTTTCTGGCTTATTTGAACCTAGCCTTTGATCAAATGAGATCAACCCTCCTAGCACAAGGAAGATTCCTTCATTGGATAAGGCCATCATCGTGATGATACTGGAGGATAGTCGTATGAGGCTACACTTTGAGTCGAGTGGACTTCTAGGTCCACGATCAGTTTTGGTTGCCTTGAGCTCAGGTATGACAGGTGCTCAGGGGAGACCTGCAGGTGCTACAAGTATGGAGAAGTGAGACATCTGAGCAAGGTTTGTCCAAAACCACCTAAGGAGAGAGACGGGTGGACATGGATAGTATAGTGGTCGTGGTTGTAATCGTGGAGGCCAAAGTAGAGGAAGAGGGGGGTCACCAGGCAAATCTGATGGTAGCGGAGAACGAGGGAGAGATATGGGTGATCTTTACCGATGTGGATCACGAGTTCCTGTGGATGTTAAAGAGGAAGTAGAGAGTGGCAAATGATGTAACTAATGGTGCATCCAAAGGGAACACTACTACTTATGCTCACTCAGCTAAAAGTACTCGTGATACACATGCTCTTACATCTATATCAACCACAAGATCACCAGAGTAGATAGTAAATTTTGGTGCATCTCGACATGTGACAAGTACGCTAGTGAGTTCTCTTTCTATACTCATCTAGTAGTTCTAAAGAGCATTCAGACATCTAATGGTACAATACAACCTGTGATTGATAAAGGTACAGTGATGTGCACCGATTCTATAACTTTGTCTAATTTTTTGCATGCTCCTTCCTTTATAGTAAATCTTTTATCCAATCGTATTTTTATTTTTTAACTAAAATGTGTTGTTTCATTTGATATTTTTAAGGTGATATTTCAAGAGAAGATGACTGATCAGAGACTTGGGACTGACACGTGATATAGTGGACTCTGGTACTTTGATAACGAGAAGATTGATTCGGCTTTGATATCCATGACTGAGGGGAGTATGGAGGATGCATTGACACTCTTCATTTAGTCTATTGAGACGTTTATATCCATCTTTGTATGGAAAATAAAAAAAACTAATATGTGATGCTTGTGAGTTTGATAAGCATACAAGGAGCTCTTATGTTAGTTCTGGTAATAGGAGTTATTGTGTGTCTGATTTAGTGCATTCAAATGTATGGGGATCTTGTTCTGCAACTTCGATGAATGGCTATAAATATAGTATGACTTTCATTGATTATTCTTCTCGTGTTACTTGTTATATCTGATGAGAAACAAAAGACATGTACTTGTCCGCTTTAAAGACTTTCACAGGGTGATTCAGACTCAATACGGTGTAGGAGTAATATTAATGTATGATAATGCGACAGTATACTGATAAGGCATTTGGGGAGTACCTATCAGTTCAAATAAATCAACATCAAATTACATATCCATAGACACTAGCAAAAGACGGAGTACCAGAGAGGAAGAATAAACACCTTCTAGAGGTAACCTGAAGCATGATGATCTCGATGAATGTCCCAAAGCACTTGTAGGGACAAATAGTTTTGATAGCATCTCAACTGATCAACATAATGCATTCAAGAGTGTTGGAGTGATAATCCTGGTGTAGGTTGTTGAAAAGAGATAATGATGGGATCCGCCTATTGAAGGTATTTGATTGTGTATGTTTTATGAAGAGTAATAGATCATCAATAGGAAGCTGGATTCCAGAGCTATGAATGGTGACCTATAGAAGAGACAATTTGTGAGTGTGGATATAACGTTTAGAGAATTTGAACCATACTGCTCCTTAGAGGTGCCCTCACTCTTTGGTGACTCACCAGATATTGGAGGTATGTGGTCAGAGAGGAAGAGTAGTGATGGTGAGAGATCACTACATGTGGGAAGGATCGGCCCAAAAGCGCCAGACAATGAGGAAAATGAGCCTGAACGTGGTGGAATTCAAGCTCAATGGGAGCTGAAAATGTTTATTAAGAGGAGGCAAAATGAGGGAACTGTGTTCAAGTCCTTTGTCCCAGTCTACTCCATCTCCTGAGACACCTACACCATCCACCTCAGAATCAGATTATGCAGATGATATGATTCCTCTCTTCTCCTCCCACTCCGATGACTTTAAGGAGGACCTCTCGCAGTGATGTAGGTTATTCTCCTGATTCTTTTGGTTTCCCGCATGACATTGCTCAGTTTATCTCATATTCAAACATATCTCATGTATACGAAGCATTCATTGCAACTTTGGACACCGTCTCTATAACTAAGTGTTGGTAGATAGCTAAGGAGGATCCAAAGTGAAAGGCTGCCATGCTGGAGAAACTTGGTGCTCTCGAGAAGAGTAGGACAGCTCTTGTTGCTACCAACAGGAAAAAAGGTAGTTGGGTGCAAATGGGTCTTCACAATGAATTGGACCTCAGAAGAAAAAATTGATCAGTACAAAGCAAGGTTGATGGAGAAAGGGTATAGTTAGAAGTATGACATCAACTATGATGAGACATTTGCACCACTGACGAAGATGAGCATAATATGAACACTCATCTCTCTGGCTTTGAATGGTGGATGTAGGTTATACCAACTAGATGTGAAAAATGCATTTCTTCATGGGGATCCATTGGAGGAAGTGTACATGAAGATACCCCTGATTTCGGCACAAAACAAATAATGGGCAAGGTATGTTGATATCAGAAGTCACTGCATAGTTTGAAAAAGTCTTATTGAGCTTGGCTTGACAGGTACAAGAGACCAATGGTAGGTACGGGCTATCAACATATCAATACCGACCACAAGATGTTCATTCGAAGACATGCTTGTCACATTATCATGCTTCTCGTATATGCAGATGCTATGATAGCCACTAGTGTTTTTGAGGGAGAGATTGCAAAGCTAATGGAAAGGTTGGACAAAGAGTTTGAGATGGATTTTGGAAAGCTTAGATACTTCATTTGAATTGAGGTGGCTCAAGGTGCAGTTTGTAGAGGAAGTGTGGGCTAGAATTGCTCACAGAGACAGACATGTTGGGATGCAAGTCTGCAGTTTCACCAATTGATAAGAAGTGAAAGTTGAGTGCAGATGTAGGAGAGTTACGGTGCGTTTGGGATAGCTTATGCTTATCCAGATAAGTCGTTTATTTGGAATTGCGGACCGCGAGGTTTGACCCACGTTCCACATTTAGTGTAAAAAACAACTACATTTTCGGATAAACTGCTCAAAAGCAATTTCCAAACTGTGAGGCGATGTTTTGAAAAACGTTGCTGCAGCAGAAGCTGCCCCAAACTAAGCCTTAGTTGATAGCGAGAGGTACCATAGGTTGGTATGTCATCTCATCTATCTGAGTCAAAGTTGTCCTAACATTATTTATAGTAAGCGTGGTGAGTCACTACATACATGATATGAGGAAGGGTCATATGGATGCAGTGTATCAGATTCTGAGATATTTGAAGAGTGCGCTTGGGATGGGGTTGATCTTCAGGTATAATGGATATGTCGGCATTGAGACCTATTGCTAGTCTAACTAAACGAGTTGTGATGATGACAAGAGGTCCACATCTGGATAATGCATGTTCGTAGAGGGGCAACTTGGTCTCTTGGAAGAGCAAGAAACAATTGGTAGTAGCGAGGTCAACAGCAGAGGCAGGGTATAGGGCCATGGCCTTAGGAGTTGCCGAGATGATGTGGTTGAGAACCTTTTTGGTAGAGCTCACAGTGGTTTAAGGAGCTCAAACGAAGTAGTGTTGCGACAAGTTAGAGTCAACTTTGCCAACAACCCCGGTGCAGCACGATAGAACCAAACATGTGGAGATTGATAGGTTCTTCATCAAGAAAAAGCTGAATAACGGGCTACTGAAGCTAAGTCATGCAACCACTGGAGAGCAAGTGGTTGACTGCCTCACAAATAAGACTTAGCTTATTAGACTTGTCTAAGTTATATGACAAGATGAGCTTAGTGGATATCTCTTGCCCATGTTGAGGGGAAGTGTTGAGATTTATATCTAGTTTAGAGTCCTATTTGTAAATTGGAAATATAGAATAATTCTAGAGATTTATTTGTAAAATATTGTAAGGCTTTATATAAGTCTGAGTGGTTAATGAATAGAACAAATTTTCAAGAGTAATTACTTCTTTTGGTCTATTTAGCCGAAGCAGGATAATAAGATCGTTGACACGAGGAGACTACAAAAATGAGGTTTGGCTGGAGCTAAGAGGTAGGAAGGGAGGTGTTCGGTTGCCGAGGAGATAAGTAGTGACAACTTCTTTCTAGAGGGAGTCGGATCAGGCTGTTTTATGCGAATATAGCTTGTGGGAGAGAGAATGAGTGTGAGAAGAGAAGGTGCAGGGAGTGCGACAGTGAAATCTGGGAGGGTTTTGGGTTTTTTGGGAGGGAGAAACATTGGGAGTTTGAGGGATTACCTGAATGAGAGAGAATATGAAGAGAAATATAGAGATGTGTCAAGTTTTACATGAAAATAGAAGAGAGAAATGCGCCTAGAAAATGAAAAAAAAAAGAAAAGCAATGATTTAAGTGAGACGGAAATGTGGCGTAAGTTGTGTCGAGGGGGATGAACTACGAGAGAGAATAAGAAAGGGAGTGGAGTGATTGGTGTACATCGAAGGATTTAATTTTATTAGCTCCAGTTTTGCTTCTTGGGTTATAAAGATAGGTGTACTCATCATAAAAAAATAATTTAAATTCAAAGTCGCCATGTCAGCGACGAATCTATCTAATCATGTGATGCGGCAACTTTATTTTTAAATGTAGATTTAAAATAATAAATCTTAAAAAAAAAAAAAACATGTTAAAAATTTAACCTTAAAGGAGACATCAAAAAAGAGTCATGAAACTATTTTGACATTTTGCTCGCTTTTGGCCCATCAAAATTTAGCCTTTCATGGTCCTGAGTTAAAACCTGTGTAGCATTAGTTAAACTAACTTACCAGAGGAATCAAGCTGAGCAGGAAGGCTTCTAATGACCGACTTCAACTGACAGAGTTCCAAGGCCTGAGATGATGAAATTCCACATTTTCAATTTGAACTTGGGACCGTTATTGCTGCTCTATCTAATTACTACAAGATTAATTTACTATGAAAAAAAAATCAGATATATTTTTTAAGCTATATAGTAAGTTGAAAGATATGCTCAACCTCCCAAATCTCATGATCAGTATAAACTCCAAGAGGATCCATATTACTACGAATGCTCCCCCTGAAAAGAGTTGGTTCTTGAGGAATTATACTAAGTTTCATTCTCAAATCCTTGAGTCCTATAGAGCAAATGTCAATGTTGTCAATCAGAATTCTCCCTTCTGCAGGATCTATTAGACGAAATAAAGCACTTATAAGAGTTGTTTTGCCACTTCCGGTTCGTCCGACGACTCCTATCTTATTTCCAGCTGAAAATGTACAGGTGATTCCTTTGAGAACAAATGGCGCTGATGGCTTATATCTAATCTGCACACAAGAATATAAGCCAATAAGAATTACATGAACACAATGGAATCGATAAAGATGAAATAGAGATGAGTCTGAACCTTGAGATTTTCTAAGTCAATTCTTCCTTTTGGGGGCCATGAAGGCAGTGGTCTGCTTTCTTCAATCACTGCTGGTGGTTCTGGTGGGATATACATGAACTGCTTGATTCTCTCTACTGAGATGATGTGGTTTTCCATGTAGGAATATAAACGAGTAGCAAACACTTGAGTTGAAGAAAGACTAAGAGCATAGGAAAGACAAAGTCCTGAAAATCCTGAAAAGAATTCATTTTTGTAAGTCTCTGTAGGATAAAGTGTTTCATATTTTGTTTCCTAAGAATTTACCGGAAATACTATCAGAATACTTGATATTATTGACATATCACTTCAATCTGTTTACTCTCTTGATGAAGTTTGTTAACGGTGGAGCCCGGTTGAAATAAATAAAAAATGAAGAAAATAATACCTGTTCCCGCCTGCTTCTGCCAAACCCATCCCTGATTCACGAAACGATGCTATGCCTGCCTCCCTTACTTAGCGCACTGTAGCACACCCACCTCTCCTATGTGTCGCAAACCGCCACCCAACCCTCTCTCTGTTTGGCGATTCTGGAAGGAGTCCCGCCTCCTGTTTTGTCGCAAAGCAAAGGGGAGCAATCGCATTGCTCTCCTTTGTTGTTCGGCTTGAGATCGGTGCTCCCGTGGACGTATTTTTCTTAGTGCTCTCCTTCGGCTGAAGCTTATGGGAGAAGCAAAAGGCAACCCTAGGTTTGGTTCCCTGGTTTATTTTTCTTAGTGTTGTTGCTAACGAGTAGTGAGAGAAAAGGAGAGAGAAGAGAGAAGAAATGAGAAGTTCTTGTAATGGTCGAGGTGCTCTACGAAAGTGTAATTTCCTTAAGTAATAAAATTCTTCGGAACTCCGTGGACGTGGTAAAACGTGTCGAACCACATAAATCTGTGTGTCGGTTTTTCTGGTGTGAATTTTCTCGTTCTATTTTTCGCTTAGTCATCGATCGTTTTATTTTATATACCACAACTAAGTTTTCTAAGAAAGTTGGTGTCAACCTAAAGGAAATAATTCATTTAATATTTAAATTTAATCTTAAATTTTCATTAAATGTAAAAATAGCTGTCAACATAACCTATGTTGAGTTGGCTTGGGTAAAAATTCTTAAAAATTAAAACTGGCTCATAAAGTATTACCATGCGGCAGAGTGAGTTAAGTTAAACTTCCAGGTTCATGAAGTACAAATATACTAATTGGGCTAGCAAATAGATTGATCAGGCCCCTTAGAACATACACTGTATATCACTAAAATTACTAAACTATCCTAAACTTGAATTTTTGTAACTAGATTTGGATGAGTCAATGTCAGTAAAAATGTATATATTAGGGCGTTTTTAAAATAATCTCAAAGATTGATATGTTATACCATAAGTTCACATATTTATGGAGGTATATAATATAATACCCTACTTAAGTAGAATGATGAGTATGGATGGATTATGATGTATATGTTTGTACCTGGAGAAATGGATCCCTGAGGAACCAAAACTAGGAAAATTGTTGAAGTAATTATGGTTAAGTTTTGCAGCAGTTCCACTCTTATCAGTACCCATTCCATGGCAGCAATGGTATGAAAAAATAGTGTAGCATCAGTATTGACCAACTTTAAGCTTGTCCCGAAGAACCTCTCAATCATCCCAAATGCCCTTATTGTTACAACTCCAAGGTAGGATTCAGTTGAATAATTCATAACTGGAGCTTTTGTTGTTCCATTGATCCTCACTAGCTCCCTCGCCGATGATAGATAGTATTTCTTCAAAATTTTGAAGCATGTTACAGATAGAACCAGTGAGAGAAGGTCTAATTTTAGAATAAAAGATAAAAAATAACTAGAAAGATGAATAGATACACCTGAAGATATGCTACTATTATGAGAACTGGAAATGCCACCACCAAGACTTGCCATGTAACAGTAGCCATGATTAATATTGTTGAGAAAACTTCGATAAAACCAGATATGCAGAAGGCAAGGGAGTATGGAACATCAAAATCCAGTGTGAATAAATCTGAAGATGCCTGCAACAAATTTTTATTTTTATTTTTTCTTTTTAAGCATAGAAGATGTTGGTGTTGCTAAACATAATGCATCGAATAGAATTTTCAAGATATGGTCTATTAAACAGATTATAGTGATCGATGCAAGTTCAGAAAACAGTTCTAAGCTTCATAAAGTTATGATTGAATCAATACCCTGGTCAAAATCCTTCCCACTGGTGTTGAGTCGAAGAAAGACATTGGACCCTTAAATACTGAATCCATGAGAGCAGTAAAGAAACATCTTGAAGCTTTTAGTCCGAGTTCTGCTGCCAGCAAAGTTCTAGCATATGCTACGAAGCAGCTCAGGATTGAAATTACTGCATAGATTCCTACTAAAAGGCTGTTGCTAATTCGATTCCTTTGAATGGCAAATGCCATCCAATAGGTTGATAAAGTCTGCAAACCAACAAAGAAGAATTGAGCGGAGACAACCGAAGTGAACAGTAGAATACCTTTGGACACCCGAAAATAATCTTTGTAAGGCTTCAATCCAACATTGCCCATCTCCTTTTCTTCATCTTCTGTTTGTTGGACAGCTAAAATACCTTCGCGTGAGATCTCACTTTTACTGTTTTCTTTCATGGAGTGCAACCCTGTAACTATGAGGTCATCTTCCTCTCTTCCGTGTCTATTACGTCCATTCTCTTGGATTGAAGAATCTAATGTGATGAGCGATGATTGATGAGCTTTAACAAGCTTCTCAAATGTTGTTCCTGAAGTTAGAAGTTCCTCATAGGTTCCTGTTTGTTTAATTTCTCCATCTTCTATTACCTGAGAGCAATCATATGAACTCTGTAAGTTCATGCAACGAGAACAATCAATTGATTACTTATATGGTAAAATCGTACTGAAAAAAGGAAAAGCTGAAGGGACCACTTGCCAGAATTCCATCAGCTTCAACTAGAAACTCAACTTGATGAGTTACAAGAATGACCGTCTTGTTTTCCAAAGCAGTCATCACATAATCCTGCAAATTTCATATCATTCTCTTTAGCTGCGAAAATTAATTCAAAATCTAGTATTGCATGAAGCTCCTATCTATGGATATTCTGCAAATGCAATATTTTTTCTCGATTGTGAGACAATTTTAATGCCAAGAAGAATTCAAACATCAAAGATGTAATCAATTTTTTAAATTTAGTATCCGTTTTGATGAAATAAAAAATTTTAAATCTCATAAAGCCATCCAATCGGCAGGTGGTAACATATCATTCTTACATGAAACAGAATTGCTGAAGTGTGTGCATCTAAAGCACTGAATGGATCATCAAGAAGGTAATTATCTGCATCACTGTAAACTGCTCTTGCTAACTGAATTCTTTGCCTTTGTCCCCCACTCATATTGATACCTCTCTGACCAATCTCTGTAAGGTCTCCATGAACAAAATTCTCAATATCCTTATCAAGTGCACAACATCGGATAGCCATGTCATAGCGTTCCTTATTCATCGGCTTCCCAAATAGTATGTTGTCCCGAACCGTTCCACTTTGAATCCATGATGTTTGTGAAACATAAGCGACTGTACCAAATACAGTCACCTGAACAATAATGGAAGAAGTTTTAATTTTTCTTTTTCTTTATAACAGCCTTTTTCATGAGCATTTCTACCAAATTTATATTAGTAACTTACAGTTCCCGAGAGTTTAGGTATCTCCCCAAGTATTGCATATATAAGTGATGACTTTCCTGCACCAACATGGCCACAAACAGCAATCTTCTGTCCTTTTCTAACGTTCAAATTAATGCTCTTTAAAGCTGGAGTAGTTGCATCTGAATCCCAACTGAAGCAACAATTTTGCAATTGAATGGTGTGGTTAAAATTATTTAACGTACTCCTTCGCTCACTCTCTTCTCTGATCTCATCTTCTAATAAGAAAACATCAATTCGATCCAAGGAAACCTTTACTTGAATGAGAACTGAAAGAGCTTCTGGTAATATTTTGACTGGCTCTGACATAACTCTTAAAGTCGCCAGGACTGTAAAAATTGTGCTAGCGTTGAGAGAAGCACTCTTTAGAGCTGCGGTTCCTGCAAAAACTACAGCAGAAACAATAGTTGGTGCCATCCAATACAGTGCGCTTCCGTATGATTTTGTGATTTGGATATTTTTTAACCATTTGAACTCCACATCTCTTAGAGATTCAACCATTCTTCTGAACCTTTCCTCCCATGATTGTAACTTGATGATCTTCATGTTGTTCAGTATTTCTGATGTTGCTCTCAGCCTTTCATCCTGAGCAAGCATGAACTGTGCTTGATAGTACTGCATAACCTTTGCAATGGGGACATTAAGGAAGCCGAAAATGATTAAAGGGATCACACCTGGGAGTGTTCCTCCTGGTCCTACAGTTATCATAAGTACAATAATTGAGAGTAATATTTGAAAAGGACAGCTCCAAGCCATATGAAACCACCACGGAAACTCCCCAAGCCTATATGCATCAACTGCAATATAGCTCACAATCTCTCCAGTTGAATGTCTTCTCCTTCCCTGGCTTGAAAGCTTTAGCTGCTTCTGAAAAATGGCAGCCATGACAGCGGAACGCATTCTCATTCCAAACCTTCTTGAATCAAAAAACCAATGCCTTTGAGAGATTGAGTCAACAAATTTTAGAAAGGCAAGACAGACAATCAGAAATACGCCGAAGTTAAGATCTTTCTCCTTTTGGTTGGAAAATGAAATGAAGGCATGTAGTATTAAAGGTGAAGCTGCAGCAGATACTGCTTTTAATAAAGCATAGAGCCCAACTAATAACATTTCCTTTTTATAGCACTTAGCTAAAGAGTTGCGAACCAAATTTCTCTTTATGGATCTATTTTTCCTCTCAAGTTCCCATGCTCTATAGAAAGTTTGGTAAGCTAAGAATGCCTCATCATCAGAATCTAAAGCGGGAATGTCTTCTAGAGCCAGTGGCTTAGAAGAACCTAAGCGAAGCATTGGATTAAGCCATGAAAAGGTCAATCTGCTAAATAAGCTAGCTTTGTTCAAATTTGTTCTTTCATTTTGATGGAGCAGTAGTGGGCTGGATAAACTATCATTAAAACTGGTTCTAATTACTAGTTTGAAAGCGCAGAAAATAAGCAGCAAATTCACAGGCCATGAAATCAAGTCAAGGATTTCAAATCCTGATCCTCTAATAAGCATTTCCAGATTAAAAGAAGATAGCAGAACTGAAAATGTGATCCACCAACTTAAATGTATGGTTCTTAGCCATTTAGAACGATGAAGGTTCAGAGAAAAAGCCAAATAAATCCAAATTATCCCTCTAACAAAGTAAACCAACCAATTCAACTGAGCGAGAGTACTGCTTCCATGAAATAAAATCCAAACGCTGAGACTGAAACATGAAATGCTAAGCAATGAACAGAGAAGTGAAGTAGTGAATAATTCCCAGCTCCTATTTCTCCTTTCATGACGTTCTTCTCTTCTGAAATATGATATCAGAAAACCCAGAGCTGAAATTAAAAGAAAAGCAAGATTCACAGCATCTATTAATCTTCTTTGAGAGAATGAGCTTCCCAGATTAAACTCTTGCCCAGAAGTCCATAAAAGCCAATCTGCATTCAAGATAAAGATTCGTAAACTTCATCAAGCATAGCAAATACATAAGATTGCCATTAATCTGACTAGCAAAAGCAAGAGGAAGTAGACCATTTATTGCAAAACCAAAATCTATGCAAAATAACAAAGTAAAATGCGAAAGGACTTCATGAATTGATGAACGTCAGGTATTAACCAAAAGCAGTCTTTGAAATTGCAAAGCAATTTGTTAACATAGATAAAATATACATTTCTGGCTACAAGCCGAATCCATTTTCTGATATCTTTCAGTTCGTGTTGTTTCCAAGCTATCTTGGAGAAAAATAAATTAGCGGAAGGCCAAAGTTGATTTACAGGAAAGAAGAACACTGATCCTGGTCCTCCTATTGGCTTGAAGACTTTATATATTTATTTTATGGGGATATTTGCACTTCTATCACTTAAACTTTATTATTTATATTTATACCACCCACATCTTTTTGTGTCACATCAAAAATATCATTGTCTTAATTTAACTTTCAAAAAGTGAAATACACCTTTTCATGCATAGGTAAAGTGGCATATATGTAAAAATTGAAGTTTAGGTGTTAGATATGTAAATATATAGGAATTGAGTGTTATGTAAGTAAATGTTCCTTACTTTATTTAGCAACTTTTAGGCTCAATCATTAATATTCTTATTTTAATGAAGTTTTATTTGGTGAGGAAGTTATCAATTGCTACTCTCCAATCTTCAAATTTAGTTTACATTATCGTATTTGGCTCGTTTGCTTGTTCGTATTTGGCTCGTTTGCTTGTTCGTATTTGGCTCGTTTGCTTGGCGAGCTGGCTGTTTGCAAACAAAAAACCATTTTAACGACTTTAGTGATGCATGCAGCCGTTAAGCCTAGCTTGAGCTAGTTCATACTCGGTCTGTTAAAAAATATCATTGCTCGTGTTCGGCTTGTTTATATATCAAACTCAAAAAATTTGTTTGTTTGACTCGTTCTTTATCAAGCTGAACACGAGCTATTCACGAACAATGAGCTATTTTTACAATCCAAATCACACAACCATAAAATTTTAAGGGTAGAGCGAGATTTAATCTCGTTATTTTTATTAAAATATTCATTTAAATAGAATTTAATATATTTTTATTCTATTTTTAATTAGTAATTTTAATTGATTATAAATCTTTGTAGTGTTGTATTCAATTAGATCATTTAAAAATAATAACTATTATATATAATTCGAATCAAAACGAGATAAACACGAACGAACTAAACTTCGTTCATGGTTTATCTCATTTATATAGCGAGCGGAAAATAATAGTTTGTGTTCGGCTTGTTTGCTTAGCGAATGAATCGAAGAAGAGCAATTTAACAAGCCGAACACGAGCTGTTCGCGAACAACGAGCTATTTTGACAACCCTAGATTCCATAGTTTGATAGTATATAAATCAGAAAGGGCTAGCTATACAATGAAAGAATAAAATTGATGAAATTTGCTCCACACACAAACACAAAATTTATCCTTTTTTTGATATATATTCTAATATGTGTATACACATCGACACACACACACACACAATTTATCGTTTTTTGCATTTTTTTTCTTTAAAATTATGGATATATTATTTTATCAGATATATTATTTAGACAATAATTGTGATTTATGCGTTTTGTTGATATTAGAACAATACAATGATTGATGTGTATTTTTTTGTATAATTTAATGTTATGAATATAATATATTGATATTTTTATTTGTCATTCATTTGATGATATAAAATTGACTATATATTATTGAATATGGAAGATAAAGAAATTGTTTTTTCTCAAATAGATCTTGTACAGTTAATCAACTGTTGTTACCTTAACACAATGTGATCAGACTTCATATGACGTTTTGCATTAGGTAGGGTCATGACAAAATTTTTAAACTGAATTTTTGTTTGTTATATATATTTAGTTTTTTATCGTGAAGTTGTAGTTTGAATCTCATATATTATTTTTAGGCTCAACTTTCATGAAATAACATTATTTTTTGATTAAATAGCTAGGCCTCTATTTATTTCTTGAATAAAGCCACGTTTAACCATCACATGCTTGATGATATGCCTCTGCCCAACTCTGGCAAATTGCTGATTTGTCCTTTGGCCCCCGTGCCTGATTGGGATTTTAGCATGGAATTCAATATTTTAACTAACAGAAACTATGTTTTGTAGATTTTAGCATTCTAAATAGGCAATACATACAATTTGGATATCATAAAGAGCAACCATAATGCTATTTATATATATTTGAAGGAAATTCTAGAACTAATTTATGATAGCCCGGCTTTGGAATTTTATGGCAATGTATAATTGGCTGTAATATATTTTTAAAAAATTACATATATCTTGATAGACTAATGCATTTAAGCCATAGATTTTCCAAAATAATTTTTGAACTTAGATTTTATACGACCACAGTTGTCCCAAATACACCCTTAGTTCTACACACGGAGAAAATTAAGAGAAGGATTAATTGTAATTCATATATATGTTATTGTATTCAAACACGTGTTGTAGAACAAGTGTTCCACTTTTATTGGTTATCTCAAAGGGAAATAAATTTTCGTATAATAATAGAATTTCATCTTTCATCGACATCTAGCAGCATATTTAGATATCTACAAAGTGGAAACCTAATTTGACATCCAAACAAATTTTTGGAGATTAATAGGGTTAATCAGTTTACAATAAATTTGATCATCTTCAGATGCGTACCACAGTTGTTAGAAGAGCATTTTTTGACCTGTGTAATTGTTCCGCTCAACAGAAATGACAAATATCGGGCATCATAAAAAGCTGCTCGGAGCTAATGCGCCACAATCATCATTGAAGCCATACAATTGATCCCCAATCATAAATAAACTAAGTTGATTTGTCCGGAGAGACAAAATTATCTAAGAAGTGACCTAAATATGATTAAAAAAAAAAGTCATAGCATAGTGAAAATAATGGACGGGGACTATGACAATAATTCACCATTCATTCTTAAATGATTTTATTTACATATGGTTTCATTTGCATGGATTTTTGCCAACAAAAAAAAATTTCATTGGGACAATGTTTTACAAAATAGATTATGCGAGTGCGTCCGGGTTATCGAGATGATTCAAACGAGTCTATTCCCGTCTGAACAAGACTTTGTTTGGTATACGCCGCGGGAATAAAATGTCATATTATTGGACTATTACATCAATTTAATATACATTCATACATAACCTTAGCACATATCTATATTACTCAAAACTCAAATTTAAATCCTCCCTCCGCAGTCATTATTTTAATTGAAAATTGATTTGGCATTTAATTTAGAAAGTATTAAGTTTAATTATTTATTTTTCTGCCCCATTCTATACTTGCCCATTGCTCCCTCTGCCGGCAAATTGGAAATAAATAAATTCTCCCCTACTCTCACGGCAAAATAGCTCTCATAAAACTGGATGAAAAGGGGTCCAAATTCAGAAAGAATATTACATCAGGACTTCACATGTAGAGCTACGTGCAGAGTCTGATCTCAGCCGCACATCCACCTTCTCAGCCACACATCAATCGTTTAAATATATATTTATAGCGGGATCCACTCCCATATATCTTTCGGTAGATATGAAGTTGAGATCAGGCTCCGCACGTAGCTTTACGCGCGGAGTCCTGATGTAATATTTTTTCCCAAATTCAACGCTTTTAAATTATATAGTTTAGATTTGGCCGTTATGCGTGTAAATATAAAAATTTAGGTGCAAGATATGTAAATACAGAAGAATTGTGTGCTATTAATGTAAAAGCCCCTAAAATTTATTAACTAAACGCTAAAACTTATGGACAACAAACTGTTGAATTCCAACAAAGTATTTTAAACGTTGGCAAATTTGTATTTAAGTCTATAATAAATTAATTAAGATTTTATAATCAAATTTATTCAATCTTAAAATAGTAATTTAATATTGAAGATTAAATAAGATAATATAGAGAGTTAAGATTCCTTCCTTCTTTCCTATTCTTTAGATTAGAGTAAGCTAATCTGTCTTCTCCCCTGTCTTATATTTTGTAATCTTATAGTTACAGTGCTAATCTTACTACCGTGACCATTACCAACTCCATCAAACATTATATTATTATTAAAAAGGACAATGTTTTGCTTTCGAAACAATTTAATTTCCATTTTATCTTCATTGGGATGATTGAAATGAATAATATTATTTTATTTTATCTTATTTTATTTTATTTTTTATTTTTTATTTTTAGAAATTTTGAGGCTGAGATTTTGATTTAGTGAAATGAATAATAATATGTCTATAAAATAATTTTCTTTTGGAAATGTTGCTTTTCACTCTGTTAAAATTTTAATATGGTTTTGCAGTAGTCTTTATGTATTTACATACAGACCACTCAAAATATTGATATTTACAAATTAATCATCAATGTGATCTTTTTTATACTGTCGAACCAAGTTATTTTATGGTGTTAGGATCAAACAATTGAGAATTTGATAAAAATGGAAAATACGGATTTGGTTTTACCATTAATTTTTATATTTGAAAGAGAATTTTAAAATTGGATGAGAGGGGGTAGTTGATTTATAAATAACAATGTTTGGCGCGTTTGTATGTGATTGCCCAAATCATAAGATTGTAATCATTTTTAATTGTGGAAGTTGTCTTCTTCGTATCATGAAAGTGGAAAAGAAGTTGAAAATATTTTTAAAATGAATGGAAGAGGCTAAGGGTAAGCAATAAGCAAGTATATCAAAATTGCATTTGTATCCAAACAATAAATGACAGTTTTTCATATCCTGAGAGTAGTTAAAACTGCAGATTGTTAGAATGTGTATATTGCAAGAGAAAAGGGTATCAATTGTTTTTAAGCCATTTATCAAGCATAGCCAAGCAAAATGCTAAAAACCTAAGGCATAATATTTGTGCCAAAGGTAAAAATGTCAATCCACTTTATGTTCTCTACAATAGAAAATAGTTAGGAATCTTCATAAGTAAAATTAAAGGGACTGTTCTATAAAATGGGGTATGTCATGTATAGAGGTAAATATTGTTTCATTGATATTCACATTTGTAGTTTTACTGAGGACCTTAAATTTTTCTTTTTTTCTTTTTTTTTTTTTTTTTGAATTATAACACTGACAGATGAATTATGAGTAAATGGACAAAGCTTGCAACCAAACAACAGCCAAAGTTTTGCTAGATGTCAATAGATCCAAGAAGAAGCGAAGGTTGCCTCCATTAAAAATAAAAAAAGAAATGTTATGCTCGACAGCAATTTTCATAAGCATTTTCCAAAAGTATATTCTTAGCACAATCTAGAATTCTATAATGGTTTAATTCCTTTTTCACCAATAAGGTAGTATATTCAAGGATTAAGGAAATCTCCAAATGGATGAACATATTTAGGCAAATGAGGGGCCAAAGCACCCATTGGTTCTCGACTTGCATATATTTGTCCAGGAGGTAAGATGATATTTTCTTTAGTATTCGCATTGTCATGATATAAGAATCAGACTAGAATATGATACTCATTTTAAGGAAAGCGTTTGAGATATTAAATCTACTTATGTAATAAGTATTGATAATCTAAATGGAGCATTTAATAAGTTGAATTGATCTACAAAAGTTAAAGTTTGAGCTTATTAGCTATCCAATGTGTGTTGAATTCTATGTAGAGAGGGTGAAGGTGTGTTACAAGTGGTTCCCTAATAGAAAAAGGAATATTAAGATGGTTAGGCTTATCTACAACCAAAGTAATGTTAAGAAAGAAGTTTTAGTATGAAGGTTGCTGGCCCTCCTTGAAAATGAAGATTAGACCGTTCTCATAAATTAAGGTGAGGCTATATGTTTCTCCAAATTGTGTAAGGATTCTCATGGAGGCTTCAAATTTTGGAACAAAGGTTTTGCCAAATACCAGAACATCATCTAAAACATGATATGGCAAAAGTAATGTTTGTTTAAGAAAATCCCCTCATAATTTTTAGACAAAGTGTTATGATAAAAAATAATGTATAAGGAATATATGATAATGTAAATGGGTGGGAAATAGGGCTGGCAATTTGGCTCGTTGTTCGTGAACAGCTCGTGTTCGGCTCGTTCGTTAAGCCTAACGAGCCGAACACGAACAAAGTTTTAAGCTCGAAATGTAAACGAGCCGAACACGAACAACTGTTTGTTCGCTCGTGTTTGGCTTGAATTGGCTCGAAATAAAAAACTAATCATATAATTATTTATATAATAATTTATTAGATATATTATTTATATATTAATATATTATATATATTTATGTTTAAGTTTAAATCATAATTGCTTGTGTGGTAGCGTGGTTATGCTCCTTGTTTCCATTCATTTGGTCCAGGTTTGAATCCGGCGCTAGACATATATTTTTTTCAATTAATTTTAACGAGTCAATTTCGAGCCGAACACGAGCCGAACACGAACAAGAATATTTAATTCGAGTCGAACACGAACACACCTTTCACGAGCCATTTCGAACACGAGCCGATTTCGAGCCGAGCTAATTTCGAACGAGCCGAACACGAGCCAAGCCTGAGCTCGCTCAAGCTCGGCTCGTTTACAGCCCTAGTGGGGAATAGATTTCCACTCTGTCTACACCTAAATTTTAAATTAAAAACCCTTTAAGTGATCTATTGATGCAAATGGAGTATTGAATATTTCTAATTTAAACTTCGATGCAATTAATGAAAAGGGAATGATTTTTTTTTTCATTCTTGGTATGAGAAAATCTCTATCATTAAGGTCGAAAGCTTTCATTAAATCAATTTTTAATATTAAAAGTTTTATTTTTTATAATGCTTGAGTTTATTAAAAATCTCAATGGAAACAATGATGTTGAGTATAAATTCTATTTTAAATGAAACCAATTTGGTTGTGGTGAATGATGTCAGTGGTAACCATCTTTACGCTATGAGCAAAAATTATAGGCAATTGGCTTGAGGAGCCTTATGGATGAGCATAAACCCAATAGCTTTGGCCTTGCATTGGAGAATTTTAGATGAAAAGAAGTAAGAAATTGCAACACATATGTTATCATCAATGAAGTTCCAAATCTTTTGCATAAAATTCAAAGTATGAAATTGCATTAAACACTTTAAAAACGTAGTTATGAGTTTATGTATGAGTTAACCTTGAATATATCAAGATTTCTATCTTTCAAGCACTTCAATATTATGATAAGTTACCACAACATAGTGATTTTCCATTGGGCTATGATATAGGTAAGACAATATTTTATTAGAGGCTTCTTTGATGTATGGCTTATGACCTTGTATATTGACTTATGATGTTCGATTGCAATGCTATTATTTAGGATTACTTTTAGAACTAGGATAACAGTATTTTTATAGCTAGCAAGCATAAGACCAAATATAATGTTATGTTAAATTTATATATATATATATATATATATATATATATATATATATATATATATATATATATATATATATATATATATAAGCTATGAATCAAAAATATAAAACACTATGTTCTGGCTCTTTTTGTAACTCACAGTCCACTGTCTGTCTAATAATCGTCTTAATATTCTCATTTCTAAAGATCCCTCTCACTTGAGTTGTTGGAACGATTCAAGGAAGATGAGGGATTGGAAAAGAGGGAAATAAAATGGAGACTAGGCATACAAATTGAAAAAGAATGTGGAGAACTTATGTAGGGAAAAATATCATGTGGTGGGTCAAGATTGTATGCCTATATTGAGATCGGGTTAAGACACCTTGAAACTCATCATCCATCAAAAGAATCCTATATAAGCAACCCATATCTAGAGAACCAAAAAGAACGTTTTTATTATGTGGTCAAGAGCACACCCAAAGGGACATATCACTTGTTTGGTTAATTACATCTTGGTGGATGCTGAAAATACTCTTGAATAAAAGGAGCACTACTTTCATTCAAGTCATGACTAGTGAGAGAGTGTCACAAAGGATGGTTATCTCATAAGAGCGTCATGATGCTTCCAAAGCTCTCGCTAAGCCACAGTGCAGAGAGTGAGTCTCTCACGACCCCTAATGGATAACAACTCAATGACGAATGGGGCCTATGAAATAAAAGCTCATTACTTATCTCCGGTCTCAGGATGTCGTCCATCACGATCCTCTTTTTCTCCTCACATCAGAGCTCTCGCCGCAAAAGTATCCTTTTCTCGAGTCATTGGTCTCATTTATAAAATAATCTTTGTTTATAAGCCATCAGTCTATTTGGCAAGTCTCTAATGAGCACTTGTTGTTGTAAAATTTGACATCATGATGGTGCAATGCATATTCCAATATGCCTTGTTAACCTAAGTTTAAACTTGATTCGAACTAGGTTCAATCTATAGTAGGACTCAATTTGTAAAGTGGAATCAACTTGAGCCTTTTTTTTTCGGATGATTGGACTTCAATTACCACTTCATCAGCAAGGATATTCTTATTCAAAATGAATTATTGGAAATTTTTTTTTAAAGAAATAAATTAATATTGACATTTTATTCTATTAATGAGCATATAATCAAATTTCACATTATTTCTTTTCTAATTTCATTAATGAGAAAAAAGAATTACATTTAATTCTAATAGAAAATAAATTAATGAAGACAAACGAATACATTAGAAAGTGATAATATTCTTTGTTTTGTGGGCTTGATGTATGACTACTACGAGTCATTGATTGTGAGGTTTTTGGATTTCAGGAATGTGCTTCATGAGGCGATGCAATAATTCATTCAGATGATTACAAGTCGCGAAAGCTTGTATTATTCTGACAAAGTCCAAATGCATTTATCAGCTCGACAAGTGGCAGATTCCTTTTTAAAGAGATTTAAATACATACGTACGTTTAAAAAATATATATATAATTAATATTTATTATATAATATTTTGATAGCATCATGAAAACATATACTTTATTTTAAAAATTAATATGAATGTCAGTTTATAAGGAGAAAATTTGTGTGTTTACATAAATAAATATCAAATTCTAGATACTTGATATATAAATATGTAACAATTATGTGGTATGTACTATTAGAAACACTGAGCTAATTTTAAACATAAAAAAATTATGTATTAATATCTCTCTTCTCTCAATGATTATTAATAATATGATGACACAATTAAAGATAAAAATAATATTACAATAACACACATTTGATACATATCAATGACATCAATGAAAATCAATGGAAGAAGCAAAGATTTGACAACTAGAACCTACTAAAGATGGCATCAATTGAAAATAATTTACAATAGGCGAAGCAAATACATTATGACTTATGATGGAGCTTGATGAATAAAGCACTAATAAGACTAGCAAAGTGTGATGTGAGATTATTAAAGAACATTGGTGCTACTTTTATAAAGATTTTTATAAATATATTAATGATTTTTTTGTGAAGTCTGACAAGACTTGGGGATTTTAAATTAATGCCCCAAATCAAACAACCGGAAAGAAATGAGAATCAGGAATTGAATTTGCTATCAAGATATTGAGTCGAACCTCATCAAGTTGGAACTCAAGCTCATATAATGAGTAAACTATAATCGAAGCTTTGCTTGAGCTCTTAGCTCAATAAGGTCAATTTACAAGCTTGAGTTTGATTTGAGTCAACTCACTTACACCCCTATCCATTGGGATTCTACATGTCATGTATATCCATATATAATATTTCTGTTACATTTATGTGCTATGTTGCCACTCACACAATGTTGCTCTATTTCGTGTGCAACATTTTAGAGTTACTGCTCAATACACTCCACCATTGTATACCCCATCATTGAGCGTCTCACTGCCATACAATTTGCACAATAAATCATAAGTGACTACTATTTGGAATACACTAACCTGGCACATCACACATTAAGGTGCATGTTGTTGTGTTGTCCAACATCATATATTCACACACTTTGACATTGCATTTTAATAGTGAACATTGATTGGACCTCATCAATGATGGAAGAACAAGTATCATAGGAGCACAGGTATTGTGGATGATTTGACTCTCGATGTATCTTGACCCACTTTTTTATGTGTTTGTAAATTATGTTAATAGCAACGGCACCAAAAACTTGATCCCGCTTTAATATATATGTGATTTTATGATGGAATGTATAATGTGGATTCTACGCAAGTATACGTATCGTATCAAGTAATATAGGGCTCTAGCGGAGTCCTGGTTATCGATCCCACTGGGAAGTTTTACTAAATTTGTAACAGCTAAATTTAAAAGTATTTACTTACTAATATAGTATACGAAAATTTAGAATACTTAACTAAAGCGAACTAAAGTAAACTAATGCTTTAAATAAGGTTGATTTAAAGATTTCAGAAAAAAGTATCCTTCTCCTTGTTTCCAGAAAATTAAGTGAATAATGAATTCAAATATATTTTTTATTGTATTGTGACAAATAGGAGCATCTTATTCTTTACCCTTTGGTCCAGGTGCAAAGAACATTGACTAATCCTATGCTTGATTACTGAATCTGCGGCTAGGTTGGGAGGATCTTGTTGTCACTTCGAGCTCCCACGTTCCCTCACACGAGGGATAACATCTACACTTCGACTCTCAAACAATAGGACCGAATTGAATATTTTAGTCCGTCACACTAAAATGTCTACTTCTACGTCCGATAAATAATATTTCCCTATTTATTTGCATCCTCCTTCGAAGGCTTTTGACTTCCCGAATATTGGATGTAATCTTTACTATAGTTGATAATTCAATATATTTTAACAAATCAATAGGCGGATTGAAAAGTAAATTAAGTTTTAAGTAAAAATTATCACAATTTATTTTAATATATTAAGCATGTACATTTAATTTCATCAATTCACATAATTTCATAAACGAGGAGAAAGACTAAGAAAACTACTCAGAATGCATGAGAATTAAACAAAGCATGGATTTCATTTAAAGTTAACAACAATAAACAAAGATACATATCTCAATTTCCTCCCCAAGCAGACTCCTTGAAGTTCCTTTGACTTTTCCTTCTAGTACAACACACTTCTAACTCACTAATTACACTTACTAAAACCAAGTAGACACTAAGACTCTCTAAAATAGACTCACAGTAGACACACAATAGACTAAAATTCGTCCTCTATTTATAGAGGTAGACAAAGGTCCAAGGGGTACTTAAGCACCTCTTCAAAAAGCATCCAGGTTCAATGTATCTGGCATTTTGACCTATCTCGCCGTCGGCGAGAAACGACCTCGCCGTCGGCGGGGCTTCTAGAAGGTCTCCAAACCGCGCGATCTCACTGTCAGCGGGCTCGGGCTCGCTGTCGGCGAGGTAGTTATAAATCCTTCAAAAATTCTCCTCATGATCTCGCCGTCGGCGGCTTAGTTCATTTTGCATGAATTTCTTCCTTTTTTATCCAAATTCGCTCCATTTCATGTTTTTTGCTTTTATCACTTATAAATCTTCATTCCTGCAATAAAATAAAGAAAATACCTTTCTTTAAAGTGCAATTTCATAAAAAATAGGTATGAATTTCTTAACATATTTTTACGTGATCAAAATCCACCAAACTTAATTATTACTTGTCCTCGAAGTAATTTTTATACTTAAATAAAAATAATGATTTACGTAATAGAATTTTTAATTCAAATCAACTATGAATTTAATTTAAATAATATTATAGTAAAGTTAAATAGAAATATTTTTAAGTAATTAAATTAACTTTATAGATATAAGATTATTTAGTTATCAGATCTAAGATTTCTAGCTCTCTATTTATTTCAGGAAAAGCTATATTTAAAAGAGTAATTTACTTAAGATATTTAGATGATAGGAAGTTCAAGAAAACACTATTTAGTAAAATACTAATCCATATATATAAGTTTAGAAATATATTTGAGTTTTACCCTTCGAGTTGATTCCATTGAAGCCAATTTTTGATAAGGCATCTCCTCAAGCTTCTCCTCACTTATATTTTTCTTTTCTTTTCCATTTTTTTTCTTCTTTTTGGATTGATTTTCAATCCTTCTCTTTTTCTTTTTTAAGTGAGGATTATTGTATCAGAATAGCCTGTTATTAATTTTGAACTTCAACTTTTTCTTCCTAAATTTGAAACTTAAAATATTTCTTTTCTTATATGTATTTCATAGTCTTTACTTCATTGAGTTTCAATCTCTTCTTTTTCAATTAAATACTTAAGAATTTCAATTTTAGAATATAGTTTCCCTTACTTTAAATAGTTTACTATATTCTTATTTCTTTTAACCAAATATCTTATTCTATTAAATAATTGAATTACTAGAAACATTTTATTTAATTTTCTATAATAATTAAATAAAGTAATTCATGTTTATTGAATTAAAAAATTACTATAGAAAAATCATTTGATAATAATTTTTGAAAATAAAAATTGATAACAATTTAATAATTAAATTTGTATTTTTCCTCCCCCAAATTTAAATTTTTCTATCTATTTCTAAATGGTGAAAAGGAAAATATACAATGAATCATACCTTTGAGCTTTAGGTATTTCTTTTCCTTGAAATTTTTGCAGGCTTTTTCATTAATTAAAGAACCTGTATTGTTAGTATTCTTCCACATATATAGTATTTAAAAGAAAGTGCTGGGATAGGAAATTTTTAATAAGTATAAAACACAACAAATGAGAACTTAATCTATTACTACACATACAATCAACTAGCCTATTTTAAACATATTAAAACAATCTAAACATATTAAAAATTCATAACTTATAAAAAACTTAAACAACACATTAAAGAAAATCTAACATCCTACCTAAAAAAAAATTGCAAACTAACTTAACACACATAATAAGTCTAACATTACAACATAAGCAAACACACAAACACACCAAATCCATAGTCCACAGAAAGTACAGAATAATACACACAGAACAATAAAGTTTTCAAAATAACAATTAATCTAACAAACTAAACAAAGTCTCTAATCTTCCGCATCAAAATCACAGGCTATATCATCCCCACGATCTCCGAGTCGAGAAGGTCGAGCAGTTGGTACTCGTGTGTAGCGGGGGCACTCAGGAAAGACAACATCTAAATCACCACTCCTATATCGACGCTCAACCTCATAATATGCAATTTCGTACTCTGAATGCCGCTGGAGATATTCACTATCATAATCATGTCTTCTTTCCAAGCCATCAATTTTGTGGTCCATATGCTCAAATTTTCTTTCCATATTCTCTCCAAATTGTTCAAAACTTTTTCTACTAAGGGTCAGCTCATTCATCAGATCTTGAAGGGTAGGAGTGGTGTACTGAGGGGGTTCATAACTAGTAGAGGGTATATCTCTACTTAAAGAAGGTACATAATCCCTTGTCCCAGATCTCCATCTTTCGTGGGATTCATATTTTAATATTAGCCAGAGTAATGGGTTTCATAGGCTCAACCCATTCCTCATCATCTCTCGCCTCTACCCCAGATAATTGGCAGAGTGCATAGATAAGACCAGGATGTCCTAGTCCTCCTCCACTTTCACTTCTTGAGGTGGCTAATATATTCTTATAAATTACATTTCCCACATTAATACTTTTTGGTTACGAATACGAAATTCGAATCGCTTTCATCTCTTGTTACCTCACTATGGTGGTAAGCGAGTAACAAAGTAGAACAAATAAAATAGTGCCAGGCTTTTGAAGTTGCATTCAACATAGAAAGAGGAAAATTTACCCTTTCCCGCTGCTTGATCTTCCAGACGCCTTTCCCATCAGTGAGAAAGTCGATCACCTCTTCCAGTGGTCCTTCCATCGTCCCAAAAGTCTCGTACTCACTGGTGTAGGTGTCTCGTACCTCGTAATAAGCATTTATCCTTGCAGCGCTGAATTCCACAAAAAATCCTCTAACCTTTACTGGCGCATCTTCAGTTGTAGTTAAATTAGCATAGAACTCCTTAACTACCTTCACAGCTGCTCTGTATGAAACATAGTAAAAATTCTCCCATCCTCGTTCCTTTATTACTCGCTCCACCTCTCCTCCTGGATTCTTAAAAACTCGATCTTCAATGCATTTTCTTGATTGAATGTTTTGAAAATATCTTGATTGCTCTTTTGCATTCACAAATCGGGTTTCGTCGTAATCCAACTGTCGCTTTTGTCGTGGAGCCATTTTCGATCTGTGAAATTTGTAAAAATCTTAACTAAACTCTCAAATATTACTAAGAAGGCTTCCTATAACATCTAAAATCCATTTAAATCGATCTCCATGAATTTCTTCCAAGTATTTTCTCCACATTTCGAATTTTTTCAAAATTTCCCAATGTAGAATAAATTCATGGTGAAAATAAAAAATTTTTGCATAGGAGTGAAGCTCTTACCAAGGGAAGATGAAATCTGGTGTCAAAAAGTGTTGAAATCGCCTCAAATCCAAGATCTCACAAATATAACATAAGATAGAAATCTTAACTATCATCTTCTCTGATATGTCCGATGTGACGCAGGTGCACAAATAGATTTTAGAAAGGCCTGAAAAAGAATTCTGCAGTAGATTCTTCATCAATCCACCCTTTTTGTCTCAGTAAATGAATAAAACTGGCCTCCAGATGTCCAGTATGATCAAAGTGCTCCTTCATCCTCCGATTGATGTGATCGAACATATCGGAGATATTATCGATGGAATTCATCACGTTCTACAACTCTTTCTCTAATCCTTTAATCTTTTTCAGAATGAAATTTATTTTATCAGTAAGAGGTCTTGCTAAAGGATTGTTCAATGATGCTCTATCAGAAATGATGGTAATCTCATCATTGTTATACAAAGTTGGAAACATATCTATAGGATTGAGTGGTTTCCATGGCAAAAGTACCTTTTCCCAAGCCTCATAAGAAACTTAGTACTGACTGCATAAAGCAAATATAGTCGATGGGTGTCCAAGTCCATGAACTGACCCATGCACAATTAATCCCAATGCAGATTTTACTATAATTGATCCAACATCGATAGGTAGTCCAATTTGAATACAGTAATTTAATATAGCGCATTCCTTTGAAACCTTATTTACCCTCATAGTGAGTAATAATTTTGATGAGATAAAGAAATGCCAATGCTTCGAGACAGGGTTAAAAAGTGATGCGAAAAAGCCGACATACCCGTCTTCGCGTAACTCCCGATCATCGGGTTCGTCGGTCGGGTATCTATAAATCTCGTTCATATTGTATCTTGAAGGAACAAAGTTTGAATAATGACGAGCAGGGGTATTCTCTATAAAAAATTATTCATTTACCCTTGAAGGAGTAAATGTTACCCATCTTCCTCTGACGTAGACACTTCCATTGTTGATCGCGTGTAGATTAGAGTAAAACTCTTTAACTACAGGAATAACTACAGCGGATGTTGTATAGCAAAATACCTCCCAATGCCGCTGCGTGATCATTTCTTCAATTTTTGTGGTGGAATTTTCTACTCCTCTGTTGACAAATCCCCTTTCTTTAATAAGTCGCTTCTTCATCAAAACTTTGTTGAAAATACGTTGCGCCTCCGAACAGACGAATTTTATTCGGTTGAAAACTCCAGTTTTTGTGGTTTCTAAGAGTTTGGTGGCCATTTCGGATTGAAAGGAATGGTCTCTAGTCGTTTCTTAGGAAGAAAACAGTGTAAAAATGAATATGGGATGGTTTTCTACAAAGAAATGGCTTTAGAATCATCCAAAACCGCACATAAAACTTAAGAGAACCATTTTTCAACTGCCTCGCCGTAGGCGGGAAGTTTCTCGTTGTCGGCGAGTTGGTTATAAAACTAATTTTTAAAATATGGCATGCGATCTCGCTGTAGGAGGGCAATTTCTCGCAGTCGGCGAGCTCGTTAGTGAACTGAAATGTAATTATGTGTTGTTCTCGCTGTCGGCGAGAATCGTCCTCGCCATCGGCGAGATTTCATAAAATTGCCCAATTTCGCTCTGGTCCGAATATTTTCTGATCTCATCATATAAGTTCAAATTTGTGATGATTCTAATTAAAAATTTGAGTAGTAAGATTTGTTTTAATAATACAGACTCACTAATTTGTATATAATTAAAATAAAAGACTACTATGGGTTGCCTCCCATAAAGCGTTTGGTTTAACGTCGTCAGCCGACCTAATTTCGAGTTAGTAATCGAATTCGACTAAGCATTAAAACCTCTTTAAAATTTGGTCTTCTACCTTCGAAATATGGTTTTAATCTATGTCCGTTTACCTTAAATCTATGTCTCGTTTTTGGATCTTCAATTTCTATAGTTCCATATGAAAATATTTGAGTTATGGTGAAAGGTCCTAACCATCGAGATTTCAATTTCCCAGGAAATAATTTCAATCTAGTATTATATAGTAAAACTTCTTGTCCTGGTTCAAAATTTCTCTGATTAATCTTCCGATCATGTCATAATGTCATCCTCTCTTTATAAATCCTATCATTATCATATGATTCATTTCTTAATTCTTCTAATTCATTTAATTGCAACAATCTCTTCTCACCAGCTTTTTTCATATTATAATTAAATTCTTTAATCGCCCAATATGCTTTATGTTTTAATTCAACTGGTAAGTGACAAGTTTTTCCATATATAAGCCTGTAAGGAGTCATTCCGATCGGAGTTTTATAAGCAGTCCTGTATGCCCATAATGCAGTGTTTAGTCTTATAGACCAGTCCAATATATTAGGGTTTACAGACTTTTCTAAAATTCGCTTAATCTCTCGATTAGAAGCTTAGTTAATCCACTTAGTTTGTGGATGATAAGCGATTGATATCTTATGAATAATATTATATTTTTCTACTAGTTTGTGAATATATTTGTTTCTAAAATGAGTTCCTCCGTCGATGATAATCACTCTCGGCATTCCAAATCTAGTAAAAATATTTTTCATTAAAAATTTTGAAACACTTTTAGCATCACACCTAGGTAAAGCTTGTGCTTCAATCCATTTGGAAAAATAATCAACGACTACTTAATATATATGAGTTTCCAAATGAAGGAATAAAAGGTCCCATGAAATCTAATCCCCAAACATAAAAAATTTCGACTTCAATATAAAATTCGGAGACATTTCATTTTTCTTGATATATTTCCTACTCTTTGGCATTTATCGCGAGGTTTTTATATATCCGTATACATCTCTAAATAGAGTAGGCCGGTAGAATCTAGATTGTAGAATTTTATACGCGGTTTTATCGATCCAAAATGTCCTCCAAAATCGAATCATGACATTTTTGAATAATTGGTTCAGTTTCTTCACAAGGCACGCATCTTCTAATAATTAAATCCTTACATTGCTTATATAAGTATGGTTCATCCCAAAAGTATGTTTTAGTATCATGAATGAATTTTTTTTATTGTTGCAAAGTTAACATATGTGGTAAAATGTCACTTACAATATAATTTACTATATCAGCATACCAATGTATTTTTCACTCATTTATATTATAAAGTTGTTCATCAGGAAAGCATGCTATAATTTCATTATCGGTATCGGATAATTCATGATATTCTAATCTTGATAAATGATCGACGATTTGATTATCAGTTCCCTTTTTGTTAATGATCTCAAAATCAAATTCTTGCATTAATAACATCCATTTAATTAATCTTGGTTTAGAATCTTTCTTTTGCATTAAATACTTTATAGCAGAGTGATCAGTATGCACAATACATTTAGTTCCTATTATTTCAAATTCCTATTACATTTAGTTGCCGAAATTTATTAAAAGCATATACAATTGCTAATAATTCTCTTTCAGTAATTGTATAATTTATTTCAGCATCATTTAGAGTTTTACTAGCATAATATATAACTTTGAAAATCTTATCATATCTTTGCCCAGAAGCACTCATATAGCATAATCACTAGCATCACACATAAGCTCGAATGGTTTCTCCCGATTAGGTGAAACTATTATAGGTCTTGTAATTAATTTATCTTTTAATAATTCGAAAGCATTCGGGCATTCGGTTGTAAATTCAAATTTCTTGTCCTTTTCGAGAAGTTGGCATAGAGGTTTAGTAATTTTTTAAAAATCTTTTATATAACGTATGTAGAATCCGAGCATGTCCAGAAAACTTCTTACCCCTTTCACCGTAGTTGGAGGTGGTAATTTAGCGTATAACTTGAATTTTTGCGAGTCTACTTCCATGTCTTTTCCAAAATTTTATGCCACTAATGCAATGCGCTTGCAACTATAAATTGACATTTCTCCCGATTATGAACTAAATTAGTTTTCTCGCATACTTCGAATACTTTATCAAGATGATTTAAGCATGTGTCGAATGATGTTCCAAATACGGAGAAATCATCCATAAATACTTCATTTCATTATCGATTAATTTACTAAATATAGACATCATATATCTACGGAATGTTGCGGGTGCATTACATAATCAAAAGGCATCATTTGAAAAGCGAAAGTTCCATAAGGACTAGTAAATGTAGTTTTCTCTTGATCCTCGGGAGCGATTTGTATTTGATGATAACGCGGTATATCCATCTAGAAGAAAAAATACTTATGTCAGGCTAATCTATCTAATATACGATGTAGAAATGGTAAAGGGAAGTGATCTTTCCTGGTGGCTACGTTTAATTTTCTATAATCAATACATATTCGCCATCTAGTAACTTGTCTTATAGGGATAAGATCATTATTTTCAATAGTTTTTACGGTCACTCCTCCTTTCTTAGGCACACGAGTGAATTGGGCTTACCAAGCATTTGTCGGAAATAGGATATATAATACCATTATCTAACCATTTTAAAATTTCTTTCTTGATTACGTCTTTCATTATCGGGTTTAATCTCCTTTGGGGATCTACTGCTAGGCTTATGTTCATTATCTAAAATAATTACGTGCATACGGATTGAAGGACTAATTCCTTTAATATCTGCTAAAGTCCGACAAAAATTTTCTTATATTTTTTTAAGGTATCTAAAAGTTTTTGTTCTTGAGATTCATTTAATTCGGATGAAATAATAACTAGTAGAGTTGAAGAATTACCTAAGTAAGCATATTTCGAATGATTAGGTAACATTTTTAACTCGAGTTCGGGAGGTTTAATAATCGATGGAACTATATTTTTTTCGGTGTTTTCGTATTATCCAAAAATTCAAATTTCTCCCGAATATAATCTAGTTCTTCATTTATATCGGTTTTTTCAATTAATTCGGTATTTTCTTTTTCTAATTTTTTTTCATAATATTCCTTAAAATGTTCTTTTTGTAAATGATCGAAGTACTTGCATTCGAAAACACTCATCATCTTTTTCTAGTGCGGGATATTTCATTGATTTAGCGATATTAAAAGTTACTTTTTGGTCATTTACTCTCATAGTTAATTCTCCTTCGAACATCGATCATAGCTTTCCCGAGTGGCTAAAAATGGTCTTCTAAGATGATAGGAATTTCTTTATCTTCTTCCATATCTAAAACAATAAAATCTACGGGGAAGATAAATTTATCCACTTTTACTAAAACATCTTCGATAACTCCCTTAGGATATGTAAAAGAACGATCGACTAGCTGAAGGGTTGCTGAAGTAGGTGAAATTTCTCCCAATCCTAATATCTTAAAAATTGATAGAGGCATTAGATTGATGCTTGCTCCTAAGTCGCACAAAGCTTTTCCAAAAAATTTTTCTCACGATAGCGCGGGGTATAGTGAAACTACGGGATCTTTTAATTTTTCAGGAAGCTTTTTCTGAATAATAGCACTACACTCTTCACTAAGTGTCACCGTTTCATTATCGGTAAATTTTCTTTTTTTATTTAGAATATCTTTCATGAATTTTACATAGTTTGACATATGTTCTAAAGCTTCTACGAAAGGAATATTTATTGTTAATTTCTTGAGAATTTTAAGGAATTTAGCAAACTGTTTATCTTTTTTATGTTGATTTAGTCGTTGAGGAAATGGTGGTGGAGGTTTTTCAACAAAAATTTTCATTGGTATTAAAGGATTTTCTAAGTTTGGATCTTGTTGATTCTTTTCCTTTTCGATTTCCACTTCCTCTTTTTGACTTTCGAGTTCTTTCTGAATTCGAGGTTCTAATTCTTTTCCACTTCGTAATTGTATCGCTTTAATTTGTTCATTTCCTTTGTCTTTGGGATTTATTTCCACATTACTAGGAAATATTCCAGGTATTCTATTATTAAGCGCGGTAGCGATATGCTAAGTTGAGTTTCAATATTTTTAATAGTTGTTCCTTGATTTTGTAATTGGTTTCCTTGTATTTGTAATTGATTTCCTTGATTTTGTAATTGATTTCCTTGATTTTGTAAATGTTGACCCATATTTAATATTAATTCTTCTATAGATAATTTCTTATCTTTAAATTGAGGGTTATTATTATTAAATCCAGGTGAATAACTAGGTTTATAGTTAGAATTTCCTTGGTTAGAGGGATTTCCTAATGGTTGTGTTATGTTGTTCATCCATGGTTGATTACTTGTATTATTATTCCAATTAAAATTAGGATGATTTTTCCATCCAGGATTATAATAATTTGCATAAAGATTATTGGGTCTATTATTAATAGCATTTATAGTTTCATAATGAGATTGTGATTCTATAAGTTGTAGAAGATAGTTGGAGAGTAATTCATTCCAAAATGATCTATTTTTTTAGATATAGCAACGATCTGCGAAGCTAACATAGATATTGCATCATTTTCATGAATACTGGCTATCTTTTTCGGATTCATTCTATCGACGAGTCATTGAAAATTATTGGTAGTCATTTCTTCGATTAGTGCATAGGCTTCATCGAATGGTTTTGACATTAATGATCCTCCAGTGGTAGCATCGATGATTGATCTAGAGATCCTACTAATCCATTATATAAAGTTTGAATAATTAACTTGATACGGTAACGCATGATGTGGGCATCTCTAAGAAGTTCTTTAAATCTCTCCCGAAGCTTCATATATTGACTCTTCATCAAGCTGACTAAAAGTGGTTATATCATTTCTAAGCTTAGCAGTTTTAGATGGTGGAAAATATTTGGATAGAAATTTTTGTGATAATTCTCCCAAGTTTTAATAGATCCAGAGTCTTAACGAATTTAACCACATTTTAGCCTTATCCCTTAAAGAAAAAGGAAAAAGTCTAAGTCTAATAGCATCGTTAGATACTCCTTCATATTTGAAAGTAGCACAAAGTTCTAAAAAACTAGCAAGATGTAAATTAGGATCTTCAGTAGGTGAACCGCTAAATTGATTGTTTTGTACCATTTGGATAATTGTAGGTTTTAGTTCAAATGAGTTAGCAGCTACATCAGGGTTTTGAATAGTTAAATGAATTTCATCTAATGTAGGGTTGGCATAATCTCTTAATGGTCTTTGTTGATTAATATTTTCATTTTCAGGAATATTCGTCATTTGTGTTAAATTTATAATTTCTCTTTTTTGTTTTCTAATTCTTTTAATCGTACGCTCAATTACGAATCGTAAGGTATTAAATTTTCGTTTCTAAATTTACGCATACAATTTTACAAAATAAATTTTAAAATAGTCCGTTACTCTAGTAAATAATTTTTTTACTTCCCCGGCAACGGCGCCAAAAACTTGACCACTTTTTTATGTGTTTGTAAATTATGTTAATAGCAACGGCACCAAAAACTTGATCCCGCTTTAATATATTTGATTTTATGATGGAATGTATAATGTGGATTATACGCAAGTATACATATCGTATCAAGTAATACAGGACTCTAGTGAAGTCCTGGTTATCGATCCCACAAGGAAGTTTTACTAAATTAGTAACAGCTAAATTTAGTAGTATTTACTTACTAATATAGTATACGGAAATTTAGAATACTTAACTAAAGCGAACTAAAGTAAACTAATGCTTTAAATAAGGTTGATTTAAAGATTTCAGAAAAAGTATCCTTCTCCTTGTTTTCAGAAAATTAAGTGAATGATGAATTCAAATAGATTTTTTATTGTATTGTGATAAATAGGAGCATCCTATTCTTTACCCTTTAATTCGAGTGCGAAGAACATTGACTAATCCTATGCTTGATTGTCGAATCTGCGGCTAGGTTGGGAGGATACTGGTTGCCACTTGAGCTCCGCGTTCCCACTCACTGAAGCTAACATCTACACTTCGACTCTCAAGCAATAGGACCGAAATGAATATTTTAGTCTGTTACACTAAAATGTCCACTTCTACGTCTGATAAATGATATTTCCTTATTTATTTGCATCCTCCTTCCAAGACTTTTGACTTCCCTGAATATTGGATGTAATCTTTACTATAGTTGATAATTCAACATATTTTAACAAATCGATGGGCGGATTGAAAAGTAAATTAAGTTTTAAGTAAAAATTATCACAATTTATTTTAATATATTAAGCACGTCTATTTAATTTCATCGATTCACATAATTTCATAAACGATGAGAAAGACTAGAAAGCTACTCGGAATGCATGGGAATTAAAAAGCATGGATTTCGTTTAAAGTTAACGACAATAAACAGAGATACTTTATCTCGATTTCATCCACAACGAATTCTCAAGTTCATTTGACTTTTCATTCTAGTACTGACACACTTCTAACTCACTAATTACACTTACTAAAACCAAGTAGACACTAAGACTCTCTAAAATAGACTCAAAGTAGACAAAAAATAGACACACAATACACACAAAATAAACTAAAATTTGTCCTCTATTTATAGAGGTAGACAAAGGTCCAGAGAATGCTTAGCACGCTCTTGAAAAGTGTCAGGGTTCGATGTATCCGGCATTTTGACCTATCTCGCCGTCGGCGAAAACGACCTCGCCGTCGGCGGGGCTTCTAGAAGGTCTCCAAACCGCGCGATCTCGCTGTCAGCGGGCTCGGGCTCGCTGTCGGCGAGGTAGTTATAAATCCTTCAAAAATTCTCCTCATGATCTCGCCGTCGACGGGTTCGATCTCGCCGTCGGCGGCTTAGTTCATTTTGCATGAATTCTTCGCTTTTTGATCCAAATTCGCTCCATTTACATGCTTTTCTTTTATCAGCTTATAAATCTTCATTCATATGATAAAATAAAGAAAATACGTTTCTTTAAAGTGCAATTTCATAAAAAATAGGTATGAATTTCTTAACATATTTTTCTGTGATCATCTCTCTTTTTTCTATAATTTGAATGTCTTTTTTAATCGAGATAGTCACCTTAAAGATATGATAAATAATTCAAAAATATGATTTTACATTAATTTTATTTGGTATTAAACATGAGTAAAATTCCAACAAACTCTTTATTTCACATTCATAAATCATAACAAAATAAAAACAAATTAAAAAAATAATATAAAAAGCTTCTTCCATATTTCAAACAATTTAAATTTCTCCAAGTCACTAGCAGGAAAGAGCCTGTGTTCTTTCCAGTCTAGGTATGGTTTTCTTCCAACTTTGGGGTTGAATGCTAGTTGCGCCCTCATAATTCTCTTTTTTATAATTCTTGTGAGCATCTAGATTTCTCTTCTCAGTGCTACCCCTCTCCTTTCCAACAAGACCATGAATGTTAAACGATTGTCTGCAACTTATATAATTGCACCCCACGAAGGTTTCATATGCTGTTCAATGAAGCAGTGTTTCCCTGACAATTCAACCAATACTCTGCGACAAGCTTGGCAAAGTCAGAGTCTTTCATTTCCATCAAATTTGATGGTATGTCATACTCCACAAGTTTCCCTGTCAATGAGTCATACTATCAAGTTAATAATCTTTGTTGATTACTTGAAGCCATTACTACTGTTCTTAGTTATTTAGATATGAACAAATGTGAGTAAAGAAAAATTGGCTTATCATATCTTTATTTATATGGTTAATGCAATCATTAGGTGGTGTTTTCTATGCCTTTTTTTTTTTGTTCCTTTTATTCATTTTTCTTTTCAACAAAAATTTGGTGACACTTGGTGTTTGTGTACCATGATGTTGGAAAAGAATTCTATTCTCGGGCATTTACATATATACCGAGCAATTTTTATGTTTTTATATATCTAGCACTCAGGTCTTTTAATTTACATGCATAGCACTCAAATCTCTAAAATCACATAAAAATACCACTATTATTAACTTTTTAAAAGTGTCATAGGTTTATACCACCAAATTGTTATAAATATAAATATTGAACTATCAGTGTTGGATATGTAAATACATTAGAACTATGTGTTATGTATGTAAATTATTCCTAATCTTTAATCTAAAATAAAAAAATGCATACAATCATTCTAATCCTTTTTTTGTTTCTTCTCTGTTAACAAGTTTACTATTTCATCTCTAGTAAGAAACAAGAAAAAATTTATCTAGTTTAATTTGTCTCAAGATTTGCTAGTTACATGTTATTGGTGAGTCAAATGCAATCTATTACAACAATATTTAACTTGCAACTTTTGCTGAAATTACATGTAATTCCTTTATTACCTCTTTTAGATATGGATGCAAATCTCCAAAAAATATGAGAAGATACTAGATAGATATTCCAATCTACTAAGATTAGTTGGTCATGCCTGTTGTTAATTCTTTGCTATGATTTAGGACGCATAAGAAAAACCAAAACTTTGGAATAAATTTTGTGTATATTGCATACCATAGGAAAGCACCATAACCATATCACTATCAATTACTGTTGGAACTCTGTGAGCCACTGTTATCACTGTGCAGCTGGAGAACTCCTTTCTGATAACTTTTTGGATGATGGCATCTGTAGCTTAATCAATGGATGCAGTTGCCTCATCTAGAACTAAAATTTTGTTTTTTTGTAGGACAACTCTGCCGAGACTAGGGGTGTAAACGAACCGAACACGAACGAACAGAGCTAGTGTTCGTGTTCGAAATGTTTGAACACGTCACTGTTCGTGTTTGGTTCGTTTAACAAACAAAATGAAATTTTTTTTTTTGTGTTCATCTCGTTTGCTTATCGAACGAATCGAACACGAACATCCTAGCGAATCGAACACAAACTGTTCGCGAACAACGAGCTTTTTTGGCAGCCCTAGTTTTGATAGCATACTTCCTCAAAAAGAAGCAAATTGATCGAAGTATTACGTACACGTAAGCGATTAATATGCTTCATAAATGAAACAAACAGAATAAGGCGTTTAGGGTTTTATTTTAATATATAATATAGTATATTGATTATAATATTATAATATTTATATTAATATAATTAATACTATATTATTATTATTATTATTATTAATTTATCATATATAATATTTTATAGAAGTTTAATTATTTAAAATATGATAAAATTTTATAATATATAATTTTTTTTTAAATATCATAAATTTTTTATATATAATTATTTTAAATTATTTTATATTTCGAACAATAACGAATCGAACACGAACGAACACATCACTGTTCATGCTTGGTTCGTTTAAAAAGGTGATTATACAGTGGTATAAATGGTAGTACAAATAATATGACTTTTTTTATCTTATGTTCCTCTGAAGTGAAAAACAATAAAATTTGATGCCATAGATTTTTTTTTTTTTGAAAATTATTGTTCTAAAAGTGTTATAAGATTTTTTTAAAAAAATGGTGATATAGATGGTGCAGATTGCTATGTTATCTTTTTTTCTCATGTATAAATCATGTCTTTTGCTCCTTTGACATGAGAAATAAATTATTAAGATGGGGCGCTGTGACTATTTGTGCACAGTTTTAAGTGGAGGTTTACTCGATCGTTTTGTGCGGAAAATTTTGTTGCAACTTACATTGACGGCTTCATGGACTTCTCTCAAAATATATGTAATATATAAATAATTTAAAATTATAAATACTAAATTATTACTCTCAAATATATTTTTATTTACATTTAAATATTTTTTTTAGTTAGATTAAAAAAATTAAAATTTAAAATTTATCATTCAAATCCCATAAATGATTCTACAATTTTTTTATTACTTTAAATTAAATAACATGCTTTCCGGTAAAAAAATTAGTTAAATATTTTAAAAAATTATTTACTAGAAAATTTTCTATGAATTTCTTATAATATATTCATAGATTTTACAAATCTCACACAAACAAACACTAGTTAATCTCATTTGCTTTCCTCATATTTTACTACCCATGAGACTGTCAACTACATCTCTCCATTTTTTTTCCTTCATGCAAGTGGTTTGTATACATCTCTCTCTCTCTCTCTCTCTCTCTCTCTCTCTCTCGAATCAACCACCTTCACTATAGGAGTTACTATTCTTATTATTGATCTCATTACTTCTCAGGTATTCTTATTATTGATCTCATTAATGGGATTAGAAAGTGTTGATTCATGTCACCAACCCTTTCTAGCATTGTTAAAAATTCCTTTTTGATAGAGCACTCAGCATGCAAAATAACATCTTCAAGCGAGTTACAAATAAGGGAGCTTACTTCTTTTGCAATGAAGAAGGGCATTGGCTTGGAGACTGATTGGACCTACTAGGGCATGCACTAATCTAGTGCCCCACCTCATTGCAGATAAGATTATATCCATTATTTATAACTTGCTCGAAAATATTTTTGTGCATGTTATGTTCTTTATCTAGCAAATGGGTTCCCGATGATGCTGACAAGGGTTGGTGACGCGAAACAATGCATTCTGGCCACATGAATTGTGACTTCTACAACACCTAAACAAGTCAATGGGAGTGAAAGGGGAACATTTATTAAGAAAATGAGTACCAACATGAGAAGATTAAAGTGGGAGGCCATATAAATGAATACAACAATGAAGGAGTCCAAAGTTCATTAGCAGCTAAAAAATCAATCTAGGATATTACCATGATCAAATCTCCCCAATGACAAATTAATGTTGTTTGTAAAGTTAAACAAACTAACAAGCACATGCAGGGGGGTCTATCATCATATTAGTTAAGAGTGTATAGTTACATCAATCAATGCTAATTGAACTAAGTGGCCATACCCATTGGTGTCCTTGGGAGGAATCATATGTTGATTAGTAGAATTTAACTGATTTAAATTAAGGTGATATCATGATTCACCCAAAATAATGTTAGATTAATGGATAATTAGAATAATTATTGCTAATTATGGAGTCTGGCCGATGTACTACTCATCATGGTGTGGTGACATGATTTGCTAATGGCTGAAGTGGCGAGGCATTGAATAAGTACTCTAGGAAAATAATATAAATGCTCATTTTTAGAGTTAAATATAATTCGTATTGGATGATACATTGATTAATCTACATCATCAAACTTTACCTATTATTATTGATAGATAGTTTTGATTTTATTTCATCATAGGGTACAGACATGGGGCCCTACTAATGAATTAACAATCATGTTGTGGTCACATTGTCCATTAATGACTAAAATGGCATGCCAACTAAATAAACTAACTCAAAGAGGAATCAAATGCACATTATTAGGGTTATTAATAACTAATGTAGAATAATATCTTGATTAATCTAATAGAATATGATATTATTGACTATCAATGATAAATAATTTTGATCTTCTCCAAGCACAGGGTACATATATAGGCCTCGGTCATGTTTCACCCATTATGATGTGATTACATTTTCCACAAATGATTGTAAGTGGAGAATGAAACCAAATGCACTTGAAGAGGAATCCAATGCTCATTATTAGAATTAATTGTAATTAATGTAGGATGATATCATGATTTATCAATTATTCATTATCAATGACAAATAGTTTTGATTTTCTCCCATCATATGGTATAGACATTAAACCTCATTGACATACCACTTATAGCAGACATGCGAACATCAATTAATATAGGAGGAATCTAATGCTTCTACTACACTTCTATATAAGGCTTGCTACCTAGCATGTAATAAGATTTGTCTAGTCAACCTTTCACTTCAAGCTTCGCTAATAACAATGCATACGAAGAGTGAGTGAGCGGGAAAGAAGGCCACATTGATGTTTTAGAATGATGATGAGCTACGAAGTACATGAGATTTCACACTTACTTATGTTTGTGACTACTTCAAAGCCTTCTAAACAGACTAAAAGGAGCTTCTCTCCCCTCTTGTCATCACTCTAGTTGATTCCCATACCAATAAGGATTATCGAGCCAACAACCGAGGAGTTCCCATGAGTTACAACTTGAAGGAAGACTGTTTGAGCTTATGGTGAAGCTTCTTAAGCCCAATGAGTCGTAACCTTTTTAATTTTAGGTATTTTCATAACCTCGAGCTCGTATTCATTGTCCCTCATAGTTTGTGATAAAAAAAATCTAATTCTAAGACCAAAAGTGTGTAGGGTATTAATTTTTTTGGGTGAGAGAGTACTAAATAATATTTAAAACGAATCAATCAAATCACTTGATTAATTTAAGGCAAATTTTTCATTCTTCCAAATTAAATATTAACTTTATAATCACAAAAAAATTTTAATTTTTATTCTAAACAAATTTTGTTAAAATTTTTAAAAATTTACTTATTAAATTTTGGTATTTTTTATTTATTCAAACTTTTTTTTTAAAAAAAGTATTGTAATATTATATTTTATATTAAAAATAACTATAATATTAAATTTCTTAAAATATGAAAACTTTTCTACATATTGCAAAAATATTTTCATCAAATTTTTATATTTTCTTAAATTTCTTAAAACTATTTTTTCAAGTATTATCATTTATCAAATCTAAGTAGATATTAAGAAAAAATTTCTTCGGCCCGCCAAACAGGCCAACCCAACTCATCATAGTCGCGAGCTATGGCCCAAGTCTTGTTTCTTTTTAAATGTTTTTAAAAATCTTTTATTTTATGAAATAAATTTATTAAATAATTATTTTGATAATTTATTATTTTGTGGATTAATTAGTATGCAAGAATTTAAGTATATTTATTGGACATCTAGCTCGGGCATCATCTCCCCTAGTTGATGATGCTATGTCTATTTGATTAGTTCAATCGAGTATCAGCTGTTGTACAAATGTTTATAAAATCAAGACTTTATTACCCTAATACACGAGTGTTATAAGTTAACCATTTGAGAATTGATTCACACATAAAAACATACTTAATTTTTAGAATTTCTCAATAAGTAATTAGCCCAAAATATTACATCACAAAATTATACACCACTTATAATGTAAATTATAATAGAACCAAGTAATATTACCAAAATATTAATTTTAATAATAAAATGATCAAGCATAAAAAAGTCACAAGGCAATCCATTTCATATGTAACAATTTTGGAAGATAGACAAATCATCCAAATCAACTGAAAAGAAATATATTGATTACTAAAGGAGTGTTAGAATCGCTCCACGACCCACCTAACTGACTCATTATGTGACAAAATAGAGGGTTATGAATAACACATCTCTTGAAGTCAATCCAGAGGATTCATGGAGGTTGTGATTTTGATGTGGTTCTTTCAATAGATCAAGAAAACTTTTGTTTGCATACGAAACAAGCGGCGACACCTAGGCATGCGGAGCCAAGATAATATCAATGATTTGTCCAAAGAATTGGCAGGATTCATAATATTTTGTTTTTGTTTTATTACTTTCTTTTTTATCATTCATTTTCTAAAGAGGCAACAACACAAATGTTTGGACCCCACACACTACCATTTCCTATGCAGCCCCAACCACTCAACAATTCCCAACTTTTACCCTATGTGCACCTTGCTCGTCTTTGGTAAGTATCATTGGCTTTCAATAAATAGAACATAAGTTTGATAGCACCAGAGTCCAATAGCCACAAGGAAAAATATAACAAGATACCCATTGGCTTCCCAAATAAATCAATGGCTAACATTTTCAACTACCCTATACCCCAGACAATCAAGTAAAACTCAAATTGGGTTTACTGTGTTATTTGAAAGAGATTGAGGAGACCGCATCCTATAATTTGCCCAGTACTCTGCAACAAGCCTAGCAAAGGCGGATTGAGGAGAATCCATCAGCTTAGCGGGCTTATCAAATTCAAGAATATTTCCTGCGAAAGAGTGTCACCAAATTATTAGCGAACTAGTTGTAAAAATTACTGAAATATACGTTGAAAAGAAGTAAAGTTCATCTGCCGACCTGAATTATACAGCATAATATAAGCATGCAAAATACATTGACACAGTTATTTTAAGGGTTTGTCTAGCAAAAGATGACATTTAAATATTGAGGATTTAATAAATCTCGTATATTCTGAATAGTTTAAATCTGAAAATGTATTTGATAAAGAATTTACTAAATCCTGTAAATCCAACATAACTGGTTAATAAATAAGTAGAACAAACTGAATAATTCTTCTTCCAAATCCCGTAAATCTCATAAATCCACAAATTCATGAGATTTAGTAAATCCGAGATTTAAAATCGAAATCCGTGAAATCTGGACTTATCAAATTCACGGCTTTATTATGTCTAAAATAACTGTTTGACAAGACAATATTTAGCCTACATGCACGTAAAATCATCTCTAAATCCATTGCCAAATAGCCCCAAAGTGTTATTTGCTGTGTTCACTTTGATTTTTTTTAAAAATATATAACACATTGTGACATTACTTCTTAGAGAGTTATTCTAATCATTAAAATAAGCAGTTAATGTGAATCTTAAGGGGGCATTTGGTAGCGTAATTTTAATGACATTTAGGCTGGATTTAACACAAATCTGCAAATACTAAAAAAGGAGCAATTAAATCCCACACCCTGTGCTCTTTATTTTTTAAATCCGTTAAATTTGGATTTAACGGATTTAATTTAAGAAGAAAATCATGACTATAAGAACCCGAAATAAAATATTGAATACTTCTAACAAATTTAAAAAAATTTAATCTCAATTAAACCAAACAGTAATCAATAATATATGAATTTGATAAACCCGTATTCACTAAATCATATTAACCTTAAATTCTGAGTGCAGCAAAAGATCCCCTCAGTATACTGTTCCAAGGGTTATGAAATGAAAGAATGCGTACCATAAGAAAGCACCATAACCATGTCACTGTCCGTTACTGTTGGAACCCTGTGTGCTACAGTTATCACAGTGCAGTTAGAGAACTGTTGCCTTATAATTCTCTGAAGAATAGCGTCCGTTGCAGAATCAATGGATGCTGTAGCTTCGTCGAGAACAAGAACTTTGTTCTTGCGGAGTAGGACTCGGCCTAAGCAGAAGAGTTGGCGCTGCCCCATGCTCCAATTTTCGCCATCATCGCTCACTATCCCATGGAACAGAGGTTAGTCTGCTTTCAGTTTATTTCAGGACAAAACCCAAAAACCAAATTTTTGCCTCATTAATAAAAGTATTCTTTGTTTTTTCAGCAAAAGATACTAGCCCAATTGCAATTTTCTGTTCTTTTCTACATTCACATGTCTAAACTAGGTTATCCTATGAAAAAAATAGTACGTCCGAAGTCCGTACATAAATTATGTTTGGACACTGCGATCCACTGAAAAGAGCGGAGGAGAACAAAATGATTTTCGGTGGATTGTAGCTGATGTCCGGACTCCATATGTAATATTTTTTTCATCTTATGGCGTAAGATTTTGATTATAGCTTTTAACTGAGCAAAGTGCCAAAATAATCCCCTGGCCATATAAATGGATGCAAAGTAGCGTCGGATCTCACCAACGGTAAGGAGGAGATGCGGTGTGTTAGTGTTATGATGTTGAAGGTGGGTTCGGGTTAGGTTCGGGTTCGCTCCTCATAAAGAGAGAGAGAGAGAGAGAACGTGAGATTGAAGAGACTGAAAATTAAATGAGAGTGGAGTTTAGTTTTGGAATTTTGTTGAGATTTTTATGTAGTTTAGAGTCCAATTGAATTTTATAAAGCTCTATATAAGTACAAATGGTTAATGAATAGAACAAATTTTCAAGAGCATTTACTTCTTTTTTTTATTTCAGAGCTAAACCTAAGCCGAGTTTGAGCATGAGGATCGGCTTATGGAGAAGCTCCCATCTGCTGGAGGGTCGCGGATTCCAGAGATCCATGACTCGTGATGCGGAAGATCCCGGCATGCGGGATCGCTGCTCGATCCGCCATCGACTGCTCATGAGTTGGGATCGGCGTATAAATATCTGAAACTCCCTTGTTTTCTTATTCTTGACTTCGTTCTCATGATACAATCATGATTAGAGCTTACTAGGAAGCCAACGATGGGAATGCGGTGTGACTCTTGCAATACAGTCACGATTACTCTTGCAATACAGTCACGATTAAAAGCTAACCGGGAAGGCAACTACGGGAGTGCGGCGTGACCCTCGCCATGCAGTTGTGATTAGAGCAAACTGGGAAGGCAACAATGGGATTGCGATATACTAACTGGGGCAACGACGGGATTGTGGCGTGACCTAAAGTATACGGTCACAATTAGAGCTAATTGGGAAGGCAACGATCACATGTGATATGTGTAATCTAGTCGTGATTGAGGATGTCAGTGGACTGAAAAAAAAAGATAGATCTTGAAGGTTTGAAAGTCTTGGTCGTGCTCATACAGGATGCTAACGTCTTAACGGGAGCCACTAGCTCAACATGTGCTCCGACACAGGTGAAACTTGATTTTCCTCTTGTGCATCTGAAGCTTGATGGATTAGCCAGGTATCTGTGTTGGTCATGTTGGATCGAAGCTGCTCTAGTATGGAAGAGACTAGAGGGATACTTGGCGAGAGTTAAGTCAAAGAGTGACAGTGCCGAGGGGAATAAGTGGAGGACCACATACTCATTGCTTTACACCTGATTACTTAACTCGACAGTTCCATTCATTGCCTCATCAATGGATGACATGTGAGCGACTTCTGGGCAAAGTTGAAAAGATCTATGCTGAAGCTGAGAACCATATGAGGGTGTTCCAGATTCAGCTGAGAACCACACGAGGGTGTTCCAGATTCAGCGTGAGATAGAGGCAGTGGCTCAGAGTGATAGATAGATTCAGAAATACTCCATAGATCTGAAGCGGCTGTGGTCAGATCTTTGATTACTTCTCATCGATGTCGAGTTGTGGTGATCCAAGGTGCAAGAAGGAAGGGATCTTAGCACAGATGTGGACAATGTAGTTTCTGGCTCATTTGAACCCAACCTTTGATCAGATGAGATCAACCCTCCTAGCCCAAGGAACATTCCTTCACTAGATGAGGCCATCACCGTGATGATACTGAAGGATAGTTGTATGAGGCTAGACAGAGTCGAGTGGACTTCCAGATCCATGATCAGCTTTGGTTGCCTTGAGCTCAGGTATGACAGGTGCTCAGGGGAGACTTGCAGGTGCTACAACTGTGGAGAAGTGAGACACCTGAGCAAGGTTTGTCCAAAACCACCTAAGGAGAGAGACGGATGGAAATAGATATTATAGTGGTCGTGGTCGTAATCGTGGAGGCCAAAGTAGAGGAAGAGGGGGTCACCGGGCAAATCTGATGGTAGCGGAGAATGAGGGAGAGATAGGGGTGATCTTTACCGATGTCGATCACGAGTTCCTGTGGATGTTAAAGAGGAAGCAGAGAGCGACAGATGATGTTACTGATGGTGCATCCAAAGGGAACACTACTACTTATGCTCACTCAGCCAAAAGTACTCGTGATACACATGCTCTTACATCTATATCAACCACAAGATCACCATAGTAGATAGTAAATTTTGGTGCATCTCGACATGTGACAAGTACGCTAGTGAGTTCTCTTTCTATACTCATCCAGTAGTTCTAGAGAGCATTCAGACTTCTGATGGTACAATACAACCTATGATTAATAAAGGTATAGTGATGTGCACCGATTCTATAACTTCGTCTACTATTTTGCATGCCCCTTCCTTTATAATAAATCTTTTATTCAATAGTGTTATTATTTTTTTAACTAACATGTGTTCTTTCATTTGATATTTTTGAGGTGACATTTCAAGAGAAGATGACTGATCAGAGACTTGAGACTGATATGTGACATAGTGGACTCTAGTACTTGGATAGAGAGAATAGTGACTCAGCTTTGATATCCATGGTAGAGAGTGTTGGAGTTGGAGGATCTGGGAGTAGTGTGGAGGATGTATTATTGCAACATCACAGGCGCACGAGACACTGTTCATTTAGTCTATTGAGGTGTTTGTATCCATCTTTGTATGGAAAAATAAATAAACAAAAACTAATATGTGATACTTTTGAATTTGATAAGCATACAAGGAACTCTTATGTTGGTTCTAGTAATAGGAGTTATTGTGTGTTTGATTTGGTGCATTCAGATGTATGAGAATCTTATTCTACAACTTCAATGAATGGCTATAAATATAACATGTCTTTCGTTCATTATTCTTCTCCTGTTACTTGATATATCTGATGAGAAACAAAAGACATGTACTTGTCTGCTTTAAAGACTTTCACAGGTTTATTCAGACTCAATACGGTGCGGGAGTAATATTAATGTATGATAATGAGAGAGTGTACTAATAAGGAATTTGGAGAGTACCTATTAGTCCAAAGAATACAACATCAAATTATATGTCCATACACACTGGCAGAAGATGGAGTATCAGAGAGGAAGAATAACACCTTTTAGAGGTAACCCAAAGCATGATCTCGATGATTGTCCCAAAGCACTTATAGAGGAAAATAGTTTTGATAGCTTCTCAACTGATCAACATAATGCATTCAAGAGTGTTGGAGTGACAACCTTTTTATGGGTTGTTGAAAGAATATAATGATGGAATCCGCCCATTGAAGTTATTTGGTTGTGTATGTTTTGTGAAAGACAATAGATCATCAATAGGGAAGTTAAATTCCAGATCTATGAATGGTGACCCAAAGAAGAAACTATTTGTGAGTGTGGATATAACGTTTGGAGAATTTGAACCATACTACTTCTTAGAGGTGCCCTCACTCTTTGGTGACTCACCCGATATTGGAGGTATGTGGCGAGAGAGGAAGAGTAGTGATGGTGAGAGATCAATACATGTGGGAATGATGCCTTGTTCCGTTGTGTGGGAAGGATCGGCTGAAAGAGTCAGACAATGAGGAAAATGAGCCTAAACGTGGTGGAATTCAAGCTCAAGGGGAGCTGAAAATGTTTATTAAGAGGAGGCAAAATGAGGGAACTGTGTTTAAGTCCCTAGTCCCGATCTACTCGATCTCCTGAGACACCTACACCATCCACCTCAGAATCAGATTATACGGATGATATGATTCCTCTCTTCTCCTCCCACTTCCATGACTTTAAGGAGAACCTCTCACAGTAATGTAGGTTATTCTCCTTATTATTTTGGTTTCTCGCATGACATTACTCATTTTGTCTCATATTCTAACATATCTCATGTATATGGAGCATTCATTGCAACTTTGGACACTGTCTCTATAACTAAGTGTTGCCAGGTAGCTAAGGAGGATCTAAAGTGAAAGACTGCCATGCTAGAGAAACTTGGTGCTCTCGAGAAGAGCAGGACATGGGAGCTCCTGTTGATACCAATAAGGAAAATGGTAGTCAGGTGCAAATGGGTCTTCACAATGAACTAGACCTCTGAAGAAAAAATTAATCAGTACAAAGCACGGTTGGTGGCGAAAGGGTATAGTTAGAAGTATGACATAAACAATTATGAGCATTTGCACCACTGACGAAGATGAGCACAATATGAACACTCATTTCTTTGGCTTTGAATGGTAGATGTAGATTATACCAACTGGATGTGAAAAATGTGTTTCTTCATGGCGATCTACTGGAGGAAGTGTACATGAAGATACACCCTGATTTCGACACAAAACAAACAATGGGCAAGGTATGTAGATTGCAGAAGTCACTGCACAGTTTGTAAAAGTCTTCTTGAGCTTGGCTTGACAGGTTTAGGAGACCAATGGTAGGCACGGGCTATCAGCAGATCAATACTGACCATAAGATGTTCATTCGACGACATGCTTGTCACATTATCATGCTTTTCGTGTATGCAGATGCTATGATAGTCACTAGTGTTTTTGAGGGAGAGATTACACAGCTAATGGAAATGTTGGGCAAAGAGTTTGAGATGGATTTTGGAAAGCTTAGATACTTCGTTGGGATTGAGGTGGATAATGGAGCAGTTCACAGAGGAAGTATGGGCTAGAGTTGCTCATAGAGAAAGGCATGTTGGGATGCAAGTATACAATTTCACCAATTGATCATAAGAGAAAGTTAAGTGCAAATGCAGGAGAGTTATGGTGCGTTTGGGACAGCTTGTGCAAGTCTATAGTTTCACCAATTGATCATAATCTGGTTTAGTGTAAAAAACTAACTGCATTTTCGGATAAACTGTTCAAACGCAATTTCCAAAAGGTGAGTCAACGTTTTGAAAAACGCTACTGTAGCGGATAAGCTGCCCCAAACAAAGCCTTAGTTGATTGCAAGAGGTACCATAGGTTGGTATGTCATCTCATCTATCTGAGAAACACTCGTCCAAAATTATTTGCAGTAAGCGTGGTGAGTCACTACATACATGATCTGAGGAAGGGCCACATGGATGCAGTGTATCAGATTCTGAGATATCTGAAGAGTGCACTTGGGATGGGGTTGATCTTCTCGTAGAATGGATATGTCGTCTTAGAGACTTATTGTGACTCTAACTGAACAAGTTGTGATGATGACAAGAGGTCCATATCTGGATAATGCATGTTCGTAGGGTGGCAACTTGGTCTCTTGAAAGAGCAAGAAATAATTGGTAGTAGTGAGGTCAACAGCAGAGGCAGAGTATAGGGCCATGGCCTTAGGGGTTGCCGAGATGATGTGGTTGAGAACCTTGTTGGTAGAGCTCTCGGTGGTTGTGCGGCAACAAGTTAGAGTCAACTTTGCCAACAATCACGGTGCAGCACGATAGAACCAAACATGTGGAGATTGATAGGTTCTTCATCAAGAAAAACCTGAATAACGACCTACTGGAACTAGGTCATGCAACCATTGGAGAGCAAGTGGCTGACCGCCTCACAAAAAAGACGTAGCTTATTAGACTTGTCTAAGTTATATGACAAGATGAGCTTAGTGGATATCTTTTGCCCATGTTGAGGGGGAAGTGTTGAGATTTATATATAGTTTAGAGTCCTATTTGTAAATTGGAAATATAGAATAATTCAATAGATTTATTTGTAAAATATTGTAAGGCTCTATATAAGCTCGAGTAGTTAATGAATAGAACAAAATTTCAAAAGTAATTACTTCTTTTGGTCTCTTTAGCCGAAGCAGGATAATAGGATCGTTGACACGAGGAGACTACAGAAATGAGGTTTGGCTGGAGCTGAGATGTAGGAAGGGAGGTGTTCGGTTGCCGAGGAGATAAGTAGTAACAACTTCTACCTAGAGGGAGTCAGATCAGGCTGTTTTATGCGAATATAGCTTGTGGGAGAGAGAATGAGTGTGAGAAGAGAAGGTGCAGGGAGCGAGACAGTGAAATCTGGGAGGGTTTTAGGTTTTTTGGGAGGGAGAAATGCTGGGAGTTTGAGGGATTACTTGAATGGGAGAGAATATAAAAAGAAATTTAGAGATTTTTCAAGTTTCACACGAAAATGGGAGAGAGAAATGCGCCTAGAAAATGAAAAAAAAAGAAATGAATTAAGTGAAAGGGAAATGTGGCATAAGTTGTGTCGAGGGGGGATGAACTACGAGAGAGAATAAGAAAGGGAGTGGAGTGAGTTGTGTAAATCCGGGGATTTGATTTTATTAGCTCCAGTTTTGCTTGTTGGGTTATAAAGATAGGTGTACTCATCATGAAAAAAATAATTTAAATTCAAAGTCGCCATGTCAATGGTGACTTTATCTAATGATGTGATACGGCGACTTTCTTTTTAAATGTAGATTTAAAATAATAAATCTAAAAAAAAACATGTTAAAAATTTAGCCTTAAAGTAGACATCAAAAAAGAATCATGAACTATTTTGATATTTTTCTTGCTTTTGGCCCATCAAAATCTGGCCTTTCTTGGTCCTGAGTTAAAACCTGTCTTGCATTAGTTAAAATAACTTACCAGAGGAATCAAGCTGAGCAGGAAGGCTTCTAATGACCGACTTCAACTGACAGCGTTCCAAGGCCTGAGATGATGGAATTCCACATTTTCAATTTGAACTTGGGACAGTTAATGCTGCTCTATCTAATTACTACAAGATTAATTTACTATGCAAAAAAAATCAGATATATATTAATTTACTATGCTCTATCTTGTGTGCAGATTAGTAAGTTGAAAGATATGCTCAACCTCCCAAATCTCATGATCAGTATAAACTCCAAGAGGATCCAGATTACTACGAATGCTCCCCCTGAAAAGAGTTGGTTCTTGAGGAATTATACTAAGTTTCATTCTCAAATCCTTGAGTCCTATAGAGCAAATGTCAATGCTGTCAATCATAATTCTCCCTTCTGCAGGATCTACTAGACGAAATAAAGCACTTATAAGAGTTGTTTTGCCACTTCCGGTTCGTCCGACTACTCCAATCTTATTTCCAGCTGAAAATGTACAGGTGATTCCTTTGAGAACAAATGGCGCTGATGGCTTATATCTAATCTGCACACAAGAATATAAGCCAAATAAGAATTACATGACCACATTGGAATCAATAAAGATGAAATAGATATGAGTCTGAACCTTGAGATTTTCTAAGTCAATTCTTCCTTTTGGGGGCCATGAAGGCGGTGGTCTGCTTTCTTCAATCACTGCTGGTGGTTCTGGTGGGATATACATGAACTGCTTGATTCTCTCTACTGATATGATGTAGTTTTCCATGTAGGAATAGAAACGAGTAGCAAACACTTGTGTTGAAGAAAGACTAAGAGCATAGGAAAGACAAAGTCCTGAAAATCCTGGAATGAATTCTTTTTTGTAAGTCTTCTATAGGATACAGTGTATCATATTAATTTCCTAAGAAATTACTGGAAATACTATCTGAATATTTGATATTATTTACATATCAGTTCAGTCTATTAGCTCTCATCATGAAGTTTTCTAAGAAAGTTGGTGTCAACCTAAAGGAAATATTCATTTAATATTTAAAATTAATCTTAAATTCTCATTAAATGTAAAAATAGCTGTCAGCATAACCTAGGTTTAGTAGGCTTGGGGTAAAAATCCATTAAAATTAAAACTGGCTCATAAATTATGACCATGCGGCAGAGTGAGATAAGTTAAACTTCCAGGTTCATGAAGTACAAACTTACTAATTGGGCTAGTCAAATAGATTGATCAGGTCCTTTAGAACATACACTGTCTAGCAATAAAATTACTAAACTATCCTAAACTTGAATTTTTGTAACTAGAGTTGGATGAGTCAATGTTAGTAAAAATGTATATATCAGGGCGTTCTTAAAATAATCTCAAAGATTGTTATGTTATACCATAAGTTCACATATTTATGGAGGTATATAATATAATACCCTTCTTAAGTAGAATCATGAGTATGGATGGATTATGATGTATATGTTTGTACCTGGAGAAATGGATCCCTGAGGAACCAAAACTAGGAAAATAGTTGAAGTAATTATGGTTAAGTTTTGCAACAGTTCCACTCTTATCAGTACCCATTCCATGGCAGCAATGGTATGAAAAAATAGTGTAGCATCAGTATTGACCAACTTTAAGCTTGTCCCGAAGAACCTCTCAATCATCCCAAATGCCCTTATTGTTACAACACCAAGGTAGGATTCAGTTGAATAATTCATAACTGGAGCTTTTGTTGTTCCATTGATCCTCACTAGCTCCCTCGCAGATGATAGATAGTATTTCTTCAAAATTTTGAAGCATGTTACAGATAGAACCAGTGAGAGAAGGTCTAATTTTAGAATAAAAGATAAAAAATAACTAGAAAGATGAATAGATACACCTGAAGATATGCCACTATTATGAGAACTGGAAATGCCACCACCAAGACTTGCCATGTTACAGTAGCCATGATTAATATTGTTGATAAAACTTCGATAAAACCAGCTATGCCGAAGGCAAGGGAGTATGGAACATCAAAATCCAGTGTAAATAAATCTGAAGATGCCTGCAACAAATTTTTATTTTCTTTTTTCTTTTTAATATGGTCTATTAAACAGATTATAGTGATCGATGCAAGTTCAGAAAATAGTTCTAAGCTTCATAAAGTTATGATTGAATTAATACCCTGGTCAAAATCCTTCCCACCGGTGTTGAGTCGAAGAAAGACATTGGACCCTTAAATACTGAATCCATGAGAGCAGTAAAGAAACATCTTGAAGCTTTTAGTCCCAGTTCTGCTGCCAGCAAAGTTCTAGCATATGCTACGAAGCAGCTAAGGATTGAAATTACTGCATAGATTCCTACTAAAAGGCTGTTGCTAATTCCATTCATTTGAATGGCAAATGCCATCCAATAGGTTGATAAAGTCTGCAAACCAACAAAGAAGAATTGAGCGGAGACTACCGAAGTGAGAAGTAGAATACCTTTGGACACCCGAAAATAATCTTTGTAAGGCTTCAATCCAACATTGCCCATCTCCTTTTCTTCATCTTCTGTTTGTTGGACAGCTAAAATATCTTCGCGTGAGATCTCACTTTTACTGTTTTCTTTCATGGAGTGCAACCCTGTAACTATGAGATGATCTTCCTCTCTTCCGTGTCTATCTCTTCCATTCTCTTGGACTGAAGAATCTAATGTGACGAGCGACGATTGATGAGCTTTAACAAGCTTCTCAAATGTTGTTCCTGAAGTTAGAAGTTCCTCATAGGTTCCTGTTTGTGTAATTTCTCCATCTTCTATTACCTGAGAGCAAACGTATGAACTCCGTAAGTTCATGCAATGAGAACAATCAATTGATTACTTATATGGTAAATTCGCATTGAAAAAAGAAAAAGCTGAAGAAACCACTTGCCAGAATTCCATCAGCTTCAGCTAGAAACTCAACTTGATGAGTTACAAGAATGACCGTCTTATTTTTCAAAGCAGTCATCACATAATCCTGCAAATTTCATATCATTCTCTTTAGCTGCGAAAAACAACACAAAATCTAGTATTGCATGAAGCTCCTATCTATGGATATGCTGCAAATGCAATATTTTTGCTCGATTGTGAGACAATTTTAATGCCAAGAAGAATTCAAACATCAAAGATGTAATCAATTTTTTAACTTTAGTATTCAGTTTTATGAAATAAAAAATTTTAAATCTCAAAAAGCCATCCAATCGGCAGGTGTAAACATATCATTCTTACATGAAATAGAATAGCTGAAGTGTGTGCATCTAAAGCACTGAATGGATCATCAAGAAGGTAATTATCTGCATCATTGTAAACTGCCCTTGCTAACTGAATTCTTTGCCTTTGTCCCCCGCTCATGTTGATACCTCTCTGACCAATCTCTGTAAGGTCTCCATGAACAAAATTCTCAATATCCTTATCAAGTGCACAACATCGGATAGCCATGTCATATCGTTCTTTATTCATCGGCTTCCCAAATAGTATGTTGTCCCGAACCGTTCCACTTTGAATCCATGATGTTTGTGAAACATAAGCAACTGTACCAAATACAGTCACCTGAACAATAAGGGAAGAAGTTTTAATTTTTCTTTTTCTTTATAACAGCCATTTTCATGAGCATTTCTACCAAATTTATATTGTTAACTTACAGTTCCTGAGAGTTTAGGTATCTCCCCAAGTATTGCATATATAAGTGATGACTTTCCTGCACCAACATGGCCACAAACAGCAATCTTCTGTCCTTTTCTAACGTTCAAATTAATGTTCTTTAAGGCTGGAGTAGTTGCATCTGCATCCCAACTGAAGCAACAATTTTGCAATTGAATGCTGTGGTTAAAATTATTTAACGTACTCCTTCGCTCACTCTCTTCTCTGATCTCATCTTCTAATAAGAAAACATCAATTCGATCCAAGGAAACCTTTACTTGAATGAGAACTGAAAGAGCTTCTGGTAACATTCTGACTGGCTCTGACATAACTCTTAAAGTCGCCAGGACTGTAAAAATTGTGCTAGCGTTGAGAGAAGCACTCTTTAGAGTTGCGGTTCCTGCAAAAACTACAGCAGAAACAACAGTTGGTGCCATCCAATACAGTGCACTTCCGTATGATTTTGTGATTTGGATATTTTTTAACCATTTGAACTCCACATCTCTTAGAGATTCAATCATTCTTTTGAACCTTTCCTCCCATGATTGTAACTTGATGATCTTCATGTTGTTCAGTATTTCTGATGTTGCTCTCAGCCTTTCGTCCTGAGCAAGCATGAACTGCGCTTGATAGTACTGCATAATCTTTGCAATGGGGACATTAAGGAAGCCGAAAATGATTAAGGGGATCACACCTGGGAGTGTTCCTCCTGGTCCTACAGTTATCATAAGTACAATAATTGAGAGTAATATTTGAAAAGGACAGCTCCAAGCCATATGAAACCACCACGGAAACTCCCCAAGCCTATATGCATCAACTGCAATATAGTTCACAATCTCTCCAGTTGAATGTCTTCTCCTTCCCTGGCTTGAAAGCTTTAGCTGCTTTTGGAAAATGGCAGCCATGACAGCGGAACGCATTCTCATTCCAAACCTTCTTGAATCAAAAAACCAATGCCTTTGAGAGATTGAGTCAACAAATTTTAGAAAGGCAAGACAGACAATCAGAAATACACCGAAGTTAAGATCTTTCTCCTTTTGGTTGGAAAATGAAATGAAGGCATGGAGTATTAAAGGTGAAGCTGCAGCAGATATTGATTTTAATAAAGCATAGAGCCCAACTAATAACATTTCCTTTTTATAGCACTTAGCTAAAGAGTTGCGAACCAAATTTCTCTTTATGGATCTATTTTTCCTCTCAAGTTCCCATGCTCTATAGAAAGTTTGGTAAGCTAAGAATGCCTCATCGTCAGAATCTAAAGCGGGAATGTCTTCTAGAGCCAGTGGCTTAGAAGAACCTAAGCGAAGTAATGGATTAAGCCATGAAAAGGTTAGTCTGCTAAATAAGCTAGCATTGTTCAAATTTGCTCTTTCATTTTGATGGAGCAGTAGTGGGCTGGATAAACTATCATTAAAACTGGTTCTCATTACTAGTTTGAAGGCGCAAAAAATAAGCAGCAAATTGACAGGCCATGAAATCAAGTCAAGGATTTCAAATCCTGATCCCCTGATAAGCATTTCCAGATTAAAAGAAGATAGCAGAACTGAAAATGTGATCCACCAACTTAAATGTATGGTTCTTAGCCATTTAGAATGATGAAAGTTCAGAGAAAAAGCCAAATAAATCCAAATTATCCCTCTAACAAAGTAAACCAACCAATTCAACTGAGCGAGAGTACTGCTTCCATGAAATAAAATCCAAACGCTGAGGCTGAAACATGAAATGCTAAGCAATGAACAGAGAAGTGAAGTAGTGAATAATTCCCAGCTCCTATTTCTCCTTTCATGACGATCTTCTCTTCTGAAATATGATATCAGAAAACCCAGAGCTGAAATTAAAATGAAAGCAAGATTCACAGCATCTATTAATCTTCTTTGAGAGAATGAGCTTCCCAGATTAAACTCTTGCCCACAAGTCCATAAAAGCCAATCTGCATTCAAGATAAAGACTCATAAACTTCATCAAGCATAGCAAATACATAAGATTGCCATTAATCCGACTAGCAAAAGCAAGAGGAAGTAGACCATTTATTGCAAAGCAAAAATTTATTCAAAATAACAAAGTAAAATACGAAGAAAGGACTTCATGAATTGATGAACGTCAGGTATTAACAAAAAGCAGTCTTTGAAATTGCAAAGCAAATTGTTAACAGAGATAAGATATACATTTCAAGCTCCAAGCAGAAGCCATTTTTTGATATCTTTCAGCGTGTTGTTTCCAAGCTATCTTGGAGAAAATAAATATTGGCAGAAGGCCAAAGTTGATTTGCAGGAAAGAAGAACATTGATCCTGGTCCTCCTATTGGCTTGAAGACTCAGCCAATAATAGAAATAGACCTACTCTTTGTACTTTGAAACAATTCAATTACCTCCCAGATATTTATTTTATGGGGATATTTGCACTTCTATCACATAAACTTTATTATTTATATTTATACCATCCACATCTTTTTATGTCACATCAAAAATATTATTATCTTAACTTAACTTTTAAAAAGTGAAATTCACCTTTTTCATGCATAGGTAAGGTGGCATATATGTAAAAATTGAAGTTTAGGTGTTAGATATGTAAAGACATAGGAAATGAGTGTTATGTAAGTAAATCTTCCTTACTTTATTTAGCAACTTTTAGGCTCAATAATTAACATTCTTATTTTAATGAAGTTTCATTTGGTGAGGAAGTTATCAATTGCTACTCTCCAACGTTCAAATTTACTCGAGAAATATAATAAAGAATGAGAACATCAAATTTGATACTTTAGTTTACATTATCGTTGAACATATTATCTTCCAAAAGAGAAAATAAAAAATATATATGAGTTATTTATTATCTTAAATTTTGTTAATTTATTTAATCATTTCCTTCTTTATGCTTCATTAAAGAATGGCCTGTTATCAATCGGCTCATTGCAGATGAATATTGATCGATACAATTGTGAGTAGAGACCTTTGGGCTAACCCGGGTCAAACTTAATTCATTTTATAAGTCATATTAAATCTTGATAAATAAATAAATATATAGTTTTTTGTTAAATCAAACTAATTTGGAAGAAGCCATATTCGATCCAAGGTAAATAGGATTTGATTTCATGTCAATTTTAAATCTGAAACAAATTAGGAATGATCTGCATATAAAAAAAAGATTGATGCCATTAGCTGTGTAAACGAACCAAACATAAGGGAGCTTAGGCTCAGCTCGTGTTCGGCTCTTTAAAAATTACAATTGTTCGTGTTCGGTTCGTTAAAAAATATCAATGTTCATGTTCGGCTTGTTTATATTTCGAACACAAAAAATTTGTTCGTGTTCGGCTCGTTTGCTTGATAGCGAGCTGGCTGTTCTTGAACAAAAAACCATTTTAAAGACTCTAGTCATGCATGCGGCCGTTAGAGGTGTAAACGAGTCAAGCTTGAGCTAGTTCATACTCGGTTTGTTAAAAAATATCATTGCTCGTGTTCGGCTCGTTTATATATCGAGCTCAAAAGATTTATTTGTGTATGACACTCTTGCTTATCGAGCCGCGCAAAAGCTATTTATGAATAATGAGCTATTTTGACAATCTTAATCACACGACCGTAAATTAATATATTTTTATATGTTAGTTTTTTTATCGTTCAATAACAAAATTGAATGCAATACAATCACATAAAACAGCTAAATTTTTAACTTTCTCTCATACTTTCAATTCATCTCTTCACAAAATAATTAATAATTATTTAGTAAATAAATGAGTAAGGTTGAAACTGGATGAAAAGGGATCCAAATTCAATGTTCCCTCTGCTCTAAAACTTATGGACAACAAACTGTTGAATTCCAACGAAGTATTTTAAACGTTGGCAAATTTGTATTTAAGTCTATAATAAATTAATTAAGATTTTATAATCAAATTTATTCAATCTTAAAATAAGAATTTAATATTGAAGATTAAATAAGATAATAGGACAAGCTATAGAGAGTTAAGATTCCTTCCTTCTTTCCTATTCTTTAGATTAGAGTAAGCTAATCTGTCTTCTCCTCTGTCTTATATTTTGTAATCTTATAGTTACAGTGCTAATCTTACTACCGTGACCATTACCAACTCCATCAAACATTATATTATTATTAATAAGGACAATGTTTTGCTTTCGAAACAATTTAATCTCCATTTTATCTTCATTGGGATGATTGAAATGAATAATATTATTTTATTTTATTTTATTTTTTTTTTTTTTTTAGAAATTTTGAGGCTGAGATTGTGATATGGTGAAATGAAAAATAATGTCTGTAAAATAATTTTTTTTCTTGGAAGCGTTGCTTTTCTCTCTGTTAAAATTTTAATTTTACTTCGTAAGTAAAATTAAAGGGACTGTTCTATAAAATGGGGTATGTCATGTATAGAGGTAAATATTGTTTCATTGATATTCACATTTGCAATTTTTCCAAGAACCTTAAATTTTTCTTTTCCCTTTTTTTTTTTTTTTTTGAATTAATAACACTGACAGATGAACAAAGCTTGCAACCAAATAACAGCCAAAGTTTTGCTAGATGTCAATAGATCCAAAAAGAAGCAAATGTTGCCTCCATTAAAAATAAAAAAAAGAAATGTTTTGCTCGACTTTAAAAGCAATTTTCATAAGCCTTTTCCAAAAGTATAATTTTGAGCACAATTTAGAATTCTATAATGGTATAATTCCTTTTTCACCAATAAGATAGTATATTCAAGGATTAAAGAAATCTCCAAATGGATGAACATATTTAGGCAAATGAGGGGCCAAAGCACGAAGGTTGTTAGGCTTATCTACAACCAAAGTAATGTTAAGAAAGAAGTTTTAGTACGAAAGTTGCTGACCCTCCTTGAAAATAAAGATTAAACCGTTCTCATAAATTAAAGTGAGGCTATATGTTTCTCCAGATTGTGTAAGGACTCTCATGGAGGCTTCAAATAATTAGACAAAGTGTTATGATAAAAAATAATGTATAAGGAATCTATGATAATGTAAATGGGTGGGGAATAGATTACCACTCTGTCTAAACCTAAATTTGAAATTAAAAAACCCTTCAAGTGATCTATTTATGCAAATGGAGTATTGAATATTTCTAATTTAAACTTCGATGCAATTAATGAAAAGGGAATGATTTTTTTTTTCATTCTTGATATGAGAAAATCTCTATCATTAAGGTCGAAAGCTTTCATTAAATCAATTTTTAATATTAAAAGTTTTATTTTCTATACTGCTTGAGTTTATTAAAAATCTCAATGGAAACAATGATGTTGAGTATAAATTCTACTTTAAATGAAATCAATTTGGTTGTGGTGAATGATGTCAGTGGTAACCATCTTTACGCTATGAGCAAAAATTATAGGCAATTGGCTTGAGGAGCCTTATGGATGAGCATAAACCCAATAGCTTTGGCCTTGCATTGGAGAATTTTAGATGAAAAGAAGTAAGAAACTGCAACAAATATGTTATCATCAATGAAGTTCCAAATCTTTTGCATAAAATTCAAAGTATGAAATTGCATTAAACACTTTAATAACGTAGTTATGAGTTTATGTATGAGTTAACCTTTAATATATCAAGATTTCTATCTATCAAGCACTTCAATATTATGATAAGTTACCACAACATAGTGATTTTCCATTGGACTATGATATAGGTAAGACAATATTTTATTAGAGGCTTCTTTGATGTATGGCTTATGACCTTGTATATTGACTTATGATGTTCGATTGCAATGCTATTATTTAGGATTATTTTTAGAACTAGGATAACAGTATTTTTATAGCTAGCAAGCATAAGACCAAATATAATGTTATGTTAAATAAATATATATATATATATATATATGTATATATATATATATATATGTATATATATATATATATATATATATAGCTATGAATCAAAAATATAAAACACTATGTTCGGCACTTTTTGTAACTCGAGTCCACTCATGCGTCTAATAATCATCTTAATATTCTCATTCTAAAGATCCCTCTCACTTGAATTGTTGGAACAATTCAAGGAAGATGAGGGATTGGAAAAGAGGGAAATAAAACGGAGACTAGGCATACAAATTGAAAAAGAATGTGGAGAACTTATGTAGGGAAAAATATCATGTGGTGGGTCAAGATTGTATGCCTATACTGAGACCGGGCTAAGACACCTTGAAACTCATCATCCATCAAAAGAATCCTATATAAGCAACCCATATCTAGAGAACCAAAAAGAACGTTTTTATTATGGGGTCAAGAGCACACCCAAAGGGAAATATCCTGTTTGGTTAATTACATCTTGGTGGATGCCAAAGAATACTCTTGAATAAAAGGAGTACTACTTTCATTCAAGTCATGACTAGTGAGAGAGTCTCACAAAGGATGGTTATCTCATAAGAGCGTCATGATGCTTCCAAAGCTCTCACTAAACCACAGTGCAGAGAGTGAGTCTCTCACGACCCCTAATGGATAACAACTCAATGGCGAATGGGGCCATAAGGGTAGAGGGTGAATCACCTTATCCAAAACATGTGGTGATTTGTCGGTAATCAGGTCTACCAGAGGACATCAACAAATTTTCAAAGGAGCGGCGGGGTTCAAAGTGGTTATAACAAAGGAATGGTAGAGTAATCCTAATTGGGTAGAGATAGCGAGGTCAAGATACTACAGAGCCATCATCCTAAGCTATTAGAATCCTAAGTCTACCTGGCCGTGAATGTAGTTGACCCAACCTGACCAAAGGCCCCTTTATCAGCAATCTGTGAATTGCGTCGTCCAAAGGAACCTCGATAGCCCTAAGGTCAAGAGAAGGAAACTCTAAATCTTAAGACTCTCTGTAGGTAGAAAGTTGAGGTGGGACTTATACCTGCCAAAATGATGAAGAAGCCACTAAATTTGAAAGAAAAGAAAGGTATGGCTATGAAAATGAGATTCTCTCACGAAGAACTTGTTCCCTGTTTGGGTCGAGGAAGCCTCTAACACCCTAAACACACTAGAAAACCACCTAAGTAGAATCTTATGCTTAGTCAGGTGGGTTGAAGAAGTGCGTAAACTTCTCCTCGGGACATGCAATTATGATACAGTGAACTGACAAGTCCAAATATGAAGACCCTATTAGTATGCCTTTGGTGATATGCATGCATTGCAAAACCATTTTAAATCTGGACTGAAGGTCATGCAGGAAAGTAAAAGTAGGTTTTGAAAAAATTAAGATGTTTTAAACCTATATTTTCATTTAATATCAATTTTTTCATTAAATTTTAGAAGGAAAAAGTTATAATTTTAGGTCCTTAGAAAGTCTAAATTTATATTTTTCACATTAAGCCCATACAAGCCAAAAGCAAAGAAAGAGTAAATGGCAAGCACACTGCAGCAAGGTAAAATACGCCAAGTACAAAGAAAAAGATGTCTGGTGCTGCTAGGTCGACAATATATCCCAGAGAAGTAAAAATACAACCAAACACTGCATATACATGTCTTATCCTAATGATATATATCAAAGAGAATTCAGAATTAAGGTATAAGACACAAGCATGCAGCTTCTAGTCCTCGTCACATGGTTCTTCCCGTCAGGTATCTCAGGACCCAGCTCGTACCTTAATTTTGATACAAGCTCAAGCCTAGAAACTCTAAAAAAATACATGGTAAAAGTATAAAAAAGACTCAACCTACAAAATAGTGGGTTTAGTACATGTTATAGGCATACAACATAGTCAGGTATGCCCGGCGAGAAGAGAGTTAAGCAAACACCTGCAAAACAATGTGTTATTTTAGCTTATCAATGCTCCTTTCTGTTGGACATGACTCTCTACAAGATGACTGCCCCTAATATGCTAGTATGCACGTCTCACACCCTATTAAACACACAAAAGCAACAAGCAAAGGATGCTTAGCTAGGATGACAAAAAGGAACAATAGCCAGGATATCAAAAAGACTACCTAAGCACCCTAGTCCTAGCCTAACAAACCTTCTAAGTGCAGGGTGTATTAGTCGCAACATATAAATGTGTGTGTAAGCGTAGGTAAAACACACGTGTTGATCACGGTGCATTAACTCACATTGTTAACTGAAATGTGCTCATAAGCAATGCATAGTGACCAACGACAGGATACCCAACTAGAGAGTACAATTTATCATCAAGATGATAAAGGAATACACATGCAAATGCAAAGTGATCTGATGCATTGTGACCATTCTTTTATGATAAAAATGACCACCAGATAAAAAATATTTGTCACAAGTATATGGTGGCATGTACTTGTGATGAATACACTGATAGTGTATGTAAATGCTCAATCACAAACACAAATAAACACATGAATCATGCAAAAAGTGTGCTCATGGAAATATAGGCACTGTCATGGAGAAAGGGTAATATGGCTCGTGCACCAAACAAGTTCATAGGCCAAAGAGCATGACCCGACCAAGGTGAGAATCATATACCCAATTGGAAGCACATCGTACACTAAGTGGGTTCGCAGGCTTGGAATTGTGAACCATGCCAATTGACACAATATGAAGTATGAAAATGCACAAACAATGTACATCTGATAGTTTCATGGGCTATGAAGCATGACATATGCCGGGTGGCACAATTAAGGTGGCAAAGTGCACTAAAAAGTTTCAGGGGCTATGAAGCATGACCTATGCTAGGTGACACAGACGAAATATGCTGGTGAATAGACAATATACACTGGATGGGTTCAAGGGCTAAGGAGTGTGACCCGTACTAAGTGACACAGTGTTACACATCTATAAAATTCCAAATTGTTGTCGTAGAAAGTGAGGTGGTGTAATTCTTATTAGGTAAAACCATGCACCGATTAGGCTTAATGAGCAAACCTTCCCTGAAGAAGACACATGAGGGTACTGAGTGTGTAAAAACATAGGCTCAAATGAAGAACTCAACATACTTAATATGAACATATAGAATGTTATGCAAAAGACATGCAAGGGTGCAAAAGTGCGAACACATATGACATGGTGCACAACGACATGAGAGGATGTTGAGAAATAGATGTTAGAGCTATTGTGCCAAGCAAGACATGGATACCCACTATGAGCATATGAGGCATATGCTCACAAGTCTTCAAAAAGGTGCCAATGCAAATGTAAGAGTGAATGTAATCTGACATCTCAAAATATGTGCAACAATGCAACGATTAAGTGATATTGATTGATCGGTCGATTTGGACAGTGGTGACCGATTGATCATGTCGATGAAGAGTGGTTAATTAATTGACTGATCGGGCTGGTGGCAGCCTTTCGATCATGTTGACAGGAAGCTGGTTGATTGATCGATCGGGCCAGTGGTGGCTAATTAATCATGTCGACGGAAATCACTCAATTGACCAATCGAGCCAATGGCCATGTATCGATCAAGTCGATGGAAAAGTGGTCAATTGACCGATCAGGCTGGTGGTGGCCAATAGATCACATCGATGGAAAGAGCTCAATTGAATGATAGAGTCGGTGGTAGTTGATCGATCATGTCGACAGAGGATGCTGATTGAATGATCTGGTTGGTGGGAGTCGATCGATCATGTCGAAGGAATAGGTTGATTAACTGATCGGGCAGGTGACAACTAATCGATCATGTCGACAAATGATAGAAGATCGAGTTGATGACGTTGACGACCGATCGACGACACATACATAGATGTAATATTTAGATACACATTTTGAAAAATCATGCAATGCAATGCATAGATACAAACACAAGCAATATAAAAGATCTAATTGTGGTCCATAGTGAATTAGACTTATCCTAGCGATCTCACAAGGATCTAAGGTATGATGGTAATCAAGTGCACCAATCGATCATCATGTGGAGCGACAGATGACCCGCCTCTATTTGCCCGACAAGAAATATTTGTTGGAGAAAACTTTCGTGGCCTAGGGAATGTCATGATTATGAGGATATTCATTCTCTAAACCCAAAGAACAAGTTTCATTCTTCCCATCACAAGTATAATGCTGTCAATGTAAATGTGAGATTGCTACAACCTCGGCTTTTAGATTTTGGGATGGGTATGGGGAAGCTCTCAAGTATCGTAGAGGAATTGAAAAGCTCCTAACCTATTGGACTTCTTATAGCACAAAACCTATCTTATCTTCTCTAACACAAAGCCTATAGGCTTGCTTAAAGGAAGAAAAAATGTTTTCAGAGTTTCTTATTGACACGATGGTTGTTGATGTGTTCTCCAGGCATGTTCAAGTTCCATCACGATGAGGATACTGAAAGTTCCACCAATCTCCTTTTCCAAAGTTGTGAAGGAGCTCTCCTCGATGGAAAGGATGAAGAGACCACTGAATTTCTCCTTCTTCCAAGCTTGTAAGAGGCTTTCCCGAGCTTAACTCGAGAAGAGTTGTTAGAGAGGAAGATGAAATCAGTGGGGGTGAAGAAAAACATAAAGAAGAAAAGAAATATAGAGGAAGTAGCAGCTTATATGGCTTCCTCTATCTGAGGAAGATGAGAACCCCAATCCAAAGCTCCCTATATGATCTTTTCCCTCTCCAAACGTCTCCAAGTCTAGAGCTCACGAAATGGCCAGAGATCTCATTCAATATGCCCAAGGGAAGTAATATCCATTTTCTGCAGACAGGATTTGATCACTTGTGTATTTTGGAATGGGCTAAGTTAGTCCAAATTCCTTTTAGGCTTCAAACCGGATAAATATGGCTTATCCAACGGTTAAATGGAGTTGCAAATAGAAATTCGGGGACCAACGCGTAAAAAGTTCCCAAACTAGCTAAACTAGCATGACCGTGCCCGCACCATGACATAATTATGTCGGTAGCCCTCTCAGGTTGGCTTGGCCATGCCTAAAGCGGGTGTGGTCAAGCTAGTTGTAGAGTTTCGTGGCCGGTAAAAGGTGCTTGGTAAGACCAGTGTGGCCACGTCTGAAGTATGCATGGTCACACAAGTTGAAAAGTTTCAGGTTCTTTTGGGAGCTTAGGTGTACCAAGCCTGCTTTCTTGTATGGTTACACTAGAACTAGGTGTGGTTACGCTGACTAGGGTTCGACCTATTTAAAGTTAATCAAGGAGGTTTTATGGCTAGTTCAAACCACAAAAAGTCCTAAATGACTAGATTAGGGCCTCCCGACATCAGAATGGTCATCGGGCTTGCCTTATATCAGGGCACCGATACCGACCAACGGTAACCACTTCCGAGCAAGACCAAAACAGAATGAACCATTTAGTCTAGTACAAGATGTACTCGCTTAAAGCTTCACAGACTCCTTGAGTGTCAGCACGCTACGTAAGAAATACGTCTATTGTGTTGCATCAAAAATGAATGCCAACACACTAATTTTGACATTGCCGCCAATAATTATTATTATGACATGAAACTTTGATTACTATATTATTTATCTGAATTATATTGTAATGGCTCATTTAGTACTTTTCATTATATTATTTGATCTTTTTTGGTCTGGTTAGATTTATATGTATAATAACGACTCTGTAAAAAAATTGTTATCATAAGGTACATTTTTTAGCTTGAAATCTCTTAATAACAAAATATGTTCTTTAAAAAAATGCCCAAATGTTTTTTTTTTTTTCAATAAAATTTCTTCTCTTTTGAGGTTCCTGAACTGCTTATTGTACTCCAACAAAAATAAACTTACTTCTAAAATATTTGAATTCAAACTTGTGTTCAAAATTGGAATAAATTTTGAACTCGAGTTTGAACTAGGTTCAATTAAACATTTTTCAAACTTCATTTAAACAACATGCTTATCTCCGGTCTCAAGATGCCGTCCATCACGATCATCTTTTTCTTCTCACATCAGAGCTCTCGCCGCAAAAGTATCCTTTTCTCATGTCATTGGTCCCATTTATAAAATAATCTTTGTTTATAAGCCATCAGTCTATTTGGCAAGTCTCTAATGAGCACTTGTTGTAAAATTTGACATCATAATGATGCAATGCATATTCCAATTTGCTTTGTTAACCTAAGTTTAAACTTGATTCGAACTAGGTTCAACCTATAGTAGGACTCAATTTGTAAATTGGAATCAACTTGAGCTTTTTCTTTTTTTTTTTTTCCGGATGATTGGACTTCAATTACCACTTCATCAGCAAGGATATTCTTATTCAAAATGAATTATTGGAAATATTTTTTTAAGAAATAAATTAATATTGACATTTTATTCTATTAATGAGCATATAATCAAATTTCACATTATTTCTTTTCTAATTTCATTAATGGGCAAAAAGAATTACATTTAGTTCTAATAGAAAATAAATTAATGAAGACAAACGAATACATTGGAAAGCGATAATATTCTTTGTTTTGTGGGTTTGATGTACGGCTACTATGAGTCATTGATTGTGAGGCTTTTGGATTCCAGGAATATGATTCATGAGGCGCGCGAAAACTTGTATTATTCTTACAAAGTCCAAATGCATTCATCAGCTCCACAAGTGACAGATTCTTTTTTAAAGAGATTTAAATACATACGTACATTTAAAAAAAAAATTATAAAATTAATATTTATTATATAATATTTTGATAGCATCATGAAAACATATACTTTATTTTAAAAATTAATATGAATGTCAGTTTTATATGAGTAAATTTGTTTGTTTACATAAATAAATATCAAATTCTAGATGCTTGATATATAAATATATAACAATTATGTGGTATGTAATATTAGAAACACTAAGCTATTTTAAAACATAAAAAGCATAAGATTATGTATGAATATTGTATTTAAAATTATTGTATTAATATCTCTCTTCTTTCAATTATTATTAATAATATGATGCACAATTAAAGATAAAAATAATATTACAATAACCACACATTTGATTCTTATCAATGACATCAATGAAAATCAATGGAAGAAGCAAAGATTTGACATCTAGAACCGACTAAAGATGGCATCAATTGAAAATAATTTATAATAGGAGAAGCAAATACATTATGACTTATGATGGAGCTTGATGAATAAAGCACTAATAAGACGAGCAAGGTGTGATGGGAGATTATTAAAGAACATAGATAATACCAATGAAATTAGGAGAAGAAGAGTTCCTGAACTGGGTACTACTTTTATAAAGATTTTTATAAAAATATTAATGATTTTTTTGAGAAGTCTGACAAGACTTGGGGATTTTAAATTAATGCCCCAAATCAAACAACCGGAAAGAAATGAGAATCAGGAATTGAATTTGCTATCAAGATATTGAGTTGAACCTCATCAAGTTGGAACTCAAGCTCATATAACGAGTAAACTATAATCTAAGCTTTGCTTGAGCAGTTAGCTCAATAAGTTCAATTTACAAGCTTGAGTTTGATTTGAGCCAACTCACTTACACCCCTATCCATTGGAATTCTACATGTCATGTATATCCGTATAATATGTGTTTGTTACATTTGTGTGCTATGTTGCCACTCACACAATGTTGCACTATTTTGTGTGCAACATTTTAGAGTTACTACTCAATGCACTCCACCATTGTATACCCCATCATTGAGCATCTCATTGCATACAATTTGCACAATAATCATAAGTGACTACTATTTGGAATACACTTACCTTGCACATCACACATTAAGGTGCATGTTGTTGTGTTGTCCAACATCATATATTCATACACTTTGACATTGCATTTTAATAGTGAACACAGATTGGACATCAATGATGGAAGAACAAGTAGCATAGGAGCATAGGTATTGTGGATGATTTGACTCTTGATGTATCTCTTTTTTCTATAATTTGAATGCATTTTTTAATCGAGATAGTCACCTTAAAGATATGATAAATAGTTCAAAAATATAATTTTATATTAATTTTATTTGGTATTAAACATGAGTAAAATTCCAACAAACTTTTTATTTCAAATTCGTAAATCATAACAAAAAAAACAAATTAAAAAAAATAATATAAAAAGCTACTTCCATATTTCAAACAATTTAAATTTCTCCAAGTCACTAGCAGGAAAGAGCCTGTGTTCTTTCGCAGTCTAGATATGGTTTTCTTCCACCTTTGGGGTTGAATGCTAGTTGCACCCTCATAATTCTCTTTTCTATAATGCTAGTGAACATCTAGAATTCTCTTCTCAATGCTTCCCCTCTCCTTTCCAACAAGACCATGAATGCTAAACAATTGTCTGCAACTTATATAATTGCAACCCACGAAGGATTCATATGTTGTTCAATGAAGCAGTGTTCCCCTGACAATTCAACCAATACTCTGCGACAAGCTTGGCAAAGTCAGAGTCTTTCATTTCCATCAAATTTGATGGTCTGTCATACTCCACAAGTTTCCCTGTCAATGAGGCATACTATCAAGTTAATAATCTTTGTTGATTACTTGAAGCCGTTACTACTGTTCTTAGTTATTTTGATATGAACAAATGTGAGTAAAGAAAAATTGGCTTATCATATCTTTATTTATATGGTTAATGCAATCATTAGGTGGTGTTTTCTATGCTTCATAAAGCTGTTAACTTTTTTTTTTTTGTTCCTTTTATTCATTTTTCTTGTCAACAAAAATTTGTTGACACTTCATGTTTGTGTACCATGATGTTAGAAAAGAATTCTATTCTCAGGCATTTACATATATACCGAGCGATTTTTATGGTTTTATATATCTAACACTCAGAGCTTTTTATTTACATGCATAGCACTCAAATCTCTAAAATCACATAAAAATACCACTATTATTACCTTTTTAAAAGTGTCATAGGTTTATAACACCAAATTGTTATAAATATAAATATTGAACTACCGGTGTTGGATATGTAAATACATTAAAACTTTGTGTTATGTATGTAAGTTATTCCTAATCTTTAATCTAAAGTAGAAAAATGCATACAATCAGACTAAAACTATTTGTTTCTTCTCTGTTAGCAAGTCTACTATTTCATCTCTAGTGAGGAACATGAAAAAATTTCTCTACTTTAATTTGTCTCAAGATTTGCTAATTACACGTTATTGGTGAGTCAAATGCAATCTATTACCAAAACATTTAACTTGCAACTTTTGCTGAAATTACATGTAATTCCTTTATTACCTCATTTAGATATGGATGTAAACCTCCAAAACATATGAGAAGATACTAGATAGATATTAAAATCTACTAAGATTAGTTGGTCATGCCTGTTGTTAATTCTTTGCTATGATTTAGGAGCATAAGAAAAGCAAAAAGTTCGGATAAAAATTTTGTGTATATTGCATACCATAGGAAAGCACCATAACCATATCACTATCAATTACTGTTGGAACTCTGTGAGCCACTGTTATCACTGTGCAGCTGGAGAACTCCTTTCTGATAACTTTTTGGAGGATGGCATCTGTAGCTGAATCAATGGATGCAGTTGCCTCATCCAGAACTAAAATTTTGTTTTTTCGAAGGACAACTCTGCCGAGACAGAAGAGTTGGCGCTGTCCAATGCTCCAATTCTCACCATCATCGCTCACTTTCAAGAAAAATAGTATAGTAAATAATATCAACTTTAAGTGCGAGTAAATTTAGCTGAGATTGAAGAGAGGCACATAGACTAACCTGTTGAATCGAGGAGGTTTGGAAGTTTGCTAATGGTGGACTTAAGCTGGCACTTCTCTAGAGCCTGAAGTTATGGAACAGATGAAAAAAATTTAAATTTTAGTAGGGAAGCATGGTAGAAAAGATGTAAATAATATATGCACATTGCTAAAACAGAATGGGGAGGGCGTAGGGGGGGCGAGATTATAGACTGGAACTTCATGTAAATAGCTTTGCATGTATTTCGGAGCATATTTAGTTTGAGCTTAAACATTTGTTTAACCCGCGCAACATTCTTGTACCTTGTGATTGAGCATCATCTAAAACGTTGGTCGGAGCACATGTGAAAATTTTAATTTGTTGGCTATATAGTTTCGCATGTATTACAGAGCATAATTAATTTGAACTTCAACATTTGTTTAACCTGCACTCCATTCCTGGACCTCTGATTGAGCATCTAACACGTTGGTAGAGCACATACAAAAATGTAAGCTCGTTGGTTTGAATTGATTTTTAAATTGCATGCATTTTGAGGTAGATTTGATCCGAGCTTAAGCATTTGTTTAATCCGCACAACATTCTAGGATGTTGTGATTGAACATTTAGTAAGTTGGTTAAAGCACATGCGGGTATTTTAATTTGTTGCATTTAACTGAATTTTAGGGGGGTGGACTTTATTATTTTTTGCGAAAGAGTGTTATTATTGAGATGAGAGCAAATATTTTCGTTGAAGACATTGACTTTTTCTTTTCTTCGATTGTGTGTTTGGGGTTGTGGATCCAAGGGTGAGCGTGCAAGAGTTGAATTTAATTTTGTAGCTTTTAATTCATATATATATGGTTTCTTAAGCGCAAGTGGATCCCATGAAGCATCTTTTCCCTTCAATAAATAGAATGATAGTTCCAACTCATTTCATTCCATTTCTGAATTCAGTTTTTATTAGTTGTCGGAAGTTTTGTTAAGTGTGGAGAGGTTTTGTTAGTGTTTTAAGAGAGGAACACTATAAATGCAAGTTTGCTTATTATTTCCTTATACACTTTTTAATTTCTTAAATATATTTCCTCTTTACTCAATGACTATAGGATTTTGAAAATTTTAATTTAATTCCTAGTTTCATTGGAAATCCAACAGTGTTTCGACAACCTCCCAGCGTCGTCTCGGAGTTGCATTGGGGAGCTAAGGTTTTCCTACCACACCTAAAAAAAATTTGCATATTCAGTATCTTTCAACTTTAGAATCTGGAGGTCTTCAAAATTTATCTAGCGACACCAAAAAAAATCAAGCACATACATTAAGTGGTTCCCGCCACATTGATACGACACAAATGGATCTTTAACTCACCATACTTAAAAAGACATGCATGGGACTCGAGACACCTACAAATGAAATGTTACAAGACATGTAAGTTTTCTCCATCAACACAATGGGTACTTATATCTTCACATAACTAAATAATTTAGCAATTTTTGAACTAGACATTTGCAACACTTCTACACAAAGAATACAGTGAAATTCTGAAATTTCTCTTTTTTTTTTTAAAGCTAAGAAAACGACCTAAACAGATATCTGTAGGCTCCCACGGTAACTTGATTGCTACTTCTCTACCGTTATAACTTTAGTCCGCTAGAGTTTAGGGAGGTTATCAGTGTAGACAACAAGTAGTTCACGGGTTGAGGAGGAAGCAGGGTTAGTTTGGTTGGAGGAGGGTGCAGCCTGTAGCAAGATAGAGAGAAATTTCTCTCTATTAAAAGAGAACATAGGAGAAGGATGTTTGAGGAAATTTGGTATGTTTTATTTGCGTGAGATAAAGAGCGGAGAAGAGGGGATGCTCAAAATAGCAAGGAGAATAGTTGCTAAACAGCGTGTGGATCGTAGAGTGGAAAAGATAACATGCGTTAGGCGAAAACAATACAGAAACAAAGAAATTCACAAAACAACAACCAAACTGAAAATATTTATGTGGTTTGACATTAATTTGATTCGCCTATATTCACGGGGTGGGAGATTTCATTAGCACCGGATAAGAGAAAGAAAAAGACTAGGGGCTTGTTGACCTCGCTTTTAATCGTGCTCGTGTTAAAATTTTGCAACGATACCAAATTTCGCCTCAATTTTGACGCGACCGTCGACGAGGTTGCCCAGACGACCTCGGACGACGAAACGGACTGCGCCGATGCGTCCGGAACGTCGATTTCACTTAAAATTGACGTTAAGTTTGCGACGACAGCCTGTCGGGGACTAAAATTGTGATTTAGGGTTTATTTTTTTAATAAAATAATAATAATAATGTTTTAAACTAAATATAAGCCCTAAAACCTACTTACCCCGCTCGGTTGACTTCGTCTCTCCCGCGTGAGCTCCCTGGAAGCCTCGTTCGAGCCCTCTCCCGCGCTCGATCGTTCCTCCTTTGCGGCCGTTACTCCTCGAGCCTCTCGCGATCACTCCCATTCTCATCCCTGCGACTTTCCCCGCACGAGCTTATCCTGTTCGAAACCTATCTCTGCGCGAGCAAGTTGCCCGAGCCTCTGCTCCTTCCTGCGGCACTTTGTCGCCATTTCAGGTACCTCCCTCCACTTGCGTCCGTCCCTGCAGGTAGGTTCGGCACTACTTTGCCTATAAAAACCCCATTTGGGGTGATATTTGGGGTTGGCCCGAATTTCTTGTGAAGAAGGGGGGAGGTGCTGTTGGATTATTTCCTGAGCTTTTGTTTTGCTTCTTGGGTATTCTACACAGGCTGGTAACTCTCCCTATCCCCTTCTCCTTCTCGGTTTGGCCCAGGGAAGCCGCAATCCTTGCTCTCGGCTTGGCTTCCCTGTTTGCAGATTTCGGCTGGCTGTTTATATGTTACAGAATGCCTTATCTAATTGCTTGAAATGATGATTCTTAGCTTTTATTCTCTAATGGCATGCTATTATGGTCTTATATAAATGATTAGAGTGTTTTATTGTTTGAAGCATGAGAAGAAAGATTTGAGCATGTTTTAGGGATAGATTTGAGCACTTGTTCAAAATTGTTATATGCCTATATGTTGTGAGATGGGCTCTCTTCTATATCTCTTATCATTTAGAGCCATCCAAAAGCATGGAAATAGGATTTTAAGGCAAGCTTAGCCTCCCCTTGCAAGTGTATGGAAGATTTGGTTTTAAAATTTTAAGCTTCATTTGTTTCAAGAATATACATGTGTGTATGCATGCTAGAAGTGATGGAGAAAGAGTTCTATGTTCATCCTTGTCTAAGGCAAGTGCTAGTCTTTTAATTTTGATGTATTAAAGGCATGTGTTCAAGGCAAGGGTCAATCTTGTTTGCTAGCATGATGAGATGGGTATTGAGATGTTCCTTGCTCACTTTAGCTTGATATGAGGCATGGAAGTATTTATTTAATTCTACATACATATGGAGCTCATTTCTTGCTCCTTGTAGCTTTCCTTTACAAAAGTTGCATGTTAAGGTGAAGTTTTAATTCAACTTGAAGGAGCCCTATGTTCACTTTCGTGATAAATGTATTGAGGCTCTGCATTTTAATTTTTTGAGCATATGGAAATGTTTGTTTTAGCTTCATGCTAAGTGCGATTTTAACTTTACTATAGCTCATTTGGGAGCTCGGTTGGCTTAGCTTAGCTCTTACCTGGAAGCCTATTTGAATGTATATTTGCTGCTCTTATTTCAATGTTTTGAGAGATTCATTTTGGCTTTGTTTGGAAGCTCGGTTGGTTTGATTTATTTCCTATTCGAGGGCCTGTTTTGGTGTTTTGGATTTATTCTTATATCAGGTTTTGTTGAAGTCTTGCTATATCCTGCCTTGAGCTTAATTCTAGCTGGTTTCCTTTTTGGCCTTGTATGGCTCAGTTTTCAATTGGTACTACTACACCCCTGTTTTAATTTGAAGCTGGACTCATTCCAGCCCAGCTATGGTTCGGGTTCGACCCTGTTTGGGCTCGGGTTGGCTCCCTTAGCTCCCTTTTGCTTTGGCCTTGAGTTGGGATTGCTGTAGTTTGATTGTAAGCTTGTCCCCAGCCTTGCTATGGCTCGGGTTGGGCCGGTAGTGTCTCGGTTTTGCTCTTATGATATTTATCTTTGCCTTGGCTTTGTCGTGAGTGGGCTGTAGTTGAGCATTGGCTTGGTTCGTGCCTCATGATGGCTCAGACTTATGTTTTGTGTTGGCTTGCTTATAGAGTGAGGTGATTAATGATTGTATGTGGGGTATTCTCCCCATGTAAAGTTAAAATCGGTTTGGGTGGCTTTATTAGAAGTTGTTCATTCATCCTCTTATGTGTCGAAAGCTATATTTGGGGCAGCCCCTTTCTTCTCTATCATGAGCTAGCACTTCGGACGTGAGCCTCCTTGACCCTGGTAGCACCCTTGGCCGTGAGCTTTAATGTGGTGATTTAAGTGGGAGCCTTACCTTTTACTACTCTTACCTATGAGATTGATTGAAATGGTTTGGAAGTATCCCTTCGGTTTGCTTGTGGGAAGGAATCGAGCACCATATTTGGAATAGCTTTACCATACTTTATTTGATGAAATTGGAGTTAAATTGATTTTGAAAAGCTTGTCCATTCACTTTCTTATAAATTTAGAAGCTTGTCTTTTCATTGGGAGTTTAGGGATCTTCTTGTTGTTGTTGACTTGGTCCCGAGCCAGATGGTGGTTTTACTTTTTAGTCACCTTTGCCCATGGAATTTATGGTGGTGATATGAAGGTTCAATTCTAGCACGGGTTTGGAAACATTAGCAACCAGTGTTCGTCCCAAGCCATTTCCTTTTTTGCTTGATTTTAAAGGCCTTGAACGATTCTCAAGATTTCGCTTTTAAATACTCTTTTGGTATAATTGCACCCAAGCGAGGAGATGACATCTTCGGGGTCGATTCGAGGAGCTTGGGGCTTTGCTTTCAGTGTTTTATTATTACATGTCTTAGGGGAATTTTAGATTAACCCATATGTCGCTTTAACCCTTTAAATTCGAAGGTGGTTTAGTCTTCTTTTCCCCTTCTTGTTGCTTGACACGTCTTCCCCGCTCCACTCGGAGTTTGGTTTTGTTTTGTTTTTGGGGCAATGACGGCGATGATGCTAAAGGCACGCCAGTGATAGAGTAGAATGATATCCCATCCTACGACACCAGGACTCGCTCCAGAGCCCCGGTGAACCGTAGGATGACGGTATCATTCACCGCCATAAGACTAGCGGGGCACCCGTACCTTCTTAGGATTGCTAGTGACCTCATACCGACGAAATGATTGACTCGTGGACAATCCTAATCTTGAAAAGCACTGATAAGAATATGATACTTACGTTTTGCAACAAAAATATATTTTTGCCACAACCAAAAATTAATTTAAAACTCTCTTTTGTATGCCTGAAATCCATGTGCATGCTAAAAACATAAAACTTTAAAACTACAAAATTTGGTTGTCTACTGGTTGATTATCAGTTCTGGGTTAAGGAGCTCCCTCTTGAGTTAGGTTTAGTAGGACACCCTTCTAGTTGAGTGGCGGGCTCTATACACTCGGGTGACCGAGTAGCCTTTGACGACTCTTCAAGCAGTACTACACAGTTCGGAGTCTAGCCCCGACCCGAGTGCTTGCGGTTTTCTTCGGATTTTCGTATGATTTTGGTAAAGCACTCGTGGTCCTTTTTCCGGGACTTTCCCGAGGTTTTGATGATTTTATTTTGATTTTCGTTTGCTTTTTCGAGCTTTCTGTTGTGAGTCGTTCACCGTCTTTTCTCGAGCTTTCTGGATGATATTTCTGTTTTCTACTTGATTTTCGCCTGCAAAACACACTCCAGCCTACTGCATTTAAGAAAATAACGGACCTCCCAGGTATACAGGTTTGTTTATACTTACAGCGTGTTACTTTACTTGTACCTGCTACTGTTCTTTTAGCACGTTGTACTCTACTGCATGTTTTACTGTTTTCCTGTGCTATGTACCTTGCTACACACTGTACAACATTTAAACATACTGGCATAGGATGTTTAGAAGAACTCGACCATAGGGCCACCTGATTGAATATTTTAACTTGCCACCTTAGAAAACTCAACCTCTTCACGGCAAGGAGCTCGGAGCTAGCATAGTGGGCAGCACGGTCGTCTTCAGCAGTGGAACACGTCTTCACCAGTCAAACCATAGGATAGCTCGGGAAGTTATCGAGGCTCGCTTTCGGACCTCTGACATCCCCTAGTCTCTCTCCCTATGGATTCTATGATAAAATGTTCCAAACTTGAGCCAATTCCCTTTGCACACCTCTCTGTCTTATTTCGTTGAAAAGTCCTATCCTTTTGACCTCCTTGAAGATAATATTTCCTGATTTTTATCAAGAGTTTTCTTAAGTGATTTCGGTCATTTAAGATGTAATTAACTATAGGGGCTTGCCCTTATAGGAAGCATTTCCGAACCAGCTTAAAATAATCCCTATTTAATACTTTATATTAAATAGGGAAGCTCGTCGACGAATAAAATGGTTTCGCGGACTAAACGGACGTCATATATTTCTTAGTTTATTTGATCGAGCCTCACCTCAAGTCTTGTGTTTGTCTCCGGGATAAATGCGTGACTTGAGGTGTAACGCTTCTTTCGTTTAAGCTATAAAAAATGATGAGGTCGGCTTACATATTTCTTCTCATGTTGAAGCATCCTTCCGAAGCGGGCTACGGGATTTCGATTCCGGCGGCCGACAGCTTCTTACGGGCACTTCACACCCAAAACAACACCGACAGGGCTGCAACTTCTGTATCTCTCACCATAATCCTAAGTTCATTTTATAGAGGAGGATGAGAGCATAAGAAAATAAAGTCAAAAGACCAAATTACCCTTACTTATAAAAAAAAAGTAAATAAATACAACAATCTCAACTTTGTCTCTTACTTTTAGATAAGTGAGAGATGATCAAATGAGATCCAAACTCCAATTCAGCTGCACTAAGATGGTTGCTTACGTATCCCTCCGGTAGGAATCAAACCTCGTGTAGCTTATAAAACTGGGCAATCTGTTCTGAGCTCGGATATTAACCAAACTCTTGCAGTAAGTAAACATATGGATTTGTAATACCGTGAGCATGTCTGTTGGATTCTCCTTCATATTTATCTACTTCAACTAAACCTTGTTGTAATCAATCAAGTCCTGAACAAAGTGTTATATTACATGAATGTGCTTGGTAGAAGCATAATGGACTGGATTTATGGCCAAGAATATTGCATTCTGACTGTCACGTAACATAGTCAGAGAATCATAATCAATTCCAACTCAGCATTGGATAACATATACTAAACTTTCTCCACCAAAGTTAAGTTCATCCTCTCTGCCATCTCGTTTTTTTGTAGTCTCTCAAAAAGTGAAGTGGTGCTCTATGTCAACTCTCGGATACTCTTGCAAGAAAGCATCCTATGTGTATTCACCCCCATTGTCGGACCTAATACACCATATCTTTTTACCAGTCTTAGTCTTAATCCACTTCTTTCATGTTATGAAAATATCCAACATATCATTTTTGCACTTTATGGTGTACACTCAAACATAACTAGAGTAATCATCAATAAAAGAGACAAAGTATCTATACTCACTGAATGCCAAGTAAATACATAGATGACTCTAATTCAAGGATTTTTTTGTTGTCCCGCATATGCTCATATTAATATTGTTAAATTAGAGTCAAAATCTATCTTGTGTGTTTGTTTTGTTATAAAAGTGAAGTTAAAAGTTATAAGTTATGGTACTAATAAACCAATAAAGTGATCATTAGTGGAGATATTGTATTTGATTTGTTTATCAAGTTACATACAACATATGTTGCATAATCTAAAGATAATGATTAGAAAGAAATATCTAGCAGATAAGTGGAGCTTCAGATTGATAAGGTACATCCTCAGACATAACTTCTAAGTTAAATTATGCTTATCATGATGATGTTGCTTTCTCATCTTCACGACAAAAAACATCGTAGTATTCCATTGCTGAGAACAGAACATGAAAAAATTAAGCCGTTTGAGAGGTATTGTGAGACTGATTTAGTTGTTGATGCTCTAAATGTTGATGAATGTATTGAGTGTGATGAAGAATCTTCAAGCCATAATGAAGTTGTAAATTCAGTTGACTCTAATATTTGGATGATCAGTAAGAAAAAGGAGATTTAATCCTTGAATAAAAGTAGAACTTGATATTTAGTAAAATTATCTTAAGGCAAGAAAATTGTTCTCTATAAATGGGTGTTAAAGCAGAAGGAAGGTACACCGACAGTTGAAGATATCTAATATAAAGCTAGGCTTTTTACAAAGAAATTCAGTCGAATTATAGGTGTAGACCTTACATATTTATTCTCTCCGGCATTCAAACAAAGTTCAATTCGAGCTTTACTTGAAATTATGGCTAAACATGATCTTGAGCTTGAGCAATTAGATATAAAGAATATATTTTTTGCTAGAAGAGACTAAAGAGGACATATATAAGCCGCAACCTAAGGGCTTCACAGTTATAGAAAAAGAAGACCATATTTGTTTAATGAAGAAATCTTTACGGTATGAAACAATCTCCCAGGCGGTGGTATAAAAAATTTAACTCATTCATGTTTGCTAAAGAGTCTAAGAGAAGTAATTATTATAGTTGTGTTTACTTTGAGACAAATAATAAAGAATCATTTATCCACTTGCTCTTATATATTGATGATATATTGATAGCTTTTACAGATAAAGAAAATATAAGATGTTAAAATCTTAGCAATGAATTTGAGATAACAAATTTGGCAGTTGTAAATAAAATATTTAGTATGAAGATTTAGAGAGAGAGAAATGCAGGTAAATTATTTCTACATCCACAAGGGTACATTGAGAAAGTTTTTTGTAGATTTAATATGCAGAATGGAAATCATGTTAGTACTTCATTAGCTACGCATTTCAGACTTTTATTAGCTTTATGCTCACAATATGTTGTTGAAATTATTTATATTTCTCGAGTTTCATATTCAAACGCAGTGGAATCTCTTATGAATGCTATGGTATGTTCTCGACCAGATTTATCATATATATTAGTGTAGTTCAATGGATATATGAGTAATCTGGGGAAAGAGCAATAGCAATCAATTTAGTGGATCCTTGGGTGAAACAAATGATACTTGTTTATAGTTCAAGATGACTATAGATAAAGTCATCCGCTATGTTGATCTAAATTTTGCTAGAGATCTTAATAAAAGACGATCACTTATAGATACGTCTTTACTATTGGTAGTTGTGTGACTAGTTAAAAAGCTATTTTACAGCAACAATGACATTATCTAGAAATGAAGCTGAGTACATGACAATTACTGAAGCTTGCAAAGAACCATTTTGGTTAATAGGTCTATTTGAAGAGCTTATTGAAAATTTAAAAATCATCACATTGATGTGTGATAATCAAAGTTCTATTCATCTCAACAAAGATCAGATGTTTTATGAGAGAACTAAGCACATTGATGCTCGATACCACTTTGTTCATGAAGTTATTGCTTGTGGAGATATTATTGTGAGTAAGATCAGAACCCGTGATAACCCAATGGATATGATGACATATAAACTCCCAATAGTCAAGTTTGAGCATTGTTTATACTTGGTTGATATTCATTCCTGATATTTAGAGTTTTATGGAAGAGACGGAGAAAGTTCTATTATATATTCTTTGTAAATTCATGTCAAGATGAAGATTGCTTATAATGACTCAAATTTTGTGGTTCTCGCTTATCTTTTCATAAAGAAATTATGACCATGTAGATTGAAGCTTTAAAAGGAAATTGTGAACACACAGATTGAGATTTTAGAAGGAAACTATGAGCACATAGATTGAATATTTACCATTAGATCAAACCTTATAGTTGCATTTAGATTGCAATCCATTTGCTATTGCTTTATGACTCTTTGCTAATTATTTCTTTTAAAGGGGTACCCCTCTTTTATTTCGGGTAAAAAAAACTTTTCACTTGTAATCACTTATTTGATTTAGTGAATTCTTCTTCAATGTCTGTCATTTTTCATATCTTAGGTTTTCAGCATAAAATTTGTGTTATTTTTTGTTTATTTTATTATTTGTTGCATAATTTAATATCAAGTTATAACAAATATCGACTGAAAAATTCCTATAGAAGACTATTTTAGCCTCAATTTAAAGTGTCTAGGTACTAATTTAGTATTTTTATAAGCTTTGGGACTAAAATGACCTCATATAAATATAAACAATCAGAGGAGACAATTTAAAACTTTTGGGGATTAGGAATATTTCTGACTGAAGTTTTATAGTGATGAAGTTCTTTGATTGTTTCTCACCTCCCATATCTCAAAATCATTGTGCATTCCAAGAGGATCCAAGTTGCTTCTGACACTGCCCCTAAAAAGGGTAGGCTCTTGAGGAATAATGCTGAGCTTCATCCTCAGATCCTTTAGACCTATGGAGCAAATGTTCAGATTGTCAATAAGAATGGTTCCACTAGAAGGCTCCACCAGCCGAAATAGAGCACTTATAAGAGTTGTTTTTCCGCTTCCTGTTCTTCCAACCACACCCACTTTATATCCTTCCTTCAAAGTGCAAGTGATGCCTTTAAGAACAAAGGGAGCAGTTGGGCGGTATTTTATCTGTAAGCAAATAAGGAGAAATCAATTGTAAGAGGAAATAACAACACCAAAAAGCCAGATAAATACCTTCCAATCCTCACCTTAAGGTCTTGTAAATCAATTCTTCCTTGATGCGGCCATGATGGTGATGGCCTGTTCTCATAAATGATGGCAGGGGGTTCTGATGGAATGTGCATGAATTGTTTGATTCTCTCCACAGAGATGACATAATTTTCGATGTTGGAGTACCAACGAGTTAGAAACACTTGAGCTGAAGATAGTGTGAGAGCATATGAAAGACAGAGACCGGAGAAACCTGCATCATTTTTTGATTGAGTGGCTTAACATTGGGAAGAAAATAGAATGCATTTATAAGGAGAAAGAAAAGGGTTAAGAAGATTTGGTATCAATGAACCTGGAGCAATGGTTCCCTGAGGAAGTGAAACGAGAAATACAGTGGAGGTAAGTACTGTCAAAGTTTGAAGTGCTTCCACTCTCAATAGCACCCATTCCATGGCAGCAACAGTGTGGAAGAATAGCTTTGCATCTGTGTCAATAAGTTTTAAATTTGTATGGAAGAACCTTTCAACTGCCCCAAAAGCTCTTATTGTTACAGCTCCAAGCAAAGATTCTCCTGCAAAATTCATGACAGGTGCCTTTGTTGTCCCATTGATCCTCACCAACTCCCTTGCTGATGCTAGATAATAATTCTTCAAGATTTGGCAACAATAGAAAAGGTTTAGATATATGGTCTAGTTTCTTACTTCTCCTCTAATTGATTCAGTATATACAAAAATGTAAAAGACAGTTTGGTAATGTGAGACTCACCTGAACCCAAATTGTGATGATCAAAGCGGGAACAGCTACAAGAAGAACTTGCCATGTCACCGTCGCGATTATCACTGTTGTTGTTACAACTTCAATAGCACCTATCAGCACAAAAGAAATAGAATATGGTATGTCGAAGTCAACAATACTCAAATCTGAAGAAGCCTGCATAAATGATTGATGATTTGATTAGTTACTCAATCAGAAGATCTAAAAGATATATTTTTTGGTGTTCAAACTTGAAGTTTGTGAGATGATGAGAGATCAAACCCGAGTTAAGATCCTTCCTAGAGGGGTAGAATCAAAAAATGCCATGGGAGCCTTGAACACTGAATCCATGAAGCTAGAAAAAAATTCCTTTGATGCTCTCAGTCCAAGAAGTGCTGTTAACATGCTTCTTACGCTTAAGAAGACACAGCTTACTATTGAAATTGCTGAAAAAACTCCAACTAACATGGCATTACTTCTATGAGGAATCTGGACGACTGCAGCCAACCAGTAATTTGATAGACCTTGAAGAAGAATAAAAATTGATTGGAATATGATTATTAAGGAAAAAAGGAATAATCCTTTGGAAATCTGAATGTAATCTTTATATGGCTTCCACCCAGCATTTCCTATCTCCATCTCTTCCTCTTCTGTAAGCTGCACTGCTGATAAACTTGTGACTGAGATCTCTCCCTCGCTGTTCTGTTTCATAGGCAGCAAGCTGTTTACTTGTAGATCAACTTCTGCTGAAGTTGTTTTTCTGTTTTCATTATCTGAAGAATTTATTGTTGTAATTGAAGACTGATGTGCAGTAACTAGCTGCTCAAATGCTGTTCCTGGTTTCAGAAGTTCTTCATACCTTCCTGTTTGTATAATTTTCCCTCCTTCCATTACCTGGAGAAAGAAGCTAAATTATTGAGTCTTCTTGTTGCGAGAGCTTAGTTTGTGAAAGAAGTCCGCTTACCAGGATTCTATCCGTTTGAGGAAGGAACTCTACTTGGTGAGTCACTAGAATGACAGTCTTCTTTTCTAGTGCAGTCATAACGCAGTCCTGAAATTTATGAAAAAGAGAAAACCTGAGTAAGCCTAATAGACATTTTCCCACTTGCGTCCATCTCTACAAAACTTCCCAAACTTTTGTTACTTACGTGAAAGAGGGTTGATGCAGTATGTGCATCAACTGCACTGAAGGGATCATCAAGAAGATAAATATCTGCATCATTGTACACAGCTCTAGCCAATTGAATTCTCTGTTTTTGCCCTCCACTCAGGTTTAGTCCTCTCTGTCCTATCTCTACAAGGTCTCCATGATCAAAATTTTCAATATCCTTATCCAGTGCACAGCATCTGATAGCATTGTGGTATGCTTTCTTGTTCATTGGCTTTCCATAGAGTATGTTGTCACGCAGTGTTCCACTCTGAATCCAAGATGTTTGTGAAACATACGCAGTGGTACCATTCAAGTAAACCTGAATGCAACTGAAATCTTGTTAGTTTCATACAAATGGCATAAAAAAAACTTTATTTGCATCAAAAGGATTAAGAACTTACTGATCCGGTAATTTTTGATATCTCCCCTAGTAGCGCATATAATAGTGATGACTTTCCAGAACCAACTGAGCCACAAACAGCAATCTTTTGCCCTTTTTCTATCTGCAAGTTTATGTTGATTAATGTAGAAGCACTAGAACTCTGTTCCCAGCTGAAGATGCCATTTTTTATTTCAGCAACAAGATTCAAGTGTTGTGGGTGGATTTTCTTCTCTATGTCTTCTTTAATTTCATCCTCTAGCAGGAAGCTTTCGATTCGGTCCAAGGAAACCTTAGCTTGAATCAGTACAGAGAGAACCTCAGGAAGCATCCTCACTGGTTCTGACATAACTCTGAGAGTTGCTAGAACCGTGAAGATGGTACCTGCATTTAGAGGAGCGCTTCTCATGATTGCAGTACCCGCAAAAATCACTCCAGAAACAATTGTGGGTGATATCCAATATAGTGCAGCTCCGCAGGACTTTGCATCAATTGAGTTTTTCTCAACCATTTAAATTCAACACCTCTCAGGGTTTCAATTTTGTTTCTGAAATTATTTTCCCATGATTGTAATTTTATGATCTTCATGCTGTTCAGGACTTCAGACGTTGCTCTTAGCCTCTCATCTTGAGCGACCATGAACTGTGACTGGAAGTGCTGCAAAATCTTTGCAACAGGAATGTTGATGAAGCCAAAAATAACCAAAGGAATGATACCTGGAAGGGCACCCTTTCCCACAGTTCCGAAGAGTATGGCTACTGAAAAGAGAAGCTGTAGAGGAAGACTCCATGCCATGTGAAACCACCAAGGGAAATCCCCAAGCCTATATGCGTCGACAGCAATGTAGTTAACAATCTCACCTGTAGAATGTCTTAACCGGCCCCGGCTTGAGATCCTTAGCTCCTTTTGGTAAAGAGCTGCCATTACTGCAGATCTTATCCTCATTCCATACCTTCTCGAGTCAAAGTACCAATGCCTCTGAGATAAAGATTCAACCACCTTGACTATTAGCAAGCATCCTACTAAAACCATGCCTTTGTTGAGCTCTTTATGCTCAAGCCTTGAGTACCACACAAATGCATATAATATCAAAGGAGAAACTGAAGTGGTGATTGATCTCATAAGTGCATAAAATCCTACTATTATCATTTCCTTCTTGTAACATTTTGCCAATGCAAAAAGGACCAAGTTCCTTGTCCTCTCTTTACTCCTGATGATAAGATCCCATTCAGTGGAGAAAGTATTGTAAGCATGAATTGCTTCATCTTCACCATTCAAAGAGGGGATGTCATTGAGTTCTAATGTTTTTGAATGGCCCAATCGAAGTAACGGATTTAGCCATGTAAAAGTAAGGCGGCTAAAGATACCAGCTTTGCTGAGATTTGAACTTCCATTTTCCTCTTCTAACAGGGACTCTGATAGGCTCTCACATGCAGGTTTTCCATGGAGTTTGTTTTTGATGATCGGTTTGAGAGCATAGTATAGCAGCAGCAAGTTTACAAACCATTGTATGATAACAAGTATTGGAAGGCTATGATTTTCAACAAGATCCTTCACATTAAGGGCTGTAATAAAAAGCGCAAATGATGACCACCAGACCTGAAGAATGGCTTCCAACCAATCATTAGGATGAACATTTACAGAAATTGACAGAACAACCCAGATTACTCCCCTTAAAGATAGAACTACAACTTGGTCCCAATGAATATGTTTTCTTTCCCTGTACAAAGTCCAACAAGTTCTACTAAAGTATGCAACACCGATGATTAAGCAGAGGGTTGAAATAATAATGGAATCCCAGTGCCTTCTTCTATTTTTATTGATTATATTGTGCCTTCTGTATGCTTTTATCATTAACACCAGCATAAAATTCAGAAGGAAGAAAAGGTTAAGAATATCTATTAATAGTCTCTGCGTGCAGGAGGAACCCAAATCAAAGCTCTCTGATAAACACATCGAAGGGAACCAACCTGCAACTCATTGTACAACAAATAATTAGTATAAGAACCAAATTCAAATGAAAATTTACATTAAAACCCAGCCATAGTATCATATGCCACAGAAAAAGGTGATGTTGATAAAAAAACAGATGGGATTGACTGAATGATATCGAACTTATTCAAATAAAATTAAAGCCAGGGTAAGAAAAAGTGAAATTGTTGCAGAGGACATAAAACTGCTACCACGCGAGCTCCAAAAAGAAGCCATTTTCTTTTACTCGGGTGATGCTTTCCCTGCTTTGCTTGCTAAGTCTAAGGTGATCTCTAGTAGCTCTCTATTCGAAGCCTCTTCGAAAAAGCTAGAGAGACAGCGTTGGGTGGCATTCAGTAAGCCATAGAGAGCTCTATTGTTCTGCTTCAGCCTCCTTTCCCATAATTTTCTCTCTCTTTTATTTCTCACGCTGCGCTTGACATCACGCGTTAAAGCCAAGCCAATTATGAGATGATAATTTAAACATTTCTGCAGAACTTACGTCATTGTCTGTCTTATATTGCTCTCAGCATTAATTTCCACATGATTTGGTTCGTCTTGGTGATTCATGGACAGTACTTTCTAGGAAGCTTTACATGCATACGACTCAATTCTTCTGTTTTTACATATCTGATGCTTAAACTTATATTTATGTAATGATTGTATTTTTTATGAGATATGAAACATTTGGGTGGTAAAAATATAAAAAATCAAAGTTTAGATGTTTGATTTGTAAAAACAAAAGAATAAGATGGTATGTATGTAAATGCCCCTACTTTCTATTTAATAGAGTATTAGCGGGCACATAAGTGTTGATCTCTATATCGGCTCCGTTAGATGAGGACGATGAATTTCGAGCAAGAAAACAAGTTTGGAGTTGATTCACCTCTTATTTTATCGCAATGTGAAAGAAGATATCGGTGCTTCACTGCATACGATGCAGACGACGATAATTTATTCTTTTCTCATTGATGTGAAAGAAGATGCGTGTTTGTTTGTCTACTTCTGTAAAGATGAGGACGATTTTCTCTCTACCTGACAAATGAAAGTATATCCCATTGCTTGCATGCTACGCAGGACAGAGACCATTTTTCTTTCACCATAACACGAAAGAAGATCATGTTGATCTTCTGTTACGCAGGAAGACGACGACTTTCCTCTTGGTCGCAACATGAGTGAATATTTCATTGCTCGCCTGTTAGGCATAATTGGGACGACTTTCCTCTTAACTTCGTACAAGAAGAAGGTTGCGTTGCTCGTCTGCTATACGAACGGGTACAACTTTCTCTCTTAACAGCAACGCGAAAGAAATTTCGTTGTCCGAGCTACTTTATGCGGAGAATGATGCATGTATGCTGAGCTTCTCTTTTAGAACATCTCACTGAACGAAAACTCGACTCTTCACTCTCATATTTTTTCCGTTCTCATTCTACTCACTTGTAGCTCTTTCATGTCATCCATGACATCATTTATATGTTTAAGAAGAGGCTCTAGCATTAAATGCAATCATTAAAAAAAATTTGAAATTTGCATTAATTCTAGTTATTTCACCTTCCAATTCCAGGTCTTCCATTTCTTAGCTTCCAACTTCTTCATTCCAAATTTAAAAATAAAAAATAAAACGTATTTAAGGTATTAAAGACAAAAATTCTTCATATTCTATTCTTTAATTATTATAAATCAAATTTACATAACCTACTTTAAATATATTTAAATTAAATTTCAAAACAATTTTTAATATATATATATATATATATATATATATATATATATATATATATATATATATATATATCATTTACATGATCATAAGCATTATTTTATAAAGGTGTTTTTGAAAGTTATGCCATTTTTAACTGATAAATATCAATTTAACATTAATAACTTGACAACCCCTGCACTTTCATATATATTTGTTTATGATTTAAAAGATAGAATTTTCTTGTTCTTTTTTTTTTTTTTTTGAGTTGTTAAATTTATAAATTTACAAATTTACCAACTTGCTTGTTGGACCATTAACACAATGGCAAATTTTTCAACAATAAGGTTTACTTTGACAATTTTAAGTTTATGGAATATAATTATTGATTTATTTATTTGGTATAGGAAAATTTGTTTAACAGGTGGTTGGTTCAGTTTATTTTTAATTAGTATTTGTTCTATCATTCTAGTTGTATTAGCTATTGAACTTTATTTATTAAATTAAATAACATATTTTTATTGCTTATTCTTGTTATTTTTATTTAAATTAATGGTTTAGCTAGCTTATGTTTATCAATAACATAAGTTAGTTAAAGCTATTTATTGATAAACATAATTTTGTACATTGTCATAAGCTTGGTTAAATTAGGTTTGGCTGACTGTAGTGTAGGAGAAAAGTGTGGTGAAATTAAGCCAATGATCTAACCCGCTTACACACGAGTTCATTGTTGATTTTTTTGTCCTCTTCCTGTTTATCGTTCGTGACAATCTCTCATTTTATTATTCGCGGTGATACTAAAATTTAACTTGTAAACCTATAAGATCTAATCCAAATATATTTGCGAACCTAACTACGATGATCTCGTGTCTACTACTACAGGAACGTTCAGTATTCTCATCGACACTTATCTCTGACTTGTGAAGAGAGTTTGAGTATTGTATATCATTATATGTGACAAGTTAATGGTGAGGGAGTATTAATTTTCTTAATATTATTATTTGATAACTCACAACAATTCCATCATATGGCTTAAATCTAAAGTTAAACCAAAGTAATTAAAAATAAACATCGTTGAAAATGACTGTATTAAAGGACCAAAATAGTTGTTCGGGCATTTAATATAACTGGTAGTGGTTGTCTTGATAGGGTTCATGGAATTTAATGTTATTAGGGATTACTGATTGAATTAAATAAACCTTTAGTCATGAAAATCTAACTGTTGGTGTCTTTTGCATTATTAGCACGTGGCTCTATTTT